>CM040427.1:117346388-118546388 GCA_022702705.1 Papilionanthe hookeriana x Papilionanthe teres
TAGTTACGTATTGCTGGAGCATTCTTTTTCTTTTTCTTTCTTTTTTTTCTTTTTTTTATCGAGCTTTTCGCTCTCATTTTTTTTATCGAGGACCATACCTAAGTGGAGCACATGTTAAAGCTTTTGTACGTCTCGATTGACGCAACTGATTTGATTTTCGTGCCCACCTCATGCTTCTACCTCGCGAGACATTCTTTTTTATTCATTTCGTTTTGCTTACGAGAATTACTCGTATCCGACGAGACATATTTACATTAAAGATTTTGAATGTTAAAACTCCACTAATTAATAATTCGAAATGTCCTTTAATATAAATCCTGCAGGTATTATAAACTTATTTGAAAGTCCGACTCACCTACACGCAAGAGAAATTAAAGGCTCTCGAAATCTCGAGTTAATTACTCGTATTTCGAAACACACTGTCTTCGTTTCGAGATCCGCTTAGACCTGGACCGAATTCCTGTTAGAAAGCAAGCTCGGTTATTAGCATTAATTTCATTCTTTCCACCGAAGTCGTTGTAGTGAAGTATCCGAATTTGAGTTTTCCAAATATCGAGCGAGTCTGACCAAGAAAAAAAGCTCCTTTTTTTCATTGTAGTAGGAAGGATGGTACAGACCAATACTGATCATGCTAATATCTTCTTTCAGCGACAAAAGTAGTACAATAGTAATAAAAAAGTGTCACGTCTGTTGTCTGTTGCGTAGAAGACAATTGAAGCAAATAAATCGCCGAAATCATATTGGTAGAATCTCTTTCAAGTTTCTTTCAAATATCCATCGGGGATTGTTACGCTTCCATTCTTGAAGTTCTCCTCGAAGCCGGTCCTCGGTGACGAGTCGTCTATGGTGTGGCCGAGCAACCGCCTGGTGTGCGACGGCACGGCGGGATGGTACCTTCGCCGGCCTCCTCGACTTCTTTCGCTCGCGTAGCTTGAATTCGGCCTCTTTATCAAGTAACGAAATATCCGCGACATCGATTCCTCTTCGAACAGGCATACCTTGTTTAATCGTTGATTCATCGTCGGACCCCGTCTCCCATCTATCCGGTATGGTCTCAACCGAAACGACCGCTCTTCGGACCATTGCAGTGCTGCCGTTCGCGGTTGCTCGACTTTCGCACCTCCGATCGCGTTTCCATTCTCGTGCCTTTGTCATTCGTACGAACTTCGAATCAGACTCGATCTCGAACTTGGCAGACGGTAGAACACAAGCATCGATCGACTCTTCCTCGCGTAGAATATCTTTTCCTTTAGTTAGCGAGCGACCGGACAACGGTAGTGAATCCGACATTAGGAGCAGAAACAGGCCTCGAGAGTCGTCCCAACGCTCGTAATGACAACGTAGTTCTTTCCAATCCATTCCTTCTTCGGTACGGGAAGTTCCTCACCGTACTTCAGATCGAACATTACAACGAGCTTAACGGACTTGCTCACTTCGAGCTTCATCATTTCGATGGCCACATCCCCGAACTTAACTTCAACATCGTCGAACCCTCGCTCCAAACTTAATGACCGCGAGATCGGCAGCTCATCCCTATCGACGGCGAACTCTACTCCGGAGGCGAAAGAAAAGATCAACTTTGCGAAGACATCGTTCCCGGCATTTAAAGAATTTCTGAAGCCGTAACGTCCGCGCCGTAGTCTCGAACGAAAGTACTGCGCTACCGCACTCGTATCGTAACCGGCAATTCTTTTATTCTGTTTGGTGTTTTAACCTTATTTTATTTTTATTTTCGGCTTTTAAATTTATTAACATTATTCGTTTAATTCCAAAATTTGAGTGAAAGGTATGAAAGTAGAAATTTGGTTTAATTTGTTGACAGCAAATCAAACCCGAGATACACGAAGTAAAAGTGAAATTCGTGACCCGACTCCGGGCCGAATTCACAACGCACTCTCGCGCACTAACACACCTATCGAGGGTCCGACCCCACAAAATCAAAAGAAAACCCTAAGGATTCTCGAACCACTCGTTCAAAGGTGATTAAACAGATGGTGCTCGGAATCAAGAGAGTCGATTATGACTCGCCTCAAGAAAGAAATGAGCGAAAGCATGCCATCGAAAGAATCGACAATCCTGACCATTGAGGTAGCTGGACACATCGTCGATGTATGAAGATCAAACCCTCGATCATAATTGAGAGTAGAAGCACTCCACATGGAGTCGCTGTAAGTCATCTACATACGAAAAGTAAAGTGCGTCTTCGATTTAATTTAATGTATATATATGTAGATTAATTCGAAAGTAAAATTTTAAATTTTAAAATACGAGAAATGAGAGCGACGGATCTCATTCGTTTAAGTAGTTGAATGAACGAGCGTAATATCGCAAGTAACGCGTCTATTCCGAAGAATAGACACTCTACTTGACGATATCGCTCGATCAAATAAACTACGTAATTCACGACATCCGTTCGGCTCGCGAACCTTTATGCGGACCTGACAAATTCCCTATTTAATACAAAAATTAAATAAGTGCGCTTATATTATCACGGGTCTTTAAAGCTCCCTATGTATGCGAGCCTCTATAATCAATTACCCCTCAAATGACCGAAATCACTCGAGAGAACTCTCGATTTAGATCGAGGTTTCTATCTTCAGCGAATCAAAGCGTAGGGTTTTCAACGAAGCTGCAGATAGAGAAATCCAATAGGTGAAAGGCGCAACGTGGAACGTTTATTTCCAGAATCAAAGGAAAGAGAGAGAGGGACGTCTGCGATCTCGAGGAGAACCTCGACGACATCCCGTACTCATCCTAAGTTACGAGCTTTAAATTTTGAAACGAATTTATTTAAGATTTCAATCTCGTCAATTAATTATAGGGATTACGATTCGCATAATATCCGATTACGCAAACAACTCGGAAGATAGATGATTTACGCCGTATCGACGACGATCTCGGAATCCTAAGCGAGCTGTAGAGCTTATATCGCACAAAGAAGCGGCATGCAAATGCCTAAAGAACAAGTGATGATTTATGTCGCACTAGCGGACTCACTCCGAAGCTCCCATGGCCATTATTTAAACTAAAGAATGGTTTTATCGATGTCGACACAAGTTATTCAATGACAGATGGCCGTACTGCCACTCATGCTCTAGCTCCAAGTCAGTAGCAGAAGATCGTAGACTTAAATTTAAAGTTTAGGTTAAAGTGAACATGCAAATTGTTTTATTTCATTTTATTATCACTTTTATTGCAAGAAGTGAGTAGGTGCAATAACATGACAGGATAAGATAGAGAAGAAAGCAGTAAGCTAGATAAGCATGAACATGCTATAGCTGTATACGCTATGCTTAAACGTGAGTGAGCACGAAGAAAAGTAAAGCATGCTATACACAGTATGTACGCTGAAAAAGTAAACATGCTATACTTAGCAGAGCAGATACTGAAAAGAAACATGCTACGCAAGAAAGCGAACAAGTAGTAAAAACGCCGCAAGTGTACATCAGAAGCGATGACTATCCGCGACAGTATCGTTACTCGTTATGCGTTTCATTTTATTGTTTTCCCGCAGAAAGACATTAGTGCAAAGAAAGAAGGACAAGAGTAAACGTAATGATGAAAAGCCTAAGCTAAATGGGATACTACCGTACGTGCAGACAGAAAAACAAAGCGAAAACCCGACGATAAAACAAAAGAAAGACGACAGGAGAAGAAAGAAATCGTAAAAGAAAACAAAGAAAATCGAGAAAGAAAGAAAGCGACTTCCGTGGAAGACTTCGAATAAAATTACAAACGAAAACAAAACAAAGTCGTAACGAAAACCGCAAAACACCGAAAGAAGCTCACAGATGTCCCGTTAAACTCACGGCGAACCAGAAGAAAGCCATGTGGCATCTGGAAAGTGCCCGTAGACGTGCGCTGCTGAGGGATCGAAGTCGCACTATATGTCCCACCCAGCGTGCCGACTACTCGACCGACTTTCTCGTAGGCATACTCCTAACCCGACTCGAGTAACTCGACACGTGACCTTCAGAAATTTTCACACATTTCATTTCGTGTGCGATGCAAGTAAAAGCTTATGTAAGAAGAGGCCGTGTCGCGTGAAGGCAATTTTAGTATTTTTCAAACGTACGCATTTTGTTTTGAAATATTTTAATTCACAGCGCTCGACTATCCCTAATCCGACTAGGACCACTAACATCTTTGAGATAACTGGCAGCAGATAGAAACCCATGAGGCGCGGATGGTGTCGTGAGTCCTCGCTCTACCCTCTCCGGAGTCTCCGAGTCGCAGCACCATTCTATGATTCTCTCGTAACCTTCCCTACGCAATATTATCGTTGTCCCCACCGCACTTACAACTACAGTCGTGCGCCCACATATACCCCAAAGGAGATTATATGCGCACACCTACACGTCCCCCGTAGGTGCGTGACATCGAGCGACAAACAAGCGAGAAAAAACAAGGGATCGGTGAACAAGAAAGAAGAGTGAAAAGCAGTTCCACCTAACACAATCTTCGTAAAAAGAGGCGAACCGATTTCCAATAACAATCAAAACAAGTAAGTCATCCCGAACTCCCGACCGTCCTTACACGACCTATAAAAGGACCTAAAGGCACGTCGGCGCTCTCGGAGAAGATGAGGACTGGACCCCAGCGAACACACCCCTTTCCCCAAACGACATACCGTAAAAGCATGAAAACATGACATAAAGATATCGACCAAGCCCCGACTCCGGACTCACCGCTTCGGGATTCCTCCGAACTCCAAGTACCCGCATTAATTTTCAATTCCTCAAACACGTACTCCCGCGACGTTCACCTACTGGCTCGAGACTCAAGCTATAGCAATAGAGAATCGATGAACTTCCAATACATAAGAAAGTGAATTGACAATGCCCATGTGCCACCAAACCAAGATCAATTCCACCAAATCAAACTTCCAAGAAGTATTTCAAATCATCGTGCTCAATATGTTCCCCACGAGTAAGCTAGGAAGCCTCTCCCAAATCCATCCAATCAATTTCATAGATAAGTGTAACAAGAAGCAAAGCCACCATCACAATAATCACCCCAATAAGGCTCTCGGCCAGAGCTAAAAAAAAAACAGGAGCAAAGGCTCACGGCCTAAGCTACAACAAAGGGGCAGCAAGAGGTAAGGCCCCGACAATCCAAACTACCACAATGAGGCTCACGACCAAGCCCCAACAAACCATCCATACTAATTCAAATTCATCACAAATGCATAGGAATGAATCCGTAGGGTAACCAAGCAATTCAGCCCACCTACAGCCTAAAAGAAGCACAAACCCGAGCCCACTACAAGCTGTAGGAGCAGCTGTCAGGCAGCAGCAAGACCAAACCACAAAGGAGTCCCCCAAACCGAGCACTAAAGGGGACGGGAACATCAAATCGGAGACGGCAAAAAGAGGAGAAAATCCTTCTCAAATCCCAAGTCCAAATGCCATAAAGAAGAACAACCGCAGGAGCAGCAAGAACACAAAAAGAAACGAGCCCCTTTCAAGTGCAATGGGGCTAACTGCTAGGCAACATAAAAATAAAAATAAAACCAACCCCCAATTCAAGTGCCAAAGGGGTAGCTGCAGAGCAGCAAACAACAGGAAAACCGAGCCCCCACACATGTGTGTCACAAAGCTAAATAAATTCTTCTATAGTTTATGCTGGAGAGAAAGTAAGAAAAAGGGGCTTAGAATGCATGCCCCAACATGCTAAAAGAAGGCTAATACTTTGCCTTAAACACATCTTCCATGCTTCAAATAATATAAAAGAGAGAGAGGAGCCAATGCCATGCCCTATTTCCACCTTTTAAGCAAATAACCAAACCTATATTTTTAGAATAGGCTCACATTTTCAATCCCAACATGCTTCAAGCCCAAAATAAACCATAACAGCAAGTTATAAGCCGCTAACAAGAAGAGAAAAGCAACAAATATTCCAAACTAATTAGGTTAGAAATGATTCCATAACATGCCAAGTGCCAGCTCGAGGGGCTAAACAGGGAGAAACACGCCAAAGCCGCAGGCCACATCAGGCCAAACCGAAAAGGAGAAGGGGGAGAAGAGGCATACCAGGTAGTGTAGAGCACACAAGAAAAAGCAAAGACAACCAAGCTCCACTCCAACACCAATTTCTCAAGAGGAAGCAGGCAACCAACCAACCAACCTTAAATTCATTCAAAAACGGGGCTTTTATAGCAGAGGAGGGAGAAGAGGGCCGCTCCTTACCTGTAGAGCCGGGCACAAGTGGGGAATGGCAGGAAGATGGCGACAAAGTGTCGCAGCTAGGGGCCGAAGCTCTGGCAGCAGGAGCAGGAGTCGAGCAGGAGATCACGCGAGGTGACCCTCGCGCAGGATAACACTCGAGAAGGTATGGGGAGAACCACGCGCGGCTCGAGAGGGCAACGGCTACAAGGAAGAGGCACGCTCGAGCGCGGGAGAAGCAGGGAACGGGAGCCCCCATCGAACGAGCGAGAGAGACAGCCAGCCGATCGAACGGGTAGGGATTAGGGCTTAGGATAGATTAAATAGGTTTAAAAATATATATATATTATTAATTTTATTAAAAACACGCCCAAAATCGCAATTTTCGCTCCGGCAGGCGATCGTCGCAAATCAAATATCAATTTTAGGCAGAAACGACGTTCCGGACGCAACGACGCAGTCCGTTTCGTCATCCGAGGTCGTTCGGACAACCTCGTCGACGGTCGCGTCGAAAGTGCGTCAAATCCGGCATTTTCTGAAATTCTGACTCGACGTCGGTCGTCCCGGCGTTCTGACTTCTGTCTTGATCCGTCACGGAATGGTTGAAAGCGTCGAGGCCGTGGTTCGAGGAATTTGTGCTCGGTGGTGCAGGAAACGTGCACGAGGCTGTCCTAAGGTCAGGTGGTCCTATAGGAACTCAATTCGACTCCTAACGTCAATTCCAACCTGCTATGAGCTAGAGGTACGAAATTTCGTCCGGATTCCAAAAGAGTGACGAGGTGGCTTCGAGCAAACTAAAACGAGGTAGGTCCATTGCTAAGAATCTAAGATCGTCGGGGGACCTTCTAAAGCTAGAACCCTAAATCCTAGGAGGAAAACTAAACCTCGACAAAAGTGAGACCTACAATGGCGTAGAATGTTGGCATGTAAAAGATAAATAAAATTAAATTGAGTGTTGCTGAGATTAGAATGCTCGGGTGGATGAGTGGCTTTACATTTAGGGACAAAATGCAAAACGAATATTTCAGTGAAAGGGTTGGAGAGTAGATGTTTTATACTTATGTTAATAAAGGTAGGGGTAGATCTAAAAATACTTGGGCATGTTGTATAAAATATGATCTTAATTTATTATAATTAAATTAAAATATTTATAGGAAAATGATTCATGAGCCGACCCCACTTAGTGAGATAAAGGCTTATTATTTTTTATTTACTTTTTTAAACTATTCAATAACTTGTTCAATAAAATGTATGGCGGGGTGAGTAAAGTTATGGATAGTTCTACTAAAGAGATAGATAGTTAGATAGATGGATAGAGAGAGAGAGAGAGAGAGAGAGAGAGAGAGAGAGAGAGAGAGAGAGAGAGAGAGAGAGAGAGAGAGAGAGAGAGAGAGAGCATAATCATATGCTAAATTGACCCTTAAAGGTTATAGGAAAATTTTGGTAAAGGAGCTTATCAGATGTTTGTTAGGTGTGCATGGTGTTTTAGCAGTGGTTTATATACTTATAAGGATAAGAGGAGTCATTATTTAGATCTATAGCTAGCATCTGAATCCCATTAGAGTGCGATGATGGAAAACTAAAGAACTATATCAACCACGGGTGAAGGCTCCTAAAATTCACATTGGGAGTGCTCAAAGGGAATTTTTTTTTTTTTTTTTTTTTAAGCCCTAAGGCCATTTCCATTAAGATAAAAAGGGGGTTACAAAAACAAGTAGTATGAGAGGGCTCAATGATGGAGCTCAACTCATGAGAAACAAAGAGCAAAACACTTAAAACAAAAAATACGAATGATGGACAAAAATAAAACTTGCAGCTAAAACTTTTCACAGTGGACGAGGTCGCCCAAGCCCTCCTCTTCTGCAGTTCTTGTAGCGCATTCGATAATCGAGCTGCGGAGTGATTTTTCGATTACTGGTGAGAGCACGCGTGTCGTCCATAAGATTCCAAGGCAGATAAGCACGTCTCGCCTTCTTCTCACCTGGAGGTATACACTTGCCATCGATCCTCCGAAGGCGAGCCTCTCGATCCAAAGTGGGAGAGGCCGCCGTGCGATGATCGGTTCCATGACCGCCTGAGCGGCTCGCACCGATGGAGGAAGGGCCACCCTTCCGGCTTGTTCGATAACGCACGTAGCCACCGGGGGTGACAATGAGTACAGCCCGCTGAGTGAGTCTTCCTAATTAGCCCTTCTCACCGTAGCTCGAGTTGTTGAACACTTTCTCGACGCACGCAAAGAAGTCCCGCAGCCATTTTCCTTGAGTGGAGGATGCGACCATAGCAAGTTGTCGCCACGTGTGCCGAACGTTTTGCAATACCGACAAAAAAAAAAAGACTTGTTCTCCAGCCACCACCTCCCGCTAAAACCCATCTTCGCACGTCCGTGATCCAAATTGATCCACATCGAGGAGAGTAAAATCCTCTCCACACCGAACCCCGACACCACCGACGGGAACACATATCAAAATGAGTGAATCGGCTCCGAGACGAGTACGCAGAGCCGACTGATGTTATATAAAACATGTCGTTCATACAAATGAAAGGGGAGTCCCACATGGAACGACGGGAGGGTCCTAGACGGGTCGAAATCGGTGAGTCCATTGTATAAGTTTCATATGAGTGCTTACCACCAAAACAGATTTCGAGCGGAGATTCTAACGATAATCTTCTTCCTTTGTATGTCTAATAAGTAAACGTCCGTCATCCAACACTCCCAACTTCCACTTGTCCAATGAAACTTCGTATCCGAAAAATTTTCTAATCAACATCTATGGGATGACGAATTGGATCTAATTTCCGAACTAAAGTGAACTTAACATTATCGGAGAGAACCTTCGTTTCTCATGTGAGGTGAAAATAACAGCAGGTTTCTCATCTTTAATACCTATCGGCCTGATAAAAGCACCCTGCCTTTTTCCAGCCGTAGTATTATGATACTCTTGTGGAAAAAAGAGATGATCAAAATTTTTGTGGGAGTTGTTGCTCACAGCTCCAGCGTAAGACGCCTTAGCTGCCATGAAGACAAACACTAACCAAGAAGCAAACTCACAGTTGCCGAATAGAGAACTGTACGAGCGGCCACTTCAGTCACATACAGAAGGGCCGCAAGGAGGACAACGCAAGGAACGTAGCAGAGCAGCAGACGAACGGTGTCAAGCAAGGAAACGTAGCAGGCGCAGCTGTCGAGCCGAGAGAAGCGTCGCAGAAACGATCGCAGCAGACGTCGAAGAGAACCAGACTGCATGCACAATCAACGAATGTCGAGTAGGGAACAACAGACGGACGGTGTAGCAGGCGTAGAAACAGACGACGCGAGCACGCAACAGACGTCGAAGAGAACCGCATCGCACGCGATCTCGTCGCCTGTATCGACCCTCTACTCGATCGTCGGGCAAAGCGGCAGCCCGGACCCGCGGTAGCTGACAAGCCGAAGCACGGAATACCGTGCCGAACCGGTACTCGTGCTCGGCGAGCGAAGCAAGCTCCGGCCGACTAGTGCTCCGCAGGCGACCGACACTGGGCTCCGATGGTCGTGATCGACGAAAGAACCGGGGGTTCGCCATTAGGCGAAACCCCAGCGAGACGTAAACGAAGATGCCCCGCCATTTCAGAATCTCAAAGGGAATTTTTCTTGAACGAAGTGTTACAATTCATCTTGTATGATATCACGAGTGGTATCCATGAGGCGAGGCTTGATGAAATCCGTTATGGCTATTGGTTGATTTTTGGTCTGCAGGCAACCCAAGAAAGATGAGTGAATTTGGCTATGTTGAGGAAATCTAAATTAGTTCGTGGTGGAGGAACATCAGCACGATTAGGGCCTTGCGTGGGCATCTTCAAATTGATAAATCATGTTTTATTGTAGATTTTATGATAGCAAAATTCTATTATGTTGTGGTGGCTTTTTTAGTTTGACATTTTAGCTTGATGCTTCTTTGTCTTCTGGTTATAATACTCTGTGGAGTAGCCTTAAGAAGCTCTCGTACCAATTTATAGTGTCCTCTTTGGTTGAGGAATTGATTCCTAAATTAATGAGTGTTTGAGTGAGGAACTCCATTATGGGCATTACGCATGATAGTTATTTGATAAATGTTTGTAGGATACTAAGAATAATTCTCACCGATGGCTTCAAATAGTTGCATCCTAGAATATTTTTCATGGTAGAGAGTTTATTGTCATAGCTTTGGCACACACACAAATAAATGAACTTTTGAAGTTTCCAAAATTTTTATATGAAAAATATAAAAATAGAAATACCATAAGCTTTGCCTAGTTGAAATGTTCTGTAATATAAATAAAATTATATAAGTGTGCTCTTCTTTTCAATTAGAGAATATGGGATTACAAAATATTGATTTCTATTTTGACCTTTTGTGAATGTTGTCAAGAATACTGGAAAAGAATTGAAGGGTGATGCGTATGATTATGCAATGTCGGTGGGTGATGAAGATCAGGTAATAATCATTTATCTACAACATTATAATAGTGGTAGTTGGGTGGTGAAGATTCAATAACAACAGTTAAATTATAATGATTGAGCAATGCAATCTGATGATGACATTTAACATGTAGTTGGGTAATGGTAATCAGAGTGTGGCAGTCAAGTGATGATAGTATAAGGATTGCACATAGATGATGAT
Source organism: Papilionanthe hookeriana x Papilionanthe teres (assembly GCA_022702705.1). Classification (NCBI taxonomy): domain Eukaryota; kingdom Viridiplantae; phylum Streptophyta; class Magnoliopsida; order Asparagales; family Orchidaceae; genus Papilionanthe; species Papilionanthe hookeriana x Papilionanthe teres. The sequence continues at coordinate 117,357,193 of CM040427.1, forward strand.
GGTCTGATAATGTTGGTCATGCGATGGTGTTTAGGAGACCGTCATTCCTGGTGGCAATAATTGTCTATGACCGTCAGATAGGATTTTGTCACTCTTTATATCTTTAAGTTTTCTCCAAATTTTTTTTTAATGTGCAGTATTTATGAGTTTTTTGGATTGATATTTTAGAACATTTAGCTAAAATCTCCAAACATTCTCTTGGACAGTGTATGTATATTTTAGTTATTTTTGATCATTTCTTAAACATTTAAGTCTAATAGTCTTTATCGGAATGGAGTGTTATTTAGCTTATGTGATTTTTTTTGTCTAAACACTTGTTTGTTCTGTTTGCACTTAAGATTTGTAGATTGTATGGTTCCTTTAATGGCGTCATAAATTGTTCAATGACATATAAATTACTTGATTTTGTCGGCCGCTTAAAAGAAGATGAAGGGCTTGAGGATTTAATTTAATTTATATATATGTGTATTGATTTTTGAAAATAAAATTTTAAGTTTTAAAATATGAGAATGAGAAAGGACGGATCTCATTCGTTTAGCGATTGGATGAACGAACGTAATATCGCGAATAACGCATCCGTTCCGAAGAATACACCCTACTCGACAATATCGCTCGATCAAATAAAACCACAAAATTCATGACACCCGTTCGCATCTCACGAACCTTTATGTGGACCGATAAATTCCCTATTTAATACGAAAAGAATTAAATAGGGTTTATATTATCCGGTCTTTAAAACTCCCTATGAGGCAATGCCCCTATAGTTAATTACTCCTCAATCGACCGAAGTCGGCTAGTAGAACTCTCGATTTAGATCGCGGGTTTCTATCTTCATGAATTCAGAAGCGAGGTTTTCAACGAAATTTGGTAGCTGGAAATCCGATAGCGTGAAAGGCGCAATGTGGAACGATTGTTCGGCAAATGAGAGAAGGGTAGGGGATGTCGCGGATCTCGAGGAGAACCTCGAGGACATCCACGGCTATCCTATGGTTGAAGCTTTAAGTTTTGGAAAGAGATTTATTTTAATTTCAATCTTGCAAATTAATTATAGAATTACGTTCGCATAATGTCCGATTACGCAAACTACCCGAAAGATAGGAGAGGCTTACGTCGTATCAGACGACAATCTCGGAAGCCTAAGCGAAGTTAGGACTTATATCGCACAGAGGCGCGTCAAAAGCACTAAAAGAACGGCGAGGATTTATGCGCGCCCAGGCGAACTACTGCTCGAAGTCCTGGGATCGTTATTTAAACTAAAGAATGGTTTTGCGTTGATAGTCGGCACAGGTGTTTTGGCAAGAAGATGGCACGTCGTTTGACCGGTGCTCGAAGCTCCACGTCGTAGCGAGGATCGCAGTTTAGATCGAAAGTCTTAAGTTAAAGTGAGCATGCAAGTCGTTTGTTATTTTTATCGCGTGTGAGTGTGTCTGCAACCGCGGCGTAGTGAAGAAAAAGAAACGATGAACGAGAGAGATGCTTATGTAAGCTAAACGATGAGACATGTCATCCTAACATGAGTATACTTAAGTTATGCGAAGTAACATGTATAACACGCTATAACAGAACATACGCTGAGTAGGGAGAAAGATGACGAAATGAAAGCGTCGTTAGCGAGAGAAAATACGAAGTGTAAAACACGCTAATCAAGATACGTATCGAAAGTAAACGAACTTACATAGCAGGAGTATGCTATTGAAAAGTAAAATATGCTGACGGAGTATAACGAGTAAGTAAGAAAGTATCACAAGTAGTACAGTATCTAGTATCTTTGTTTATCCATACACATATGTTATTTGCTTATTGTTATTTTATTTTTTTTTTATATTTTTCTTATTTCGTAGCATGATTTATTAAGTATCGAAAAGAGCGAGAGTAGAAGTCGTAAGTGAAAACAACCTAATAAACAGAGTGTACTAATGGTGCGTACAAAGAAAAGTAAAGCCTAAAAACTCGACGGTAAAAACGAAGGAAAAGGGCGAGAAGCGAGGAAAATCGGAGAAAAATCCAAGAAAGTCGGGAAAGAAAGAAAAGAAACTTCAGTAGAAAACTCCGAGAAAAGCGCTACAACGAAAACAAAAACAAAACCGTAGAAAGCCGCAAAAACGAGCGTGAAACCCACAGACAACCGCTAAACTCATGGCGAACCATAAGAAAGCCATAGCCTCCTGAAAGAAAGACCAGAAGACGCAGTGGTGTTTCGGACTTCGAAGCTGTGCTAATGTCACGGACTTGATCTTCGAATTACTTTAGACCAACTCTACGCAGGCAGGCGATCCTGATCCGACTCGAATAACCAACTAGTGGACCTTATAAATCTTCACACATTTCATTTTTTAGTTTTCAAGCAAGCAAAGACTCAGAGTAAGAGGTCGTGTAGTAGTGGAGGTAATTTTGTATTTTTCAAACATATGTATTTTTTTGTTTTAAAACATTTCAGATCACCTGGTTGACTATCCTAATGGACTAGGCCTACGAACATTGAGCTGCCGGCGGTAGAAACCCCGAGGACGGTCGAACGGCTTCCGTGATTCTCGCTCTCTCTGCGAGTCTCCGAGTCGGGCGACCCGATTCTATGATTCTCGTAATTTTTCTCGTTTTGCGTCTCATCCGTGTCCCCACTTCACTTACAACCTGCTGATGGCTCCACATATAACCCAAAGGGGGTTATATGTGCACACTACACGTCCCCCGTAGGTGTGTGCTTGAGCCAAGAAACGAGTGTGAAAACTAGGGACGAGGGAGCAAGGAAAGAAAGAGGGAAAGCGGCTCACTTAACACGATTTCGAAAAAGAGGTGAACCGATTTCCAATGATCAAAAGCAAGTAAATCACCCTGCACTTCCCGACCGTCCTCACATATCCTATGAAAGAGGACCTAAAGGCACCACGACGCTCTCGGAGAGGATGAGGACTAGAACCCTGGGAACACACCCCTTTTCCCCAACGACATGTCGTAAACACACGACAAATGACAAGAGACACCGACCAAGTCCCGGACTCCGGCTACGCTTGCTCGGGATTCCTCCAAACTCCAGTACCCACATCGACTTTCGATTCCCGAAACACAAACTTCCCGCACGTTCTCCCACAGGCTCGGGACTCAGCCTATAACGATAGGAGAACCGATGAAACTTTCGATGCATAAGAAAGAGAATGAATGATGCCATGTCCACCAAACTAAGACCAATTCCACCAAATAAAACGTCCAAGAAGTATTCCGAATATCGTCGCTCAATTTATTTCCACGAGTAAGCTAGAAGCTCTTCCAAATTTCATTAAATCAATTTCGTAGACAAGTGTAGCAAAGTAGCAGAGCCACCATCACAATAATCATCCCGATAAGGCTCTCGGCTGTGGCTAAAAACGGAGCAAAGGCTCACGCCAAGTCCCAACAAACTACCCATACTAATTCAAATTCATCACAAATGCATAGGAATGAATCTATAAAGTAACCAAGCAATTCAGACCCACCTACAGCTTAAAAGAAGCACAAACTCGAGCTCAGGAGAGACCCAAACCCGAGCCATTCAAAGGTCGCACCTGGGAGGTCAGCAGAAATGACAGGGACCAAAACCGAGCCCCAACATCAAGTGCGAAGGACGAAATTGCAGAGCAACGAAATGAAGCCGAGCCCCCAAATCAAGAGCGAGGAGACTCGCAAGAGCAGCAAAACGTAAAACCGAACCCCCAAAGTAGAGTGAGTCACAGGGAGCAAGTCTCGCAAGAGCAACAAAACAGAAAATCGAGCCCCCAAATCCAAGTGCAAGGGGCTAGGCTGCAAGAGCAACGAAACAGAAAACCGAGCCCCAAATCGAGAGCAAGAGGAGCAGCTGCAAGAGCAACAAAACGAGAAACCGAGCCCCCAAATCAAGTGCGAAGGGGCTAGCCGCAAGAGCGAGCAAAACGAAAACCAAACCCCAGATTGGGTCGAAAGTGCGTCAGATCCGGCATTTTCTGAAGTCGACTCGACGTCGCTCGTTCCGACATTCGACCACGATCTTGATCCGTTGCGGAGAATTCGAAGACGTCGAGGCCGTAGCGCTCGAGGAATTTGTGCTCGCGTGGTGCGGAAAATGTGCACGAGGCTATCCACTAAGGTTCGGTGGTCCTATAGGAACTCGATTTAGAGTCCTAACGCCGATTCCAACTTAAGCTGCCGTAAGCTAGAGGTCGAGGATTTCGTCCGGGATTCCAAAAGAGTGTCGAAGTGGTTTTGAGCATTCTAAAACTTGGTAGGGCCATTCTTAAGAATCTAAGATCGTCTGGGAAGCTCTAAAGCTAGAACCCTAAATCCCTAGGAGGAAAACTAATACCTCAACAAAAGTGAGTCAGACAAATGGACCCCCAGATAGGTGTGGCGTGCGCCGGACGAGCACACCTCGCGTAATGGCGTTGACCGAAGAAGATCGACAATCCAACCTCGAAAGCCTGCATAAGTAAAATGCTTGGACGTGCCGCGAGGAACGAAAAGAAAAGAGAGAGTGAGTAGCTTTCGCCTGGGGAAACGAGGGGGAATTCTCGATTAAGAGAGCCGCGACTTTTAATTTTTCAAACTTCAAATTTCAAACATAGATTCGATTTCGATTCCGAGAGTAAAATTCGAGTTTTTAGAAAAGAGAAGAGGCGGATCGAGATGGAAAGCGCGCGGACTCACATCCGACTCAAAGACCGAACAACAAAAACATGACTAGAATCGTTATGACGGGAAAGGATCCCAAAGTAATGCGGAATCGGATGCCTCGATTCGATCAAAGGGCTTACTCCTCGACCTCACAAATCGGACGGAGAATGATTGCGGACGAATGCGGTATCGGATCTCGGGATCCTCAACCTCTCAATATTTATCGAGAGATCGTTGCGACGATGCGGTATCGGACGTCGGGATCCTCCTACCTCTAAAATTTCGAAGGAGATCGTTGCGAAACGCATGCGATGTCGGATGCTGGGATCCTCACCTCTCAAAACGAGAACGGGAGAACGATGCAGCAAAGCGATGCGGTGTCGGATGCGGAAAAAGAGGTGAACCGATTTCCGATGATCAAAGGTAAGTAAATCACCTCACACTTCCCGGCCGTCCTCCATATATCCTGAAAAAGGACACAAACACCGCACGACGTCTCGAAGAGGATGAGGACTAGACCCCAGTGAACACACCCGCTTTTGCCCGAACGACACTCGTAAACACATGACGAACAGACAAAGACACACGACTAAGTCCTGGACTCAGGCGCCATCGCTCGGGATTCCTCCAGAACTCCAAGTACCCACATCGACTTTCAATCTCGAAACACAGGCTCCCGCGACGTTCTCCCACGGGCTCGGGACTCGAGCTATAAGCGATAGGAGAATCGATAAACTTTCGATGCATAAGAAGAGAGATGAATGGCGTTAAGCCACCAAACTAATGACCAAGTCCACCGAATAAAACATCCAAGAAGTATTCCAAATATCGTGCTCGATTTATTTCCCACGAGTAAGCTGGAAGCTCTTCCAAATTTCATTAAATCAATTTCGTAGACGAGTGTAGCAAAGTAGCAGAGCCACCATCACAATAATCATCCCAATAAGGCTCTCGGCCATGGCTAAAAACAGAGCGAAGGCTCACAGCCAAGTCCCAACAAACTACCCATACTAATTCAAATTCATCACAAATGCATAGGAATGAATCTATAAAGTAACTGCACAATTCGACCCACCTACGACTTAAAAGAAGCACAAACTCGAGCCCAGGAGAGACCCAAACCCGAGCCATTCAAAGGTCGCACCTGGAGAGGCTGCAGGAACAGCGAGGACCAAAACCGAGCCCCAACATCAAGTCGCAAGGAGCACATATGCAAGAGCAAAGCAAATGCAAAACCGAGCCCAAATCAAGAGAAGGAAGCTACCGCAAGAAGCAAGAAAAGCAAAACCGAACCCCCAAAGTAAGTGACAGGGAGCAAATCTGCAAGAGCAGCAAAACAGAAAATCGAGCCCCAAACCAAGTGCAAAGAGCTAAGCCGCAAGAGCTGAAAAAACAGCAAAACCGAGCCCCGAATCAAGAGCAAAGGGAGCGAAATATCAAGAGCAAGAAACAGAAAAACCGAGCCCCAAATCAAGTGCAAAGGACTAGCCTGCAAGAGCACAGAAACGTAAAACCAAACCCCCAAATTAGGTCGAAAGTGCGTCAAATCCGACATTTTCACGAAATCCGACTCGACGTCGCTCGTTCGACAATTCCGACACCGATCTTGATCCGTCACGGAGAATTTCGAACACGTCGAGGCCGTAGCTCGAGGAATTAGTCTCTGCAGTGGTGCGAGAAAATGTCGTGACGAAGTTTATCACTAAGGTTCGATGGTCCTATAGGAACTCGATTTGAGATCCTAACGCCAATTCCGACTTAACTAGCCGTAATGCTAGAGGTCGGAATTTACGTCCGGGATTCCAAAAGATGTCGAGTGGCTTGAGCGTTCTAAAACCAGTAGAGCCATTCGTTAAGAATCTAAGATCGTCGGGGAAGCTCCTAAAGCTAGAACCCTAAATCCTAGGAGGAAAACTAAGCCTCAACGAAAGTGGGGTCAACGAATGGACCCGCAATAGGTGTGGTGCGCCGGACGGGCACACTCGCGTATTGGCGTTGACGAAGAAGATCGACAATCCAACATGAAGCTGCACAAGTAAAATGCTTAGGACGGACGCGAGGAACGAAAAAGAAAAGAGAGAGTGAGTAGTTTCCGTGCGGGGAAACGGAGGAAATTCTCGATTAAGAGAGCGCGACTTTAATTTTTCAAACTTGAATTTCAAACATAGATTTGATTTCGATTCCGGAGTAAAATTCGAGTTTTTAGAAAAGAGAAGAGACTGGATTGAGATGGAAAGCGCGAGGACTCACATCCGACTCGAAGACCAGAACAACAAAAACATGACTAGAATCGTTATGACGGGAAAGGATCCCAAAGTAATGCGGAATCGGATGCGCCGATTCAATCAAAGGGCTTACTCCTCAACCTCTAAATCAGACAGGAGAATATTGCAGAGCAATGCAGTATCGGATGCTGGGATCCTCAACCTCTAATATTTATCAGGAGATCATTGCTGAGCAATGCGGTATCGGATGCTGGGATCCTCTACCTCTAAAATTTCGAAGGAGATCATTCGCGAAAGCGATGCGATATCGGATCGTCGGGATCCCTCTACTTCAAAACGAGACGGAGAACGTTGCGAAACGAATGCGGTGTCGGATACGGGAAAAAAGAGGTGAACCGATTTCCAATGATTAAAGGTAAGTAAATCACCCTACACTTCCCGACCGTCCTCACATATCCTAGAAAAAGGACCTAAAGGCACCACGACGCTCTCGAAGAGGATGAGGACTTAGACTCCTAGGAACACACCCCTTTTCCCCAAACGACAGCTGTAAACACATGACAAACAGACAAAGACACTGACCAAGTCCTGGACTCTGGGCCACTGCTCGGGATTCCTCCAAACTCCAAGTACCCACATTGACTTTCAATTCCTGAAACACAAACTTCCCCGGTACGTTCTCCCACGGGCTCGGGACTCAAGCTATAGCAATAGGAGAATCAGTAAACTTTCAATGCATAAGAAAGAGAATGGACAAGCCATAAGCCACCAAACTAGCACCAATTCCACCAAATAAAACCTCCAAGAAGTATTCCAAATATCGTGCTCAATTTATTTCCCACAAGTAAGCTAGGAAGCTCTTCCAAATTTCATTAAATCAATTTCGTAGACAAGTGTAGCAAAGAGCAAAGCCACCATCACAATAATCATCCCAATAAGGCTCTCGGCCAGGGCTAAAAACAGGAGCAAAGGCTCACGGCCAAGTCCCAACAAACTACCCATACTAATTCAAATTCATCACAAATGCATAGGAATGAATCTATAAAGTAACCAAGCAATTCAGCCCACCTACAGCCTAAAAGAAGCACAAACTCGAGCCCAGGAGAGACCCAAACCCGAGCCATTCAAAGGCTGCACTGGGAGGCTGACAGGAACAAGCAGGACCAAAACCGAGCCCCAACATCAAGTGCAAGGAAGCAATGCAAGAGCAACAGAAACGAAACCGAGCCCCCAAATCAAGAGCAAAGGAGCAACTGCAAGAGCAAAGAAACAAAACCGAACCCCAAAGTAAGTGCATAGGGAGCAATCGCAAAGCAACAAAACGAAAATCGAGCCCCCAAATCAAGTGCAAGGCTAACTGCAAGACAAGAAACAAAAACCGAACCCCCAAATCAAGAGCAAGGAGCAATTGCAAGAGCAACAAAACGAAAACCGAGCCCCCAAATCAAGTGCAAAGGGCTAGCTGCAAAAGCAAAGAAACAGAAAACCAAACCCCCAAATTAGGTGCAAAGGAGCAACTCTCACATGACTAAAACAAGAGAAATAAAAGGGCTCCCAAACATGTATATCAAAGCTAAACAAATTCCTCCACACCTTCCATACATCAACACATAGAGCCGCCGCACGTTTAAGATGAGGATACACATGAGGCTTCTCAAAATGAAATTATAACTTCCCTCTAGCATGTCATTTTTTGTAAAGAAAGCCACAAGGAGCAAAGCCGAGCCCCCATACATACATATTAACGCTAAAAAAAAAGTTACTCCATGATTCGTGCTAGAAAGAAGGTGAGAAGAGGGGCTTAGAATGCATACCCCAACATGCTAGAAGAAATCAACACTTTGCTTCATAACATATTTTCCATGACTTAAATCATGTAAAAGAGAGAGGGAGGAGCCGATGTCATGCCCTATTTCCACCTCTTTAAGCAAATAACCAACATTTCACATGGAACACGCTCAAAATCTCTACTCCTCATGCTTCAATCAATAAAGTACTCCCAAACATCCATATGAGTCCATACTAGCATGCCACTATGTAAAAGAAGTAAGAAAACACCATTTTAAGTAATCGAAGCAAGCCATTTCATGACACATAAACATCCAGGCCATAACCGTAATAGGTAAAGCCGAACCAAAAGTAAGGCCACGAACACCACAGGCCAACCGAGAGGGAGAGAAAGGGAGGAAGAGAGTACCGAGCTAGCGTAGAGCACGCAGGAAAAGCAAAAGAAAATCAGGCTCCAATCCAACACCAACTTCTCAAGAGGAATCGGCCAACCAACCCTAAATTCATTCAAAAACGGGGCCTTTATAGGCAGAGGAGGGAAAGGAAAGCCGCTCCTTACCTGTAGAGCCGGACGCAAGTGGGGGAAGGGCAGGAAGAAGGCGACAAAGCGTCGCAGCCAAGAGCCGAAGCTCGGCAGCAGGAGCAGGGATCGAGCAGCAGATCACGCGAGGTGACCCTCGCGCAGGATAATACTCGAGAAGGTATGGGGAGAACCACGCGAGGCTCGAGAGAGCAACGGCTACAAGGAAGAGGCGCGCTCGAGCGCGGGAGAAGCAGGGAACGGGAGCCTTCATCGAACGAGCGAGAGAGGCAGCCAACCGATCGAATGGGTAGGGATTAGGGCTTAGGATAGAATAAATAAGTTTAAAATATATATATATATATATATTATTAATTTTATTAAAATCAAGCCCAAAATCGCAATTTCCGCTCCGACATGCGATCCTCGCAAATTAAATATCAATTTTAGGTGGAAACGACGTTCCGGACGCAACGACGCAGTCCGTTTCGTCATCCGAGGTCGTTCGGGCAACCTCGTCGACGATCGCGTCGAAAGTGCGTCAAATCCGACATTTTCTGAAATTCTGACTCGACGTCGCTCGTTCTGGCATTCTGACCCTGATCTTGATCCGTTGCGGAGAATTTGAAGACGTCGAGGCCGTGGCTCGAGGAATTTGTGCTCGGTGGTGCAGAAAATGTGCACGAGGCTATCCTAAGGTTCAGTGGTCCTATAGGAACTCAATTTGGAGTCCTAACGCCAATTCCAACTTAACTGCTGTAAGCTAGAGGTCAGGAATTTCGTCCGGGATTCCAAAAGAGTGTCGAAGTGGTTTTGAGCATTCTAAAACTTGGTAGGGCCATTGCTAAGAATCTAAGATCGTCGGGGAAGCTCCTAAAGCTAGAACCCTAAATCCTAGGAGGAAAACTAAACCTCAACAAAAGTGAGGTCAACAAATGGACCCCCAATAGGTGTGGTGCGCCGGACAGGCACACCTCGCGTATTGGCGTTGACCGAAGAAGATCAACAATCCAACACAAAGCCGCCTAAGTAAAATGCTTAGGACAGGCCGCGAGGAACGAAAAAGAAAAGAGAGAGTGAGTAGTTTCCGCTGGGGAAACAGAGGGGGAATTCTCAATTAAGAGAGCCGCGACTTTAATTTTTCAAACTTCAAATTTCAAACATAGATTTGATTTCGATTCCAGAGTAAAATTCGAGTTTTTAGAAAAGAGAAGAGACTGGATTGAGATGGAAAGCGCAAGGACTCACATCCAACTCAAAGACCGAACAACAAAAACATGACTAGAATCATTATGACGGGAAAGGATCCCAAAGTAATGCGGAATCAGATGCCTTGATTCAATCAAAGGGCTTACTCCTCAACCTCTAAATCAGACAGGAGAATATTGCAGAGCAATGCGGTATCGGATGCTGGGATCCTCAACCTCTAATATTTATCAGGAGATCATTCTTTGAGCAATGCGGTATCGGATGCTGGGATCCTCTACCTCTAAAATTTCGAAGGAGATCGTTGCAAGACGATACGGTATCGAGATCTTTGGGATCCTCTACCTCTAAAACGAGACGGGAGAACGTTGCGAAAGCGATGCGGTGTCGAATGCTGGAAAAAGAGGTGAACCGATTTCCAATGATCAAAGGTAAGTAAATCACCCTACACTTCCCGACCGTCCTCACATATCCTAGAAAAAGGACCTAAAGGCACCACGACGCTCTCGAAGAGGATGAGGACTAGACCCTTAGGGAACACACCCCTTTTCCCCAAACGACAGCTGTAAACACATGACAAACAGACAAAGACACTGACCAAGTCCTGGACCTGGGCCACTGCTCGGGATTCCTCCAAACTCCAAGTACCCACTTTGACTTTCAATTCTCGAAACACAAAGCTTCCGCCGTACGTTCTCCGCGGGCTCGGGACTCAAGCTATAGCGATAGGAGAATCGATGAAACTTTCGATGCATAAGAAAGAGAATGGCAATGACCATGGCCACCAAACTAGCACCAATTCCACCAAATAAAACATCCAAGAAGTATTCCAGAATATCGTGCTCGATTTATTCCCCACGAGTAAGCTAGGAAGCTCTTCCGAATTTCATTAAATCGATTTCGTAGACAAGTGTAGCAAAGTGCGAGCCACCATCACAATAATCATCCCAATAAGGCTCTCGGCCATGGCTAAAAACGAGGAGCAAAGGCTCGCGTCGAAGTCCGAACAAACTACACATACTAATTCAAATTCATCACAAATGCATAGGAATGAATCTATAAAGTAACCAAGCAATTCGACCTACCTACGACTTAAAAAAGCACAAACTCGAGCCCAGAGAGACCCAAGCCCGAGCCATTCAAAGGTCACACCAGAGAGGCTACGAGAACAACGAGGACCAAAACCAAGCCCCAACATCAAGTGCGAAGGAGCAGTGCAAAGCAGGCAAAAAGCAAACCGAGCCCCCAATCAAGAGCAAGGAGGCAATGCAAGAGCAATAAGCAACAAAACCGAACCCCGAAGTAGGTGCATGAAGCAGTACGCAGAGCAACAAAACAGAAAATCGAGCCCCAAATCAAGTCGCAAGGGCTATGCAAGAAGCAAAGAAACGTAAAACCGAGCCCCCAAATCAAGAGCGAAGGAATGCACTCGCAAGAGCAACGAAAGCAAACCGAGCCCCCAAATCAAGTCGCGAAGAGGCTAGGCACGAAGAGCGAAAGACAGAAAACCAAACCCCCAAATTAGGTCGAAAGTGCGTCAAATCCGACATTTTCTGAAATTCTGACTCGACGTCGCTCGTTCTGACATTCTGACCCTGATCTTGATCCGTTGCGGAGAATTTGAAGACGTCGAGGCCGTAGCTCGAGGAATTTGTGCTCGGTGGTGCAGAAAATGTGCACGAGGCTATCCTAAGGTTCAGTGGTCCTATAGGAACTCAATTTGGAGTCCTAACGCCAATTCCAACTTAACTTGTACATGGCTAGAGTCGGAATTTCGTCCGGGATTCCAAAGAGTGTCGAAGTGGTTTTGAGCATTCTAAAACTTGGTAGGGCCATTGCTAAGAATCTAAGATCGTCGGGAAGCTCCTAAAGCTAGAACCTCAAATCTCAGGAGGAAAACTAAACCTCAACAAAAGTGAGGTCAACAAATGGACCCCGATAGGTGTGGTGCGCGGACGAGGCACACCTCGCGTATTGGCGTTGACCGAAGAAGATCGACAATCCAACACAAAGCCGCCTGAAGTAAAATGCTTAGGACGAGCCGCGAGGAACGAAAAGAAAAGAGAGAGTGAGTAGTTTCATGTGGGGAAACAGAGGGGAATTCTCGATTAAGAGAGCCGCGACTTTAATTTTTCAAACTTCAAATTTCAAACATAGATTTGATTTCGATTCCGGAGTAAAATTCGAGTTTTTAGAAAAGAGAAGAAATTTGGATTGAGATGGAAAGCGCAAGGACTCACATCCGACTCGAAGACCGAACAACAAAAACATGACTAGAATCATTATGACGGGAAAGGATCCCAAAGTAATGCGGAATCAGATGCCTTGATTCAATCAAAGGGCTTACTCCTCAACCTCTAAATCAGACAGGAGAATATTGCAGAGCAATGCAGTATCGGATGCTGGGATCCTCAACCTCTAATATTTATCAGGAGATCATTGCTGAGCAATGCGGTATCGGATGCTGGGATCCTCTACCTCTAAAATTTCGAAGGAGATCATTGCAAAGCAATGCAGTATCGGATGCTGGGATCCTCTACCTCTAAAACAGACAGGAGAACATTGCAAAGCAATGCGGTGTCGGCCGCTTAAAAGAAGAGGAAGGGCTTGAGGATTTAATTTAATTTATATATATGTGTATTGATTTTTGAAAATAAAATTTTAAGTTTTAAAATATGAGAATGAGATAGGACGGATCTCATTCGTTTAGCAGTTTGGATGAACGAGCGTAATATCGCGAATAAAGCATCTGTTCCGAAGAATATCGAGCCCCCAAATCAAGTGCAAAGGGGCTAGCTGCAAGAGCAGCAAAACAGAAAACCGAGCCCCCAAATCAAGAGCAAAGGGAGCAGCTGCAAGAGCAGCAAAACAGAAAACCGAGCCCCCAATTCATCACAAATGCATAGGAATGAATCTATAAAGTAACCAAGCAATTCGGCCTACCTACGACTTAAAAGAAGCACAAACTCGAGCCCGGGAGAGACCCAAACCCGAGCCATTCAAAGGTCGCACTGGGGAGGCTGCGAGAACAGCGAGGACCAAAACCGAGCCCCAACATCAAGTGCGAAGGAGCGACGCAAGAGCGACAAAACAGAAACCGAGCCCCCAAATCAAGAGCAAAGGAGCAGTCACAAGAGCGGCAAAACGAAAACCGAACCCCAAAGTAGAGTGCAGTAGGGAGCAGTACAAGAGCAACAAAACGAAGCCGAGCCCCCAAATCGAGTGCGAAAGGGGCTAGCTGCAAGAGCGGCAAAACGAAAACCGAACCCCAAAATTAAGTGCAAGAGGAGCAATGTCACAGAGCAGCAAGAAACGAAAACCGAGCCCCCAAATCAAGAGCAAGGAGAAGCTGCAAGAGCGACAAACGACAAAACCGTGCCCCCAAATCAACTCGCAAAGGGGCTAGATGCAAGAGCGACAAGAAGCAAAACCAAACCCCCAAATTAGGTGCAAAGGAGCAGCCCTCACATGACTAAAACGAGAGAAATAAAAGGGCTCCCAAACATGTATATCAAAGCTAAACAAATTCCTCCACACCTTCCATACATCAACACATAGAGCCGCCGCACGTTTAAGATGAGGATACACATGAGGCTTCTCAGAATGAAATTATAACTTCCCTCTAGCATGCCATTTTTATAAAGAAAGCCACAAGGAGCAAAGCCGAGCCCCCATACATACATATTAACGCTAAAAAAAAAGTTACTCCATGATTCGTGCTAGAAAGAAGGTGAGAAGAGGGGCTTAGAATGCATACCCCAACATGCTAGAAGAAATCAACACTTTGCTTCATAACATATTTTCCATGACTTAAATCATGTAAAAGAGAGAGGGAGGAGCCGATGTCATGCCCTATTTCCACCTCTTTAAGCAAATAACCAACATTTTACATGGAACACGCTCAAAATCTCTACTCCTACTCATGCTTCAATCAATAAAGTACTCCCAAACATCCATATGAGTCCATACTAGCATGTCACTATGTAAAAGAAGTAAGAAAACACCATTTTAAGTAATCAAGCAAGCCATTTCATGACACATAAACATCCAGCCATAACTGTAATAGGAAAAGCCGAACCAAATGTAAGGCCACGAACACCCTGGGCCAAACCGAGAGGGAGAGAAAGGGAGGAAGAGAGTACCGGCTAGCGTAGAGCACGCGAGAAAAGCAAAAGAAAATCGGGCTCCGATCCAACACCAACTTCTCGAGAGGAATCGGCCGACCAACCCTAAATTCATTCAAAAACGGGGCCTTTATAGGCGAGAGGAGGGAAAGGAAAGCCGTTCCTTACCCGCAGAGCCGGAAGCGAGTGGGGGAAGGGCGGGAAGAAGGCGACAAGCGTCGCGGCCAAGAGTCGAAGCTCGGCGGCGAGGAGCGAGGATCGAGCGAGCGGATCACGCGAGGTGACCCTCGCGCGAGGATAATACTCGAGAAGTTATGGGGAAAACCACGCGAGGCTCGAGAGAGCAACGGCTACAAGGAAGAGGCGCGCTCGAGCGCGGGAGAAGCAGGGAACGGGAGCCTTCATCGAACGAGCGAGAGAGGCAGTCAACCGATCGAATGGGTAGGGATTAGGGCTTAGGATAGAATAAATAAGTTTAAAATATATATATATTATTAATTTTATTAAAATCAAGCCCAAAATCGCAATTTCCGCTCCGACATGCGATCCTTGCAAATTAAATATCAATTTTAGGTGGAAACGACGTTCGGACGCAACGACGCGATCCGTTTCGTCATCCAGGCGTCGTTCGGGCAACCTCGTCGACGATCGCGTCGAAAGTGCGTCAAATCCGACATTTTACGAAGTCGACTCGACGTCGCTCGTTCGACATTCGACCCCGATCTTGATCCGTTGCGGAGAATTTGAAGACGTCGAGGCCGTAGCTCGAGGAATTTGTGCTCGGTGGTGCAGAAAATGTGCATGAGGCTATCCTAAGGTTCAGTGGTCCTATAGGAACTCAATTTGGAGTCCTAACGCCAATTCCAACTTAACTGCTGTAAGCTAGAGGTCAGGAATTTCGTCCGGGATTCCAAAAGAGTGTCGAAGTGGTTTCGAGCATTCTAAAACGAGGTAGGCCCATTACTAAGAATCTAAGATCGTCCTGGAAGCTCCTAAAGCTAGAACCCTAAATCCTAGGAGGAAAACTAAACCTCAACAAAAGTGAGGTCAACAGATTTAAGCTCATTTAGACTCGAATTTGAACACTTTTTATGCCATGCATATCTCATCAAAAGTTTGTTTCGATTGTATGTTTGGTGAAATTAAAGTTCATATGAACAAAATTTAATTTGAAAAAGTTTCTTTTCAAATATTGTATCAAAATTTATGCTTAATCAAATGAATTATCTGGTAATGTATTTTGTTGAATCCCTATCCACCCATGGTGTATGTTCAAACATTGTTAATTTAAAGAAAAATGAAATAGGCTTGAAAATATTTGAGGTGGAGGAACCAATATCCACTACAGCCAGGCTTAGGTGATAGATTAAAGGGTGAATGGATAAGGGAGAAAGGATCAAAAAGGCCAAACTCTTAGCTTTTGTTGGATCCCCCATTTACAGGAAAAGATCATTAAGGCTTTAGCACTGTAGAGAAGTCTACATAATGAAAAATACATGCATAAAAAGTATGAACTACAGAAGTCATGTAACTTTAATACAAACTCAAACTAGGTAACCAACTTGTTGGAGAAGTCGCAAGGTGCCTTAGGAGGTCGGATTGCATCTCTTGTCATAAGCGGCATGTTTGGTCTAGTCAGCTTATGAAGTCTGGTATGACTGAAGTTGGAGTCTTCCTTGAATCGTCGTGGATGCTTCTTTTTTATAGGCATGTGAATATGCCTTATTGTTGACGGGTAGATGCCTTGAATCTTACTAGATGAATTCTTTTGCTTTCACATAAACTCGATTAGTGAGTCCACATTTAGCTTGGTATCATGAGCTTGCACTGAGTTGTCTCTTTTGGGTAAACATTAATTCTTATTTGTTCCTTTGGAAAGTGTATGAGAAGAATATGATAAGTGGCAATTGATTATTTCCTTAGAATGGAATCTATATCTTGCTTGTTGTTATGTGCAGATCTATATGCCATTATCAACTTGGCTCAGTAGTTGGCTTGTAAAGGCTCATGAGAACAAGTAACGGCATTTAACTTTTCTTAAAAAAGTTAGCAGAATTTAAAAAAGTTAACATGGATTCATATTCATGGACTGAACACATTTGTTGTTTAGCACACTAACACAAGCTGTTCTATAAATTTCCAGCCACTCCACTTTGAGAGGGGTTTGCATCATGACTTTCTCTTTCTCTATCACAATTTGTGTTTTGCAATCGCGAGTCATGGACATCTGAGACTTTAACATCTCCAACGAAGCCGTCATGGCCATGATATTGAATGGTAGGAAGCCAGCTGTCTCAGGAAAGAGAAAGGAAAAGATGGTTGTAGTTGGCCCTTCTAAAACAAAGAAGGTAAAGTAATTGCCCGATGGAAGAGGCGACATTTCTATTGGTTTTGTTCGGGTGAATCCACGCGCAGCTATCCTCTTGGAGGAGGAAGTTATAGCAAGGTTTGAGTTGGTGTTGACATTAACTAAGTTTGCAAGAAAATCTTACAGCATTGTTCTAATATTATATCCCTTTTTTCTTGAAGGCGGCCTAAGAGGATGTGGTTGTTGAGATGGCGGACTCTGCCATTAAGGTTGTGGAATCAATTACTACAGAAGTTGATGTTGATGACAACATCTTGGGTCAAGGATATGTTACTTTTATTGTTGCCATGACTTGGATAGCACCTTGCAAATCTTATTGGGTCATGAGTTGCGAGGTTTTTTCTGAGTCGGTTATAGTCTCCATGTGTGGCGAAGTTATGACTTCATTGAGGCCACCCCAACAAATTAGGATATTGCCATCAAGCTATCTATCCCCATGTGCTGCCTATAGCCATTGAGCTTGAAAACTGTCTATTTGTCACCACTATGGAAGCACTGCCTGAGGACTCTACCAGTATTGTCGAGTTGACGATGAGGTTGGAGGAAATGTCAGCGTTGATGGCCCAATTAGTGAAGAGATCATATGCCCAATAGGGGCATCTGCGATCTATCATGGGAGAGTTGTTGGAGCAAGCCTCTATCGTAGAAACGATGCAGGAGAGGCTGGCTGCTTTGGAACAGCTTCTCAATTTGTTGATCAAAGCATTCAACTATTTAGGAGGAATTTTAGAGTTTGATGACTTGAAGTCCCCATCATTAGTTATGCTTTAGATCACTTAAACCCAACCAATTTCTGGCAGGTGATAATTTCATTCTTCGTCACCTAGTGAGAACTAGCGCCTATATGTACAAGTTTGAGTTGATCCAATATCTTGTGTGGAGTTGTTACGAATGGAAAATTTATAAGGGACCAAATGGACCTGAAATTTGTAAATTATTAACATATTTTATGTTTGAGTTGGGTGATTCATGTATTCGTTGTAGTTGTAAAATATAGTGGAATTTATGATATTGGTCTCATTTACATTTTGTTGTGTACTTAGTTTTTGCTTCTAAATAATGATCGGTTGTCTTTATACATAAGAATGTTGCTTTAAGGTTGGATCTTGTATCAGGTTAACTTGTTGCATACTGGCAGGTGACAATTTCATTCTTCGTCACCTAGTGAGAACTAGCGCCTGTATGTACAAGTTTGAGTTGATCCAATATCTTGTTTGTAGTTGTTACGAATGGAAAATTTTATAAGGGACCAAATCGACCTTAAATTTGTAAATTATTAACATATTTTATGTTTGAGTTGGGTGATTCATGTATTCGTTGTAGTTGTAAAATATAGTGGAATGTATGGTATTGGTCTTATTTACATTTTGTTGTTTCCTTAGTTTTTGCTTCTAAATAATGATCGGTTGTCTTTAGAAATAAGAATGTTCCTTTAAGGTTAAATCTCTTATCAGGTTAACTTGTTGCATAAAAAATGAGTTGCAAGTAAACGTATAATCACCTCATAGGACAAAGTGGTATACATGTAATCAATTCTCCTAACCAAGATGAGTTTAGTGTCAATGTAAAGAGTTCACTTGTAGGGAACACTAACTCATACTTGGCTTGGTTAGTTGAGACGTCGTAGTCAATAGAATAATGTACCATAATCATATTCTCTAAGCACTAAATGCTGCTAATTTAAATGAAAAGTATTGAATTGCTTATATGTTAGACATGATGCTAAGGGCAATAGTCAGCGGTATAAATACATTTTCCACACGTACTATAGTTACTTTCCTTCGCTGCTCTCTCTCTTTAAAATTCTGAGGTTTCTCTCTTGAGATCCATCGATTCTTCATGCTTGTTGAGATAGTTGAGATGTCTCATAGTTTAAGTGATCGACGATTTGATGAATTTAGATTTAAGAACTTAATTCAAGTCTCATCCCTTTGTTTCAAGATGTGCTTGTCGATCTATATATACAATGGTATGCAATTGTTGACGGTGCTGAAGGAAGCGAGCTCACAAACTCATACTTGGATGATGAGGTCTGCGTCTATGAACATCATTTCAAACTTGGGCTGCGATTCTTTTTATGCTCAGAGTTTGTCGACATCCAAAAGTGTGATGGACTAATGCTTGCCTGGATCTTTTTGACTTCAATGGTGGGCATCATGACTTCTTTTATGCACCTAAGGGAGGCGAAGTTGGATTTGAACCTGAAGCTATTTCACCACCTTTTCTTAATGAAAGCATTCAGTTATGGTGGTGTATTTTTCTTGTCAACCCATATTTAGATGGAGGATTTGGTGAACAAGGTAAAAAAATTGGAATGATAGGTTTTAATTCCTAAAGTTAACTTGCTTTTCTATCCACACCAGGCTAGTTAGCCCTTAGAGCTCGCATATGCTGGTCTTGAACAACATTGACGAGGCTAATTTGGCAACTTTGAATGCCTTGAAACTGGGTAGCAAGTGGTACCTGGCATTGACTAATTAAGCCATCTTAATTAGTTGGTTAAAAAATTCGAAAGTATGTTATATTTAAGTGAGATATTAATGTCATTTTTGTTTTTGTTGTAGCCATCTCCCAAGCTTACTTGACTTTGGATGATTCCGATATCTTGGCATTCTTGGGTCAAATGAAGCATGTTTTCGAAGGAGGGAGAGTGTTGAGGTGAGTTCCTCTCTCTGTCTGCAATCCGTTTTGTTGAGGTGAGTTCCTCTCTCTCGGATAGAGTGGGAGAGGGCCAGGAGATGTCTTGTAAAACATGGAGCCAATGAGCATACATTTTGAGGAGGAATTCGTTAAGGGCCGAGCAACCCCTAACCCACGGGTGAGGTTTGTAAACCTTGTCACAAAGGGGGAGTCAAATTCTAGGCTAGGACCCGTCCTAGTAGTGCAAATAGGGATTGGCGACTTTGATGCATGTGATTTGATGTTAACCGTTTATCTGAGTTTGAGAGGTCAGTACCTATGAGAAGGTTTTTCTATTCGAGTTAAAGTCTTGAGATATTATATATTATTCTTGAGATATTTAAAATTATTTTTGAGATATTTTAAATTATATTTCAAAGGTTTTTGTTATTGACACATTATCAACATCTCATCATATATATCATAAACTTTAGATAGCGACTTTTTGAAAAAAAATAAATAAAAGATGAATTATTAAGTCCTGACAGCATTTTGCTTGAAGGTCGTAGGTCTCTTTTAGGAAGTAGTTTCTTGTAGTTTTTCGAGTTAGGTTTGATCTCATAGTCTTTAATTGTTATGTTAGTCTACTACTTTCAAGCTGAATTATAATTAAAAAAAGATTTCTCTAATGTTGCCCCTTTAAGAATATGAGTATAATATTTTAATGGAAAATATTTTATAAATTATTTTTTTAGCAACAATGAGTTCCCCAAATTCAAACTTGGACGAGCTTTTTGTAGTGTGATTTGAGTACTCATTATAAATAATATACATGTATACACACGAGCGCGCGCGCGCGCACACACACACACATGTATATAGATATACATGTATATGTATATACATGTATGTGTATGTATGTATCTATACACAAATATGTACATATACTATTGTATGTACGTATATGTATGTATGTATGTATATCTATTTATTTATATATTTACATATATGTATGTATATTTTTTTTTCTTTTTTTTAAAGCCCTAGGGCTTGATTAATTGAAATAAAGCGGTTACAGAAGATTTGAGGATAGGGCTCGGAAGATGAAGCCTTATCATTACATTACAAAACAAACAAAGGATACAAAAAACATAAAGGAAAAATGCAAATAACAATGTTTAAGAACGGTATCGCCAAGGAAGTACTCTCGTTCTAGTCCTTGGCGATCCAGAAAGTAATCTCTTAAGTGCTAATCCATTGTCAGGAGTAACCGAGATATCATCAATTAAGTCTCCAAGTATACCCCCAGGCTTCTTCTGTCGAGAAGTGTAAACTTGCCAATCTTCTTCTTTTTCTTCTTTTTCTTCTTCTGATTATTCTTCTTCTGAGGATTGATCCTTCTGATTCACGGAAGGAAAGGTAGGTGCAGCAATAGGTATAACTTGGGGTTTCTTCTCTTTCTGCTGAATTTTTAAATATATCGGTCGGACTCCACAGCTTTAGTAGCCACAGGAACATCACGAGGAGAAAAGGGAGGAGCCTCCTTTTCCACCTCCGAGGTTCTAGCCACAAGGGTAGTCTCAATTCGATTCACCTCTCCAGTAGGTGAATCAGAGATAGTGAAGGAGTGACAACAGTAACCAGTTTATTAACCTGGCTAAGACCAACTTCAGAAAATTTCTGCTCTTCAAGGGGTACAGATGGGGGGGGGCAGTGTCAGCCAAACCATTGGCTTTCTGACCCACAGAAGTCCCAACATTTTC
This sequence comes from Papilionanthe hookeriana x Papilionanthe teres, assembly GCA_022702705.1. Taxonomy (NCBI): domain Eukaryota; kingdom Viridiplantae; phylum Streptophyta; class Magnoliopsida; order Asparagales; family Orchidaceae; genus Papilionanthe; species Papilionanthe hookeriana x Papilionanthe teres. The sequence goes on from CM040427.1 coordinate 117,378,426, forward strand.
TTTAGATCTCTTATTTGAGGGATAAAACCTATAACACCTATCCCTGGTGTGCCCAAAATATTCTGCAGTGAGGACAGTAATAAGTCTTTTGCTCCATAACCACCTCCTGCCAAACAACGTCCTGATCAGAGCCCACTCAAATTCTATGGACATCTGGAAGAGTAATATTCTCTCAATGAGAAGTCTTAGCAACGATCGAGTCTAGTTCTCTTATAAGTTGTAAGCATCCATTTGCGAGTGGGATACTAAGCAGCTCGCTTAATTTGAAACAAAACATTCTGAATATATATGTATATATATATATATATATATTATTTATATGTGTATGTATATGTATGTATATCTATTATCTATATATCTATATATGTATGTATGCATATATACGAATATATCTATACGTATGTATATATATTTGTGCGTGTGTACATACATACATATATATGTATGTCAATACATACACTTATAGATTTACACATATATTATATATATATATGTCGCCTACTGTGACTCCTTGGTTGATAGAGTTTGTAAGACCCCTAGGGTCACGAGTTCAATTCTGCCTATGTGTGGATGAAATTCTTATTTACATGAGATTGGCCGAGAGGCTCGTATAATAGCCTCTGGCCAATCTTTTTAAAATATATGTATATTGAAAAACTCAAAGGGCTGATTTTATTGAAATAGAAAAGATACATAAAGATTGTATGAGAGGACCCAAAAGAGGCACCTTCCCCATACGATATAATGCACTTTAATACCCCAACAGAAAAGGAAACATATAAACTCAAAAAATTCAAAACATGCAGAAAACAAATAGCTAGGAACGAGACAGTCTTGTCCTGCATCTTCCTCTAATTTTAGGAGCGGAATCAGATAACAAACTTTGATGTGTTATGTCATTGTTAGGAGTAACCAAGTATCATCCATCAAGTTTCCAAGCTAAAGTGTGCCCTCAGCCTTCTTCTTCCGCCGATAAGTGTAAACCTGTCATTCTTCATCTGAAGATTGGTTCATGTGATCTTCGGTCTGATTAGATAGTAGAATCGCAGTAGAAGGAAAGTCAACCTTTGTATATATATATATATATATATATACACACACACACACACACACACACACAGACCATAATACATACCCACTGATTTCTTCTTCGACGTACTCCTCGTCGCTTTCGTCTGTTTCATCGCTTCGTGGCCGTGCTTCTTCTTTGTTGTGCTTTTTTTCTGCTCGTCCTTCGTCGTCTCGAGGATGAAGGGCCAGCGTTCGTAGCGCCTCGGTTTCGTCGTGCGTCCTCTGCTCGTCCTGCGCCCTGCTAGAAGAAGTGCTCGCGTTGCGTCTACGTTCGCGTCGTCTTTCGCATCGTGCGTTGCCCGTTCCTGACTCCTCGACTTCGGCTTTTCTTTGAAGGACCATCTTTGATAGTGCTCTGTTCCTTGCACATGGTGATGGCCTCGAGATGTTCCTATACCACCGCTCTTGCGGACGACACCCCCACTCGTGCTCATACTTCGTGTATGTTCCCACAGAGATATCATGACACCTTAATGATGGGCGTTGACATCAAATTTCTCAAAAAAGCGTTCCGTAAAAATGACGAGCCTGTAATATTTCTCTCTGATGCTGAGATCTCCACCTTAGCTTCATCCTATCGGTTGGTCTTAGTTGGGAAGTTTCTCTGGAAAGTTTCTCTATGAAAACCCTAAACTCGAATTAATTCGAAAAGAGTTTAAGCAAATGCATCTGAAAGGGGAATGAAAGATTGGTAAGTTGGACGGTAGACATGCTTTTATCCAATTATCAGATGATGAAGATTATACTCATTTATTTGTGAGAAGATTTGTTCGCTTAGAAAAGCATTTGATGAAAGTTTTAAAATGGGCGGTCGATTTTAATCCTCTCACTAAACCTCCTACCATTCCAGTATGGTCGTGCTTCTCTGGTCTGAAGTTCCATCTCTTCAATCACGAGCTCTTATATTCCTTAGTTATGGTTTACGACAAACTCCTTAAAACTGATGTTTCTACAGTTAATTTGAATCGGCCTTCTGAAGCCAGAGTTTTGATTGAACAAGACATTATTTTATATTTTCCGGGTGAGATCTGGATTGGCTCACAGCACCATGGTTTTTGGCAGCGGTTGGAATTCGAACAGTTTCTACTTTATTGCACTCACTAACGTATGTTTGAACATCTCATTCTCATGTCACCATTTGCATCCTCATTTAAAACCTGAGTAAAAATGCCACTGAGCACCTTGCACCAACTAACACCTGCCCCTCGAATACCCCTGAGTGCAACCCAGCTATTGAAACTTTGGTAGAGCCGACATCTGCTCTCCCTCCCACTCTTCCTCCTAATAACCCCTTATTACCGGAGACCCTCCCCCTGAAAATATTATTTCTGTTTCAGTGGGGCAAGAACTTTACTTACATAGGACAATGTTCGGTCCGATCATCACGAGGATTTTCAGGCTCCTCATCTTGAGGAAGTCTCGGGTGCAGAGGTGGCAATTTATATTTCACCTACCCTAGCATCTATCACTGAAGCACATGTTGACAATCTTTCTACTACGACTCTAACACCTCTTCAGACTGAGTAAGTTGTTATTGTTAGTCAGATGCAAGGGACTCATGATGTGCAACAGTCTTTACATGCCCAGCATATTGTAGACCAACACACTGATCAAATGAGTCAATCATCGGATAGGGAATGACAAGTTTATACATCCCGGAGGAAGAAGAAGAATGGAGACCTACTTGAGCTCAGAACTTAATGGATGATACTTTAGTTGTTTCGGGCAACGACACTAAACTTAACAATTTGTTAGTCGGCTCCCTTTCTAGAACTAGAGGCAGAGATATAACTAAATTGGGTCCTTCTCATGATGTGCAACAGTCTTTACATGCCCAGCATATTGTAGACCAACACACTGATCAGATGAGTAATTCATCGGATCAGGAATGATAAGTTTATACATCCCTGAGGAAGAAGAAGAATGGAGATTCCTCGAGCTCAAAACTTAATAGATGATACTTTTGTTGTTTCGGGCAACGACACTAAACTTAACAATTTGTTAGCCAACTCCCTTCCTAAAACTAGAGGCAGAGGTATAATTAAATTGGGCCATTCTCTAGCTACCTGATATTGCAAGTGTTTGGCAGTTTTGACTTTTTTGGGTATACATGTACTTTTCTTTTTTGGGTCCATTTGTGTGTGTGGGTAGTGTGCCTTTTTTGGGCTCTCTCATACAACATATCTGTACTTTTCTCTTTTAATATTAGTCCCATTCATTATTGCTTGGTTTGTATGGATGAGCAGAAACCAAACTACCTTTGAAGACAACTCCCCTTGTGATCTTACATTACCAAAGTAATCAATTGGAATGATTATCCCAATTTCTGCTCTCTCCCCCTTGCTGCTGGGAGGGCACAACCGGCCATCACCCTTGTGAAATGGGAAAACCCACTCTACCCCTTTATTAAGGCAAACACTGATGGCAGCTTCTCCCCTCAGGGAGCTGGGGTGGGGAGTTTTCAGAAACCACAGGGGTAAGTGTGTGCTGTTCTTTCAAATCCCTATTATTGTTGTGGATGCTCTTGAGGTTGAATTCATTGCACCCCACTGGGCTTTCAAGGTTGCTGCATATTTTCAGTGGTCTTCCCTTATTGTTGAGGTGGACTCTTCAAATCTGTTGCAATCTATAGTTGAAGCTGACTCCCTCCCTTGGCATCTCCAACAGTGGAAGGATAAAATTACTACTTATATTAGAAGTTGCGACTACCAATTTCAGTTCATATACAGAGAAGGTAACAAACCAGCCAACTGGTTAGCTAAGGAAGCTATGTATTCTTGCATCAGTAGAATTTCTAACTCACCTCCCCCTCCCCTCTCCTTCTTGCTTGCTGGTGATCAGATGCCTTTCCCCCATCTCAGAATTAACAGGCATCCGCATGGCCTGGTCTTTTAGCTTATGGAGCCTGAGCAAGATTGGTAATTGCACCCTGATTGGTCTGTTGTGTCACTGTTTTATTTGTTTACTGGCTTTTGTGTTTGTTGTACTGTTGTCTGTCAAGCGGGTTTGAGTCAACTGATGTTTATTTCCTTTGGTGCTGTTAATTGCTGGGAGTCTCTGTGAAACCCAAGCAAGTCCTTCTGTAACTTTTACTATCAGTAACATGTAGGGAGCACTTGTAGCTCCTTTTCTTCAATATATATATATATATATATATACTTGCATGCAGGCATGCATGCGTACATACATACATATATATAGATACATACACATGTATGTAGTTCAGACACATATATGTATATTTATTTAGCCACACACATTCACACATTTTTTAGGGCATACACATACATGTTTAGGGCTTATCTCACATGCATTTTTCAGGGCTTACCACGGGGGTTGGGCCCCCCAAGGCAACTAGAGGAGGTTGTTTGTTAGCTTGATTGCCCATATTATAATTTAGGTGATCTTAAAATAAATGATTAGAAATGTTGAAGAAAATTTGTACGCAAATATAACCTTTTTCTTTTTTTAATTTATTAGGCAAATTTCTCAAGTTTAGACGTGAAGGCTATAGAAAAAATTCTAAGCTGACCTTTATTTGCTGATAGCTCCTTCATCGACCCACTTTTTCATTCTTCTTCATCATCGCCTTGCTTGATCTCTACTCCTGCACTAACATGCTCGCTTGGTAAATCTCCCTCTTCAAGTTTGTTTCCAATCACTAGTTGGCAACTAGAAGAGGGTGTTTGTTAGCCTGATTGCCCATATTATAATTTAGGTGATCTTAAAATAAATTATTAGAAATGTTGAAGAAAATATGTACTCAAATATATCTTTTTTTTTTAATTTTTTATTTATAATTTATTAGGTAAATTTCTCAAGTATAGACGTGAAGGCTATGGAAAAAATCCTAAGCTGACCTTTATTTGCTGATTGCTCCCTCATCGACCCACTTTTTCATTCTTCTTCATCATCGCTTTGCTTATCTCTACTCCGGCACTAACATGCTCGCTTGGTAAATCTCCCTCTTCAAGTTTGTTCCAATCACTAGTTGGGATCCTATCTCCATTAATTCATCATCTCCCTCTTCTCCATTTGTTGTCTCTTTCACTACAGAAGACAAAGGCCTTGATTATTTTTCGGCACTTCTTAATGGATCTCTGAAGCTTGTCAATAACATTGGTTAAATACATAAGTTATTTAGCTTTTTTTTTTTAATCTTTATAGTTTAGATGAGACGAGCCTTTGGTCTTTACAGATTATAGGAATTTCGATGTTAATTAACTTTTCTTAATATTTGGATATTTATATAGTGTACGTTTATCTAGCCTTTTCATTAGGATAAAGGGTTGTCAAATTACAGACCAATGTTTTATGTTTATATTATTATATTTTGGAATCAGAATGCCAAAATTTGAAATTTATTATTACTTTTTTTATAAAATATTGAAAAAATAAATTCTGAGGGATTCAGTCCCATGGTTAGGAAAATATCTCGTCTTGTTCCTCAACCTTTTGAAACACCTGTTCGTGTGTGTATTAGTTTATTAATCTCTTAATCTATTGTGAATAAGCACGCATGATCCTCAATATGAATTCATCTCAACTAAAATGCATTTTTCGTAGTTGTCTGTATTCATGTTGGACCACTTTAGAGTTTTATTTATCCATTGGCTTTGGCTTAGATTAATTAGAGGGAATTATCAGGAAAGTTTGGCCCGTGATGATGAATTTTAAATTGATTTGAAATGCATTGCGGGGGTGATATCTTTTATCTCACAGAGTCACGATACATTAATACTTCTTACATCTTGTTGAATTAGAAATTTAATGACTTTTTTTTTCATGTAATTAAAATGGCAGGCTGCTAAAGAAGCAAGATATGACAAAGAAGCCATAACAAAGTTCTTCCTCATGGTTTTTACATAACCTTGCATATCATTTTCTCTTTCTGCAACTCCATGTTCCCAGTTCTAAATTTTCAGAAAATTTTCTGTCAGCTGGTCAGAAGGAGATATTTTTCTGATGAGCTACCTGCCCCAAGTTCATGGTCTGCATACCCCGTACAAAGCTCCTTACTTCCTTCTGGTGAAAGCTCAAGTGAAGAAGATCAATTTCATAGGAAATGGAGGTATGTAGGACACGTTTTAACTACACTGTTATCGGGCATATTATTCCATATATTTTGAAAATTTCATTTCATAGTCTATATTAATTTGCTTCTTTTAAATCATTTATCATTCTTCGTATCTTGCCTTTCTGCAAATCTTTTAGTCTACACTTTCGTCATTCCTTTTTATCTATTATGCATTTTAGGTATATTTTCTATATTATTTACTCCTAAACTGATGAGTTTTCATATAGGTGTTCTTTGAATGATATTAAAAGAAAGAATTGCTCAAAACCTAGTCAGTATATTCATAACATTGGTTTAAGTAGGGTATTACAACGTTTTACAAATAAACTCCTGTACTTCTTCAATATTCTCTTTTTTACCAATAGGACTCTAAATAAGGTCCAATTCAACAACCCTCCCCCTCAAGATGAGCAAAAGATATCCACTAAGCTCATCTTATCACATAATCTAGACAAATCCAATGAACTAAGTTCTTTAATGAGGCAGTACGCTACTTGCTCTCCAGTGGCTACATGACTTAGCTCTAGTAGCCTATTATTCAAGTTTTTTGATGAAGAATCTCTCAATCTCCACATGTTCAGTTCTATCTGGTTGCACCGGGTTGTTAGTAATACTGATTGTTGACTTGTTGTCACACCACAACTTCATTTGAGTTACTTGGTCCATCTTGAGCTTGAACAACAATGCTCTCAGCCACATCATCTCGACAACTGTACTTTGCCTCTGTTGTTGACCTTGCTAATATAGACTGTTTCTTGCTCTTCCAAGAGACCAATTCCCCCTATACGAACATGTAGTATCCTAAGGTGGATCTTCTGGCATCTGCACAGCTCGCACAGTCAGCGTCACAAAAGCCCTTAATGTTTACATGTTCATTCTTCCTGAAGATCAACCCCTTCTCTGGTGCACTTTTCAGGTACCTCAGAATCTGAAAGACTCCATCCATATGACCCTTCATTGGATCCTGCATGAAGAGGCTCGCCACGCTCACTGCAAAAGAGATGTCAGGTCGAGTGTGGAACAAATAAATTTGACGACCCATTAATCTCTAGTACTTTTCATGATCAACCGATTATTCTGCTTCTGCACTTAGCTTGGCTTTTTAGTCAGTTTGAGGGACTGCAGGTTTGCATCTTAGCATGCTTGTTTTTGTGATGAGATATATTACATACTTTCTCTAAGACAAGATCATCTCTTTAGGTACACGGGCCACTTCAATCCCAAGAAAGTATCTGAGCTGTCCAAGATCCTTAACCTCAAATTTATTGCCCTATCTTACCGTTAATTGAGAAATTTCTGCATCATCATCAGTAGTGACAATGATGTTTTTAACATACATTGTAAGTATATTGTTTTGACATTCTTGTTGTCGAAATAACACTGTATGATGTGCATTGATCTGTTGATATCTCATCTCAACATAGCCTTTCTAAACTTATCAAACCAGGCTCCAGGAGACTGCTTCAAGCCATATAGTGACTTCATGAGCCTACACACCTTGTCCACTGTCTGGACTACCGAATCCTGGCTGTATCTCCATACATACCTCTTCCAGTAACTCATCATGAAAAAGTTCATTCTTTAAATTGAGTTGGTGTAACCTCCACCTATCATTCACTGCAAGAGAAATCAATACCCTCACTGTCCTCAGCTTTGCTAAAGGTTTCATTGTCAATGCCACATCTCTGAATGTACCCTTTCGCCACCAGTCGTACTTGTACAGCTCCATCTTCCTTTCTAGAGTTTGCTTCAATGTAATGTTCCACTTGCACCCAAATACTTTTTTTTTTGCTGGTAGTGGTTCTGTTTCTTATGTTTAGTTTTTATCAAGAGCTCTAAGCTCTTCATGAATAGTTTTTATGCACTTGGGATCCACCTTAACAACTTGTTAGCACATGGGCATAGAGATATTGTCTAATGGTGCAATGAATGCTCTATGTAATAATGATATGTTAGAATATGAAACAAAATTAGTAATGTCATGTTCCCTCCTAAATAGATTAGGAGGATATCCCGCATTGCTGCAAGAGGTCCTCCTTAAAGTTGGGGGTTAGTAGAAGAAAGAGGAGGAATCATATCACGAGAGTTCTGAGTCGGAGGCGGATGGTATAGTGTCTTAATAGCCAGGGAAGTCCAGGACAAGGGAATAGTTGGCACAAGAGGCATTACAGGCACCGTTCACTCATTTTGCTTTTTTCTCTGTGTATACACCCTTAACTCACCTTCAGCCTGAATCCTATCACTTCTGGATTCACTCTCCTCATTTTTTCGGTTCCTCAACTGATTCATCCCACATCACAAGATAAGGCATTGCTCCCACATGTACCACTCTCTCAGCATTGCTTCTCACCCTGCATTGTCTCATATCTCTAGTAACTTGCAAGTCACCAAAGGGTGAATCACCTCTTGGGCATAGTACGGTTCAAATTCTCTAAATGACACATCCATGCTCACAAACTGTCTCTTCTCTATCAGCCTTCAACCGACATACCTTTCTTGGATAGAAGAATAACCTACGAACACACATGTCACGACTCTAGGAACTAGTTTCCACACTGGTGGTCTGTTATTTTTCACAAAATATACACATCCAAACACCTTCAATAGGAGCTATTATCTCCTTTCAACATTTGACAAAGAAACTCCAAATTCTACACCCTCGATATTCTGTTGATCAATTGAGCAACTGTCAAAACTACTTGACCCATAAGTGCTTTGGGACTTTCATTGCGATTATCATGCTTAGGGCAACTTCTAGAAGTTGTCCATTCTTCCTCTTTGCTACTCCATTCTGTACTGATGTGTATGGATATGTTGTTTGATGTTGTATCCCTTGGCTGACAGATATTCCTCAAATGCTTTATTGATATACTTTGTCTTATTATCAGATCTCAATACCTTAACTATATTTAGTCTGGATTTCCTTATGGAAGTATTTAAAGCAAGCAAACACATCATCATTATTTTTCATCAAATATAACCAAATAAACAAGAAAAGCAATCGATAAATGTTTTAAAATGTTGATAATCATTCATAAAACTTGTAGAACAAGGTGCCCAAATTTCATAATGAATTAAGTCAAAAACACCAAAATTCCTATTTCGAAACTGATATAAAAGCTCTTAGTAAGCTTGTCAAAATCATAAGCATCACAGTCAAACATTTTTTATTTTTCTTTTCATACAAAGAATGTTACAACCAACTAAATAAACTAATACAAGATTGTCTCATGTGTCTATGATGTAGCAGCAACACATCATCAACACTCCTCCCAAATTCTCCTACCCTATCACTCTCTACCATGGATGTCAAAGCTGAGTCCATCCCATTCCTGTTCAAGTACCATAGTCCATCATGTCACGTTCTTGTCCCAAGTGTCCGACCTGTCCCTTTCACTTGGAAGATCACCTTAGGAATATAAAAAGAAATATCACAATTTAGTTGAAGAATAATAATACTTATGGATAAAAGGAGCATGTAAAACATTAGACAATGTCATATATTTAGTACCTCTCATTGTATTCTTATTTGCTACAAGCTATGTTGTACCATCAACAGTCTAGATGTTCTCTGGTACTGCTGAGGGAGTATAAGAAGAAAACTCTCTAGCAGTACCTGTCACATATTGAGATGCACCAGAATCTACTACCAATTCTGATGATCCTATGGTAGATATAAAGGCAAGAGCATATGTATCACAAGTACCTTTATTAGTGTGAGCAAAAGCGACAATGTTACTTTTTGATGACGACTGGTTGGAAACATCCTCTGCCACATCTCCTGCTTCTTTCTGTTTCATATTCAACAACTCCAAGCACTCATGATCCTCATTGGTAAAAATCACACCCGTCTCCCTCTCCTCTACTATCATCATCAGATTTACCCGGTAGCCCCATTTTTCACCTTTTCGACCACCACGGCCTCCACCTTGTCCACATTCACCTGTTTCTCTTTCCTTAGGTGGCCTAGGACAGAACTTGCTTCGATGCTCGACTTCAATACAATTGTAGCACTTGCGAGTTTTCTCTGGACACCTATCATACCTGAGCTCGAGGCAGTCATGCTCATGACGCACCCAAAAATCCACTCGGCTCAGAGTGTAGCTTTAGAGTGTTTATTTTTAATTATGCTTTAATTAAGAACACACCAATGATGATGTGCAGGAAATATTGTATTAAAATAAAAAGGATATTGGCTTGAATAATTTGTTTTGCCTAGTTTCAATCTTCTGAGTGTAAGTTGGCTGAATAATTTCTTCAAGTACAATATAGGTGTGATTGCCTAATTCTAGGACATGTCATATCCCCATAACAATATGAGACCAAATTTTTGCTGCTTTTTAACCATCTCAAGTATATAGATGAAAAGACTCGTCTTTCTGAAGTTGAGGTTGATGAAAATGCTAAGATGTTAAGCCAAGCTTTGGTTGGTTATGCAATTAGAGGGCGACCGTGTTTGTAGTTTGTAAACATTGTAAGCTTGAAGGTACACTTGAGGTCCCTTGCAGATCGATCCTTCTTCATTAACTATATGTAGGGATGATTTGGAATTGATCTTTCAAAGGGTGTCCTTGGTTTTTCTAATGAAAACCATTTATCTTTAAGCAATATACGCCGGACTTAAAACTTATAATAGAGGACTTTATGTAAGTCACACTCTAGATCAGACATCCTCATCTTCAATTTTCATGTTAGATACAATCGGTTATATCTTACATTATGGTAAGATTTGTAATCCCCTTGCTATTGATCCTCTTATGACTTTCAAAACTTGACTTACTTTTGCATCAGTGTCCAAGTTTTCATCTTTTATGCTTTGCCCTATTTTATCCCGTCTCTTGATGGTCATGAGATCGTACATCCCATTTTATATGGATAGAAGCCTTCGCATGACATTTGTGATCCTATTGCTCTTGACTTCTACCTGTCCCAAATCTGCAAACCTCAACTTATTCCAAATCCAAAGATTTTTTGCAGTGAAGTTAGAAGTTGAAGTTGAAGTTGAAGGAGTTTCCTTAGAGGAATATCCATCCTAAAATTGTTTCAATCGAACTATCTTCTCAACTCCTTCACAAATGATGGCAAGAATTCTTTTTTGTGCTGGACAGTAGCAGCCCAACTTTTTTCTCGCAATTCTGAGTTCATGTTGCTTGTTTGATTGTAAGAATTCTCATGGTACTCATCTTATTGCACAGTTTTTGTTGCTAGAACAAAATCTTAAAACTTTTTGGAGATGAAAATACTAATGTTTACATTCCAAAAAGCAGGACTTTTTTTTTTCAATTCACCTAAAGAGCAGGAGATGGAAATTCAGATCTGAAAAAGCTCGATAACATATCACTATACTACAGATGAATTTTTGTTTTGCTATTTATTCAGTTCATTGTACTTTTATTTGGTTTGGCTTTGTCCTTCTCAATTTTGTCGAGTGGCTTGCTGGAGCACTTTGTATGGCATCCTTGATATCGCTGCTCTCCTTTTTAATCGGTCTGTGTTGGGACCCCTTTCATCTCGTGGCGGTTCACTTGGCGGAGGAGGGGATATATATATATATATATATATATATATAGAAGAGCATTTCTTTAAATGGTTAGATTGTGCCTCTCAAGAAAAATTTCTTGTTCCGTCACTGCCTGCAGTCGCTCTATTTCTTTTATAAATGGAGTTTAACTGTAAAACGAAAGGTTTGTAATCCTTATTTATTAAAGCAATTCGTTGGACGCTGCTCTCATCTCTCCAAAAAAGAAAATTAAATAAAATAAAATAAAAACCAGAAAGTCTATTTATTTATGACAACTTAAGATCATTCCTTGTGTGATTGTCTTTTTTTAGAACATTCTAACATCTTTCCATAACTATTTTTGGCAGTTTAAGTGGGGACAAATTTAAATACGATGTTCTTCCTCCACTTCCTGCACAACGGAATCTCCCACCACCCCCAACACTGTATCCACAACAACCGGTTTCAGCATCAGAAAACTATAGCAACAATAGATATCCAGTATCTGGATCGTTGGCAGCCGGAAGCAGCAAACAAAGACGAGCAGACATCAGTGTATGATTAATCATTTTCTAAATGAAGACTTCCTAATGTACTCTTTTCTACGTCGCTGATGAATCCTTGAACTCGTAATCATAACCAGAATGATAAGCTTCATCGAGTGCGTTAAAAGGATGGGCTGGGTTTGTTCGTGCGGTATCATTTTTTTTTTTTCATACAAACTAGCTGCTTTTCTTTGCCAACAGATCTCACAGAACCTATAATATGTGGGCTTTGTTTCTACTATTTATTCTTTCCTAACAATTCTATTAATTTATTTTATTATTTATTATTTATTATTTATTATTATTATTATTATTTTGAGTGTGAGTTTTAAGGGCAGTAAAGTTAGTGATTAACATGCAAATCAGACTCATCACCCAAGACATTCTCTGACGACGTTTACGCCGATTCCTTGGCTTCAAGCAATTCTCTTGATATGTTTTCTTAGAAACCGGATGCTTTGATGGCCTCGCGACCCTTTATTCAAGTGGGATTGGTTGTTTTATACCAGCGGAACTCGTGAGCAAGGATAAAAATGAATTTTTAGTTTAGAAAGCATAACATGAGAATATGGTCACCGGCGACCCAACTGCATGAAACTGGGACGAAATATCAGTCTCGGATATTGATTATCAGCGAATACGAACATAATAGACTGACTTTCAAGATTCAAACATTTCAAAAAAAAAAAAGTTTAAGTATTTGATAATTTGTTTGGCTATTATATTTTCTTAAAAATGTTTTTTTTTTTTGTTAAATTTTATTTCCTTGTTTTTTCTAAATGGTATTCTTATTAAATTTAACAAAAAATTATTTTTTCAAATACTTTTTAACAAATTTTTATAAAACAAAAAGTTTTAATATATATATATATATATATATATATATATATATAATATGATCGGGATGACGACGTCCCGAGCTATGGGGTTTCGCTATGGCTATTCCCGGTGATTCGAGCACGAGTGGTCGTCTTCGTCCATCGGTCGGCCTCCAGCGTCGATCGGGTTTTCTGTCTTCGTCGTCGAGCTCGTCCCTCTTCGACCTCGACGACTTGTTTCTTCGCTGTAGTCCACGCCGGAGTCGTCTACTGTAGCTGTCGTCCCAGCGGCTGTGCACGGCTGCTGACCAAGGCTTCGGCGTAGCAGTCGCCGTCTGTGTCTGTCCGGGTCGCAGGCTCAAACTGAAGTGGGGCGGCTCTGTGCTGCGATTGATTTACTGTTGTCCTGCGGTGTCGTTTCGTCCTTGGCTTCCGACAGAACGACGAGTTCCGTCGTTCTACTGCACGACGTCTCCAGTACGCGGGATCTGTGCTTGCAGCTTTTCTCTGTGATTCCAGGCTCTGTGCGAGAAGAGGGCTACAACGGCTATTGTTAATGCAGGGACTGCTCTGTTCTGCTCTTGAAATTTACTGCAGGGGCTGCTCGATCTGCGACCTATGTCTGTTTTCATGGTAGCTAAGTCATCTTATGCTGGAACTGTGGGCAGCAACTCCAACAAGAACTTGGATCATCTCTTCTTTCCACAAGAATTTCATGACACTGCTGCTGGAAAAAGACAAGATGCTTTTATCAGGCCTATTGGTGTTAAAGATGGGAAACCTGTTGTTATCTTCACCACCCATGAAATGAAGATTCTATCTGATGATGTTAAGTTCACTTTAATTGGGAAATTTCAATTCGATCACCCCAAAATGGATTTAGTCAGGAAATTTTTTGAGAATCTGAAGCTCATTGGAGGTTGGAAGTTGCGTGCTTTGGATGGCAGAAACTTACTTATTAGAATTCAGAAGGAAGAATATTATGCCAGAATCGTTGCTCAATAATCTGTTTTGATTGCTGGCACCCACATGAAGCTTATTAAATGGACTCCTGAGTTTGACCCATCTAAGGAACCTCCTATCGTTCCTATGTGGTTCAAACTTCCGGGACTCCCATTTCATTTGTACAATTCACACGCTTTGTACAATATTAGCCAAGCTCTCGGTACATCTCTGAGAGTTGATTCACCTACTTTTGATAGGGTCTCGCTAGATGGTGCCAGGGTTCAGGTGGAGAGGGATTTCACTCTTCCAGATGTGGATCATTTTTGGATTACAGATGGTCAGGATGGGTTATGACAGGAGGCTGAGGTGGAGAACATGCCTCTCTTTTGCCAGCATTGTAAAATGTTTGGGCACATCAGGGACACTTGCTATAGGCTGCATCCTCCCTCTAGGAAAAGGACTTCTGGGCCTTCTGCTGCTGTTGGGATTTCCCAACGAAGAGTCGATGCTACCCTGGCTCAGGAGATTAGGGTAGCATCTGATGCTGATAACAGTTTAAACTCAGCTGACAAGGCTGTAGAGGCGACTCCTCAACCGGTTGTCACTGCAGCAGCCTCTCCCACTGTGGTGCAAACCGCCCAGGTGGTTATGGAACCTCAATAGGATGCACCAATTGCCACCCCAGTGGCTACCGTGGTTACTGAACAAGTGGAAAGAGTGGCCCTTCCTCCTGCAGTACAATCCGCCCAGGTGGTTATGGAACCAAGCATTGCAGTTGCCTCTCCCACTGTAGCTCAGACGGCTCACACTTCAAAGGATCAGTGGCAAGTGTATACCTCCAGGCAAAAGAAGGCGGGGGTACATTGCTTCTGGAAATCTTATGGATGACACCTCGGTCTCTCCCGGCGATGGGGAATCACTCAGGAGCATGATTATTGAATGCGCTTCAAGAACCCATGGAAGAGGAAGGCCTTGGCGACCTCGTCCACTGAAAAAGTTTTAGTTGCAAGTTTATTTTAGTCCTCTCTTTTGTACTTTTTATTTTAGTTGCTTTTTGTTTCCTTTGAGTTGGGCTCCATCATGGGGCCCTCTCTTACTACTTGTTTTGTATCCCCTCTTTTATCTTAATTAAAATGTCCCTAGGACTTCTTGTTATATATATATATATTTATATATATATATATATATATATATATATATATATATATATATATATATATATATATGATACCAGAACTAGTAGAAACAATATTGAAAACATAAGAATAAACTTTCACTAATGTTAAAATAAGGTTCCAACAATACTAACGGGAAATAACAATACAAAATGTAAAATGACACAAGCAAAATTCTCTAAGTATATTTTAAGGGTGACGAAGGCTGGCGAGGTGGGTCAGGATAGCTAGTCGGGGTGGTAGCAGTGAGCGGGAAAGTGCAAAATTGCAGAAGAGCAAATATGGAGGGTCGTACATGATCAGTGGCAAGCAGAGGGGTGGTTGGAAGGTGCTGGACAGCGAAGGAAGTGGTATTGGGGTGAGGAACGATCGGTTGGGAGTATTGCGAAGGAGGGAGGTGATCCCCGAATATTTATGCTTACGATTTAGATAGTAAATTTACAATTTATAATATGGGATACTACGCAAGTATACATATCGTTTATCAAGTAATATAATACTTTCTTATTAAACCCTGAGATATCAAACCCACAGGGAAATGTCTAAAACTTTAAAGAAATAAGATAAATAACTTTTTACTTTTTCAATTGATTTTTGTAAGTATGTTTTAAGGTACAAATTTTGAAAAGTTGTTTTTTGATATTTTTAATAAAAAGTTAAGCAGAAAATAAAAATTATTAATACT
The DNA here is from genome assembly GCA_022702705.1 of Papilionanthe hookeriana x Papilionanthe teres. Lineage (NCBI taxonomy): Eukaryota > Viridiplantae > Streptophyta > Magnoliopsida > Asparagales > Orchidaceae > Papilionanthe > Papilionanthe hookeriana x Papilionanthe teres. The sequence continues at coordinate 117,394,242 of CM040427.1, forward strand.
CTAAACACGATATAAAAGCTATGCAGCCTTAGCATTAGCTAGGCTACATAGTAATCTAACCTAAGCTTCTATACTAGACTAGTCTAGGGTGTGCGATTCTAATTTTATTTTCTTAATTTGGTAATCCTAAGGTTTTTAGTTCATCTACCTAGGTGTGGTTCTCATGATTTTAGTAGATGAATTATATTTTTTTGTCAGGGATTTGATATTTAATTCATGCTTTGCTTCAACTCTTATATTTTTAATTAATTGATAATCAATATATTCTAGGTTTAATGCTTGGCATTTGATTTATTTATCTAATTTAGTATCCTTCATTTCATTTTATCCTTAAATTCAGTTTCCAATGTTGCTGATAAGTTTCTACGTTGAAGTTCATATGTAACTTGCAAGCTTATGTGATTTAAGTTCGAAGTGCCTTTTAAAGATTTTAAAATTTTAAGTGATTTAAGTGTTTTAAATATTTTGTATTGCTTTTAGTTTTAAATGAATGAACTGTTTAAGCCATTTTAAGTTATATTTTTTTGGTTTAATGTGTTTTAGTATTTTAACGAGTATAAATGTTTCGATACTTCAAGTTATTTTATTTGATATGAAGTTCTTTGATATTTTCTTTAAATGTTTTAACAGTTTAAGTTATCATCTTTTACTTAAAATTGTTTTGGTATTTGAAATTCAAATTGTTTAAGTTATTTGAGTCAAATGTGTTAGGGTTTTCATTTAATTTAAGTTTTTGTTATTTTATTGGGTTTAAATGTTTAAATACTTTAACTTATTTTAATTGATTTAAAGTTGATTTGATATTTTGAAAGTCATAGTGGTTATGTTTTCTTATCTAAGTCAAAGTTTGTTGGTATTTTCATTTGGTTCAAGTGTTTGAGTTTTTTTATTTATTACTATTTGGTTTAACTATTTTAATATTTTAAAATATTATATTTGTTTTTAAAGTCTCATAAGATTTCGATTTAAAAAAATAATAATAATGATTTTTAATTTTCTTCAAGAAAAGGTTTATTCTTCTTTTTATTAATATTATAAATTAAGAAGGTATTTAATTACCTCATTTAGGTTGTAAATTAGTTTAATTTTCTTAAAAGGTTTAAAATTATTTTATTTAGGTTTTATAATTTTTTAATCAGTTCAATTTTTTTAATATTGCTTTCAAATTATTTTAAATTATTTTTAAATTGGTTTAAAATTATTTTTTAAATTATTTTAAATTTTAAATATAGTTTTAAACAGTTTTATTTTTATGTAAAATATTTTACTATTATTATTATTATTATTATTATTATTATTATTATTACTCTTAAAATGTATTATCTTAAATTATTTATTCTTAAAAGGTTTCAAAACTATTTAAAACATCTCAAAAAAAATTTATCATTATTTTTAAAAGTTATTTAATTTAATTTAATTTAATTTAATTGTTTTAAATCATTTTCGAGTTGTTTTAAATTTAGTTTAGCTATATGAAAGTGTTTAAGTTGATTTTTTTAATGTTTTTACAATATTTCTTTTAAAAGATATTAATTTTTACTTTTATTAGTCTTTTTTTTTAAATCATTTTCTTGGGTTTTAATTCTCATTTTTAAAATGTTTTCACTTTCATTTCTAAGGTTTTAATCTCATAAGCTTGCAAGAGGTCACATTTTTCTGTATGATCATTATAAAGAGATCTTACACATGAGATGTTCGCTTCCACTTTTTCTTATTGATTATTCACTTTTCATACATATAAACATAAGAAATTGCATGTGGGTCATCATCATAGAGTGTTCTACACATGGTTTTAACATAAGTAGGAAATGTTGAAACATAATGAAACACATGCATGACATGCTTTGAAACAAAAATAAGCATACAGGTAACATTATTTGAAGCAAAAGGATAATAACATAGATGAATTTAAACAAGGGAAACAATGGATAAACTTTATGTTTCACATGCTTTTAAACATAAATAAAACCATGGATGAACATTATATTTCACATGCCTATAAACATAAAATAAATTCTGGATGCACTATATACTTCACATACTCTTACACATAATGAAAACGATGAATGGAAAGACCACTATATTAAACTAAGCATTTCATCTAAGGGAACATATAGGGGAGAATTAGTATTGAGGTGAAGAGGAGGAGGAAAAGAAGAAGTTTAAGTTGAGTGAAGAAGAGGAATGAAGAAGCAGAGTGAGTTGAGGTGTAAAAGAATTGAAGTGAAGTGTAGTAGAGATTAGGCTAGGAGAAATATAAGTGTAGTGTAGTGGAGTGGACATTAGGTTAAAACAAATAAAAGTGTATTGTATTATACTATAGATTAGGTTAGGAGAAACATAAGTGTAGGGGAGAATGGAGAATAAGTGACAGAGAATGAAGATTAAAATTAAAGAAGAAGAAGATCAAAGAAGGAAGAAGAAACTGAAGAAGAAAGGAAAAAAGAATAGATGAAGAATGAAGAAGACATAAAAAAAATAAAGAAGACAAGAACAGATATATGAGATCGTTTGCTTGTTCGCTTAAAATAACAGATATATGAGATCTATTTTGTTTCATTTTTTCAAAATTAAACAAGATATCACTTTTTTTTTAAAAAAATATTTATATATTAAATTAAATATACACTTTTCAAGAATAATCGGCCGACAACCCTTAGGTGTTGATATCCGGAGACGAAGTGTCTCGTTGATGGCATCAATATTGTTGGGGAAGGATGTCCACCAATGTTAGAGTCAGATATGACGGTGGATGACCTCTTAAAATTGCTTACCCTCATGGGCTTTCCATGTACAATTACAGAAAATAATATTGATCCCAATTGTGACTTGACTAATTTTCTCTTTACAGTATTGACATTGGTGATGGTGGTGGCAGCGACGATGACAGCAGTGACTACTCGGTCTCCCAGATGGAGCTTGGTGGAGACACAAGACAGTGGTGCTTTCTTGTGACTGTGGAGTGGTGTAGTGGACTTATCCTTGTTCAAAATCGTGACTTGACTAATTTTCTCTTTACAACCCATTCTTTCTACTAATCCAGTGACAGAACAGTTCTACTTTTGATCCAATCTCTCAAATATTGAGTGGACTCAGATTGGAGGAGTGAATCTTTCCCTATTTTCACCCCATCCATTTTGGAGATATTGTGGTGGTAACATGGCAGCAATCTGGTAGATGCCCTCCTCTCTGGCAGCGGTAGATAGAGGGTGGGACCTACTCCACCCTAAGGTGAGGCAGGTCTCCAGTGAATATCTCCTCCGACAGAGGGGCTGTCTCTACTAGGGCCAACTTTGCAGCTTGTGCTCTCTGAGCCTATAACTTTCTTCTATTGCGGTTCTTCCTCTGAGAAAACGTCAACGACACTGGTTTAGAGCTGGACCCAATCTCAAACACAGAGTGAGTGGGGAAAAGTCATTCATTGAATTGTCCTAAAACAATGTTTCCCTTCCTTTGGCTGACGGGACAACTGATGCAGTAATGGTAGATCTGGCAAGTGAGGTAGTAACAGTTCTGGAGGTAGTAGGAACGCTTCCGATGGTAACTGGAGTGACAATTATAACATGCACAGTACCGACCTTCACCTTATTGAGGAAAGGGAAGTCCTGCCTATAGTGCATGTCAAACTCAGAAGACTACTCTTGAACATTTGGGATGACCTTCTTCACTATCATGTAAGGCGCTTTTCCGAGTAACACCTCAAACTCATTTAAACCCGGACCCAAATTAGATCATTGCTGCTTGGCAGACATTTTTTTCGGTAGGCACTTTGAACAGGAAGTTCAAGCTTGATGGCGAAATCATTTTTGTCAGTTGAAAATTTCCAAATGTTAGTGTAATCCCACGTTTTATTTGTGGGCATAGTAAGTATAAAAGTTAAAATTCTCTTACCAATTAGCTATCATGTTGAAATGTGTTTATGTTTTTTTAGCATCATTTATTTGGATTTGGTTTTGTTTTAGGACTTTTTATGCGTTAATTTATAGAATTGATGAAGTTTGTTTTAGAATTTCTTTAAGAGAAGAATTATGAAGATAATTTTTAATTTAACTTATTATCAACAAGTCAAACCCAAATGAAGGAACTATATGAAAAAGAAATATAGGAATCAATCAAGATCGGGGCTTACCTCACAACGAATTCGCCCTAGGGAGCTCGCTTATCACTTCGAATGTATCCGCAACTATTAAGGGTTCAACCCTAACTAGAGCCTAGAGATTCTAGAACCCCTCTGTTTAAGGGTGTTTAAACAGATGGCTCTAGAATCCTAATAGAAGTTGAGTATACCTGCTCAAGGAAGAAATGAGCAAGCCACTTCAATGGATAAATGGTAGTTTGGCCACCAGGGATATGGGCACACTACTAATGTATGAAGACAAAACCCCCCAATCAAAAAAGCAGAGAAGAGCTAATCCCCAGCGGAGTTGCCAGAATTTGTCGGTAGATTTTTCTCCCTTCAAATTTGAAAATAATTTAATATAGTAGATAATTTATAATTTTGGTTTTGAATAATGTTGTTGTAATTTTTGAAAATATGACACTGAAAAGTTCTCACATGTTTCGTAGTTTACATAACGGAGTACAATATCACGAGTGGTACACCATCTTGAAAGATATGTTTATCACTTGACGGTAGACTCAACTATATAAATTAAGAAATATATGACATCAGTTTGGTATGCAAAATCATGTGTACGACCAACAGGTTCCCCTACTTAATATAAGAATTAATTAGAGTTTATTTTACCTTTGTTCTTTAATTTCCTATAGAGGTAAGCCCCTATAGTTAATTATATCCTAAGCGACCGAAGTCACTTAGGAAAACTCTTGATAATGCCCAGAGGTTCTGTCTTTAAGATTTTAAAGTTTAATTTTTAAGGTTGTACATGAAAAGTCAAATGGTAATGGACTAAATGGGAACATTTATTTATGGAGTCAAAGGAGTGTAAGTTAGGGGATGTTATGATCTGGGGAAAACCTCGGTGACTTTTCAATCTATCCTATTGTTTGACTTCAATTTTAATGTTGATATTATTTGATTTGTCAATCATGCTGATTTTACTATTTAGGGCTTACACTTGTATGACATCCAAATCATGCAAATAGCCTAAGAGGATGGGAGGAATATGTCATACCAAATAATAACCTCAGAATCCTAAAATAGTTAGGGCTTATATTGCATAATATGATTGAGCAAAAGCCTAAAGATAAGGTGAGGATTTATGTCGCACCAGGATGACAACCTCAAAATCTTATGGATTGTGTTATTTAATACTAATGAATGTTTATTTAAAGTAGATCTTTCTTTGCTGTAGCATGTTGACCACCTTCTGAAGTCATCCTCCTTCTGCTTGCAGTTCACTTTGAGCTCCTTAATGTAGTGGCAGCTCCAGGGTTTATGTGTTGTGTTTATACATGCAATTACTTGTTGAGTCAATTGATCTTATTAAAGTTAAAGTTAAAGAATGTGTTTATTCATGTGTTATAGTGATCAATCCTAAGCAGCCAGACTACTGTTCTCCATCCTATAGGTCTGACGAATATGTACAAACATACATAAGTAGAAGAACAATGAATGCACCATAAAAGAAGTACAGTAAGAGGCAGTAAAACACAAAATTGTGTACCTAAGATTCCTGCCACTATTGCAAGGTTAGTATAACATAATATAGTAATGTGTAAGAAATATAGATGAATCGTAAGAAAATTTGAGGAAAAAAACTTATACAAATAGTAAGAAAACCTGGACGAGTAAAACAAAGCACGATGTTACATATAGAAGATCGAGAATGGGTGTAAGAATTTAGATTATGGGGGATCTCAGAACCATGACCTAAGCCCAAGAAATTCTTCCCGGAAATCCATATGCAGCTTGTAAGTGTCATGTCTGTGAGATTCAACCAGCTAGGAGATCATACAAGGACGGTTCTTAACCCAGTCTGTGTGACTAACACATGAATTTGTTTGGAATAAGTTGTCAAGTTGTTTTAGTTTTTCATGCAAAAGTGGTTTGAAAATATTTAACAAATAAAACACAAGTTTTCATTCAGAATTACATTTTTAATGATATATATATATATATATATATATATATATATATATATATATATATAGGAGAAGGAGTAGCTCATGTCTCCCTACATGTTAATCTAAAAAGGAGTTAAAAAAAGGGCGGAGAGAGGGGATCCCCATCTAAAAAAAAAAAAAAATTACATGATAGCTCCTAGGGGTTACTCTCTCCACATTACAACTCAACCCAAAAGAAAATTTACAACCACAATTAAAGAAAAACCCAAAATTACAAGTATACTAGTGTACCACTAGGAGTAAGTATATCCATAAATGACATATATACCAAACAAGCACAAACGCTTTAGCCACCATCCTAATATAGAGTTCAACATTAAGAGTTCAACAGATAGAGAGTCTTGTATTGAGAAATCTCAAATTCACTTCCAAGGAATGACCCTAAAAAAAGTCCCAAATCTCTGAACAGATCCAAGTTGAAACATGCTAGATGGAGTAGCTCCAGGATGTGAGGAAAAAATCTCCCAGCAACAAAACAATCAAGACAGACAACCAAGGGCCATAGCAACTCCCTAGTCATGGCATTTACTATAGCCTTCAGGGGTCTTCACAGTTCTCAGGTATGGCACCTCCAACAGATCATCTCTCCTGAGGAACCAGTGGGGGAGAGGGTAAAATTCTGAGGTAGGGAAGGCCTAAGAGATCTCCCTCTAGAAAAAAAGGATTGGGAGATAAGAGATTAGTGATTACAGGAATTTCAAAATGCATATCAGTCTTAGCAAGCCAATTTGCAGGCTTGTTGCCTTCCCTGTAATTAAACTGAAAATTAACTGTAAGTAGAGTTGAAAGCTCTATAATTTTCTGAAGCCAGGTTATTAAGAACCATGGGCAAGGAGTTCTATGTGTCAAAATATTGAATAGCTGTTGGGAGTCTTATTTCACCATAACTCTATTGAGCTGTCTTCTTTGAGAAATTATCAGGGCCCAAAGGATAGCCAAAGCTTCAGCTTCCAAGGCATCCCTAATAAAAACAAGAGATTGAAGACAGAGAAAGCAGGTGCCATTATAATCTCTGAAGACTGCCCCAAAACCAACATTTGAAGAAAGGTAACTGCCATCAGTATTAATTTTGATCCAACCATTTTCAGGTTTTTGCCAATATACTAATTGTGTGCTGATAGGTAAGGGGGGATTCAGAACATGAGGGAGCAAGTTGGGAAATTTTTTCCACAGGATCAGCTTTCTGATAAAAGAGAGGAAATTGATGGCAACCAATTGTGTTAGCTTAGGGTTCTCTTCAAATTTTAGGTGGTTCCTAGCCATCCAAACAAACCAAGCTACAGCACAGGGAATACTGTCTAATTACTGCTTGTACCAGTCTTGCCAGCAGTTGGAGAAAGACATCTAGGAGAGGGTGATGGTCTGAAGCTTGAGTTGGGATAAAATAGTCTTCCATACATCGTGAACAAAGGGACAGCTGAAGAACAGAAGAGGCAATGTCTCTTCTTCACTTTTGCAAAACATAAAGCAGAAGGGCCCCCTAAGTCCTTTAAGTTTCAGTATGTCATCAGTAGGAAGGATTTTGTAAAGGAGCCTCCAACAAAAGAAATACATAGAGGGAGATATAAATTTGTTCCAAATTTATTTACCCTATTGTAGCTTTTGGCCCTAATCAAGTAATAAGTAAATATATGATGTAGTTGTCTGGGTAGCTGTTTTCTTTATAATGAGAGTGTCTTTTCTGTTAGGAACAATTGGGATTTTTCAGAATGTGTTGAACCTGCTGATTGTCAAAAAGGGTGTTTAGAAGTTGTGTATTCCACTGTCCCTCATGCCAGCAATTTGTCGGCACATTTTATATTTTTTAATTTGATTTAAATATATATATAGTTTTAAATAGTTTGAAAAATATTATTTGATTTTTAAAATACGAGACCAAACCGATCTCATATCCTTAGTAGTTCAAATAATTGAACGCCGCACCGTAAACTACGTGTTTATCCCGAGAAATAAACACATTGTTTAATAATAGGGTTCATTTAGATAAACTAGTGAATTTATGACATCTTTTTGCTCTGAAACCATTTTTATTTGTCGACAAATTCTCCTATTTAATACAAAAGACTTAAATAGAGTTTATATTAAGCTGGGTTTTAAAATTCCCTATAAGGGCAAGCCCCTATAGTTAATTACATCCCAAGTGATGGGAATCACTTAAGAAAATTCTCGATAAAGATCAGTGGTTTTGCTCTCAATAATATCAAAGTTTAAGAATTCAAAGGATTCAATTTTGGAATTTCAAAAGGGATTGAATCAAGTTTAGAACATTTTATTTTGGAAATCCCATGGAAGAAAGGTAGGGGATGTCACAGATTCGAGGAGAACCTCGGTGACTTCCCGACTGTCCTATGATTTGGCTTCAATTTAGAGAGAATTATTTAATGTTTATACTCTACCAATTTTAATTTATTAGGACTTATATCCGTATGATGTAATCATACAAATAGCCTGGAAGATGTGAGGGTTTATGCCGCGACGGACGACAACCTCATAATCCTAAGACGAGTTTAGGGCTTAAGTTTTATTACATAATTATGCAAATGCCTAAAGAGAAGTTGAGGATTTATGTTGCACTAGGAAAACCACCTCGAAATCCTATGGCTTGGTTATTTAATAACTAAAGAAAGGAAAGCTGACGAAGTCGACCATGCTGCCCACCGTGCTTGCTCCAAACTCCTTGTTGTTGTAAAAGGTTTAGTTTAAGAAGATGACAATCAAGAGATGAGAGAAGTGTCATGGTTTAGAAGTTGATTTTCAATTTTAATATCTTAAGTTTTATCGGGGGAAATTTTAAAGTTGATTAAGCAGAACTGGTTAAGATCCCACGGTTCCATCATTCCGGCACCACTATTTTCATTGGATTCACTTAGTCCAAATGAATTTGCTAAACTCAATTGAATGAGTTCCACATTTTCTTCTAGACCATGGGAAATCTCATTAGCATTACGTGGGTTACATCATCCAAGGGATTCCCGATCATCCAACGAGACGACTTAATTTAGTTGTGATTATAGTTTTGTTGTTTTGTTTATGATTAAATTTTGAGTTGTCTTATATTTTGAATATTGTAGCGGTGAATTTTATCTTGTGTTGATTTTAATTTAGTTTTAGTTTCAGTTTTGCGGCTATCCTATGGGTTTCAGTTTTCATGCAGGGTTACATTGTTTTTTTTAACATGCAAGCTTACAGTAAAGGAAAGTAAAGTATAGCACAGGTAAGTAAATTACAATAAAATAAAAGCGTACCTGGCGAGTCTTCTCGTCATTTCTAACTGCACTTGAAACACGTGTTAGAGCATTTAAAAATTTAAAAGGCAAACACTTAGGTAGACCTAAGGGAAGGTCCTGGTTGTCTACCAAATCCTAGTCCTATCACTAGTCAATTCCTAAGGTGTGTTTTAAGGATGATTTTCTTCATCAAAGAATAATGAAGTTCAATTGTTCTTCTAAAATATCACATTAGGTTGAGAAAGTGTTTAGGACGAGTCCTGAACATCTTTTCAACGATTTTGGGGATCATTTTGAGTCCAAGTGAATTTCATTGTAGGGATGAATTGGTCATCCGGGGTTTAATTGAGTTTTGATTCTTGCTCAGTGAACTAGGACGTTTGATTATCCTATAAGTAAGGTGATATTTCATTTGATACTTTATTTAAGAGTTATAATAGTGAAAGCCTTTAGGGGCAAGTTAGTTCATTAAAGAACTTAACCGTTTCAATTAAAGTTGAATTGATGACTTAAGAATGATTCAATTTAGTTATAAGTTTTTCAGGTTGACTTTCAAATGTTTTAAATCATTTAGGTTAAAAAGGTGTTTGGAATTATTTGATTCAGTTAAGTTTTAATGATTTAAGTTTATTTTAACTTAATCATAATATTTTAGATTAATTTTAATTGGTTTAACTTAATTATAATGTTTTAATTATAAATTTTTTTGAATTGATCTTAATGTTTCAAATTTAACTTTTAGTTTTAAGTGATTTTTAGTTTGGTTTTAATATGTTAAGTTTATTTTGATTTGATTTTTAAATTGTTTCAAAACTTTAATATTTTAATTTGATTATAACATTCCAAGATTATTCCCTTTAGTTTCATTCATCATTTTTGTTGTTTCATTCTTAAGTGATATTTGGTCAATCTATTGGTTAGGGATTCAATTCAAAGAATTAGAATCTTCCTACGTTAAAATCTCTTAACTTTAATAATTCATGCCTTAATTAACTTCCAAGGTTTAAATGATTTAATTAATTGAGATTGCCTCTTTAATGTTAAAGGTGATTAATGAGTTTTTATTCCTTAACTCCCTAAGTTTCAATCATTCAAGAGGAAAATTAAGATAAAATGTTTTACCTTTCTCTTTGTTTAGGCCTAAATATTAATTAAGGTTAAAGCTCCTTAATTACCTTTATGCCCTCTTAAGCTTATTCACCTCATAATTTATTAAATCAAGATCAAATGAATTTAAAATTTTTATGTCAACTCACCCACCTGTCAATTAAGACATTCAAGGAGAAAATGTGATTTTTCTAATTTTAATTTAATTTATATAGTTATTGTAGTGGAAAATAAGGATTGTCAATGAAAATTCTATAACATGACCAATTTGAATTTTCTATCCTTAAAAAAATTATGGAAAGTTTCTACTCACTAGAGGACCATTTTGACTAATTTTGGTGATTTTTTGAATTTTATTTTATTTATTATAATTATTTTAAATTTTGGAGTATTAATTAAATATAAAATAAAATTAAAGTAAAAAAATAGGTTTTATATTTTTATTAAATCTCTCTGACCTCAAGGAACTCCAAGAAACAAATTTTATATTTTTTTTAATTTTTATTTGAATTTTTAGAATTATTTTGGTGAAAAGGTTGAAAAATCCATTTTTTAGTATTAAATATTACCCTAAGCCTTTAAAATTTAATATCTTTACTTAGAGACTTAGGAAAAATATTTGGTCAATTCCTAAGTGATTAGGAGACCAAATATGACATTTTTATGAATTTTAATATTTTTAGGATTTTTATAATTTTTTAATTATTAAAATATTCAAAATTAGGTAAAAATAAAAATTTTTGAAAAATTCTAATTTTGATTTTCTTAGACTCCTCTAATCCCAGAGAGGCCTTAAAATTGATTTGGTGAAATTTTGAGTTATATTTTGGGTTTTATGAATTTTTTAATTTCAAAAAGGACCATGTGACTTGAATAATTCATTTAGTGGGTTATCATTTTCAATTGACTTGAAATTTTTATGTTGGGTTCACCTGACCCTAGGGATCAGTGGAGAATTTATTTTATGTCATTTTGATGTGTGGTTACTTCAAATTAATTTAATTTCAATTTTAAATATTTAGCCAAATTAGGGTTTGTTTAAGTGAATTAGATAAAGTCATAATTTTCCTAGGATCCTTTGGTCTAGAGATACTTCCTTTAATTTTTCTAGAATTTTATGAACAACATACTAATTTTTATAATTAATTTTTAAGAAAATGATTTTGAACTTAGAAAATAAATAACTTTCCATAGGCATAGCCTCTAGTCTTGGAAAATTCAGGGAATTTTCCCAAGATCAGAGGTTACAAAAGCCCTATGGTCTCATGCCATGGTGAATTATGCATGCTCATGGAGAATTAAAATACTCAGAACAGTGAATAAATCATTAAAAATTAGAGACTCAACAAAATAACTCAATTCTTTTTCCACATTATTCTCCTCTATTCACTGAGCAAGAGGGTATTTTTCTTTTAATTTTTAGATTTTTTATGCAAAGATATGCAATTTCAAAGTTTATGGTATTTAAATAAATAGGAAAAAAATCCTAATTTCCTACTTAAGTGACGCGACGCCACCTCAACCTAGGCAGATTCGAAGTCATACGCGGCGCTCTCCCATTTGATGTCGCCATCTGAGTCAGCGTGCTCTTTTCATTCCACTGCTCCGTTCGGCTTGATCTCCACCATCTATTCGATACACGCACGATTGGATGGTCGCTGATCCACTTAAATAGTACCTATTTTTATGCCTTATTTATGATTCAATTTTAAGGATATTATGCTTTAATGAAAGGAATTTTTATGTTTTTGGATATAGGTGATGAAAAAAAGAGTTCAAGAAAGAAAAAGGAGCAAAAAGGAGCAAAAATAGAGCTAAAAGCAAAGTTGCCGAAATTATAGGTCTGGCGCCTAGGTGCCAGAATTCGGCGCCTAGGCGCCAGTTCGATACTGAAGCAGTTAAAATTTTTAACCTCTTTGGGCAGTTATTTTGACGGTGTTAATCAGTTATCAGACGTTCTAGAAGACTGGAAGTTACTCATGATACATAGGACATGTGATACAATGCATCTGGAAACAGGAAAATAATTTTAATCGTGAAGAGGTGTGATCCAAAGTGAAGGGGTATGAAGATCTGGTCACGGAGTTCGACGTCTAGGCGCCAGATCCCATCGCCTAGGCACCACAGTTACTTTCTAGAAGATTTATTGAATTTGGATGAATTTTGGAGAGGTTCCTTAAGCAACCCTTGGTCATTTTTGAAGCTCTATAAATAGGAGACATTTCTACAGAAAATAGAGCTCTCCTGCCCCCGGAAATAGTTCTAGAGAGCCACCAAATACTTTTCTTAAGTATTTAGTGAGTTTATTCTAGTTTATTTTAGTTACTTTTAGTGTTACTACTCAATTCCTTGAGTAGTAAGTGAGAGTTTGTAAGTTGGTACTGTTGAAGTCTTGTACTTCACATTGGAGTCAGTAAGAGTCAAATGATCACTTGAAGAACCATTTCAGATAAGTATTTGTAACTTGGTTCAAAGTTTTATAAATATCTTTTGTTGTGTGAATTCAATGTGTTTTGAGTAGTTACTTTTCTTTCTCCTTTCAACCATGAAAATATAATAAAGATAATTTGATTTCGTTCGAGAACTTAAACTTAATTTTTAAAATTATTGTGATTATATTCATACTTGATCTTAATTTACTTTTTAAAGTGGCCATTGAATTGTTAAAATCTGTTGAAGAATTCTGAGACCTATATGGAGATGTGTTCTTAACTAGTATATATCACATGAATCCTTGGGTAATTGAAGGCCATGTGCGGGTTATTCAAGGTGAAGTGCAAATAAATAGGAAAATATTATTTATTGGGCATAAAATTAATTAGTTTTTAGAGTGACAGAATAAATTCTATTAATTTGGTTTATAGAAAGGGAACGGGTTAATAGTAGGGCCGACCATAGCCACCCTTGGACATCAAGAAGTGTGAGTCTAGATTAACCCATTCTACTAATAATACATCCTGAACCAATCTATAAATTAGCCATTGTTCTTTACACTATCGAGCAAAGGTAAAGAATAGAAATGCTTCTATTTGGCGCAATACCATAATTTCAAGATCTCCACGAATGATAGTTTTCTGAAAAATCTTAGATTAGTTGAAAAGGAGAAAGTTGTTTTATTTATACTTGCATCAACCTTTAATTTATTGCTACTTTACTTACATCTAGTAGAAATTTCATAAAACTTAAAATCTGATTTTTGAAAATAAATAAAAATTATAATTACTTTTAATTTGAAAATCTATTAATTTCTAAAATTAATCTTCCCTGTGGGATCGATAACCAGGACTCCAATAGAGCCCTGTATTACTGGATACGATACATATACTTGCGTAGTACCTCTGGTGTGCAAAATATTTTCTAAAATTATATATTTATTTTTGCATACTACCCTTTGAAACATAAATTAAAGGATAAATTGTAGGCATAGTTACAGGTCGAGGTCATCACAGTTTTGTGCCCCGTTGCCGGGGAAGTGTAAGTCAATTTTTAGATTTTTCAAATTAAAAATATTTTATATACACTTTTATTTCTTTAAAAATAAAAAAATATTTACAAAAACAAAAATACCAAAAAGATTTTATTTTATTTTGTTTTATTTTATTTTCAAATCCTTTTTATTTAATTTTTATGCGTAGTTCTGGATATGAAGGATTATTAACTTTTGATTCTGAATTAGAAAGAACTATTAAAAGAATTAGAAAAGGAAAACAAATTCAAAAATATCAAGAAATGGATAACTTACATAACAATAATGAAAATCCAATAGAAATTAATGAACAAAATATTTATAAACCATTAAGGGATTATGCAAACCCTACAACTGATGAACTTCATATTAGTATCCAAATACCTGCTGTATATGCTAATTCTTTTGAGCTTAAACCTTCTATTATTCAAATAGAACAAAATAATCAATTTGGAGGAACACCAAATGAGGATCCAAAATTACATCTTGCTAGTTTCTTAGAACTTTGTGCTACCTTTAAATTTAATAATGTTTCTGATAATGTTGTTAGGCTTAGACTCTTTCCTTTTTCCTTAAAAGATAAAGCAAAGATGTGGTTGAACTCATTAGTAACTGGTTCTATTAAAACTTGGGCAGATATGACACAAAAATTTCTTGCTAATTATTTTCCTCCTTCTAAACCTGCTAAATTAAGAAATGATTTTACTTCATTTTTTCAATTTAATGGAGAGACAATATATGAAACATGGGAAAAATTTAAGGAAACACTAAGAAAATGTCCTCATCATGCTTTACCAGATTGGTTAATTATTCAAACATTTTATAACGAACTTATTGGATCACTTAGATCTATTATAGATGCTGCTGTTGGAGATTCTTTAATGGCTAAGACATTTGATGAAACTTATACCTTAATTGAAGAAATGGCTAACAATAATTTTCAATGGCCTTCTAAAAGGGTTAATCCTAAAAGAGTGGCAAGTATTCAAAATAATGAAGCATTTTCTTTTTTAGCTTCACAAGTGGCTACGATATCTAAGAAATTAGATATTTTTTCTATTAAAGTATCACATGTAAGTAATGATAATTCTGCAAATATTGATGATTCTCAAACAATAGAGAGATTTCATGCTATTGCTAGTAAAACTAATAACCTTATTCAAATTATTATAATCCAGGTAGGAAAAATCACCCTAATTTTAATTGGAATAATGGACATCAACAATGGGGTAATAATCAAGTTAATCCAACCGGGAATTGGAACAATCAAGGAAGTTCAAACTTTAGACCTACTTATCCCCCTGGTTTTAATAATCAACAGAAAAAGTGATCTTTAGAAGAATTGATCTTACAACTAGGTAATCAGTTACAAAGTCAAAACACTGCTATTAAAAATATTGAGAATCAGATAGGACAAATTGCTAAGTTAATTATTTAAAGAACTCGAGGAATAATTCATAGCAACGTCGAAATTAATCCAAAAGAAATTTGAAAAGACCATGAACAAGCAAAAGCTATACAACTTAGAAGTTGAAAGGAATTAAAAGAGAAAATTCAGAATGAAATTAAAAAAAGAGAGAGAGGTTGAAGAGATTGAAAAACCTAAAGAAACTCTTTCTCCAAGTAAAGATCAGACTTTAATTCCTATTGAAGTGGAAGTTGAAAGACCATCACCACCTTTTCCTCAAAGACTAAAACAGCAGAAGCTTGACCATCAATTTTCTAACTTCTTTGAGATTTTTAAGAAACTTACCATCAACATTCCTTTTGTTGAAGCTTTGGAACAAATGCCGAGTTATGCAAAATTTTTGAAGGATATTTTAAGCAAGAAATGAAAATTTAAAGCTTATGAAACTGTTGCATTAAGTGAAGAATGTAATGCAATAATTCAAAAGACACTACCTCAAAAGCTTAAAGATCCTGGAAGTTTCACTATACCATGTGCTATTGAAGAAAAATTTTGTGGAAAAGCCTTATGTGATTTAGGAGCAAGTATTAATCTCATGCCATTTTCTATCTTTCGAAGGTTAGATTTAGGAGAGATTTCTCCCACCACTGTAACCCTTCAGTTAGCTGATCAATCTATTACTTATCCTAAAGGAGTTATAGAGGATGTCCTTGTTAAAGTGGTTAAATTTATCTTCCCTATGGATTTCATTGTACTGGATATGGAAGAAGATAAAGAAATACCTATTATTTTAGGGAGACCTTTTCTAGCTACTGGACGTACTATGATTGATGTGCAAAAAGGTGAATTAACAATGAGAGTTAATGATCAAGAGATAGCATTTAATGTTTTGAAATTAATGAGGTATCCTGACAAAGAAAAATGCTATTGGATGGATATTATTGATTATATAATTGAAAAGTGTTATCAAGAAAATGTAAAGTCATTTCTGAAGAAAAAAATGATGAATCTATGTTATATAATGAGTCATTAACTGAAGAAATTTAAGAAGTGAATGAAGAAAATTTCTTTGAAGAAACTCATTATATTCATGATAATTGGGAAATTATAGACACGACTAAAAATGATATATTTTTACCCTCAGTTGAAAAAGTCCCTGAACTGGAATTAAAAATGTTACCTACAAATTTAAAGTATGCATTTCTTGGAGATTCATTAACTTTACCTGTGATTATATCTTCAGAACTAAGAAAAAATCAAGAAGAAAAATTAATAGGAGTTCTGAAGAACTATAAGAAAGCTTTTGGCTGGACTATTGCAGATATAAGAGGAATAAGCCCTTCAATCTGTATGCATAGGATTTTAATGGAAGAAAATTGTAAACCTACTATTGAACCTCAAAGAAGATTGAATCTAATTATGAAAGAGGTTGTTAAAAATAGAGATTTTAAAATGGTTAGATTCTAGAATTATTTATCCTATTTCGGATAGTCAATGGGTAAGTCCTATTTATTGTGGTCCAAAGAAAGGAGGAGTAACTGTCATTGTTAATGATAAAAAAGGATTAATCCCTACAGGACAAGTTACTGGATGGGGAATTTGCATCGATTATCAAAAATTAAACAATGCCACTAGAAAGGATCATTTTCCTTTACCTTTCTTGAATCATATGCTGTATAAATTAGCTTGACACTCATATTTCTGTTTTTTGGATGGATATTCTTGTTATCATCAATTACCCGTTGCTCCTGAGGACCAAGAGAAAACAACATTTATAAATCCTTATGGAAAATTTACCTTTAGAAGAATGTCTTTCGGTTTATGTAATGCACCTGCAACTTTTCAGAGATGTATGATGTCAATATTATGTGATCTAATTGAAAGAGGAATTGAAGTATTTATGGATGATTTTTCAGTATTTGGAACTTCTTTTGAGTCTTGATTGGAAAATATAAAAAAAGCTCTGAAAATATGTGAAGAAACAAATTTGGTTCTAAACTGCAAAAAACGTCAGTTTATGGTCACAGAAGGAATTGTACTTGGACATGAAATTTCACAAAAAGGGATGGAAGTTGATCAGGCAGAAGTGAAAATTATTGTTGAACTTCAACCACCTACTACTGTTACTAATTTGAGAAATTTTCTGGGTTATGCTGGATTTTATAGAAGATATATAAAGGATTTTTCTAAGATTGCTAAACCTCTTTGTCATTAATTAGAAAAAAAGTTAAGTTTGAATTTAATGAAGATTGTCTAAATGCTTTCAATATTCTAAACGAGAAATTAATCACTGCACCTATAATTGTTACACCTAATTGGAGTAAACCTTTTGAATTAATATGTGATGCAAGTGATTATGCAATTGGAGCTGTATTAGGACAAAAATATGAGAAAATTTTTAAAGTTATATATTATGCTAGCAAAACTCTTAATGAAACTCAAATAAATTACACTACTACTAAGAAAGAGCTCTTAGCAATAGTATATGCCTTTGATAAATTTAGACCTTATCTTCTTAGGACCAAATGTATCGTACATACTGATCATTCCGCTATTAAGTATTTAATATCTAAAAAAGATGCTAAACCTAGATTGATAAGATGGGTTCTACTTTTACAAGAATTTGATTTTCAAATAGTGGACAGAAAAGGAGCTGACAACCAAATTGTTGATCATTTATCAAGAATTAAAAATGACAGTGAGAAGATTACTGAAGAAAACATAAATGAGAAATTCCTTGATGAACAGTTATATGTTATTCAAGGATTACAAACGCCTTGGTATGCAGATATAGTTAACTATTTGGTTAGCAATATTTTACCGTATGGATTGAATAGCAAATATATTAAGAAATTCAAGAGTGATTCTAAATCATATATTTGGGAAGATCCTCATTTATTTAAACTAGGCGGAGATTCTGTGATTCGAAGATGTGTACCTTATGAAGAAACTTTTGCAATTATTCAAAAATGTCACGATTCTGAATTTGAAGGACACTTTGGAGTGGATAAAACTGCGTTTAAAATTTTAAATTCTGGATTTTATTGGCCTACATAATTCAAAGATGTTGGAAATTATGTGAAAACTTGTTATCGATGTCAAAGAATGGGGAATATATCCAGAAAAGATGAAATGCCTCTAAGCTATATATTAGAAATTGAGATTTTTGATGTATGGGGTTTAGACTTTATGGGACCTTTTATACCATCATCTGGAAAGATTTATATTTTATTAGCAGTTGATTATGTTTCAAAGTGGATTGAAGCTGTAGCTTTACTTAATTGTGATTCCAAAAGTGTTTCGAAATTTTTAAAGAAAATGTTTTTTACAAGATTTGGATATCGAGGGTAATTATCACAGATGGGAGAAGTCATTTCAGAAATGTAAGAATTCAATCATTACTGGAAAAATTTGGAATTAAACATAGAATTGCAACTGCTTATCACCCACAAACAAGTGGAATGGCTGAAGTATCAAACAGAGAACTTAAAATGATATTAGAGAAGACTGTTAATCCTAAAAGAACTGACTGGGTTGATTTACTTGATTCTGCATTATCGGCTTATAAAATAACTTATAAGACACCTATCGCAATGTCACCTTATCGGTTAGTTTATGGTAAAGTCACTTACCTGTTAAACTGGAACATAAAGCTTACTGAGCGATAAAGGAGTTCAATTATGATTTGAATGCTGCAGGAGAGAAATGACTATTACAACTGAATGAAATGGAAGAAATAAGAAGTGAGTCCTATAAAAATGCAAAGATTTATAAGGAAAAAATGAAGAAATTGCATGATAAAAAGATTTCAAGAAAAATATTTGAGACTGGACAAGAAGTATTATTATTTAATACTCATTTAAGACTTTTTCCTAGAAAATTAAGATCTAAATGGATGGGACCATTTATAATTGAGAAAGTATACTTTTATGGAGTTATGGATATTAAAGATCCCAAGACGAGAAAAATATTTAAAGTTAACGGAATAAGACTGAAGCCTTATATGAGAGAAATGAAATCGATTTACAAGGAGGCTTACAAGCTGAGTCTACCCGATTAAAATAACTGATTAGGTCGAGCTGACGACGTTAAACTAAGCGCTTTGTGGGAGGCAACCTATATATTATCATTGTGATTGTTTGTGAATTAAATTTATCTCAATCAATATGTGTGTGTTGATCACACCATTTTAATAGACCTATTTTAAGACCGAAACTTTGTAAATTTAACGATAGGCGAAACAGAGTCGAACATGGTTTCGGCGTCTAGGCACCCAAACTTGGCGCCTAAGCGCCAGCATAACCTATGTATCGATGGTCCGGCGCCAGATTTCGGCGCCTAAGAGCCCCAGTTACAAGTTCATGCAAAAACAAAAAAATCTTTAGTTTTTCACACGAATTCTTCCTATAAACTACCCTATCTTCGCCCCCAATCCCTAAGCAACCCTAATTTCATCCAACACAACTCATTTTGGAAGAGAAAAGAGAAGTTTATAAGCAATGGAGAGAGAGGAGATCATGGCAATGAGTTAAGAGATAAGTCTTCTAAAGATCCTCAACCTTATTTCAATGGTTATATTGCAGTAAGTTTGGAGAAATTATTCCGTCTTCTAGATAAAATTGAGGCAAAGTTGCTAAGTGTTGGAAATCGTCTACATAAGATGTATCACCAAATCGAGCAATTGGAATGGAAGAAAAAGCTTCAATTTGATCATATGGCGGCCTTTCAAGATTCTCAAGTGACGATGTATGCGAAGAACAAATGGATTGACCAGAAGACGGCTTTGGATTTCCAAGGGCGTTAGTTTCTACCAATGCGGGCCTAACAATCTTCATTGCGAGAGGGATGGAAATTCAAAGTTTGGAGAAGAATAGATCGTTAGTGTGTTCTAGGTTTGATCGAGTCATGTTTTAGTGAGTCGAATATTTAGTTTATGTGTTTGCTTTCATTGTTCAAAGTGTGTTGTTCGATTGTGAATTTGCTTTGAAATAGTGATGTTTGTGTTATTTATTAAGAGCTGAACCTTGTTATAATACTTTTATGGAATTTCTTGTGCTTAAAATGGGAAATATCTAAATGGAATTGGAAGAGTTTGATTATATCTTGTGTTTGAATGTTGGATCTATTTTATCATTTAAATTGTTTGTGGAAATGTTTGGAAGTTAGAAATTGGACTAATACTCTCATGTGAGTAATTAGAAGTCGAATTTGTTAAGTTTTGGTGGAAAATATAAATTTTAAATCGAATTTTTGGGAAGGCAAGTTTGGCGCCTAGGCTTCGGTTCGGCCTGAACCCAAAATTCGGGCTTTTAAACCCACCAACGCCATTAACGACGTCTAGGCTCCTTCCTCCATTTTTCGTGAAATACATACCTAGGGATCCATTTTCAGGTTGGTTTTTCAAGTTTTTGAGCTTGGAATCACTCGATTTCTTCATCTCGAGGTCAGATCTACCTTCGAATCCATTTATTTTTTATTTTCACCATGGATTTTTCAACTTTTGAGCAAAACTGAAAATTTTGAAAGAAAATTTTGATTTTTAGAGTTTAATCCATGAATTTGAAGCTTTCTTTAAGTTTTTAAAGCTTAAATAAGTTTATTCTTTTGATCCTTTAATTTATTCTGCATTTTCTTTCTCTTACGTTTAGATGGCTCTGAAATCTAAGCGAGTGAAGAACGAGAAAATTTTGATCACAGCAAATTCGCTACTACCATAGCGCATTTTCATTACAATGAATTTGCTACGATGAGAAAATTTATCTCGGAGAGGAGTTTCTACAATCCTGGTGGAATGATTGAAGATACGATCATTGCACTGAACTGGCAACGATTCTGCTACTTCACTGCTATTGCTGTGACTCTTGTCGTCAGGGAATTTTATGCTAATTTTATGGATGCTGAAGATTACGAGATCTTTGTGAGAGGAGTTGGAGTAGGATTTATTCCTGAAAAATTAACATTTTCTACGACCTTCCACTGATCATTGAGTGCTACTATTCTGGATTATCTCCATCTGAGGGAGATTTGGAGATGATTATTGCATATTTGACTGATGGTATTGGAGCTTAGAAGATCCGAAAGGAGAAACGGGTAAAGTTTTCATCTTCTAAGTTAAATGGTGTTTCTAAGGCCTTACATTACTTTATTTCTAATCACCTCCTTCCATCCAACCATTTGAGGGAGGTCACGA
Organism: Papilionanthe hookeriana x Papilionanthe teres; assembly: GCA_022702705.1. Classification (NCBI taxonomy): domain Eukaryota; kingdom Viridiplantae; phylum Streptophyta; class Magnoliopsida; order Asparagales; family Orchidaceae; genus Papilionanthe; species Papilionanthe hookeriana x Papilionanthe teres. The sequence continues at coordinate 117,415,727 of CM040427.1, forward strand.
AGGACAGAGCTATCCTCAACAACTGCATACATAAGAGGAAGCCAATTGATGTCGGGAGTATTATATATTATTCCGTGGAGGCCACTGCTCATTCCAGCTCTTCTGTGGGATTGAGATTCCCATATCTGATTTATTCTCTGTACGAAAGTGCTGGAGTTATTGCTGAGCTTTCAGAGGAGAAGCTCAAGTTATGATCGACTTCGAGGTAAGAGTTCTACCGCACCCTCTAGTTCATTACCTACTTCAGGTAGACCTTCTACTTCTCGAACCTTTACTTCTGCTGCTGAGCCACCATCTAGTTTTTAGGAAAATATGCATGATAAATTTATAGAGCAGCAGAATATGTTACTTTTAACCCATTATAGAGTGGATACAATAGATAAGAAAGTGGATCATCTTTCTGAGTACACCCAGAGGAAGAGTGATTTTGATGCAGAGTATTCTGAGACTCTTGTTAGATTTCTTAAGGGTGATCATTCAGTTCAGTTCCCGACCTGCCCTCGATTCTCACCATATGATGATCGCCAGAATAAGAATGTAGATTTTTCTTTTGATGATGATGAGGATGAGGAGACATCTAGTGATGAGTAGATTTCTAGGATTGAGTAGTTGTGCTATTTATGTTATGTTTTGTTAGTGTGTTAGTTTTGGATGTATGTGATGATTTGTTTTTATGTTTGATGCACTATTGATGTTAGTGTACTTTTGATGTTTAGAGTGTATTGATTATGAGACACTTATTGTTGTACTGATGATTGTTGGATTGTTAGAGTTTATTTTTGTAATGAGATATTTTATTTCTATTTTAGTACAGTGATCAGTACACCTGTTTAGTTTAGTTATTTTTGTTTAAAATTATATAAAAAAAGAATTAAATTTTTTTTTTGTAGAAATTGATCTTGCTTACTAAAATTTTTCTATATATGCTTAAACATTTCTTTTATATTCATAAAAAGCATGTGTAGAAATAAAATTTTCCTTTCTAGATTATTTTTCATATACTTAGAAAAATTCCTGGTGGAAATATGCTATTCTTTCTCCATGCTTTAGAAATTTTTATGATTCATGTTTGTAACAAAACTGAAGTTTGGGGGAAGGGAAAATACTTTAAAATATAAATATTATTTGTTCTTAATTACTAATATTTTCTTTAAAAATATTAACATAACACAAGGAATGAAAAATTTATTTAAGATTACTTAAATTTTTTAATTTATAAATAATTTAGTAAACTTAACTAAAATTTTAATAATTTGGATTGATTTTAAGAATAGAATTATTTAACTTAAAGAATAATAAGATTAAAAAATTTTCTATTTATAGTAAAGAGAATTATATTTTTGAAATACTAAGGAATCAAGATTATTACTTGAAAAAGAAAAGATTGAAATAATTTTTGAAAAGTACTTATTAAGAATGTCATATTTATTAAGTGAAAATGTATAAGTTTTTAAATATAAGTTAAGGATAGTGAAGTTCAAAATCATTAACAGACTATCCAAATATATTAATCCTCACAAATTGTGAAAAAAAGAGGGGGGGGATTGAAAAATATCCTTAAAAAGAAAAAAAAGAAGAAAAGAGCAAAAAAGAAATGCGAGGAGAAGCTTGAGGAGATGCTTAATAAAAAATTGGCTTCACTTGAATTATCTTATAGGAAAAAAAACTAATTACTTTTTTAACTTAATTTTTATGTACAAGCATCCTTACTAGAAAAATTTTCATGAAAGTCTTTTTCTTGTAAATTATCTATGTGACCTTAATATGATAAATTATAATTATTCTTGAAATAAATGAAAAATTTAAAGTCTTATGATTTGGTAGTTAAGTATTCTATAAATTCTTAAAATTAACCTTAATTAGTGAAATTTGGTTAATGATTTACTAGAGCATTTATAAAACTAAAAATTACAAGAAATCTTAAATATTTAAACTTCATTCCAGATGTTATACATTTTATGTAATAAAAAAGGGTTACTTGAGGACAAGTAACATTTAAGTTTGAGGGAATTTAATCCACTTAAAAAGTACTTATTTTTATGTCTTATTTATGATTCAATTTTTAAGGATATTATGCTTTAATGAAAGTTATTTTTATGTTTTTGATGTGGGTGTTAAAAAAAGAGTTCAAAAAGGAAAAAGGAGCAAAAAGGAGCAAAAATAGAGCTTAAAGAGCAAAGTTGTCGAAATTTTAGGTCTGGCACCTAAGCGCCAGATTCCGACGCCTATGCGCCAGTTCTATACTGAAGCAGATAAAATTTTTGATGACTTTGGGCAGTTATTTTGACGGTGTTAAGCGGTTATCAGACCTTCTAGAAGACTGGAAGTTACTCCTAATACATAGAACACGTGATACAATGCATCTGGACACAGGAAAACAGTTTTAATCGCGAAGAGGTGCGATCTAAAGTGAAGGGGTGTGAAGATCTGTTCACGGACTGCGGCTCCTAGGCTCCAGATTCTGTCGCCTAGGCACGACAATTACCTTCTAGAAGATACATTGAATTTGGATGAATTTTGAAGAGGTGCCTTAAGCAACCTCTGGTCATTTTTGAAGCTCTATAAATAGGAGTCAATTCTACATAAAACAGAGCTCTCCCGCACCCAGAAATAGTTTTAGAGAGCCACCAAATACTTTTCTTAAGTATTTAGTGAGTTTATTTTAGTTACTTTGAGTGTTACTACTCAATTCCTTGAGTAGTAAGTGAGAGTTTGTAAGCGTTGGTGCTGTTGAAGTCTTGTACTTTGCATTGGAGTCAGTAGGAGTCAAATGATCACTTGAAGAAATATTTCAGATAAGTATTTGTAACTTGGTTTAAAGTTTTATAAATATGTTTTGTTGTGTGAATTCAATGTGTTCTGAGTAGTTAGTTTTCTTTCACCTTTCAACCATGAAAAGATAATAAAGATAATTTGATTTCGTTGGAGAACTTAAACTTAGTTTTAAAAATTTTTGTGATGATATTCATACCTGATCTTAATTTAGTTTTAAAACTGGTCATTTGAATTGTTAAAATCTGTTGAAGAATTCTGAGACCTACCCGGAGTTGAGTTCTTAACTAGTAGATATCACATGAATCCTTGGGTAATCGAAAGCCATGTGCGGGTTATTCAAGGTGAAGTGCAAATAAATAGGAAAATATTATTTATTGGGTGTAGAATTAATTAATTATTAGAGTGACATACTAAATTCTATTAATTTAGTTTATAGAAAGGGAACGGGTCACTAGTAGGGCCGACTATAGCTACCCTTAGACATCTATAAGTGTGAGTCTAGATTAACTCATTCTACTAATAATTCATCCTGAACCAATCTATAGATTAGCCAATGCTCTTTATACTATCGAGTGAAGGTAAAGAATAGGAATGCTTCTATTTGGTGCAATACCATAATTTCAATTTCTCCATGAATGATAGTTTTTCTGAAAAATATTGGATTAGTTGAAAAGGAGAAAGTTGTTTTATTTATACTTGCATCAACCTTTACTCTATTGCTACTTTACTTACATCTAGTAGAAATTTCATAAAACATAAAATCAGATTTTTGATAAGAAATAAAAATTATAATTACTTTTAATTTAAAAATTTATTAATTTCTAAAATTAATCTTCCCTGTGGGATCGATAACCAGGACTCCAATAGAGCCTCGTATTACTTGGATAAGATACGTATACTTGCGTAGTACCTCTGGTGTGCAAAATATTTTCTAAAATTATATATTTATTTTTGCATACTACCCTTTGAAATATAAATTAAAGGATAAATTGTAGGCATAGTTACGGGTCGAGGTCATCAGTCACTGGTCATCATCTCCGTCTGGTTCAACCCGAGAGCTGTCCACACTAAAACCTTAAAATCTCGAGCTATACTCAACCAAATCGAATGCAGTTTGTTTCTACATGCTCGTATGGCCTAGACGAACAAATTCATACGGCTAACATGCATTGAAATCAAACCAAATAAAATGGAGAATCACTGGAAGCTCAGGAGGAAGAAAGTTCAATACCTTTGCTCTGAGAGGTGAGGCCTTGATCAGAGATGCCCGACACGTTCGTTGGAGTTCCAGAAGCCTACAGATTCAGCCTCTGGTCATGGTGAATTAGATATGAAAGTGACCAGACCCAATTTGGAGCTCTGGCTGATAGAACAACTAGGTGGCCTAGTGAGGGGGTTTTCACAAGGGAACTTCTTCTCTTGGTGTAGAGATGGTGTGGGTGCAGTTAATTTGATTTTGGTGGAGTTTCTGAGGATGTCCTGTTTCTGGCCTGAATTTTAGCTGAGAAATTGGGCTCGACTGGTGGGATTCAGGGCAGGACGGCAATGGGGATCTTCTGCTCTTGGCTGGGAAGAGTTCTGGGAGCAATTTGAGGGAGTTCTATGAGGAAAAATTCAGCACCTGATTCTTGTCTGAGAGGGGGGCATTTTATAGACATGGTAGGAGAGGAGAGCTCAGGGCCGAGCAATGAGTGCCTTGGGCCGCTTAGGGTGAGGGCTGAGCAGGCCAGGTGGCTGGTGAGGGAATTGCTCATTGCCAAGGCTCAATTTTGAGTTTTAAGCCCATGGGGAGCGCTCGGGCGTGCCTGTTCTGGCGGCTGGGGCAGCTGGCAAGGACAAGTAGGTGGCTTGGTAGGCTGAGGAAGAGTGGAGGAGAGGTTCAGCTCAATTAATTTGGGCAGAGAGGTTGCTTAAGGGGGAGTTTAAGGATGGGACTTAGCCTTAGCCAAGTGGCTAAACCCATTGGTCCAAATTAGTGGACCATTGGTCCATGGCTCATGGGGCATGGGTTAGGTTAGGTCAAATGCACCCTAGGAGGCCTAGGGCTGGCTGCCATGGGGTTGGCTTGATCAAATTTGATTTGGTTTGGTTTAATTTGGATCACATGTTCACATGTATTGATTTGGGTTTAGGTTAGGCTAACTTGAGTTTGGGTTGTATTTGAATCAAATTGATTGATAAAAAATGTGTAAATGATTGCCATAAAGCTTTTGGAAGAGGTTTGGGGTAATGGTGAATTGATTTGGCAAGTGAATTTGGTGGAATTTGGTGGTTTGGTTAATTTGGGTCATGTTTGGTTGGACTTGGGGTTTGGGTTAGGTTAGAGCTTGGCTTGGGTCCAATTAATGGTTCAAAATGATGTAGGTTATTTCCAAGGAAGGTTTTGGATAAAAATTGGGTTGAAATTTTGGGTTTAAGGGATTCAATTTTGGGGAATTTGGGCCATGAGTCAATTTTAGGGAAAAATTTTGGGACTTTTGGTTTCAAGTGATTTTGATCAAACTTTTTGCCAACTTAATGTTGTATTTGGCATAGGAATGTGTTAGGAAGAGTTTGGAATTTGGTTTGTGGAAAATTGAGTGGCTTTGGGTCATTTTAGGGTGAATTGGGTCATTTAGGTAAAATTGGGGATTTTGGGTTTAAATCAAAATTGAATTCAAATGTGAACCAAATTGGGCTTGGTTTTAATTTAAATTGGTATTAGGGATGTTGAATTGAAGTTTAGAACTGAATTTGAGCAAAATGGGAGCCAATTGGGTCAAGATTGGTTTTAATTTGGGTACTTTTGGGTTAAATGAGCCAAATTGGGGATTCTGATAAAATTTTGCTAAATTGATAAAATTGTGGTATATGATAGTTGAAAAAAATGAAATTGGTAATATTTGGGAGATTTTGGAATTTTTTTGCGAATTTTCTGAATTTTTGGAATTTTGGGTAAAAAAGAGTATTTAGGGTATATGGAGGTTATTTGGAGTGTATTGGAGTGTTTTGGTGGATTTAAGAGGTGGAAAATTTTTTGAAATGATTTTTAGGAATTTTGTGAAATTTGGGTAATTTTTGGGAAATTTTTGGGGAGTTTTGGTTGATTTGGTGGTTATAGGGGCAATTTAGGTAATTTTAGGTAGGTTTAGGGACCCGGGGTCAAAATTTGAAATTTTTAAAAAATGAAGGGGGTTTCAAATAGAGAAGAATGGAACCATTTTAGTGGGGTCAAAATTGAGTAAAAATGATTTGAAATGGGATTAGGGTTTAGGAGCATGAGCCATAGAATTAGCCAAGTCCAACCATTTTGGGACCAAGTCTAACCAAATGGTAACCACTTTATGATCCTTCACATATTGACCCTAGCCATCTTAATCAAAGACTAGTGGCTTTGGTTCAAACATGTGAGTTTCACAAAGGGTAGAAGGTAAGGATTCAAGGTTTGGGTTAAATGGCTTAGGGGGGTGTGTGTGTGCAAGAGAAACTCAAGTCACCCAAGGTCACCCTAAGTCCAAGCATTACTATGGGAATTCACTATTGGTTGCCCATATGGTAGTTTTAATCTTCCAAGGTGATTTAAAGGTTTGTAACCATCCAAGTGGGGTCCCAAGATGAGTCAAGAAGTGGCTAAGAATTGCTAAATGGCGGGCCCCAACTCTAGTCTTCTAGGATAATCAAGGAAAAGTCCTATGGCTAGATCCTAAGCACTAAGAGGAAGAAACATACCTCACCAAAAATGAGGTCAACACAATTCTGCACCTTGAGATGTAGATGACTGTTAAGTTGAAGGTGAGGTAATAGCTTGTCATTCCTTTCCATTTGTCAAGCCATAAATTAAGATGTTCTTCCCCTTATTGCCAAATGAATAGCTCTTCTACTTTAACTTTGAGCACATATTGGACCAGATTATGGAATCTCCAAGCTTCCCAACAGCCAGGGTGGGGTGGAAGTTTCTGCTTTATTTACCTTTAAGAAAAAGAGCCTGCAAAAAGGCTTGAGCACTGAAGTTAATCCATAGCTTGCAAAAATTTATATGTTTTAACTGAAAAAAGCTTTTAAAGCTAAGGCCACCATTTTCATAGGGTTTACACACTTTGTTCCAACTAGTTCAGTGCAGTTGATGTCTAGATCCAGACCATAGGAATTTGTTAAAGGTCCTTTACAACAAACGTTGAGTGCTTTTTTTCATTGTGACCATTAGTAATATGTAGGAGGGGAATGTTGCTAGCACACTTTTGAGTAGGGTAAGCCTTCCACCATTAGACGTAAAATGAAGTGGTCCAACAATTGAGTTATTTATGGATTTTGGTGACAACCTCATCAAATTGTATTTGTTTTGATCTGCTTTTGATTAAATGAACTCCAAAATACTTCAATGGGCCCCTATGAATTTTCAAACCAGTTCGTTGAGCAATCTAATTTGCAATATGAGGTCTAACCCATTTACTTAGCATTATGACACATTTCTGCAAGTTGAGATTCATCCTAGAGCAATTCATGAAGTTTTGAAGGCTATTGAAGACAAGTTTGACAGCAGGTTTGGTAGCATTGAGGAAAATAATAATATCATCTGCATAAGCTAAATGGCTAATAGCAATATCTGATTTATGGTTGTAATAATTGTGTGGGGCAGCTTGAGACAAATCATTCAGCATTCTAGACAGGTAATAAAAAATTAGGATAAAAATGGTTGGGGATAGTGGATCACCTTGTTTAATACCCTTGGTGGATTGAAAGAACCCATGAGTTTCCCCATTAACAAGAATAGAATTATTATTGTATTTAAGCCATCTCAACACAAATTGAGTAAAATCATCATTAAAACCTATAGCAGTAAACACTTCATCAATGAAACCCCAGTGAATAGTGTCATATGCTTTTTGTATACCCAGGTTAATGATAGCATCCCCCCTCTACACTTCCTGTCTAAGTCCAAAAGAAATTATTGTGTGAGAAGAACATTATCCACAATACTTCTACCCTGGATAAATGCAGTTTTATTTAAGCTAATGAGATGGTCAAGGTGGGGCTGAATTCTAAGAACCATGACCTTACTGATGATCTTGGACACCACATTAGTTAGACTGATTGGTCTTAACTGATCCCAAGATGTGAGTTGTTATCTTTAGGAATAAGTATGATAGAAGAAGATGTGAAATAGTTTGGAGGCTTGCCACCTCTATAGAAATCTTTTACCATTCTGATTACATCAGATTTGATGATATTCTGGGCCTTCTTATAGAAGTCAGCTGAGAAACCATCAGAGCCTGCTACTTTATTACTATATATGGAATCCAATTCTACTTTGATCTCCCCTTTTGAAGGAATGTCAGTAAGATGCAGATTGTTGGTGTAATTTTTAATGTGAAGGAAGAGGTTATTATTAACATATTTTCTCACAAATTGGGTTGGGTTAGCCTTTTTTTGGAAATGTTGCACTACACTGTCAACAATATCCTGATAATTTCTCAACCAATTTCTATCATCATCTTTAATTTGATGTATATTATTGCACCTCCTTCTATAATTGATACATGCATGGTAATACTTTGTATTCCTGTCTCCCTCACAAAATTTGGTTTCCCTAGCCTTTTGAAGAAGCATATGTTCCTATAATTTGATAGCAGTGAGAAGTTCCTCATTAACACTAAACAAATCATTATTAGAAATCCCACCATTAGGAAATTAGTTTTCAGGTTCAGCAACTTTAGCCTCAGCAGTCATAACTCTATTGTGTAAGTTTCCAAAAGAAGTCCAACTCCAAGCTTTAAGATGAGAGCCCAGTTTCTTTTGAATGACTCATAGTTTGATCCAAGGGTTAGTGGAGCTGTAGAATTGCCAAATCTGTTGCACTTGGCCAAGAAAATCTGGATGTGAATCCCACACATTTAGATATTTGAAAGGAGTTTTTGGCTTAGTATGAGAACCCCTTATAAAAATCATAAGGGGTCTGTGATCTGAATGTGACATAAGTAAGTGAAGTACAGTGGTCTGCAGAAGTTTAGTTAACCATTGTCTATTGACAAGTATTCTGTCCAGCCTCTTCCATTATTTACCCCTTCTCCATATAAAATTTGGCCCAAAGAAACCCAAATCATGAAGGCCAGCAAGCTGTATATTATGATTAAAATTCTCCTAAGGGGCAGCTGGACAATTAAAGTCTTCCCCACTAAGCCACTTGGTAATCATAGAATGACTAATTGTAATAAGGTTCTGCCAAAGCTCTTGTTTATCAGTTTTAAAGAAGCCAACATATACAAAAATGGCATGCCTCAAGTAACCAGCAAAATCAAATGAAAAATGCACAAATTAAGGGTGGTCAACCAATAATTGCCAAGTAACCTCCCTTCTAGAAAGAAGCCAAATTTTGTTATTTATATTTGAGTAGAACTGAAAGCCAAAGAACTTCCTCAAAGTTCTATCAGGATGTTTAGAGACCATGGGTTCCAAAATAGCTATGCACCAAAACTTATTCACCCTATTCAGTTGTAAAAGTCTGTTAAGGGACCTAAGATGAGCCAGTCCCCTAAAATTCCAACACAACAGGTTAATCATTATTTGTTTTTTCCCTTCTCCTAGTTCTGGAGAGGGAATCAAGCATGGTATTTACTAAGCTCCCACCTTCCTAATAATCATCTTGTAAAATTTTTAGCTCCATTAGCCCCTTCTTCTTGTTGTTGGATTTTTGAACTTGCCATTCTTCCTCTAACTCTCTATTCATCTGTATTAAAGCTTCCTCTTCTATATGTTGCACTGCCTGAGGTACTGAAATCTCCAAATTGATGTCATTTACAGCTGAAAATCCTGTTGCATTGACATTGCCAGCTAGTGGGAGGGTTAAAGGAGTGGAAATAACTGTCCCATGTTTTTTTATCTGGTTTGAGGAATTGCCTCCATATGTCACATAGTAGTCATCTTGAAACCTTTTGGGTTCCAAAGACATTTTTTTCATCTTCATTCCTTGATGATCAGTCCTGTTAGAGCTGAGACCAACACCTTCCCAAGCCAATTTAGGATCATCATAACCCACAGTTGTGTTCAAACTAGTCAGATCATCATCTACAATAGAAACTGCCTTCAAGGAAGATCGTTCACGGGGACTTCGACTTTCCTCGTAAATAGTAGATTGATGCAAATCTATCATAGCAGGTCCAACATTAGTAGTGATACCTACCCTATCAACAGTGTTAGCAAAAATGATTGGGGCAGATGGGGGAGTGGTGTTCTATCCCTTGTTTGCAGATGGGAAACACCATTCACTCCAATAGTCCCAAGTGGGAATGAGGGTCTTTCTTCTGAAACACTAGCAGGTCCTTTAGAACTGGCCGTTCTCCTAGGGAGAAGTGGCCTAAAATACCTCTCCCTAGTGTGTCCAAACATCTTGCAATGGTGACAACAATAAGCCATCTGCTCCATTACTACTTCTTGCCATGCTCTGTCAAGGGCTGAGCCAACTGACACTTTTTTAATTTCAGGTAAGGTGATGTTGGCAGAAGCTGGTCTTACTTTATTGAAAGTATGTGAATCCAACTTCAAAGGGTGCCAATAGCTCTGCTTATTTAGAATAAGACATTTTGATTGAAATATCTATAAGGTAATCTAGGGAATTTGAACTAAATAGGAACCAAAGGGGGTCCTTACTTGGGTCAAAGCCAGGAGTCCCTTTTTGTAATTTCATTTCAGTACCAACAATGATAATGGATTGTTTGGCAAAAAAACCTTGAATAATCCTCCTCATTAGTAAGATGAATTAGTAGGTGTCTGTCATCAAGAATTACCATCCTCCATGCACTAGAGAAACTGAAGGAGTCAAAAACGTTTCTTACCAACTCCATCTTAGGATGTCTTAAGGCAAACTTGCCAATTAAAGTAAGCTTCACTTTCTCATTTAGTTCTTCCGGTTCTTGTTCAAAGAAGAAAATGGCAGGGAGGCCATCCTTAACTCCAAGGGGGTTAATATAGGGACAAGTCCCTTTACCAGCAGTCGCATCATGAAGAGCTTGGGGAAACACCAGTGAGTTGGGGTTATTAAGAAGAGCATGTCCTTTACCAAACACCTCAACATAGGAGGCCTTAGTCCATCAAATATTAGTTCTTAGGTCAATTGAAGCTGCCATAAATGCTAAATAGCAAACAGGTGCCCAAAGACCTAATGGGACAGTAAAATTTTAAAAGGAAAGTGACCAAGAAAGAGCAAATCCTTGGAGACTCCAAGACCAACACCAAAACATAGAAAATAAGGGCCTAAGAGTGTCAAAAATGTCAGGAAGACACCTTCCAATCTTCCCCACCGAGCCACCACAGTCACCAACCATGCCCAAACCCTAGCAGGGCTCTTCCCTTCTCAGACGCCATTTTTTTCGTGGGGTAGTCACACTAACTAGCTAAAACCACAAAATCACCCATTATAATAAGGGGTAATCCTTTACTAAATGTTAGGGGGCATTAATATCAATCTTAAACTCACTCATGAGTCTGGAACATACATTACTACTCACATACCCAGATACTGTTCTCATCATCACTCTTATCACCAAAACCTCTGACTTACACTGTCCTCAATGATCCATATGTGGCATTAAAATATTCCTAGGTGCTTGACCACGGGCTGCTGCTACTAAGGAATAAATTTTTAAAAGTAATTTTAGTTCAGTCACAAAATATAATCAATTTAATAAGATATAAACCAATCTATATACAAGTATACGTATCGTTCATGTAATACTGGGCTCCAGCGGAGTCCTTGTTATCGATCCCATAAGGAGGAAGCAAACCTTAAAGCGTAGTACATAAATCTGATATTTAAATTTGTAAAGCACCAAAACTAAATATTAAGATGTTAAAGTTTAATGATGTTAGATATTTTAAGATTAAGAAATTACTTTTTATACTTTAAAGTAAACTTAACTACAACTACAATACTTTTCATCATGCAAGGTTCAAGTATAGAGAAAGCGTCCTCCCCCTTACAATGATGTTATGGTGAGTGAATGATATAGATTAGTTTGATTATTGTATTATGCCAAATAAGAGCATATATATTCTTTACCCTCTTTTGAGTGCTTTAAAGAACATTGGCTAATCATAGGTTTAGTCTCTAAATTCATGGTTAGGCTGGGAGGATACTGGCACTCACTCCAAAGCTCCCACTTCCCTTCGCCTAAAGGCTAACTCTCACTTTAGTTTCCAAACACTAGGACCAGATTGGGAAATTTAGGTTGGCACCCTAAAATCTTTAATTCTATGCCCAACAAACCATATTTCCTTATTTATTTGCATCCAAACCCCATGAAAAACATCACTCATTTATGGACATTGAATGTAATCTCCACATTTGCAGTAGAAAGTATAGCCTTTTCGGATCGTATGTTTCACAACATAATTTAACAATTTAATTAGCCAGATCGAAAAGTAAATGAAGAACAAAGTGAAAAATCATCACAATTTCTAAGCATTTATATGGCACATCTAATCCAAACCATCACATCATGATTTATCATTGCAAGGAGAAATTAAAAAATCCAATAAGAATTCATGAGGAAGATACGGAAAAACAAAGATTTTATATATAAAAGCAAACTTATTCAAATAATAAGAAGTAAATACAATTTATCTTAATTTCTTCCCCAAGCAAATCCCTTCAAGTTTATTTGATTCTCCTTCTCTCTTCAAAACAACACACAATTCTCTCTTTGAATAGTGGGGAAGAAGCAATCTCTCACTTTCCCTCTTCTCCTACAACTCTTTTGAGAAGAATTCCTCACAAAACAACACTAAACACCAAACTATAGACTCTAAACTCTTCCTCTCAATTCACACACACTTTATTTTGCTTACATCAACATACACACTACATCACAGCCGCTCTTTATAGCGCCCAAAATAAGTTAAAATAGTCTAGGAATAAATTTCCTAAGAGTTGCCTCACGAATCCCTCCAAAATTCGTCGCTGGATAGGGTGCCATCAGAACTCTTTTGCTTGCTTGAATTCTTGACTCTTTAAAAAAATGAGCCGTCGAAGTCCATTTGGGCGTTGTCGGTGCCAGAACTTCAAATTCCTAGTTTTTGCCTTCTTTTGCTCCAAATTTGTTTATTTTTGCTTCTCTTTGCTCCATTTACCTAAAATCATCATACATGCAGCAAAACATGAAAAATACTTTTCTTTATAATGCAATATCACCAAATTTGATTACAAATGTATATGAAAAATCAAATATATTTTTTGTGCATCAATGCTCACAAGGATTTAGACACTTTATCCAAGCCACATACCCTTGAGCATTGGTTTTTACTATAGGATAAGTAGTAATGGGGTTCTCGTTAATAATTTAAGTTCAAAGAGTCCTGTGTCATATCTTGGTGTGTCCCTAAGGTTTTGTGGATTATTTTATTTTCCAATAAACTATATTAAGTTTAAATGTCCTCCAAAATGTCCAAGAGCTTTCAAAGGTGTTTGGGGAGTGACCTTAAATAACTTTGGAATTTTCTGGATCATTTCAAATTCACTTGGCTTTATTATATTGTTGAATTGATAAACCCTAATTAGTTATACTTTTATTGCCATGTCTTGAAATTGTGCTCAATTTCTTTATGTTTCAATTAACCCATGAGTAGGGCAAGAAATCACTTATTTAGTGTCATGTCCTAGGTTCATGTGGGTAGTCATCCCTAGGGGTAAGCTTTACCACCTAAGGAAATTTTATTCTCTCTTCTCAATTAGGCTTGAGCTTGTAGTACTTTATAAATACTTATCATAATTTATGTTCTTTCTTTTATAATCCCTTTAAATGATTTTAGATCAAGCATGGCTCACTACCAAGTTCTTAGATCCTTTAAGGATAAATTTTTAATTTTGAAAAGGTTTTATGGAATATCTTTGATTCTTATTGAAAGATTGAGTTATATTTAACAATTGGCTTGGGGTTTCAAATCAATTAATTATTGACCTCTTAACTTATGCCACACTTGGATCATCCAAACTAATTATCTTTCAATCCTCAACAATTTGAAAAACTACAATTATGCCTATAGTAGAATATAATGTGAATTGGTTTCTACCCTTTCAATTTTGTGTTTCAATCATCTTAGAGGATTAATTATCATAAATTTTATCTTTTTACACTCTGGTTTAACCTAAATTTTTAATTAGAGTATAAAAATAAAAAATGACAATTTTAGCCTTAGGGTTTCCTACTCCATAACTCTTCTACTTTAACACAAATGACTATGGAACATTGCTGACTGATAACTCATGAGTTATTTGAAACATCAGAGGAAAATTCAGACTTTTTTTTCTAATATTTATTGTTTTTATAATTATTTTGGTTCATAATTATAAATTTTCAATGTTAACTAACTTCATTACCCAAAACATGTTTTTATCATTAGAAAAATTTTGGTGTGCTATGAGTTAGAGGACTACACAGAAAAATTTTCATGAATTTTTGAATTATATTTTAACTTTTATAATTTTTTAATTGACTTTAATGAATAAATAATTAATTTTTTTTAAAATTTAATTTTTTATATTTTTCACTAGTCTTTCTGATTTCATAGAACTCAGAGAAGTTTACTTTATATTTTTGTTTTTATTATAATTATTTAAATAAAAAAATATAGAAAAAAATATTTAATTAATTTAAAATAAATTTTTAAAACTTTAATAATTTGTAAAAGCATTTTTAAGTTTTTTTTGCTTAGTCAAGGAGTAATTTGTAAAAATTTGATATATATTTTCTTTTTTTATAATTTTTATTTATTTTTATTTATTTTTTTAATTAAGAAAATGGCTAAAATGAACTTTTTATTTTGACTGTAAGTTTATTTTTCCTTGGTGTTCTTTACTTTAAAAAAAACCCCAAATTTTATTTTGTAATTTTAAGATTTTCATTTTTTTCTATAACTATTTTTAGTAACAGTTATAATTTTATTAAAAAATGCATTTTTATATTAAAAATCAACTTTCTGACTTCTAAATTTTTATAGAAACATTCTAAGGTTTTTTTTTTAATCAGAGGTATTTTTGTGCTTTTTTTAAAATTATATTTATATATTTTAATTTTTATTAATTTTTAAAATAGAAAAGTTCTTAATAATGTCTATTTATTTTAAATCTCTCTTCTTATTTTTTTCAAGGGTCCTCTGATCACAGTGAACACAACAACTTTGATTTAATATTTTTTTGAATTTTATTTTATTTTTTATAATTTTCAATTAAAATAAAGGTGAAACCTTTAGAAACCTAGGGTTTTTGATGTTAGAGATGTTCTTTAACCTTGAGAAAATGAGAGAAAACCTAGGATTATTAGGGATAATCTCCTAAAATATCAAGTGGTTATGAAAATTATTTAATTAATTATAATTAAATTTTTCCATTGGGTTTTTAATTAATTTAAAATAAAATATTTGATAAGTATTTTTAATTTTTCATTCATTAAATTCTCCTGTATTGACTGAGCACAGAGGTATTTTTAATTTATTTTTAGGATTTTTCTACACCAATATAAGAATTTTTTAATTTAAATATCATTTTCTCTATTTAATTAAATCAAAAACCAAAATTTTCCTACTTATTCGACTCAGCACTTATAAACCTTGGCATCTCTAAAACTCCGTGCGGTGAGTTTTGGTTGGTTACACATTACATGTCGACACTAACTGATGCGTACTTTTAATATTCCAAGAACTTATGAACTCAAATTTATATATATTTATAATGATTTTGTAAAGTTTGAACATTCAACGCAAGTATATGTATCGTATCAAGTAATATAGGGCTCTAATGGAGTCCTGGTTATCAATCCCATAAGGAAGACACGATTCTTACAATAGATAACGTAATACTGAAATCCAATACTCAAATTGTAATTAAAGTTTAATGTTAAATTCTACTAACAAGATGCAGAAAACAGTAATAATTAAGCAAACTATAATTACTTCTAATATCTTTAAAATAGAAATAACTAACAGACACACTCTAAGCTATATATTTGAAAGGTTTTGATATATAAGAAAAGTATCTTTCCTCTTACAACGAGTATATGATGTGTGAGTGATATGAAATGATTATTTATTGTATTGTGTCAAATAGGAGCATAAATGTTTCTTTACCCTTAAAAGAGTACCCCCTCTTCCAAGCATGAAAATAATATTGACATATCTTAAGTTCAGCCACTAAATCTAAGGCTAGGCTGGGAGGATACCGACCATCACTACGGAGCTCCCACTCACCCTTCACCTGAAGGCTAACCTCCGAGTTTAGTTACAAATCTTAGGACCAAATTGGGGATCTCAGCCTGTCAACCTGAAACCTCCAATTTGAAGTCCATCAAAACACATTTCCCTATTTATTTGCACTCAATTCTCATGAACTACGCAATTCATACATGGACTTTGAATGGATTCTTTATTATTGTTATAGGACACTAAATCTTTTTAGAGTTAATGTTCATCAACAGATTTTAACAATTCAATTAACCAGATCGAAAAGTAAATTAAGTTCAAAATGAAAAACCATCACGATTTCTTCAATACTTTAAAAGCACTTCAAAATCCACATCATCACATCATCACATCTCTATGCAAAAAGAAAGACAAAGGAGACTACTCAGAATTCATATAGAAGAAACAATAAAACATGGATTTTATATATAAAAGAAAAGTCATACAAAACACAAAAGCAAATACAACTTATCTCTTTCTCTTCCCCAATATAAATCCCTTCAAATTCCTTTGAATCCTTTTCTCTCTTCTTTGCAACACTTAATTCCCTCTTTATAATGGAAAGGAAGAAGCAATCTTTCGCTTTACTCCTTCTCCTTCACTCCTTAGAGAAGAATCCCTCTCAAATTCTCACTTCTACACTCTTCTCTTCTAAACCCTAACACTCAACACACACTCTCCCTCTCTAGAACCACACTACAATCACCAAATCCTCTCTTTTTTCATCAAAAAATAGTTACTTATAACTTAGAAATGAAATCCCAAGTAAGTTTCCTTAAGCATCCCTTCAAAAAGTCGCCAAAACTCTTCAAATTTGAATTGCACTGACTTTGGGCGTCGGCGGCACTCTATCGTCCAAATATTTTCTGGGCTCTCGAGAAAATGGCGTCGGCGGCGCTAGAAGTTATTTTCCTCCATTTTGCTTCTTTTTTCTCTGAATTCATTCATTTTCACTTATTTTCACTCCAATCACCTTAAATCATCATACCTTTAACAAATCATGAAAACTACCTTTCTTTAAAGTGCAATATCACCAAAAATGGGTAAAATTATATAGCAAAAACAGTATATATTTTGATAAGAAATATCGAACTCAACTCTTCTTCTCATGTAATTTTCATTCACATCACTTCCATCCTACCTTGGAGTCTATCCACATTAACACTCAGTAGTCTCAGTTGCTCTATAATATCAGATAAAGTAGCGGGCTCAGATGTAGATGGAATGTTATAACTTGTAGTAGGAATATCAGTACTCCTACTCTCATCTCGTTCTCCCACATGAGACTCATAAGTACGAATGATAGTCTTTGTAATGGGTCTCAGTGGTATAGCTACCTCTTCGGAACTGTTGAACTCTACTCTAGACTGAACACACAGGGCAAGAACTAGTGCAGGATTACCTAATCCTCCAGTGGTCTCTCCTCTAGCAATAGACTAAATGTTCTTGAAGATAATAGCTCCAATATCAATCTTATTCATCTTCTGAATACAATAGTTCAGAATTTCTCTATCCCTTGTAACTTCACTGTGGTGATAAGAAGGTAACAGTCTTGTAGAGATGAAATAGTGTCAAACTTTAGATGCAACATTTAACTTGGAAGCAGGGAAGTTAATCATCCATTTTTTACTTACTTTCCATTCCCCTTTTCCATCTGTCAGAAAAGCAATCACTTCCTTCATATTTGCCTCTCGGGTATCAAAATTTTCATATTCACAAACAAATGGTTCCTAAGTCTGATAAAATGCATTAAAATGCTGAGGAGTAAATTCAACCATTTTTCCTCTAACTAGCACATATTCAGTCTCAATCTAGGGCACATTTGCATAGAATTCTCTAACAACACCCAAAACAGCATTAGCAGTAAAATAACAAAATCTCTCCCAGTTTTGCTCAGCAATTAACTACTTAACAGATCCACCAGGATTGTCAAAAGCTCAATCCTGAATACACTTCTTATTGTAAAGGTAAGAATTAAAGCGAAATTGCGCTTTAACATTGACAAATTTTTCTTCATCAAAATCCAATTTTCTCTTCCCTTTACTCATCCTTGGAGCCATGTGAATTTCTAAAAATTTGCAAGAAAAATTCCAATAAATTCCAAATCCACAATGTAATAAACTCCAAATACTATTCTAAATAAGTAAGAGCAAATTTCATCATAGGAAATCTCAAAATTTCTTAAAAAATCCCAAAATTCCAATCTAAGCAATGTGAGAGATTCCTATGGTGAAAATAAAAAAATTTTAACTTAAAGTGAAGTTCTTACCAAGAGAAGTGTAGATCTGGTCTCGAAAAGCCTTGAGATCACTTCAAATCTAAGATCTAGCAAGCCCTAAATCTTCAAAATCGTGAAAGTGGAGGAAGATGAAAGCAATGGAAAAACTGCGGGTCCCAGGGTCAAACTCGCATAATAAATGTTTTTTGGCTTTTTTCTGTATTCGGCCGCCGGCGGCGCTTGATTTCTTTAAAATGCCAAAACGCTCTGGATTTGGGCGCCGGCGGCATTAGCGCAAAAACTTTTCTGGGTTCAAAAATTTTTTCATAATTTCATTCATATCGTCCTCCACAATGACATTTAATACTTCATTAAGCATCTATTTTATCACACAAGCAATAACTAACACAATTCTTACACAAACAACACAAAACATACTTCTATATATAAAATCCACATTACAACATAAACACTAATATGTTCATCAAATTAAACCAACAACTCTTAGATTTTTAGTGTTGCAAGTACACTACGATAAGCAAACACTAAAATCTAAGAACACACAACAAAATTAAGCATAGAAAATCCAAATGCAAACTACAAAGCAAAGCAAAGTAAATTCTAAACACACCAAACAAAATTAAGCAAAGTAAAGCAAACACACATCGAACATAAGCAGAATCCAGTAATCATTCCTCATCAGCCTCAGAACAATTTTCCTCTCTAATATCTCCAATAGATTGTTGATGCACGAACAAATTGTAGAAGGGATGAATTGGGAATTTATCAGATGAATCCTCAGCAATCACAGTGTTCTTCTTGATCAGATTAATCATGCCCATCTCAATCTAACCAGTGTGATCAAATTGTTCCTTCATCCTCTAGTTTATATGATGAAATAAATCAGAAATACTATTGATGGCATTCATAACATTCTGTACCTCTTTTTCCAACTGCTTGATTCTCTTCAGTATCATTCTGAAACTTTCAGAAAAGTAAGGCTGAATGGGTTGTGAAGACTGAGTTGGTTGATAGCAAGCAGATCCATATCACCTTCATCTCCTACTGTTTGCTAGTCATAAAGATTAGTTGGATCAATAGACATCCAAGGAAGAAGAACCTTTTCCCAACTCTCATACATAACTTGTGATTGACTGCACAACAGAAATATGGTGGACAGGTGTCCAAGCCCATATTTAGATCTATGAACTATCAATCCTAAAACTGATTTCACAATTATATTTCCAATATCAATCGGCCTTCCAGTTTGAATACAAAAATTCAAAATAGCACTTTCCTTAGTTACTTTACTAATTTTCAAAGTTGGAAACAACTTCGTCGAAATAAAATAATGCCATTGCTTTGAAACCGGATTTAAAGATGTAGAAGGGAAACTAATATATCCATTGTCTCCAACTTCCCAATCTTCAATTTGATCTGTCAAATAATGATACACATCATTCATATTATCGCTTGTCGCATTAAAATTTGAATAGTGGCAAATAGGTACATTCTCAATCATAAAGAGATCATTAATTCTTGCAGATGTGAATTGCACAAACTTACCTCGCACAAAGACGAATCCTTGGTTGATCCCGTGAAGATTTGCATATAATTCCTTCACAACCGGAACTACTACGACAGCGGTAGTGTAACATAGCACTTCCCAACGTCTTTCCTTTATTATCTCTTCAACTCTTGTAGTAGGATTATCCATAACTCGATTAATAAAGCCTCTTTCCTTGATAATCCTCCTATTAATCATCACCTTGTTGAATAATCACTACACCTAGAAACTGATAAACTTTTGTCAGTTGAAAATGCGAGATCGAGGAGTTTCTATGGAGTACGAATCCATGGGATGCGAATTGGGAAAGGAAGATTTCGTTTTTCTGGAGTTTGAAAGTTTAAAATGGAGTTTAGGGAGTTATAAGAAAGAAGATCCCGCTCAATACCCCCAAAAATTGTATTTTGAAACTCCAAAAACTGTCAACAAGTTTTCGGGAGCCAGCGACGCTCGATAGTGCGCCGGCGGCGCTCAAACCCAAAATTCTGCAGACTTCTCTGTATTTTGGGTGCCGGCGGCACTAGTGGTAAAAAATCTCACCAAACTTCGTTTGGCCCAAAATATTCCAATATCTCAATTCAATCCAACATTTATCAATTTTTAAAAGTATTTAAGAGCGATTAGGATTCCAAAATAAATATCTAAAAAGCATAACTACAACAAACAAGCAAACACACCACAAAGATACTTATGGGTTGTCTCCCATAAAGCGCTTGGTTTAACGTCGTTAGCCCGACAAACGATTCAATTAACCGAGATGACTCAACATTAAAACCTCTTTGAAGTCAAGTTGAAACTCGCCAAAGTAAGGCTTTAATCGATGCCCATTAACCTTGAAAATCTTTCCAGTATCAGGATCCTCAATATCAACAGCTCCAAAAGAATAAACTTTTACAACTGTAAAAGGTCCCCACCATCTAGATTGGAGCTTTCCAGGAAATAATTTTAACTATTTGTTGTATAACAAAAGTTTTTATCCATATTCTAATTTCTTTTTCAATATCTTCCGATCATGCCACAATTTCATTCTCTCTTTATAGATCTTGTCATTGTGATAAGATGCATTTCTAATTTCTTCCACTTCGTTCAATTACATAAATCTCTTCTCTCCAGCATTTTTTAAATTAAAATTCAACTCTTTTATCGCCTAATATGCTTTATGCTCCAATTCAACCAGTAAATGGCAAGTCTTACCAAACACTAGTCTATAAGGAGACATTCCAATAGGGGTATTAAAAGCAGTTCTATAAGCTCATAATGCAGTATCTAATCGAGTAGACTAATCTAATTTGTGATTATCCACAGTTTTCTTCAAAATTCTTTTAATTTCACGATTAGAGAATTCTACTAAACCACTAGTCTGGGGATGATAAGCAGTAGAGATTCTATGAATAATATTATATTTCTTGATCAATCTCTTAATTTGATTATTCCTGAAATGGGATCCACCATTAGTTATAATCACTGTCGACATTCGATATCTCGCAAATATATTTTTCTTTAAAAATTTGAAACACTCCGAGCATCACATCTAGGTATAGCAATAGCTTCAATCCATTTCGAGACATAATCAACTTCAACCAGTATATATAAATTCCCAAATGAAGGAGTAAATGGTCCCATAAAATCTAATCCCCATACATAAAAAAGTTCAACTTCCAAATTATAGTTTAGAGGCATTTCATTTCTTCTAGAGATATTACCTACTCTCTGACATTGATTACTTGATTTAATATATTTGTATACATCCTTAAAAGGAGTAGGCCAATAAAATCCAGATTGTAAAATCTTAAAAGCAGTTTTATCAACACCGAAATGACCTCCAAATTCAGAATCATGACATCGTTGAATAATTAAATTAGTTTCTTCCTGTGGCACACATCTCTTAATAATCAGATCCTTAAACTGTTTATATAGATAGGGCTCATCCCAAAAATAAAATCTTGCATAATATTTAAATTTCTTTTGTTGTTGCCTTGTTAAATCAAGAGGTATAATATCACTCACAATATAATTCACAATATCAGCATACCAAGGTATATTCTTCCCATAATAGTTTAAAGTTGTTCATCAGGGAAAGTTTCTGTAACTTCCTTCTCAAATTCAGATAATTTATCATACTCTAATCTCGACAAATGATCAGCTATTTGGTTATCAGATCCCTTCTTATCAACCATCATAAAATTAAATTCTTACAGAAGAAGTATCCATCTAATCAGTCTAGGTTTCACTCCTTCTTTTGCATTAAATATTTGATAGTTGAATGGTCTGTATGCACAATACATTTAGCTCCAATTAAATAAGGTCTAAAATTTTCAAAAGCAAATACTATAGCTAATAAGTCTCTTTCAATAGTGGTATAGTTAATCTGAGCTTCATTAAGAGTTTTACTAGCATAGTAAATAACTTTAAAAACTTTATCATGCCTTTCCCCCAACACAACTCTGATCGCATAATCACTAGCATCACACATAAGTTCAAATGGTTTCTCCCAATATGGTAAAGCAATTATAGGTGCAATGATTAATTTCTCTTTCAATACTTCAAAAGCACACAAACATTCATCATTATAATCAAATTTTCTATTATTTTCTAGAAGTCGGCACAAAGGTTTAGTAATTTTAGAAAAATATTTAATATAAAGCCTATAAAATCCAGCGTGTCCTAAGGAACTCCTCACCTCTCTCACGGTAGTGAGTGGTGGCAATCTCTCAATCACTCTAATTTTAGCAGGGTCGACCTCCATACCATGTTTAGAAATTTTATGCCCAAGAATAATCCCTCCTGCAACCATAAATTGACATCTCTCCCAATTCAGAACTAAATTTGTTTTCTCGCAAAGCTCCAAAAATTTTACTAAGTTTTCTAAACAAATTTCAAATGAAGTCACGAATACAGAGAAATCATCCATGAAAACTTCTATTCCATTATCTATTATACTACTGAAGATAGTATTATACATCTCTGAAATGTTGCAGGTGCATTACACAGTCCAAAAGGCATTCTTCAAAAAGCAAAGGTTCCATAAGGGCTAGCAAATGTTGTCTTTTCTCGATCCTCGGGAGCAATAGGTATTTGATGGTAACTAGTATATCCATCCAGAAAGAAGTAATACTTTTGTCCAACAATTCTATCCAGTATTTGATCGAGAAAAGGAAGAGGAAAGAGATCTTTTCGAGTGGCGACATTTAATTTCCTATAGTCAATACAAATTCGCCATCCATTAATTTGTCTTGTGGGTATAATTTCATTACATTCATTCACTTCAACAGTCACTCCTCCCTTTTTTGATACATAATGTATTGGACTCACTCATGCACTATCCGAAATAGGACAAATAATTCCAACATCCAATCATTTTAAAATCTCATTCTTAACTACTTCTTTCATTATTGGATTCAATCTCCTCTGCGGATCAACTTTCGGTTTATGTTCTTCATCTAATAAAGTTATGTTCATACAAATCAAAGGACTGATTCCTTTAATATCTGCTAAATTCCATCCAAAAGCCTTTTTGTATCTTTTTAAAATATCCAACAAGATTTGTTCTTGATATTCGTTTAACTCCGATGATACAATAACTGGTTGGGTAGATGATTCTTTTAAAAACATATACTTCAAATGATTAGGGAGAATTTTCATCTTAAGTTTAGGAGGTTTTATTATAGATAGAATTAAGCTTTTATCTCCACCTTCCATAGTGTCTAATACTTCAAGTCTCTCCTGAACATACTCCAAATCTTCATTCTTCTTACTATCTGAATTTTCTTCATTTTCAATTCCTTCTTCAAACATATTTTCATACTCTGCTTCTTTTTCAAATATATTTTCAAAATGTTCCTTTCTCAAATATTCATAGACCTCCATACTAAAACATTCATTATCTTTTTCCATTGAGGGATACTTCATAGATTTCAAAATATTAAAGGTCACCTCTTAATCATTAACCCTCATAATTAATTCTTCTTTTTGAACATCAATTACCGCTCTCCCAGTAGCAAGAAATGGTCTTCCCAAAATGATTGAAATTTCTTTATCTTCCTCCATATCAAGTACAATAAAATCCATAGGAAAGATAAATTTATCCACTTTCACTAACACATCTTCCACCCCTTCGTTAGGATAAGTAATGGAACAATTGGCTAACTGAAGAGTCACAGATGTAGGAGAAATTTCTCCTATTCCTAACCTTTTGAAAGTTGATAAAGGCATAAAATTAATACTAGCTCCCAGATCACATAAGGCTCTTCTAAAAAAATTTTCACTTATAACACACGAGATAGTGAAACTACCAGGATCTTTAAGTTTTTCCGGAAGCTTCTTCTGAATAATTTCACTACAATCTCCGCTAAGTGCAAAAATTTCATGATTTGTGAACCTTCTCTTCTTTTTCAGAATATCTTTCATAAACTTAGCATAGCCAGGCATCAGTTCTAATGCTTCAACAAAATGAATATTTATCGTTATTTTCTTAAGGATCTCCAAAAATTTTCCAAATCTGTTATCCCTATTTTGTTTCTTCAATCTTTAAGAAAATGGAGGCGGTGGTTTTTCAATAGTAATCTTCATTGGTTCAAGAGGATATTTCAAGTCTGGATAAATCTTGTTTGAACCTTTTTTCAATATCCACCTTCTCCTTTTCTATTTCAACTTCTTTTTGTACTCTTATCTCCAATTCCTTTCCACTCTTTAATTGAATAGCCTTAAGTTGCTCCTTGTTTTGATCTTTTGGATTCATCTCAACATTACTTGGAAGCGTTTCAGAAGGTCTATTATTAAGTGTAGTGAAAATATGCCCAATTGATTTTCAATATTTTTCATCGCAACACCTTGAGCTTGTTATTGAATTCCCATATTCAGAATCATTTCTTCAGTAGAAAACTTTTTATCCTTAAATTGCGGTTTACTATTGAATCCAGGAGGATAAGAGGGTCTAAAATTGGCATTTCCTTGATTATTTGAATTTCCAACTAGATTTATAGAACTGTTCCCCCAATGTGGGTTAACATTAGCATTGCTATTATTCCAGTTGAAATTTGGGTGATTCTTCCAACCATAATTGTAATAATTTGAATAAGGATTATTAGGTCTATTAATAGCATTCAAAGTCTCATAAGGTGTTTGAGATTCTGTTATCTGTCCAAATGAATTTTCCTCTAACACTTGGGGTGGTTGAGAATATTTCATTCCATACTGATCTATTTTCTTAGAAATGGCTGCAATTTGAGAAACTATCATAGTCATCATATCTGAATTATGAACACTAACTACTCACTTAAGATTTACCTGTTCAGAGGGCCATTGAAAATTATTAGTAGTCATTTCTTCAATTAATGTGTATGCTTCATCAAAAGGATTTAACATTAACGAACCACCACCACCAGCATCTATAATCGATCTCAATGATCCCACTAATCCATTGTAAAATGTTTGAATTATTAACTAATCTAGTAAACAATGATGTGAGAACTTCCTAAGAAGATCTTTAAATCTTTCCCAAGCTTCATATATTGATTCCCCTTTAAGCTGACCAAAAGATGTGATATCATTTCTTAGCTTAGCAGTCTTTGATGGAGGGAAATATTTTGATAGAAACTTTTGAGACAGTTCTTCCCAAGTTTTAATAGATCCAGGTGCTAACGAATTTAACCATGCCTTAGCTTCATCCCTTAATGAAAAAGGAAAAAGTCTAAGTTTGACAGCATCACTTGACACTCCTTCATATTTAAAAGTAGCACATAGTTCTAGAAAACTAGCGAGATGTAAATTTGGATCCTCATTAGGTGTTCCTCCAAATTGATTATTTTGTACCATTTGGATATTAGTAGGTTTAAGGTCAAATGAATTAGCAGCAACATCAGGATTTTGAATAGTCACATTAATTTTATCTGTTGTTGGGTTAGCATAATCTCTTAAAGGTCCTGGCAAATTTCCAATATCATTTCTCTGATTATCTTGATTATTCGCTATTTCACAAGGATTTTTAATTTATTTTTATTGTTTTCTAATTTTTCCAATAGTACGCTCCAACTCCGAATCGTAAGGTACTAAACCTATAGATCCACTACTACACATATAAAATCACACAAATACTTTAAAAAGTAAACAAACACACAATTACACCCTATAAAGTAAAAGTTTTGAGTTACTATACTATTAATAGATGTCGTTTATACCTCCCCGCCAACGACGCCAAAAACTTGATGCGGACTTTTAATATTGTAAGAACTTATGAACTCAAATTTATATATATTTATAATGATTTTGTAAAGTCCAAACATTCAACGCAAGTATACGTATCGTATCAAGTAATACAAGGCTGTAATGGAGTCCTGGTTATCGATCCCACAGGGAAGGCACGATTATTACAATAAACAACGTAATGCTGAAATCCAATACTCAAATTACAATTAAAGTTTAATGTTTACTTCTACTAACAAGATGCATAAAATAATAACAATTAAGCAAACTACAATTACTTCTAATATCTTTAAAACAGAATTAACTAACATACACACACTAAGCTATTTATTTGAAAGGTTTCGATATATAAGAAAAGTATCTTTCCTCTTGCAATGAATATATGATGTGTGAGTGATATGAAATGATTATTTATTGTATTGTGCCAAATAGGAGAATAAATGTTTCTTTACTCTCAAAAGAGTACCCCCTCTTCCAAGCATGAGAATAACATTGACATATCCTAAGTTCAACCACTAAATTTAAGGCTAGGCTGGGAGGATATCGGCTGTCACTACGGAGCTCCCACTCACCCTTCACCTGAAGGCTAACCTTTGAGTTTAGTTACTAATCTTAGGACCAAATTGGGGATCTTAGTATGTCACCCTGAAACCTCCAATTTAAGGTCCATCAAAACACATTTCCTTATTTATTTGCACTCAATTAACATGAACTACGTAATTCATCCATGGACATTGAATGGATTTTTCATTATTGTTGTAGGACACTAAATCTTTTCAGAGTTAATGTTCATCAACAGATTTTAACAATTCAATTGGTTAGATCAAAAAATAAATTAAGTTTGAAATGAAAAACCATCACAATTTCTTCAATACTTTAAAAGCACTTCAAATCCACACTATCACATCATCACATCTCTATGCAAGAAGAAAGACAAAGAAGACTACTCAGAATTCATAGAGAAGACACAATAAAACATCGATTTTATATAAAAAAGAAAAGTTATACAAACCATAAAAGCAAATACAACTTATCTCTTTCTCTTTCCCAATGCAAATCCCTTGAAATTCCTTTGAATCATTTTCTCTCTTATTTGCAACACTTAATTCCCTCTTTAGAATAGAAAGGAAGAAGCAATCTCTAACTTTACTCATTCACCTTCACTCCTTAGAGAAGAATCCCTTTCAAATTCTCACTTATACACTCTTCTCTTCTAAACCCTAACACTCAATACACACTCTCCCTCTCTAGAACCACACTATAACCACCAAATCCTCTCTATTGTCATCCAAAAATAGTTACTTATAAGTTAGAAACAAAAATCCCAAAAGTTTCCTTAAGCATCCCTTCAAAAAGTCGCCAAAACTCTTCATGTTTGAATTGCACCGACATTGGGCGATGGCAGCGCTCTATCGTCTGAATATTTTCTGGGCTCTTGGGAAAATGGCGCCGGCGGCGCCAGAAGCTATTTTCCTTCATTTTGCTCTTTTTCACTCCGAATTCATTCCTTTTCACTTCTTTTCGCTCCAATCACCTTAAATCATCATACCTGCAACAAATCATGAAAAATACCAATCTTTAAAGTGCAATATCACCAAAAATAAATAAAACTATATAACAAAAATAGTATATATTTTTGGTGCATCACTAACTCAGCACTTAGTTCATGTAACATGACCTTGTCTGACCTGATCACTGATGTTCATTTGATACACGAGGAAAAAGATAACATCCATTCATCGTCCCTGATCATTTGTAACCCATAAACCATTCATGCACTAACCCTAAGATCTCGCTCGATACTCAACTAAATTAAGTGTGGTTTTTTCCTACACCTTTATCTAAGTAGGATGAACAAATCCATATGCTAGGTAAGCATGAAATACAATTCTTCTTCACAAAGGTCTAAACTGAGGTGAAAATGAGAAGTTTTACCTTTCCCCAACAGGTGAGGTCTGAATTGGGTTTGTTCAAAAGTGTCAACTTGGTCCCACAAACCTCCTCAAAGTGCCAATTTCCTCTTTGATATGTCCTAGGTACGTTCTAGACCAAAGAGTGGCTCGAGTGTGGTCTTGGACTATGTTAAAGAGCACTGAAATGGAAGCTTTTGAATAAGTAAGTGGTTTTAGGCTCTGGTGAAGCTTTTGTAAAGGTTAATTTGGAGTTTTATGGTGTTTGGTGGAGTGATTGAAAGAAGCCCTCAATTTCAATGATGAAATTAGGGTTTCTCAGTGGGAATGAGGGCTTGGAGTTGTGGGGGATGAGCTTCGTGGGGCTGTAGGAAGGTCTGGGAACAATTTGGCAGAGCTTCACCAAGGTTCATGCACTTCTCCCCTTTTGGCTGAGAGGGGTGGTGAATTTATAGGTAGAGCTGTGGTGGATAATTGGGCAAGCCAGGGAGTCCATGGGTTTAGCCTCATGGAAATAACTTTAGGTCCTCCCAAAGAGGTTTGACGTGATAAGGTTCAGCTGGATTAGTGGCGTCAAGTCTCATTCTAAGGGATTAGGGCCAACCATGGGTTTAGGTGAGTTATGAGAAGGGTTAAACACTTTCAACTGAATCATTAAATGGGCTCTTTATTTTCCCACTTTGGGCATGGTGACATGCATAACTCACCTATGTCTTAGGGAAGGCTCCATGGCTTGCATGTGAAAGGATTTTGGAATTTTTTTAGGTATTTCGGAAGGGTTATCATGAAACCAAATTAAGAAAATTTAAATTTTTGAATTTGGAACTTAGAGCTTGATTTTGATTAAATGGATGATGGCATGAGGTTTGGAGGATGGGCTTTTGATTAATTGGGCTTTGATTTTCAAATATATTAGAGTTTGAGCTTAGCTTGATGGACTTTTCAATTCGGTGTGTTGTGCTTTTGGAATTGGTTTTGAAATTCAAGTGGATGGGCTTGCTAGAATTTAGGAAATTTGACATGAAGAATTGATTTTTTGGGCTTGTTGAATTTGAAGTTGGCATGTGGACTCAATTTTGATGGATTTTGGACTTAGAAGAAATTTGGTGAATTCGGACAATTGGCTTTTAAATTTGGGGAATTTGGGCTTATGCTTAAAATTTGAACTTGAATTTAGAATTTGGTGTAATTGGGTTTAAATTTTGAGGTTGGAATTTAAATGGTTTGAATTTGGAGTTAAATTGATAATTTTGGCCATTTTGGGTTATATTGGCAATTTTGGGGATTTAGTGGCAATTTGGTCATTTTGATGATTTTGGAATTTTAGAGCTTTGGCAAGTTTTAGGTGAATTTGATGGCTAGGATTAGCTTTGATGAAATTTTGAGTGAACTTGGGGCTTTTGGCAATTTTGGGTAATTTTCAAGAATTTTGGTAAATTGGAAACTTTTTTAGGTATTTTTGGAAATTTTGGGTGATTTTGGGTAATAATAGATGCTTTTAAGTGATGAGCATGCAAGCCATAGAAAGCCTTCCTAAAGTCACATGATCCTATGAGAACTCATCTTGAAGGCTCCACATGCTGGTCCTAGCCATACTAACCAAGGGTTAAGGACTTAGGATCACCCACATCATACTTCAAGAGAGTTAAGGAGTGGTTATGGACCTCAAAGGGGAAAAGAGTTTCTTGCCATATGTGTTCCTACTGTGTTAAGAGACATTATATTTATTAGTTTCTCAATCAAAACTAATCATTTTATCTAGCAACCAACATTCTGTTTTAAATACCAAAAACCATCTATGTCATGCCGAGTCATCAATTCATTATTATCGCTCATTTACAGAGTTATCTATATATACTCTTAGGTGTTCTGCCTAATAATTTCATGCATGCTAATCGAACCACTAGTCCTCATGTCTATTTGTGTATAATTATCTTTCCATGTATTTTATTATTTACACATTTTTATGAGATCAAGATATTCTTTCTTCATAATGCCCAAAATCCTATAAATAAAAATTAAAAGAGCCATATTCAGGATGAGTCTTCTATGTGTTTAATGCTGGTAAATATATACTCAGAGCTTTTCTTCTCTAATTCTTTATCCTATTCTTGTTCTACAGTCTTCTATTTTTTTATCTTTTATAAGAAAAGATGACCTCATCTTTTTTCAACCCTATTTTCTTGGTTTAAACTTAATTGGATTTCATTTGAGTTTAGTCTTGAGCAAACGCTAAATTAAACTGGAATTTAACTTGATAAAAAAAAGTTAATAAAAAATCCACAAATACAATCAATTTTTAATCAAACACAAAGATAGCCCAAATAACAACCTTAATCACTCAAACCCTAAGATTATCGTTCTCTCTCCGAAAATTATTGTAGGACTCAAGCTTCCATTTTAAAATTTGCATGTGGCTTATTATCACATAAATACCTTGCAAATATTTTCTAAAATCGTTTCAAACAATTTTTTACCTAAAACTCCATAATTCAAATTTATGTGCATGAATATTATCATTGTAATCCCTATAATTATCATTTTTTTCCAAAGGCCAAGCTGGTGATCCAAATGATATTTTGTAGGTTGCATGATTTTCATAATCTCATATAAGGAGGATGAAAACTATACTGTTGGTCATCGAACACCATTTTTATGACACTTAAAGTTTCAATGCATAAAAAATAGTTCCACATAAAAATTTTTTAGTGAGTCATTATTTTCAAAAATGTACTTACCAATTACATCTGTATCACTAAAACCTTTCCAATGAGTCCCTTCATACTTAAACCCAACTATGTCTGATGGTCCCTTGAGTCAATGATAATTAGTAATGAGAAAATGATAATTTTAATAGTAAAAGGATAATTTGGCCATAACTACCTCAAAATGACTTTAAATCAAGCATAAACTTCAAAAAGAAATTTTCTAAATTTATAAATAAATTTGGTCCAATAAAATCAATTAAAAGATCCAACTCAGTCCATTATTTTCTCTCCTTTAAGAGTTTGGACCCATTTTGATTTACAATATCATCACGTGGAGCTTGATTTGACCGCCAAATTTTCCTGTGCGTCGTCCGAACGTAGCGCTACGTTCGGACGCCAATTAAAAAACGACGCGTGGCGTAAGTGGGGCCCAAAGTCCACGTCGGATATTTAATGGAAAAAAGGGAAAATGAAACGCCCGGCCCGGCCCGACCCGACCCGATCGTTTCTCCCGCTTTTTTGCATACGGTCATTTTGTTTCCCTCGCATCTGCCATTAACGTAATAGTAGAATAAATAGGAGAAAAGTGATTTTTTTGGCTCTGTTAGGGTTTTTGGCGTCATCAATGAGAGATCAAGTTATTGTAAGTCTTATTCCTGCATAATTATTCTTGCTATTATTTTCTATACGGTGTATGGCTAACTTCTTCTTCGTGACTATGTGATAAAGGGGTAGTGGATTTATTGTCATTTTTTCATAATATTTTTTGTTAAGTGTTTTCCTTGAGCTTTCATGGCCGTGTTGTCAGTTATCCTTCGAACTTAATTTACTCATAGTCTGGCCAACTAGGATGTTAAAATATTTTGTGAAACTGCGAACTCTAACCTTTGCTAGTGAAAACACAGGGTTAGCACAAAATTTCAAGAGAATAGACATATTCTAGTGAAATTTGCAATCAAAGTAGAGGATCAGAAAAGTCACGTGGAATGCCATGAGACTTCATGGATTCTAAGATTCTTCTGTCCTAGACATATGCATAACGAGTCTATATCTCTGATTGACAACAATCACATAGGAAACCATGTCGAAAATCACGATCGCCATGATCCCTAAATCATCATGAACGTCATAAATCTTAAAAAGCTCTAAAAATTTTTCTGCTATTTTTATTTAAGTTGTCTTCCTCTTGCGTTGTTTGGCTAAACACTTATGATTTAAAACTCTCATTGTGATAATACCAGACTAGGTTAGCTAAATTAGTAAACTAGAGATTTTTATGTAGAAACAACTATTACACTTTCCCTGTGGGATCGATACGCGGTACTCTTTAACTGAATCACTACTAGACACATGCACGTGTGTTGTACTGCTGACTTGCCCTATGATAAGTTTTGGTGCATCACCAAGCAATTTAACTTTTAAGATAGGAATCCTGATATTGACCTTGAGTTTGAGGTTCAAATTTAAAATTTATATTTAAATTTAACTTCAAGTTGAGTTTAACTTGATTGAAATTGGGCTGATTTGAATTGGATTGATATTGAGTTGGTTTGAAATTGAATTGAGATTGAGTTGAGTTTAAAATTGAGTTGATTTAGACTGGAATTGAGATTGACTTGAATTGAGCTGAATTCATTTTAAATTGAGTTTGAAGTTGAGTTAGGATTATGATTAAGTTGAGATTGGAATGGAGTTGAGATTGAATCCTAGATTAACGGGTAGGAAAGGGTAGGAGATTTCAAGATGGAGGTGAATTTCCTAGCTTAAAATGAATTTAAAAAAGAGGCTAATAGGTGGATTAACCAATCTTTTGGGAGCATGCTCTTGGTCAAGGTTCTCATAGCTTTCCATCATTGGAGATGAATTATGATCCTTAGATTATTAACAAACAAAATAACAGGAGGTCTACCTTGTTTCCATAATAGAGACATAAGGTAGATCGTTTTATTATTAAGTGGTTTGGGCAACCTTCATCAGTAACCATGGGTTACTTTCTCTTAGGGTACCCTATAATCCAAGGGGACATGCCATTTTTTTGAGCTAATATTTAATTGTAGCTATTTGGTACCTAATAATGTTACCTAAGCTTATAGACAAGACTAATCTAGAATGTGGATAGACTGGGGTTTCTTCTAAGTTGGCTAACTTGGGGTTCACAGTTTGCAGTTATCCTAGGCTATGATTGTTAAAATTAGAATTAATTGATTTAATTATTTTCAAGATTTAATATTTAACTCATGAGTTATTTGATTCCTAAGTTTGTCAGTTATGGTAAAAAATCAGGGTTATTCTAAGGGTTTTGAGATTCTAGATTTCCTAGGTTGTCAGTGGGTGTCAGAAATCAAGGTTCTTTTAATGGTTTAGAGTTCACTTTTCTATCCTGAATGTACCTGATCCTCATTCCTAGGTTTAGTTTTATGTGGTTGAGACTTATAATAAAAAAATTCAACTTATACCTTCCAAGTCTATACTATTCATATTTAAGGATCATTTGTATTCTTACTGAATATTTTACTTTTCATAAGAAATGGCGTTTTTAGCAAAAAAATATTTTTATCATTTAAAGAGTGTGAGTGATAGAGATTTACTTATATATTAATTATGTAGATTTTTAATGACCAAAGATATATAAACTTCAAAGTCAATGCTCCAAAATCACATGTTTCTAAGGAGAGACATGTTAATTCTGGAGACACTTATATCAATGAATACTTAAGTACTGCCTAGGCTAAGCTCATAAGAGAACTAGACAAAGCATATATATAGGTTTTTGTATTTTTATTACTTAAGCTCAAGAGGAGTTCAAAAGTTATTTATTTATTTTTTTTTAAAGATCTCTTTCAGTTGAATTTTGTTTAGTTTAGGTTTGAAAAAAATTTAATAGGTTTAATCATTAAAGTTTCATTTTTATTAAATTTAAAAAAATGTTAAAGCTTGTTAAAAAGCGATTTCAATTAATTAATCTTGAAGATTTGTTAAAAGGACTTTAAAAAATTTAAGCTTTAGGAGAAAAATTTGGATAGTTGAAGTTTTAAAGTTTTAGACTTTAAAAATCTAACATCTTGAGAGATTTTAATTTTATGATTTTTGGTTCTATAAGAAAATTTTGAATTTTGAAAAGGGGTTTTAATCTTGAATTTTAAAAAGATCTTCTTAATTTTGAACATTTCATAATAGGTTTTAAAATGAAGTTTTACTTTTATAAAGACATTTACTTTGTAAATGATTTTGAGTTTGATTCATTAAAAGATTTTATGTTAATTTGAATTCATTTAATAAAATATTATTTTTAACAGAGGCTTCCTTTAAGTTTAAACCTTCCTAAATTTCAAAATATAAGCATTCATTAACACATCTAGTTAATGTAGAATGATTTTGAGTAGTTTTGAATATACTTTTAAAAGATATAACTTTAGAACACATTTATTTTAAATTTTTTTAAAATATTTCTTTTTATTTAATAAAAATTATTAGGCTCTCTCGCTTACTTAGCCTAAGGTGCTTAATCCTTTCTTTTATAAATACATCAACAACATATTTTTGTTTTTCTTAAAGTCATGGCTAATGAGGCCTCCTAACATGTATAATCAGACATTCCAACCTGTATTGTACTCAATAAATCGAAACTTGTTGCATACAAACTTGTCTGAAAGTATATTCATCCAATTTGTAGGAAAGAAAAGATAAACCATCAAATGATGCACACACACACATGCATTCATACATGTTATCATGCAGTGACATACATTCATGAATTCATATCAATCACATTCGCATTCTGGCATGTTTTCTCCTTTTTAGTTCTTTATACACATATAAATTTATACATTGGACACTTTGCAAAGGTATTACATCAAATGAACATAAAAAAATTTGTATTGGCTAACATAAATTAAACCTGAAACATGGAGTTGACTTGGGTTAGCACAAGACATAATTGAAAACACCACATAGGTTTATTTTGCATGAAATAAACACAAAAGGCTTTCATAAATTTGTTCTTTTTCTTTTTTTA
This sequence comes from Papilionanthe hookeriana x Papilionanthe teres, assembly GCA_022702705.1. NCBI lineage: Eukaryota > Viridiplantae > Streptophyta > Magnoliopsida > Asparagales > Orchidaceae > Papilionanthe > Papilionanthe hookeriana x Papilionanthe teres. The sequence continues at coordinate 117,450,324 of CM040427.1, forward strand.
TATAAAATTTGACTCATATGCACTTTACTTCAAACACATACACTCATGCATATATATACACATACTAATAATGAAGGCATGCCAATCTCAAAACATGCACATTATCTACACATATTATAATATTTAAAACACATATCATATAAATCCACAGTTACACTTATATAAGCTCACACACATATTTATTCACACCTTAGCATATTAATATCTACACATATTAATATTCATACATTAACATACCTAAACATATTATTATATTTGCACTTGGCACACATGTTAACACACACACCAACACATCTCCCCCCCTCCATTATCTTATGCTCTTTGGTAGGCTAAGATTAGTGGGTCATGATGGTTTAAATTAGGGTCAATTAAGTTTAAGTTCAATTATGGGTTTGGGTAAGGGTGTGTAAGTCGCTTAGGTGATTGGGTTAATGGATAATGATGAGTTTAGTGTGCTAGGTTGGTGGTGGGAAACCTGTTGGGTTAGTGAGTTAATTGTTGATCTCACTTTTGTTATGATCTAGTCTTTCTTTAGAAGAACTTAGGATCTAGGCATAAGACTTTCCTGGTGACTATGTTAGAAGAGTAATGATGGAACCCTTACCCCATACAAATTCAAAACACTTCTTTGCTTTAATGGGAGTTTCAAATGCTTAAAGTCTAACCTCTAAGAACTTAGGAGGATGAGGCTAAGCATAAGGAAACTCAAGAGGAGCTCCCCTATATAATGGTCAAGTCTCAAGACTCACCCTAGGTGGTCTGGTCTGGCTCAGGCTCACACACACACACACACACACACACACCTAAACTCCACACTTTCACTCACTACCTCAAACCCTAAACCAAACTTCCTCAAACTTGATCCCCTACTCTTTGGAAACTCATGTGGGTGGTTCCCCAAGCTCTTAGCCCTAAGCTAGGGTTTGGCTAGAACTAGCACATGGAGGATAAAAAAGAGGAGTTCCCTTAGTCCATGGCCCAAGAAGATTGGCATCCTTCAATTAACCCCAAATTTACCAAAAAATCCTAATCTTGACACATTTTACCCAAACTTCTCCCAAATTACCAAATTTCCTCTACAACCCTAATTTTTGACCAAATTCCCAAAATTTGACAAAATTACTTAATTTTCTCCAAAAAAACATTTCAAAATGTTCTCCACCATCAAAATTTACCAAAATCCACTAAAATACCCAAAATTCCCAAAATACCCCCAAATTAGCCAAAATTATCAAAATACCCCTCAAATTCCAAAAATTTCAAAAATTTCAAATTCCAAAATCATCCTAAATTTCCTCAAAACCAATTAAAACCAATTTATTGGACCTAATTTAAACAAATTAACCCATTTTGACTAAAAGCCCCAAATGTCCCTTTAAGCCAAAAATGTCCAAATCACCTCTAATGTCCACCCAATTGACCCCAATCCTCCCCAATTCCAATCACAAAACTCAAATTTAGCATGCCGAAACCAAATTAAAACCAAATCCAAGTCCAATTGAACTGATTTTCAGACCCAAAAGCCCTAATTTTGGCCATATGACCCAAATCCCCCAAATTGAACCCATGACCAAATTGATTTCGCAAAATCAATTCTAAAAGTCTTAATAACATTCTCCTAAACCTAATTGATCCACCAATTGACCATAATTTGAACCCAAGCCTCACCTAAATCGAACCCAATCTAAAATCTTCAAATTTACCCCAAATGTGCCACATGCCCAAAAGTCACTAAATTGAATGCCCTAACCCCAAAATTTCCACCCAATTTCTACCCAAAACACTTCATGACAATCACCCACATCAAATTGGACCATCTATTAAACCCTAGCCAAGCTCTTGCCTAACCCAAACCTAAGCCTAACCCATGTTAGCCCAAATTAACCAAATTTCCAAATTCCACTAAACCAACTCAAAATCACTCCAATCCTTTTCTATAACCTTTCTGAAAATCATACACACCATTTTGAACAATCAATTGGACTTAAACCAAATTTAAACCTAACCTAGCCCAACTTGAAACCAAATAACCCAATGTTGAACCTAAGACCCAACCTAGTTGAGCCATAGACCAAAGCTTGGGTTTATCTAACCTAAATGCAACCCCACTATTCTCCAGCCCTAATACCTACTGCCCTAGGACAATTTCTCAAGCCAATTCCTTGCCAAAAGTAGGACAAACTACACTACAGCTCCACACTACCTCAAACTTCAAATTAATTTGCCCCTCACCATTCCCTCACCAAACAAAGATAATCCCCTACAAAAGCCCCATCACCGACCTCTCCAACCCATACTTCCCTCAGACCCGGAATCGCTACTTGATCGAGTTCTGGTGCATACCCTAAGAGAGCTTAAATTGGTGCTTGGCTGAGCTTTGTGAGGTGCTCACGAATGTGCTAAACACTTCTGATCGAGGCCACACCTCTCAGGCTAAGGTGAAGAGCTCTTCCCCTAACTCTAGCTTTATTTGATTATACATGCATGTACACTGTATTTCATACTGTATAAGCCATATAGATAGGTTCATTTAGGTTAGATGAGTCTATAGAAACAAACCACACTCGATTTGGTTGAGTTTAGCTCGAGTTCTTAAGGCTGGGAAGTGGATGACTCTCGGGATAAACTAGTTGGAGATGATGAATATGCGTCGTCCGATCAAGCTTGTATTCAGTGGAAGGCGCTGATGGAGTCGGACCGCACTTTGGTTCATAAAGCACGGGCCGCATGGCAATGAGTCAGAAGGTGGCACCCAATCCCTCGGTGACACGCGGCGTGTTCGACGGATATGACGATGACGCGGATAAATAGAAAAATAGGATTTTTGGAATTATTTAATTCAATCTACCTTAGAAAATGCATAATTTATTGTATAAAAATCACAAAAATAAAGTAAAAATATCTAATGCTCAGTGAATAGAGGAGAACAATGTGAAAATAAATTTAAAGTTATTTGACATGTATTTTATTTTTACTTAATTAAATACAATAAATCATTTATTAAGAAATAATTCACTCTAAACATTTCACCATGTCATAAGGTTTAGAGGGCCTAAAGGCTTTGTGGTTAGGGATCTTCCTTGAATATTCCAAGGTTAGGGGGCATTCCTAGCTGGAGATCGCTAATTTCTAAGCTAGACCCATTTTTTTTGGTATAAAAATTATAATAATCAAAATATTAATAGAAAAAATAGAAAATTTGTTTTGTAGGTTCACTATGGTCAGAGGAACCTAGGAAAAATATAAAATGGGTTTGAATAAATAATATTGGCACTAATGGTAATTAAATCATTAAAAGCATTTAAAAATTACATAATTAAAATAAAAAATTTGAAGTTAATTGGAATTAATTTATCCACTAAAATAAATTTTCAAGTTAAATGGCTTTTTTGGAATTAAAATAATTATAATAATTAAAATATAAGTAAAAATATGAAATTGGTTTTGGGAACTCATAATAACTAGAGGAACTTAAGAATAATAAAATTTGAATTAAAACAAATATTTCACTTATAAGTCTATTTTTAATATTTAAATGATCTAAAAATATTTAAAAAAATAAAAAATCAAAAAATATTAAATCCACCAAAATGTCATATTTGGTCCCCTGATTATTTAAGACCAATAAAAATAATTTTTCTAACTTTCTAAGTGAAGGTATTAATTTTTAAAAGCTTAAAATAATTTTTAAAAGGTTAAAAATGTATTTCTACTTAATTCTCCACTAAAATAATTCCAATAATTATAACATAAATTACAAAAATATGAAATTTATTTCTTTGGATTCCTTAACCTCAGTGAGATTTAAGAAAAATATAAACCTTAAATTTTCATTTAAATAATATTTTATATTTAGTGAACACTCAAAATAAATAGACGATTCTGACAATTAAGTTAAAACTAAAAAAATCATGAACATTGGTCAAAGTGGTCCACTAACCTAGATGAATCTCTAATAAGTTTTTTAAGGATAGATAATTTACTTTGGCTAAGTTATTGAATTAGCACTGAAAATCCCTATTTTGCATTAAAATGATTGTAAAATTTAAATTAAAATCAGAAAATCACATTTTCTCCTCTGATGTTTTAATTGATCCATGAGTGGGGTAACACAAAAATTTCAAGATCATTGGAGTTGAATTTAATAAATTATGAAGTGATAGGCCTTAAAGGGCAAAATTGAAATTTTGAAATTTAAGCCTTAATTGAATATTTAGGCCTAATCAAAGAGAAATGGGTAATGAATGACCACAATTGGCATATATAGATGATTAAAATACAAGGGATTTAATGGTTGAAACTAATCTCACATTTTTCACTCAAAGGGTAAAATTGAAATTTTCTAAATTGTTATGTGGAAGAAAAATAAAACTAAATGATTCTAAAGTGAGGGGCTTTAACTTTGGAAAATAATGATTCACCAATTTAGAACCCTCTAGTCAATGATGAAATGATAAAATATTTGATGAGGATTAAAAGTATCACATAACTTAGTTTTCATAAGATTACAAATGCACACATTAAGTCTTAAGGGCTTAGTAGTGAATTAGGTTTAATCAAGATTTGACTTAATGAGGTTTAGAAAATGAAATATAATCAACACTAAACACTTTGGAACACTGCAGTCCCACTCCTAAATTGATTAACTAAATCTCATAATCAAATAAATTTATACCCTAGACATTTCACAACATTTTGAATCGTCTCAAGTTCATTTGAACTATTATACTTGTGACCCACTTTTAATATGTTTGCAATTTATGTTTATAGCAACGGCACCAAAAACTTGATCTCGCTTTAAATATATATATGATTTAATGATGAAATGTATAATGTGAATTCTACGCAAGTCGTATCAAGTAGTACAGGGCTCTAGTGGAGTCCTGGTTATCGATCCCACAGGGAAGTTTTTAACAGATTTGTTATCAGCTAAATTTAAAGGAATTACTTACTAATATAGTAAACAAAAATTTAAAGTAACTATAGCAAACTAAAGTAAACTAATGCTTGAAATAAAGTGATTTAAATAATTCAGAAAAAGTATCATTCTCCTTGTTTTTAGAAAATTAAGTGAATGATGAATTTAAATAGAATTCTTAAATTGTATCGTGACAAATAGGAGCATTCCTATTCTTTACCCTTTGGTCCAGTGCGAAGAACATTGACTAATCCTATGTTTGATTATCGAATCATGCGGTAAGGCTGGGAGGATACTGGCTGCCACTTCAGAGCTCCCACGTTCCCCTCACCTGAGGGCTAACATCTACACTTCAGCTCTCAAACAATAGGACCAAATTGAATATTTTAGTCTGTCACACTAAAATGTCCAATTCTACGTCCGATAATTAATATTTCCCTATTTATTTGCACCCGCCTTCCAAAGCTTTTGACTTCCCTGAATATTGGATGTAATTTTTACTATAGTTGATAATTCAACATATTTTAACTACTCAATTGGCCAGATTGAAAGTAAATTAAGTTTTAAGTAAAAATTATCACAATTTATTTTAATATATTAGGTACTTCTATTTAATTTCATCAATCCGCATAATTTTCATAAACAAGGAGAAAGACTAAGAAAACTACTCAGAATGCATGGGAATAAAACAAAGCATGGATTTCATTTAAAGTTAACAACAATAAACAAAGATACTTATCTTAATTTCCTCCCCAAGCAGACTCCTTGAAGTTCCTTTGACTTTTCCTTCTAGTACAACAAACTTCTAAATAACACTCAAATAAACTAAAGAAACTCACTAATGACTAACAACAGACTCACTTAAAACACCAAAAATAGACTCAGACTCTCTAAAATAGACACACAAAAGACACAAGAGACACACCTAGACACTAGAATTCGGCCTCTATTTATAGAGGTAGGCAAAGGTCCAAGGGTGCTTAAACACCTCTTCAAAAAGTGTCTAGGTTCAAAGTATTTGCATTTTGAACTCGTCTCGCCGTCGGCGGAAATGACCTCGCCGTCGGCGGGGCTTCAGAAGGTCTTCGAACTGCGCTATCTCGCTGTCGGCGGGCTCGGGCTCGCTGTCGGCGAGGTAGTTATAATTCCTTCAGAAATTCTCCTCACGATCTCGCCGTCGGCGGCCTCGATCTCGCCGTCGGCGACTTAGTTCAATTTGCATGAATTTCTTCCTTTTTGATCCAAATTCGCTCCATTTCATGCTTTTTACTTTAATCACTTATAAATCTTCATTCCTGCAGTAAAATAAAGAAAATACCTTTCTTTAAAGTGCAATTTCATCAAAAATAGATATGAATTTCTTAATGTATTTTTCTGTGATCAAAATCCCCCAAACTTAATTATTACTTGTCCTCAAGTAATTTTAATACTAAATAAAAATAATGATTTCTTATAATAAAATTTTTCAATTCAGATAATATGAATTAAATTTAAATAACATTATAATAAAGTTAAATATAAATATTTCTGAGTAATTAAATTAACTTTATAGATATAAGATTATTTAGTTATTAGGTCTAATATTTCTAGCTTTCTATTTATTTCAAGAATGACTATATTTAAAATAGTAAATTACTTAAGATATTTAGATGATAGGAAGTTCAAAAAAATACTATTTAGTAAAATACTAATCCATAAATATAAGTTTAGAAATATACTTAAGTTTTACCTTTTAGGCTGATTTCATTGAAGCCATTTTTGATAAGGCATCTCCTCAAGCTTCTCCTCACTTTATGTTTTTCTTTTCTTTTCTTTTCTTTTCTTTTTCTTTTTGGATTGATTTTCAATACTTCTTTTTCTTTTTTTTTTTAAGTGAGGATTACTGTATCTGGATAGCCTGTTAATAATTTTGAACTTCAATTTCTCTTCCTAAATTTGAAACTTAAAATATTTCTTTGCTTATATATATTTCATAGCCTTTACTTCATTGAGTTTCTATCCTTTCTTTTTCACTTAAATACTTAAAAATTTTCAATTTTTAAGAATATAGTTTTCCTTACTTTAAATAGTTTACTATATTCTTATTCCTTTTAACCAAATATCTTATTCCATTAATTAATGGAATTACTAGAAGCATTTTCTTTAACTTTCTATAATAATTAAATAAAGTAATTCATGTTTATTGAATTTAAAAACTACTATAGAAAATCATTTAATAATAATTTTTGAAAATAGAAATTGAGAACAATTTTAATAATTAAATTTTGTAATTTTACCTTCCCCCAAACTTAAATTTTTCTATCTATACTAAATAGTGAAAAAGGGAAAGTATATAGTAAAATTCATCATACCTTTGGGCTTTAGGTATTTCTTTTCTTTGAAATTCTTCATGCCTTTTCATTACTTACAGAACCTGTACTGTTAGTATTCTTCCACATATAGTATTTAAAAGAAAGTGCAGGGATGAAATTTTAAAATAAGTATCAAACATAACCATTGAAAACTTAATCTATTACTACACATACAATTAACTAATCTATTTTAAAACATATTAAAACAATCTAAACAAGTTTAACATTCATAACTTATAAAAACTTAAACTAACATCCTATATATATAAAAAATTGCACACAAGAAGTCTAATATTATAACATAAGTAAACATACCAACATCCATAGTCTCTAGAAAGTACAGAATAATCACATCCAAAATAATAAAGTTTCCCAAAATAACAACAAATCTAAACAAACCAAACAAAATAAACAAAAGCTCTAATCTTCTGCATCAAAGTCCCAAGCTATATCATCTCCCTGATCTCCAGGCTGAGAAGGCTGAGCAGGCTGGTATTGTGAATAACGGGGGCACTTAGGAAAGACAACATCTAAATCACCACTCCTATATCGTTGTTCAGCCTCATAGTATGCAATCTCGTACTCTGAATGTCGCTGGAGATATTCGCTATCATAATCGTGTCTTCTTTCCAAGCCTCCAATCCTTTGGTCTATATGTTCGAATCTTCTTTCCATATTTTCTCCAAATAACTCAAAATTCTTTCTACTCAGGGTTAATTCATTCATCAGATCTTGAAGGGTAGGAGTGGTGTACTGAGGGGGTGGATCATAACTAGTAGAGGGTATATCTCTACTTGAAGAAGGTACATAATCCCTTGTCCCAGATCTCCATCCTTCGCGGGATTCATATTTCTTTATATTAGCCTGAGTAAGGGGTTTCATAGGTTCAATCCATTCCTCATCATCTCTTGCCTCTACCCTGAGATAATTGGCGAGTGCATAGATAAGACCAGGATGTCCTAGTCTTCCTCCACTTTCATTTCTAGAGGTGGCTAATATATTTTTATAAATAACATTTCCCACATTAATACTCTTCGGTTCTGAATACAAAAATTCAGAACTGTTCTATCTCTTGTTACCTCACTATGGTGGTAGGTAGGTAACAAAGTAGAACAAATAAAATAATGCCAGGCTTTAGATGTTGCATTTAGCATAGAAAGAGGGAAGTTTACCCGTTCCCGCTGCTTTATCTTCCAGACTCCTTTCCCATCAGTGAGAAAGTCGATCACCTCTTCCAGTGGTCCTTCCATAGTTCCAAAAGTTTCATACTCGCTGGTGTAGGTGTCTCGTACTTCATAATAAGCGTTTATTCTAACAGCGATGAATTCTACAAAAAATCCTCTAACTTTAACCGGTGCATCTTTAGCCTGTGTTAAATTTGCATAAAATTACTTTACTACTTCTACAGTTGCTCTGTTGGTCATGAAACAGAAATTTTCTCATCCTCACTCCTTAATGATTCGCTCAACTTCTCTTCCTGGATTCTTGAAAACTCGATCTTGAATGCATTTTCTTGCTTTATGTTTTGAAAATATCAAGTTTGTGCTCTTGCATTAATGAATCGGGTTTCGTCATAATCTATCCGTCGCTTTTATCGTGGAGCCATTTCTCGATCTGTGAAATTTGCAAAAATCTTAACTAAACTCCAAAATATTACTAAGAAGGCTTCCTACAACATCTAAATTCCATTTAAATCAATTTCCATGAAATTCTTCCAAGTATTTTCTCTACATTTCAAAATTTTTCAAAATTCTCCAATGTAGAAGAAATCCATGGTGAAAATAAAAAATTTTTGCATAGGAGTGAAGCTCTTACCAAGGGAAGATGAAATCCAGTGTCAAAAAGTGTTGAAATCGCCTCAAATCCGAGATCTCTCAAGCTTTAGGTAGGTTTTTTCGAAGTTTTGAGGAAAGGGATGATGAATAGTGTCGGTTGACAGGTCAAATATAGGTCTTTTCGCGATCCGGCTAGCTAATTAATTTCATAAGGCAAAAGTTTCGGGAAAAATCCACCGTCGGCGAGCTCTGTCTCGCTGTCAGCGGGTTTTCTCGCTGTCGGTGAGATAATTCTCACCGTCGGCGAGATCCCAAAAATTTTAAAATTTTGAAATTTGTCAATCATTTTCAACCTCGAATTGCCCTTAATCAATCTTCCGATCACTTAATTTAATAATAATACGAATATTAGATACTTATACTCACAAAAAGTTCACACAACACAAACAATATAACTTTATATATGAAATCCATGAAACTTACAAATTTCACACTAACAACTTAACACATAACTTAAATGTTCAAATCCTTAAAACTCAGCATCGCAATCCACACCACAACACTCTAAATGATGAGACATAACAATTACATAAAATCTCATCAAATCTGAGATGATCAAATCAAAGTTCGACTCATAATAAAACCTAGATCCAAATCAACACTTATATATACAAATATATGACATAAACATAGAAATTTTTCCTACTCTTCAGTGTCTGAACTAATATCTTCTCTGATATTCCCTATGCGACGCAGGTGCACAAATAAATTGTAGAAAGGCCTGAAAGGGAATTCGCGAGTAGATTCTTCATTAATCCATCTTTTACGTCTTAGTAGATGAATAAAGCTGGCCTCCGGATGTCCAAGTATGATCAAAGTGCTCCTTCATTCTCCAATCAATATGATCAAACATATCAGAGATATTGTCAATGGAATTCATCACATTTTGCAATTCTTTCTCCAATCCTTTAATCTTCTTCAGAATGAAATTAGTTTTATCAGTAAGGGGCCTTGCTATAGGATTGTTCTGTGATGCTCCATCAGAAATAATAGTAATCTCATCATTGTTATTCAAAGTTGGAAACATATCAGTAGGATCCAGTGGTTTCCATGGTAAAAGTACTTTTTCCAAAGCCTCATAAGAAACTTGGTACTGACTGCATAAAGCAAATAAGTAGATGGGTGTCCAAGTCCATGCACTGACCCATGCATAATTAATCCTAATGCAGACTTTACTATTATTTATCCAACATCGATAGGTAGTCCAATTTTAATACAATAGTTTAAAATAGCGCATTCCTTTGAAACTTTATTTACCCTCATAGTAGGTAATAATTTTGATGATATAAAGAAATGCCAGTGCTTAGAGACAGGGTTAAGAAGTGATGCAGAAAAACTGACATACCCGTCTTCGCATAACTCCCAATCATCAGGTTCGTCGGTTAGGTATCTATAGATCTCGTTCATATTATATCTTGAAGGCACACAATTGGAATAATGACAAACAGAGGTATTCTCTATAGAAAATAATTCATTTACCCTTGAAGGAGTAAATGTTACCCATCTTCCTCTGACGTAGACATTTCCATTGTTGATCACATGTAAATTAGAGTAAAACTCTTTAACTACTGGTATAACTACAGCGGATGTCGTATAACAAAATACCTCCCAATGCCGCTATGCGATCATTTCTTCGAGTTTTTAGTGAAATTCTCTATTCCTCTGTTAACAAATCCTCTTTCTTTAATAATTATTTTCTTCATCAAGCCTTTGTTGAAGATACGCTGCGCCTCCGAACTGACGAATTTTCTTCGGTTGAAAACTTCAGTTTTTGTGATTTCTAAGAATTTGGTGGCCATTTCGGATTGAAAGGATTGGTCTCTAGTAGTTCCTAAGAAAGAAAATGGTGTAAAATCGGATTTGGGATAATTTCTTACGAAGAAATGGCCTAGATCCGTCCAAAACCGCACGAAAAACCTTTAAGAAACCAAAATTTCAACTGCCTCACCGTCGGCGGGAAGTTCCTCACTGTCAGTGATTTAGTTATAAAATTGACTCAAGTCATGCGCACGATCTCGCTGTCAGCGGGTTCGGGCTCGCTGTCGTGAGATTCGTAAAAATCGCCCAATTTCGCTCTGGTCCGAATATTTTCTGATCTCATCATATAGGTTCAACTTTGTGATGATTCTAATTAAAAATTTGAGTAGTAGGAATTGTTTTAATAATATAGACTCACTAATTTGTAGATAATTAAAATAAAAGACTACTATGGGTTGCCTCCCATAAAGCGCTTGGTTTAACGTCATCAGCCCGACCTAATTCAATTAGTAATCAGGTTGACTAAGCATTAAAACCTCTTTAAAATTTGGTCTTCTACCTTCGAAATATGGTTTTAATCTATGTCCGTTTACCTTAAATCTATGTCCTATTTTTGGATCTTCAATTTCTATAGTTCCATATGAAAATATTTGAGTTATGGTGAAAGGTCCTAACCATCGAGATTTCAATTTCCTGGGAAATAATTTCAATCTAGTATTATAAAGCAAAACTTCTTATCCTGGTTCAAAATTTCTCTAATTAATCTTCCGATCATGCCATAGTTTCATGCTTTCTTTATAAATCCTATCATTATCATATGATTCGTTTCTTAATTCTTCCAATTCATTTAATTGCAACAATCTCTTCTCACCAGCTTCTTTCATATTATAATTAAATTCTTTAATCGCCCAATATGCTTTATGTTCTAGTTCAACTGGTAAGTGGCAAGTTTTTCCATATATAAGCCTATAATGAGTCATTCCAATCGGAGTTTTATAAGCAGTACTATATACCCATAATGCAGTGTCTAGTCTTATAGACCAGTCTGATCTATTAGGGTTTACAGATTTTTCTAATATAAGCTTAATCTCTCGATTAAAAACTTCAGCTAATCCACTAGTTTGTGGATGATAAGCAGTTGATATCTTATGCATAATATTATATTTGTTTCTAAAATGAGTTCCTCCGTAAGTGATAATCACTCTCGGCATTCCAAATCTAGTAAAAATAATTTTCATTAAAAATTTTGAAACACTTTTAGCATCACACCTAGGTAAAGCTTGTGCTTCGATCCATTTGGAAACATAATTAACAGCTACTAATATATATGAGTTTCCAAATGAAGGAATAAAAGGTCCCATGAAATCTAATCCCCAAACATCAAAAATTTCAACTTCTAATATAAAATTCAGAGGCATTTCATTTTTTCCTTGATATATTTCCTACTCTTTGGCATTTATCGCAGGTTTTTATATATCTATATACATCTCTAAATAGAGTAGGTCAATAGAATCCAGATTGTAGAATTTTATATGCAGTTTTATCTGTCCCGAAATGTCCTACAAAATCAGAGTCATGACATTTTTGAATAATTGGTTCAGTTTCTTCATAAGGCACGCATCTTCTAATGATTAGATCCTTACATTGCTTATATAAGTATGGTTCATCCCAAAAATATGTTTTAGTATCGTGAATGAATTTTTTCTGTTGTTGCAAAGTTAACATAGGTGGTAAAATGTCACTTACAATATAATTTACTATATCAGCATACCAATGTATTCTCCAATCATTAATATTATAAAGTTGTTCATCAGGAAAACTGCCTAAAATTTCATTATCAGTATCAGAAAATTCATGATTTTCTAATCCTGATAAATGATCTGCAATTTCATTATCAGTTCCCTTTTTGTTAATGATCTTGTCGGCATTATTTTTTAGGTTGTGTGTTTTACTTTGAAAAGGGGGTCGCCTAACAGAAATTGTCGGTGAATTTTATATTTTAAATTTAATTTAAATATATATATATATAATTTAGAAAGTAGCATTTGATTTTGAAAATAATTTTAAGTTTGAAAATCTTAAGATATGAAATCAAACTGATCTCACATCCCGAATAGTTTACATAAACGAGCACCACACCACAAACCATGTATCTATCCGGAAGAATAGACACACTGCTTGATAATGGGGCTCTATTAGATAAACTAGAAAGGTTTGTGACATCCGTTTGGTCTGCGAACCAATTTTATAAGCCGACAAGTTCCCCTGCTTAATATAAATGAATTAAGTAGGGTTTATATTACCTAGGTTCTTAAAATTCCCTATAAGGGCAAGCCCCTATAGTTAATTACATCTTAAGTGACGGGAATCACCTAAGAAAACTCTCGATAATAATCGGTAATTCGCTCTCAAGAATTTTAAAGTTTAAGTTTTCAAGGGATTGAATTTTGGAATTTCAATAGGGAATGGATCAAATTTGGAATATTTTATTTTAGGAGTTCAAAGGAAGAAAGGTAGGAGAAATTACAGATTCGAAGTGAACTTCGATAATTTCTCGACTATCCTATTGTTTGGCTTGGATTTAGGAAAGTCCTAATGTTTATCTGATATTTCAATCTTGCCAATTTTAATTAATTTGGACTTATATTTGTATGATAAAATCATACAAATAGCCTGGAAGATGTGAGGGTTTATGTCGTATCGGACGACTACCTCGGAATCCTAAAACTTGGTTAGGGCTTAATTTGCAATGTAAATGCCTAACAAAAGGGTGAGGATTTATGTTGCATTAGGCAAACTACCTCGAAGTCCTATGGCTTAGTTATTTAATTCCTAAGAATGTTTCTTTGAAGCGGATTCGGGTTTTGTCGATGACGATGGTCGTGCTTGCCCACCATGCTCCGAGCTCTTTGTTGTTGCAGAGGTTTAGTTTTAGAAGTCATGAATCAGGAGATGAGAAAAGTGTTTTGGTTTAGAGAAATTCTTAATTTCCAAGTGTTTTTTATGTTTTAATTACAACAAATCATAAAGTTGATTATAACAACACCGGTTAAGATCCCACGGTTCCATCCTTCCGGCATCATTATTTTTATCGGATTCACTTAGTCCAGATGAATTTGCTAAACTCAGTCGAATGAGTTCCACACTTTCATTTAGACCGTGGGAAATCTCGTTAGCAACACGTAGGTCACATCATCCGAGGTATTCCCGATCATCCAACAAGACGTTTTAATTTAGTTGTAATTGCAGTTTTGTGTTTTGTTTGTGATTAAATTTTGAGTTGTTTTATATTTTGAAATGTTATGGCGGTGAATTTTATCTTGCAATGACTTTTAATTTAGTTTTGGTTTCAGTTTTAGGGACTATCCTAAAAGTGTGGGTTTTCATGCAACAGTTGTTTATCATGCAAGAAAAGTAAGTGCGATGCGATTAAGTAAATTGCAAGAAGGTAAATTGCAATAAAATAAAAGCGTACCTGGAGGGTCTTCCCGTCATCCCAGGCTGCACTTAAACACAATTTAAAATATTTAAGCATTTAGAACAAGTTCGTAGGTAAAACTAAGGGAAGGGTTATGGTTTTCTACCAAGTTCCTAATCCTATAGCTAGTCATCTCCTATGACGTCTAGGTTCTTGTGTTTTGGTTTAAGGACGATCTTCTTTATCAAAGAACAATTAAGTTCAATTGTTCTTATAAATATCCTGTCATATTGAGAAAGTGTTTAAGAAGAATCTTAAACATCTTTTCAATATTGCTAGAATTGTTTTAAGTCCAAATGAATTTAATCATACAAATGAATTAATCGTCCGGGAATTCAAGTTTTGTTGTTATCTTACTCGAGTGAACTAGGACATTTGAATATCCTATGAGGGAAGTAACATTTCACTTAACACTCCATTTAGGAGTTATGACAATAAGAGCTTTTGAGGGCAAATTGATGTTCAAATGGTTTGTGATTTAATTTAATTTCAGTTAATGGGTTTAAATTTGGAATAGTGTTCAAGTTGCTTTATATTTATTTTTGAATTTCTTTGTCTTAGGTGATGTTATTTTTAATTAAATTTAATTTAACTTAATTTAATTTAATTTGGTTTAGTTTTAATTTTAATTTAATTTAATTTGATTTTAATTTTAACTTGATTCTATTATTTAATTTAATTTAATTCAATTTAATTTGATTTGATATGATTTAATTTAATTTAATTTAATTTGATTTAATTTAATTTAATTTGATTTGATTTAATTTAATTTAATTTAATTTAATTTAATTTAATTTAATTTAATTTGATTTAATTTGATTTAATTTAATATGTTTTAATTTAATTTAATTTAATTTAATTTAATTTAATTTAAATTTTAATTTAATTTTATTTTTAATTTTAATTTAATATTTTATTATTATTTTTTTAAATTTTTTAAAGATGATTTAATTTTAATTATTAAAGTATTAATTTAATTGAAATTTTAAAAGGATTTAATTTAAATAATTTAACTTTAATTCAATTTAATGATTAAGTCTTTTAGCATTTTAATTCTTAAATTTGGATTATCATTTTAATGAGGAATTAAATATTATTGAAATGATTAATTTAGGGATTCTTAAATTAAAGAACAAATCTCTTCGTAATAATATCCCTATTTTAATAATTCCAATTTTATTATTCTTCCAAATTTAATTAATTATTTAATTAAGGTTTATTTTAATTATTTTTAAATTGTTTAATAGGTTTCTACCCTTATTATTCAAATCAGATTAGGATCAAATTCTTTACTCTTTAATTTTATTAAGCCTATAGTTTTAATTAAATGTTAAAATTTTAATTACCATTTTGCCCTTCAAGCTTAATAATTTCATAACTCACTAAATTGAGCTTAAATGAACTTAAAATTTTTTATGTGACTTCACTCATATGTCAATAAAGGCATGAGAGGAGAAAATGTGATTTTTCTGTATTTAATTTGTTTATGTAATTATTTTTGGTGGAAAATAAGGATTTCCAAGGAAAATTTATTAATATGACCAAGGGAAAGTTTCAGTCCTTAAGAAAATTATGGGACATTCCTAATGACCAGAGGATCACTTGGACTTATTTTGGTGATTTTTTGAATTATATTCTTTTTATTATAATTATTTTGAGTTTTGGAGTATTAATTAATTTAAAAATAAAATAAAGGTTGAAAAATGAATTTTATATTTTTCAAAAATCTCTCTGATATCAAGGAAACCAGAGAATCAATTTTTATAATTGTCTGATTTTTTTTTGATTTATTAGAATTATTTTAGTGGAAATGCAAAAAATATACATTTTTTTAATTTTAAAATTACCTTAAGGCTTTAAAATTTAATATCTCATTATAGAGACTTAAGAAAAATATGGGATTTATTCCCAAGTGATTAAATTTCAAAATGTGACATTTTGGTGAATTTTATTATTTTTGTGATTTTTATTATTTTTTAATTATTAAAATATTAAAATAATGCAAAAAATCAACTTTTTTAGAAAATTGCAATTTTATTTTTATTAAATTCCCCTGATATCAGAGAGGCTCCAAAACCAATTTAGTGGATTTTTGAAAAGTATGTTGAAAGTTATGAATTTTTTAAAGTTTAAATTGGCTAAATGGCTTAATCAACCCATTTAGTAGGGCTAACCAAGTCCAATTGACTTCAAATTTTTATGGTGGGTTCCTCTAATCCTAAAGGTCAGTGGAGAATTAATTTCAAGTCAATTTGATGTATGGTTAGCTCTAATTAATTAAGGACCTATTTTGGGTGTTTAAGTCAATTAGGGTTATTCCAAGTGGATTAATTCATAACCTATTTTTCCTAGAGTCCTCTGGTCATAAGAAACATCACCAAATTTTCCTAGAATTTATTTCACAATATGCTAATTATTGGAATTAAAATACTCAAACTAGCAACCTAGAGTTGAAAAATCAATAACTCTTCATAGGGATGGCCTCTACTTTGGAAAATTCAGGGAATGTTCCCAAATTCAGAGGCTTTAAAAGCCCTATGGTCTCATGCCATGGTGAATTGTATACATGCATGGAGAATTGAAAATGTGCAGAGAGTAAATAAATTATTAAAAATAAAATACTTGATGAAATTAAGTGATTTCTTTTCCACATTATTTTCCTCTATTCATATTTTTATTTTATTTTTCTGATTTTCCTACACAAAGTTATGCATTTTTGAAGTTTAGGGAATTAAATAAATAGAAAAATAACCTATTTTTCTACTTATCCACGCGGCGCTGACTCAACCTCGGCATCTCCGAAAAGTCACGCGGCGTGTTCTGATTCGGCGCCGCCATCCAACTCAACGCTCCAGGAGCCCACTGTATCGTTCTATCTCCTCATCCGGCGCGATCCTGGCCATCCGTCCGCGCGTGTATTAAATGAACGGCATCCGTTCATCGTCCCCAAGCTTCCCAGCCCGAGAACCGTCCACACTAAATCCTTAATATCTCACTCAATACTTAACGGATTTTCGTGTTCTTGTGCTCTATGGATTCGTCTTGAAGAGATGAATACATCTATACGATGATCATGCATTGAAATTAATTCATTTGAAATGGAGAATCTCCAGAAGCTCGGGATAAAGAGTTAGCTCATACCTTAGCTCAGAGAAGTGTGGCTTCAATCTGAGGGTTGTGTCACCTTCGATTACGTCCCAACAAGCTCCAGATGAAGTCTCCTGGTCTGGTGAATTGTCTTGGTAGGATTTCGACCACAGCCGATTACAAAGCTTGGAGTCTGGAACAGATGGGTGGCCTGGAGAGGGGGCTTTTGTTGGTGGGCTTCTTCCCTTGGTCTGGTGAAGGTGTAGGATTAATCAATTTGGGGATTGGTCCACTGTGAAGAAGTGTCCTGGTTTTGTGCTGAAGTTTGAACTCAAAATTGAGCTCGACTAGAGGAATTGAGGCTGGAATCCGGTGGGAATCAAGTGCTCTATGTGTAGAGGGTGGTCCGGAATAATTTTGGCGAGTTTCCTTAAGGTTGGTTCAGCACCTCTCCCATGGCCGAGAGAGGGGGTGTTTAAATAGCAGAGGCTGGAGGGCCTTCCAGGGGGAGTCCGGGCTTGGGATCAGCTGCTCTGGTGAGGAGAAGAACAGCCATGGTGGCCATTGGGCATGGGGCAACTCAGCAAGGTGGAATCCCAAAGTTTGGCTTCTCCCCATGTCTCGGCCATGGCATTTTCCGGCAGCCTGGTGGCTGGCCGGCCAGGCACTGGTCACCATCTTGTTCAGGTGGGTCAGGGCTGGGGTTCAGTGTAGGCAATTGGCAAATGCCATGTGTAAAGGGCTTGGATTAAAATGGTATGGGGGAGAGGCCATTTTGGTTCCAAATGGGTCAACCCATCCCTTTGGGCTAGGTGCACCACCCAATGCTTGGTTTAAGGTGAAGGGAAAGTGATTTGGTTCAGCATAATCAGTAGGGTTAAGTCACCATCCAAGCACAATTAGGCATAAGCATGGTTAAGGGGAATCATAGGAGTGGTTAATCACCTTAAGGGAATGTGGAAAGGATCTCCTCCTTTTGCCCAATGTGGTAAGGTCACATGTGAGCAACTCACATGGCTTGCATGTGGCTTAAGAGTGGCTTCATGGATTGCATTTGTCTTGGAAAAAGCTTGGTCAATTTCATGAAAATGGATTTTAGAAATTTTGGTAATTTAGGGGTGATTTGATGGGATTTGGCATATGGCTTGATTTGGATTTATTTTATCATGGGTTTAGAACTTAGGAGATGGTTTCATCCAATGGATGATGATATAGGGTTGTCATGTGGGCTTTGGGCCTTTTGAAATTTAGTGAAGAAGGGCTTTTAAAATGGTTTAGGGAAGTGGGTTTTTGGATTTTAAAATGGATTTTAGGATGAAAGTTTGGTAAAGGCTTGGACCAAATAATTGTTGGGTTTGGTTTAAGGATGTGTCATGATTGATTTGAAACAAGTTTGGAGTGATTTGGGTTTGAATTGGGTTGAATTTGGGTTGATTTGATAAATGGGCCTATGTAGGTCAAATTGGGCTAACTTGGGCCAATGTTGGGCTAGGGTTGAAATTGATGTAAAATTGATATTGGGAAATGTTTATGGGAGTGTTTGAAAGAGGTTTTGACTTTGGTTGGGTTTTGATTTTGGGGTTTGGGCTTATTTGGGTTAGGTTTGGGTTTAGGTCAAAATTGGGCTTTTTGGCTTTGGGTTAAATTTGAGTGGGGTTTGGGTCTAAATTTTGGGTAAATCATGTTAGTGTTTTGTTTGTGGGGATGTTAGGGAAGGTTTAGAAAAGGTTTGGGGTTAATTGGAGTTGAATTGGGTTAGTTTGGGTTAGGTTTGGGTCATGGGTCCAAATTGGGCTTTAAGGCCAAAAGTGAAATTGGATTCAAATGTCAATCAAATTAGACTTGGATCTGGTCTAGATTGGTGTTGGGAATGATAAATGGAAGTTTAGAATTGAATTGGACCAGAATTTGGGTCAATTGGGTAGGTTTGGTTTGACATTGGGTTCACTTTGGGTTAAAATGGGTCAAATTGAGGATTTTGACAAACGTGGGGTAAATTGACACAATTGGCCCATGATGTAGTTGGAAAAAATGAAATTGGGAATATTTGGGATTTTCTGGAATTTTCTGAGAATTTTCTGAATTTTTGGATTTTTGGGTCAAGAGGGGTATTTTGGGTATTTGGATGGTATTGGGAGGTATTTTTGGAATTTTTGGTATTTTTGGCTATGGGTGATCAACTTGATTGGTGAGGAAATGTTCAAGGTTAATTTTGAGGAATTTTGGGTGATTTGGAAATTTTGAAAAATTTGGGTAATTTCAAGAGCTTTGGGTAGGCTAGGCGGGTGTAGGGTTCCGGGGGTCAAAAATTGAAAATTTGCAAAATTGAAGATTGAGTAATTGTAAGTGGAATGAAATCATTTTGGTTGAGCCATGAAGCCATATCAAGCCCACATGAGCCATGAAGGGACTCATTTGAGGCATCCATTATGTTGTTCCTAACCCTCTTAGCCAAGGGCTTAAGGGTTAAGGACCATCCATGTGAATCACCTTCATGAGTCAGGAGGTCAAGTTAGGTATGGGTGTGTTTTTCAGGAGGTGTGTGAAAGTGTAGTGTATAGGTGTAGTGTGTGTGTAAGTCAGCCCTTCACTGGACCGAGCCACCCGAGGTAGTCTTAAGGCCAAAGAGTCCTATAGGAACTCATCCTTTAAACTTCCACATTTGATTTCAACCCTCTAGGTGATTAGGGGTCTACAGTCAAGTTTGTGGAGTTTGCAGGGAGTTAAGAAGTGGTTTGAAATTTCTAAGTGGTGGGTTCCAATTCTAATCCTCTAGGATAGTCAAAGGAAAAGCCTAAGGCTAGATCCTAAGTACTTAAAAGAAGAAGAGAAGACCTCATCAAAAATGAGGTCAACAAATGGACCCCCAATAGGTGTGGTGTGCTAACCAAGCACACCGCGCGTATTGGCGTTGACCGAAAAGATCAACAAAACCAACACAGATGTCCAAGTGACAAACTTAGGACGAAATAGAAGAATTTCCGCTGGGGTGTGTCAAGTATATCTCTGAGACTGGAGATTCCTGAACTCTCGCTGGGGAAAGGAAAAGGAGGTGAATCCCAAATCACATGACCTGGGGAAGTTTCAATTTAGATCTTATTTTATTTCAGTTTAAGTTTTGATGTGAAAGTTTAGATTTTAGCTTGAGTTTTAATTTAAATTGAAGTTTTGTCAAAATTAATTTGAAGGGATTCGAACTTGAAATGAGAATTGGAATTTTGTGGTTTTAGATGTAACATCTTCAACCTCAAAAGAAAATTGAATTGATTGGATTGAACCACTACAATGAGGAGAGATCTCAGAGCAATGCGGTATTGGATGTAAAATCCTTAACCTCAAAAGTTTGATTTTGATGTATTTCATCGCAATAGGGAAAAAATCCTAAAGCAATGCAGTCTCGGATGTAAAATTCTTAACCCCAAAAGTTTGATTTTGATGTATTTCATCGCAATAGGGAAAGAATCCTAAAGCAATGCAGTCTCGGATGTAAAATCCTCAACCCCAAAAGTTTGACTTTGATGTATTTCATGGCGATAGGGAAAGAATCCTGAAGCAATGCAGTCTCGGATGTAAAATTCTCAACCCCAAGAATTTGACTTTGATGTATTTCATTGCGATAGGGAAAGAATCCTGAAGCAATGCAGTCTCAGATGTAAAATCCTCAACCCCAAAAATTTGATTTCGATGTATTTCATTACGATAGGGAAAGAATCCTAAGGCAATGCAGTCTCGGATGTAAAATCCTCAACCCCAAAAGTTTGAATTTGATGTATTTCATTGCGATAGGGAAAGAATCCTAAAGCAATGCAGTCTCGGATGTAAAATCCTCAACCCCAAAAGTTTGAATTTGATGTATTTCATTGCGATAGGGAAAGAATCCTAATGCAATGCAGTCTCGGATGTAAAATCCTCAACCCCAAGAATTTGAATTTTGATGTATTTCATTGCGATAGGGAAAGAATCCTAAAGCAATGCAGTCTCGGATGTAAAATCCTCAACCCCAAAAGTTTGAATTTGATGTATTTCATTGCGATAGGGAAAGAATCCTAAGGCAATGCAGTCTCAGATGTAAAATCCTCAACCCCAAAAGTTTAATTTTGATGTAATTGATTTTGCAAAGATTTGCAGTGTGAAATTTTGGTGTTTCGAGAATTTCATGAAAGTTGTAAAAGATTTTTTTTTTTGAAAGAAATAAATTAGGATGGAATATGTAGATGCTACATATCCCATCAAAAGAGTTGATTGAGAGTTGTTGGTTTGGATTGGATATAATTCCTTGCCACTAGATTCGAATCGAAAACCTCGTGGCTCCATGTCAATTTGATCGACCGCTTCCATCCCAGACAAAGGAGAGAGCAAAATGGATTGGATTTCAGATTTGGAAGATTGAGTTTGAATTTGATTGAGATTTGATTTGAGATCTGGAAGGTTGAATTTGAATTTGATTGAGGTTTGATTTGAAATTTGAAAAGTTGAATTTGAATTTTATTGAAATTGAATTTGAATTTAATTTAAAATTTGTGTTCATTTTGTTTGTCTTTTAACGATTCAAATTTATTTTATCATTCATTTAATGTTCATGTGAATTTGGTGTTCATCATTTTTTAGATTTTTAAGGAAAGTTTTCCTTTATTCTTTTTTTTGTTTCTTTTCTGTTCTTTGTTCGAAGTTCAGTTAACTTTAATGGCGTTTCTCAGTCAACTTGCACAAAAGAGGTGAAGGCCAAAAATGTGACATGGTCACTTTCATTCCAATCATGTACATCTCGATCTGGAATACATCTCATACAATCCATGTAGACTCAAAACGAACTATGTATGATCTTTGCCGATCCATCCAAAAAAGGTATCTGTCAGAAATCCATGTCTGAATAGTGAGGTACATGGTCAATAACATCACCTTCCAAGCCATCCTTGGCAAGGATGCCGTATGGATGTACGTTGGAGGTGTGATATTTTCCATGTAACTCACAGCTCGTAAGGTCGGAGGCTCTCTAGCTCCGGGTCTGGCTGGAAGTGGTAAGGTGCTTTCCTGTCATCCATCCTTCTGAAAGTAACTGAGATCCGCTTCATTGGTACTCCCGGTATGCAATGTTTAGCGACATCTGCTCCGTTGCCCTTCAATATCATGACGGAACCTACCGGTAATGGTATCTTTATCGGCCCTCGGAACTCACTCGGGCTCGTTATCCGGAGGTCAGATCCGAACATGATATTACATTCTTTCAGAAAAGAAACTGTGCATAAAGGTCTGACAAAGTCGTGGTGATCTATGTGCGGGGGTATGCAGTCACCCAGCTTGTAAATGTTAATAATGCAACTCTTAGGTATGCAATCTGCCGGCAGTACCCTCCATGTTATCATTCTCTTTACCATCCTTTTGATGACTAATGGCATTGGATCTACCTTGCCATGACGGAGTATTCCCGGTGGGTTTCCCTTCCCGTCTTCCGCGAAGTTGTAGCAGAGCATCCACATTGTATTGTAATTCTACCTTTCCCTGGCATCCATCTCCGGGGTTCCGAGTAAGTGTTTTCTCTTAGGCGGCCTGCTCGGCCCATTCTTTTCAAATCCCGGATGCAGTCCACGATTTGTTGTTGTTCGTATTCTGAGAACACGTCTGTATGTAGCTCCGGGCCTTCTAGTATATCGATCCTCCCGCCTCGATTCTCTTGAAGTATTCAAAAGTTTTCTTCTCGACATTCTGCATTCTTTCTAGCTTGTATTCTGGAATAATCTGCAAATGGTGAGGCCTGGTGACGTACTGTGGGATATACGGCTCAATCCCTTCATGTTCTCCTGCATATCTCGGCTCCTCGGGGATGGTGTCCGTCGGGACATCCTCCGGGGTTGCTTCTGCAACAAGGTTATGCATTACTGGTGGCTTTATCTGGTGCCGTGGTAGCCCTCCTTCTTCTGTTCTTCTTGAAATTTCCCTGGTCTCTTCTGTTATCTTCGGAGCTGGCCTCCTTCCTTCAGGTACCTGGTGAACTGGCGTCCTTGAAGTATATGTACTAGCAGTAGCAACTGCCTTGTCGCGCTGATCCGCTGCTAGTTTAGTTAACATCTTGCGGATACGGCGATTTTTATTTCTTCGCTGAGTTGTCGTGAGAGTAGCTCTTCGTACTTCCGGAATTTCGTGGGCGCGGCGGCGACAAGCCGGCCTTCTGCCGTAGCGACTACGGACTTGATTCTCTTGTCTTCTTCGGTGTTTGTCTTCCTTTTCTTGCTCGTTGGATTGGTGGCTTGGGCCACCCACTTTCATTACTCGTCCGATCGGGCGGTTCCTCGTCAATCCGGGACCCGACCACTTTCCTCGTATTGCGAGGCCTCGCCGGTGCGAAGTCCGAGTCAATCTCTATTATCGCTCCATCTTTCACCCTCTTTTCTTCGAGTGCAAGGCTTACGCCATTTCTAAAGTTCGGGACCAACCGCCTGTTCGAAATTTCCTTGTGAAAAGACAAGGAAAAGGATCGAGGGCACGTACTAAGAACAAGAACATTAAGAAAAAGTTTATTAAAGACAGTTTTTTTTATTACTTTTTGTATTTTTAAATTTAACAGGAATGAAGTGGGATAAGATCAGGAAAGAGATTTTGATATGGAAGAGAAAACAAGGAAAACTTTATTATCTTGATTTTATTTATTTTAGCACATTTTTTATTATTTTTGGGTTCGGACCCAGTCATAAGTAACTACTTCACCCGTGCTTCTAGGGATGAAAGATACATTCCTTCGAAACATCAGGTAGCGTAATACTTTTTCAAGTATCGTCCATTGATCGGAAGCATATGTCGTTCTCCTTGGCAATTCACTAGCTGGTAGGAGCCTCCTGAGTATACTACTTCAACCACAAACGGTCCTTCCCAAGTGGGTTCAAATTTTCCTCCTATCTTGCGGTGTGCAAGAATAGGTCTCTGGAGAACGAGAACTAAGTCACCAACATTGAAGGTTCTTGGGCGGACCAATCTGTCATGGGCTTGAACCATCTTAGCTTGGTATAATTCTAAATTCCGTCACGCCGCAAGTCTTTTCCCTTCCGGGCTTTCTAATTCCTCTAGTCATAATTTGGCATTCTCTTCTCGTCGTGATTTTGTTTGCAACTCGCAATTCCGAGTGAAGGAAGCTTGGACTTCTATGGGTAACATTGCCTCGGACCCATACACCAGAGCGTAAGGTGTAGCTTCGAGTAGGAGTTCGAAGGTTGTTCGGTAGGCCCATAAGGCTTCTAATAACTTCTCGTGCCAATTTCTCTTATTATCGTCCAAAGTTTTCTTTAAAATTTGAACGAGAGTTTTATTAAAAGCCTCAGCAGGGCCGTTTGCTCTTGGGTAGTAAATTGTTGAATATCGCCGATCAATTCCGTGTCTCCCGAAAAAATTGTTGATTTGTGTGCTTCGAATGCTGACCCATTATCCGAGATGATCCTACGCGGCACTCCGAAAAGGTAGACAACTTGGTTCTTGAAAACCGTAGCACGTGGTGTGCTTTCACTTCTCCGAGTGGAACTACCTGCGCACTTGGAAAAGTAATCCGTAGCCTGCAAGAATGAAGCGATGTCCTTTTGAAGATGGTGGTTCTATTGGACCCACTATATCTGTGCCAGAACATTCAAATGACCACGATGCAATTGTCGGATGTAGCACATTTGGAGGTTGGTGTAGAACCACTCCGTGCACTTGGCATTGAGCACAGCTATTAGTGATTTTCATGCAGTCGGTCATCATCGAGCGCCAGTAGTACCCTAGTCTTTTAATTTTCATTTTCATCTTCGGACCCCGACTGGTGAGTGCCACAGAGTCCTGAATGGACCTCTTTAACAATTTCACGGGCCTCGGACCCGCTTAGGCACCTTAGCCACATTTGATCGAAAGACCTTCTGTATAACGTGTTGTTTATTAATGCGTAGGACGAGTTCTTTTCTTGATCCGATGAGCTAGAGACCTATCGTCCGGTAGTTTTCCTATTTGCGGGTAGTTCTATTAATGGTCGTCGCCAATCTTCCGTGTTTTCACGTCACCGTTGCAACCGATTCTTCTTCTTTTTCCGATTTACGTATTGTGTCTATGTCGAGTCGTGATAGGACCCGACATCCGTGAACCGACACTTCCATCGATTCATCTTGCAAGCGAGCAAATTCTTTTGCGAGTTGAGCTAACGCATCTGCTAAAGCATTTTCTTTTACGGGAATTTTGTAGATCGTCACATTCGGAATCTGTTCCAACAATCGTATGGCATACTCGGAAGTATTGCTCGAGTCTTGGCTTTAAAATTATGTACCGTCCGTCGATCCGTTGAATGATTAACTCGCGAATCCCCGTAGATGTTGATGTTTGTTATCCCCATTTGAATAGTTAATTCCGATCTGTTATGAGGGCTTCATATTCTGCTTCGTTGTTTGTACATGGCTCTGTCAAGTGGTAGGAGTATCTTAACATCACCCGCTCCGGTGTTATAAAGATTAATCCGATCCCTGCCTTACCGGGCACTATCACTCGCGATTCTTCGTCTTTGTGTGCTGAAGATGCTCCGTCAAAATATAATTCCCAACATCGATCATCAGGGTCTTCTAAACTCATTATTTTTTCATCTGGCAAATCGTCATTGAGAGGAGATTCTGCCGCAGAAGGGTGTCTTCGCGAGGAAGTCTGCTAGGACTTGTCCCTTTACGGCACGAAGAGGCACGAAAGTTATATCGAATTGTAATAATATAATTGACCATCTGGCAAGTCTGCTGGAAAGCTTTGGACGAGTCATCAAGTATTGCAATGGATTAAATTTCGAGATCAGGTTGACCTTATGAGAAAGCATGTAGTGCCTGAGCTTTTGAGCTGCGAAGATCGGGGCCAAACAATGCTTTTCAATTGCGGGATACCTTATTTCCGTCGGAAGTAAACGACGGCTTAGGTAGTAAAGAGCATTTTCTTTACCCTCATCATTGACACAGGCTAACGGGGCTCCGAGAGAGTCGTCTACAAGCCGCGGTATAAAGTATCGACGTCTACACCGAGACCGAGGCTGCTAAGACAGAAGGTGTCATTAAATATTTCTTAATGTCCTCAAAGGCCTTCTGGCATTTTTCTTCCCAAATAAATTTGGCGTCCTTTTTAACTAATGATGAGAAAGGCTGGCACCTACCTGACAAGTTTGAGATAAAGCGTTGAAGATATGCCAGCTTCCCTTGAAAAGATCATAGTTGTTTTAAGGTTTTGGGAGGCGGAATTTCTAAGATAGCTTTAATCTTTTCCGGGTCGATTTCAATTCCATGATGTCGGACAACGAATCCTAAGAATTTCCCGGAGGTGATGCCGAAGGCGCATTTTAAGGGATTCATCTTAAGGTTAAATTGTCTTAATCGTTCGAAAATAATTCTCAAATCATACAGGTGGTTTTCTTTTACTTTGCTTTTGATGACCACATCGTCCACGTAGCATTCGACTTGATTGTGGATGAGATCATAAAAAATTCTTGTCATCGCTCTCTGGTATGTTGCTCCTGTGTTATTCAGTCCGAATGACATCACTGTGTAGCAATATACTCCAATCGGCGTTCCGAATGCCGTAAGTTTTTCATCTTCGGAGCCATTTTTATCCGGTTGTATCCCGAAGATCCATCCATGAATGAGAATATTTCATGTGTTGAAGCAATGTCGATCATTAGTTCGGGATCGGTAGAGGAATTCATCCTTTGGACATGCCTTGTTCAAATCTCTCGAAATCCACACAAATTCGATCCGACCATTCTTCTTCCTAATCGGTACCACATTGGCTAACCAAGTCGGGTATTATTCTTTGCGGACAAATTTAGCGTCTATTAGCTTTTTAACTTCAGCTATGACTTGTTGTTCGATTTCTAGACGCATTCTTCTGGGACTTTGTCCGGTCGGGATGAAGTAAGATCCACTCCTAGCTTGTGGATCGCGACCTCTTGAGCTAATCCCGGCATCTCATCGTAGTTCCAAGCAAAACGAGTCTTTAAATTCCATTAATAACTTGATTATTTCTTCGGAGTCTTCTTTATTGAGTAAGGAGCTAACAAAGGTAGGTCTAGGCTCTTTGCTAGTACCTAAGTTAACTTCCGTTAACTCATCTATTGTAGATTTAATCTCTTCTTCGAACTCTGGTGGAGCGTCTCCAATTTGTAAATCTTCAAATTCTTCTGTAGCTTCCATGCAGACTTCATTAGACTCGCAAGTGACAACCATGCAAAATTCAGTATCGTCAACTGATCCTACTGCGCCGAATCCGAGACCATGCTTTGAATTGGGTGGACGACCGGAGTTATTCCATAATTTTTCAAAATGTTGTGATTGACCTTTTGTCCATTGTCGAGGTAAGAAACCACGCTGAATTAAATTTTGAACACAGGGAGAGTACCACTCAAAAGGTAATTCCATTAACTCTGACGAAGTGACATCTTTAAATTGTACATTATTTTCGAGCTTTGGAGGAAGGAGCACCACGGTAGAATTTGATTGGCTTTCGCACCGCCGCTACGTACCTCTTTGACCACCATACCCTCGATTTTATTAGAATGGATCGGGGTCAGGGTCATAGTATGTACATAGTGATTAATCTTCTCGTACATCGATTTATATTCTTCATTCTTTTCATCTTCGAGCGGGATCCTAAATTGCGGCTTCTTCTGACTTATTGTCGCTGCTTCTTGCTTGATTTCTTTTTCTTCTTCAGAACTATCTTCCCAATCAACATTGATGGCTGGTTTCCTCTGTCCAACTGTCTTAACGTCTCTGCCACAACCTCGTCCCCGGCCTCGACCTCGGATGCGAGTTGTGGAGAATCCTTCACCATCTCGCCTTAAGGGAGTGGTGAGTGACTGTTGGACTAGAACTTCAGGTTCTTCGTCATCCCAAATTTCCTTTGCTTCATTTGTTATGGTATCTCTGGAGAAGATTGTTTTCTTCGGGGGTGCATAATAAGCTGCATCTTCATGGATTCCAATCTCATGTACGGAGAATGGTTGTAAGTCACCTTTGATGCACTGTTCGCCTCCATCGTAGTATTTGATGCACTGATGTAGGGATGATGGTACCATCCTGTTTTCATGTATCCATGGTCGGCCCAGTAGAGCGTTGAATGACGTTTCTAAATCAATTATGTGAAATTTTGCGGTTGTCTTTGCTAAGTCACTGGTTTTCATTAGCAGTGTTATTGATCCGTTGGCTCTTTCTCCTTTCTGGTTGAATCCTCTTAATAACATTTTGTCCGGTTCGAGCTCGCGAGCATCAATTTCCAAATATGCTAGCGTTCGAAGATTCATTATGTTGATTGATGCTCCTGGATCCACCAATACTCTGGAGAGTGTAAACTTCCCTATTATAACTGAAATGTACAACGGTCGGTTGTGGTCTGCTGTCCCAAGTAGTAGGTCATTGTCCGTGAAGGTGACACCTCGTTGTTCCTTTAACGAACAAACCTCATCTAAGGAATCTCCGGCCATTTGAGCTAAGCAAATTTCCGGATCAAGTAAGGCCTCGATCGAGCTTCTCTCATCTCCTTTGATAAGATGAGAGCGTCGTAGATGCTCGGCTTGGCCGGTAGTTTCCTAAGATGGGCTAGCACGTTGTAGTCCACTTTATTTTCATGTGTCTCAATTTCTTCCCGAATGGGTATTTCTTCCGCCGGGGTTGGTTCTTCCCGAACAACCACTGCTTTCCTTTGTCCTTTGGACCCATTCTCGGAGGTAGAACTCTTCCACTTCTCAAGTTGACTTCGTGATTTCTTCCGAATCTAGTATTGAGTTTGCTAGTGTCTCCTCTTGAATCGGAATGACGAGTTCTTCTCGGATTAGCTTCGGAGTCCGAAGGCTCTAACTCTATTGTGACTGGAGTTCCTCGAAACTCGCAAATAGATTCATTGCTTGTTGAACTCTCGTAGCCTCCTTGGTGGATGTCTTCTTTGTCATTGTGACCGTCGAGATTGTGTATGATTTGAGAATTGTCATTTGTATCGAAATCGATGTTCGGATTGTCGCTAGTTATGTAATCGTTAGAAACAGTCAAAACGTAGCCAACGCCATAACCCTTATCATTATAAGATCCCATCGGAGTGAGCGGATAATCATACGAGTCGGAGGTTCGAGAGATTTCTCCCCGAATCGGAAACAACTATCCTAGGATAAGCGACCCCTAGTCTAGCCTTAAGAGCCTCGGTCTTCTCTTCTTCGTCGATTTTCTTCTTCTCTTCACTCGTCTCTCGTTGAGGTGATTCTTCTATCGCAAGTGATAGTGCCGACTTGACGGGTTTCGAACTCCGAATCGAGGCTCGCACCGAAGCGGTTTGGATGTGATCCAAAATCTTCTTCGAAGACTTTGTCCAAGCGGTAGTCCATCCATCATTAGTCGCATAGGGATCTATTGTAACAATGAGATCCGTCGAGATAACATTGACAGAACCTCCTTTCTGGGGTTCCTTCATGTACTCCTTCGGGATCGTTATATTCCCTTTCCAAAGATTATCGTTGAGCCAACTTTTGAAGGTAATACAATCTTCTATCTTATGCCCAAGCATCCGGTGGTAAGGGCAAAAGTTGGGATCACCTTTCTTGTCGACTTCTTCTTGTCTCTTAGGCTCTGGCAGTTGGAAATCTGGAGTCTTCATCAGACTGCGGAACATTTTCGGTACTGCCTCATTCTTGAACGGATACTCCCTGCTCAGAAGCTCCCTTAACGTACGTTGCGGACGAGGGGTTGTTCATACTGTTGAGATGACTGATAGCTGGGTCGGGGTTGCTAGTAATTCTGTTAAGATTGTTGCGGCCGTTCTGACGATATTTGTATCAGTTGCTTGCCTTTATCGACTGCTGCAACGATCCCGGACTTCTTTTCAAATGTTTTCACGGGCTTCTGTTTGTCTGTTTTGTCAGTGAAACTTAATTGCTTCGCCTCCTCTTGAAAGCTTCCGGCCTTGCTTAACAACTTCTCGAAAGTCTTAATAGTAAATCCCTTGAGGAGAAGTGCTATCGGGCCATGAATGGTCTTAAGTAAAATGCCGACTGCATGCTGTTCTTGTAGTTGTGGCTCACACTTCATACTTAGATTCCTCCATCGAAGTATGTAGTCCACCAAAGTTTCGTTCGGATTCTGCTTCTCTACCACTAAATCACCTATAGTGATGTGGTGCTGAGCTCCGGCAAATCGCTTGATGAAGAGGTTCTCTAGTTCTGAAAATGTCTTCACCGAACCGTTTGGTAATTCTGCATACCAATCAAAGGCGATCCACGACGAGCTGCTGACAAATTGTCTGAAGAGTAAGGCATCACTTCCGCCGGCATTGCAACAACTGGCACGAAAATGTGCAACATGCTGCCGAGGGTTTCCGGTTCCATCAAAGGTCTTGAACAGAGGTGGTACAAAGCCTTTTGGATATTGGACAACGTCGAATTCTTCAGGGTAAGGTCTACCCGTCCGAATGGATGTCCCGCTCTTTGATTGTGCCAAGGCTTCTCACACCTGCTGTTCCACCATGCTCTTAATATCCTTTTCCGGAATCATGCTTTGTGTTGCATCCTTTTTTAATTGATCATCCCGTTGACGGATGTAATTTCCTTTCCTCCGTTTATAATGTGAATGACTTATGGGGGTGTTTCTCTTTGGGATTGAACTTGAGTCTGGAGAGTGGCTAGGGCTACAGCCATCTCGTCCATCCTTTTTGCCATTTGGGCGATCGTATCATCTTTCTCTTGAAGCTGCCTCCTCATTACTTCCGGCTCCTCTCTTTCTGCGCCGTGCAGGGGCACCTTGTGAAGCTGACGAAGCTCGTGTTTCAACCATGTTAATTTCTGCATATTCATCATCCATGAACTCTGATGAGTCAACTTCATCTCTGAATTTCTCTTCTCTTTCCCTTGCTAATCGCCAAATATCAGTTCTTAGCTTTTCCATAGCATCTTCTAGTGGTCTTTTCCGTACATCCTTGCAGTTGTCATGTGATAACTGTCGGGTTTCCTTCTCATGAGTCCCCTTTACTGCGGTAGCACTTTCTTCGGACTCAAGTCTCCTGACGAGACTTTCTTTCTCAGATTGTTGTTTTAATCTTAATTGTCCGGTAGTGGGACGCCATACCATCCTCCTAGCAGCGAAGGTCTAGGACCGCATGGTCCGTCGACCCAAATGCTTCGGAAGGTGGTATCCTCCCTAATTTGTAGTCCTGAAACAACGACAGGCGGACTAGCTTTCATTCTCTTATTCGGCTTTTCTGCAGCTATAACAGGTTCTACTCGTGGCCCAAGACGGGACTTGGCTGGCACCCGCCCTATCCTTCTTAAAATTTCTGATACAGGGCATTTTTCTTTCTTCGCTAACATCTCTATCAAGGTTTGCAGTCGAGAAAATGGCGTAATTCTAGCCCTTTTCTTACGGCCGTCGTTGTAATATACGGGCTGAGGCAATGCGGCAGCAATCTTGCAGACATTTTCTTCATCCTCCGCGGCGGAGAGGGGATGGAACCCGCTTCCTCCCAAAAGTGGTATGTATTCGAGCAGCGGTGTATACTCGGGCGGTTCTGGGACTTCTTCTAGGAAAGCAACTTCGGCGGCTACGGCTTCTCTAGCAATCCTTCTACTTCGTTCCTTCTCCGAGTCCGTGTCGGTGATGGAATTCTCGAGCCGGACCCGTTTTCAAAAACGAAGGTTTCACGGGAAGATCCGTACCCTCCACGTGTAACAGGTTCATCATAGTTCCGAATTTCCTTTCCCTTTAGTTTGGCGAAGCCGGGGTAGGTACGGAGACAACTAGACCGGTGGGGGTAGGAACAACGGTCCTTCCGCGAACAACGGTACTCCTCTCGGTTGGAATCTTTTGCGGAGGAGGGAATTCATGAGTTGACTCGAGGTTAAACTCGATCAACGGCTTCTCGGTTTCGGTACTTTGCTTGTGAGTGAAAAGAGAGTGACGTCGGGGATTTTGATGTCGGTGTCCCCGAATCCTTGTCCGAATCGAATAATTCCATTATCAGGCAGTTCGTCCTTGAACACGGCCAGGTCCAGTCCGTTGACAAAGGAGAAGATCAGTTTTGGGGCTTCCATTTCTGCAGGGCAGATTCCAAGTGCTAGTCCCTGAATCGTGCTTCTTCTTTCTAAAAACTTATGACGAAAAAGAAAGAGTCCGAACAACATTTTTGTTTACCTTAGTGTATTTGTGGTATTAAAGGAAAATTGTCTTTTTTTTTTAAAGATTTGTTCGTTAGGAAGGAGAATTATTAAAAGAAGGAGAGTTGTAGGAAGGGTAAAAGGAATTGATTAGGAACTAGAAAAGGAAGAGAAAGTTTTGTAGAAACTTCTCGACCCGCAAGATCGCTCCTAAACTAATACCTATTGGGGGTCTAGCCCACCTCAGAAATGAGGTAAAAGGATCTCGGAACTTCTCTGTTTAGGGGTGTCTAAACAGTGGCTCCTAAATCCGAGAGAATGTTGGCTATACTTGTTCAAGGTAGAAATGAACATAGTATTCCAACAGAAAGAAGGGTAGTTTGATCCACTAGGAACATGGATACACTAGCGATTTTTGAAAGCAGAATTGTCTGATTAAAATGGAGAGAGGAATTTTCCCCAGCGGAGTCCCCAGAAATTGTCGGCATTATTTTTTAGGTTGTGTGTTTTATCTTGAAAAGGGGGTCGCCTAACAGAAATTGTCGGCGAATTTTATATTTTAAATTTAATTTAAATAAATATATATATAATTTAGAAAGTAGCATTTGATTTTGAAAATAATTTTAAGTTTGAAAATCTTAAGATATGAAATCAAACTGATCACACATCCCGAATAGTTTACATAAACGAGCACCGCACCAAAAACCATGTATCTATCACGAAGAATAGAAACACTGCTTGATAATGGAGCTCGATTAGATAAACTAGAAAGGTTTGTGACATCCGTTTGGTTTGCAAACCAATTTTATAAGCCGACAAGTTCCCCTGCTTAATATAAATGAATTAAGTAGGGTTTATATTACCTGGGTTCTTAAAATTCCCTATAAGGGCAAGCCCCTATAGTTAATTACATCTTAAGTGACGGGAATCACCTAAGAAATCTCTCGATAATAATCAGTAATTCTGCTCTCAAGAATTTCAAAGTTTAAGTTTTCAAGGGATTGAATTTTGGAATTTCAATAGGGAATGGATCAAATTTGGAATATTTTATTTTAGGAGTTCAAAGGAAGAAAGGTAGGAGAAATTACAGATTCGAAGCGAACTTCGGTAATTTCCCGACTATCCTATTATTTGGCTTGGATTTAGGAAAGTCCTAATGTTTAACTGATATTTCAATCTTGCCAATTTTAATTAATTTGGACTTATATTTGTATGATAAAATCATACAAATAGCTTGGAAGATGTGAGGGTTTATGTCGTATCGGACGACTACCTCGGAATCCTAAAACCGGTTAGGGCTTAATTTGCAATGTAAATGCCTAACAAAAGGGTGAGGATTTATGTTGCATTAGGCAAACTACCTCGAAGTCCTATGGCTTAGTTATTTAATTCCTAAGAATGTTTTGCTGAAGTAGATTCAGGTTTTGCTGATGACGATGGTCGTGCTGCCCACCATGCTCCGAGCTCTTTGTTGTTGCTGAGGTTTAGTTTTAGAAGTCATGAATCAGGAGATGAGAAAAGTGCTTTGGTTTAGAGAAATTCTTAATTTCCAAGTGTTTTTTATGTTTTAATTACAACAAATCTTAAAGTTGATTATAACAACACCGGTTAAAATCCCACGGTTCAATCCTTCCGGCATCGTTATTTTTATCGGATTCACTTAGTCCAGATGAATTTGCTAAACTCAACTGAATGAGTTCCACACTTTCATTTAGACCGTGGGAAATCCCGTTAGCAACACGTAGGTTACATCATCCGAGGTATTCCCGATCATCCAACAAGACGTTTTAATTTAGTTGTAATTGCAGTTTTGTGTTACGTTTGTGATTAAATTTTGAGTTGTTTTATATTTGGAAATGTTGTGGCGGTGAATTTTATCTTGCAATGACTTTTAATTTAGTTTTGGTTTCAGTTTTAGGGACTATCCTAAAAGTGTTGGTTTTCATGCAACAGTTGTTTATCATGCAAGAAAAGTAAGTGCGATGCGATTAAGTAAATTGCAAGAAGGTAAATTGTAATAAAATAAAAGCGTACCTGGAGGGTCTTCCCATCATCCCAGGCTGCACTTAAACACAATTTAAAATATTTAAGCATTTAGAACAAGTTCCTAGGTAAAACTAAGGGAAGGGTTATGGTTTTCTACCAAGTTCCTAATCCTATAGCTAGTCATCTCCTATGACGTCTAGGTTCTTGTATTTTGGTTTAAGGACGATCTTCTTCATCGAAGAATAATTAAGTTCAATTGTTCTTATAAATATCCTGTCATATTGAGAAAGTGTTTAAGAAGAATCTTAAACATCTTTTCAATATTGCTAGAATTGTTTTAAGTCCAAATGAATTTAATCATACAAATGAATTAATCGTCCGAGAATTCAAGTTTTGTTGTTATCTTACTCAGTGAACTAGGACATTTGAATATCCTATGAGGGAAGTAACATTTCACTTAACACTCCATTTAGGAGTTATGACAATAAGAGCTTTTGAGGGCAAATTGATGTTCAAATGGTTTGTGATTTAATTTAATTTCAGTTAACGGGTTTAAATTTGGAATAGTGTTCAAGTTGCTTTATATTTATTTTTGAATTTCTTTATGTCTTAGGTGATGTTATTTTTAATTCAATTTAATTTAATTTGGTTTAGTTTTAATTTTAATTTAATTTAATTTGATTTTAATTTTAACTTGATTCTATTATTTAATTTAATTTAATTCAATTTAATTTGATTTGATATGATTTAATTTAATTTAATTTGATTTAATTTAATTTAATTTGATTTGATTTAATTTAATTTAATTTAATTTAATTTAATTTAATTTAATTTAATTTAATTTAATTTATTTTAATTTGATTTAATTTAATATGTTTTAATTTAATTTTATTCAATTTAATTTAATTTAAATTTAAATTTAATTTTATTTTTAATTTTAATTTAATATTTTATTATTTTTTTATTTTTAAAGATGATTTAATTTTAATTATTAAAGTATTAATTTAATTGAAATTTTTAAAAGATTTAATTTAAATAATTTAACTTTAATTTAATTTAATGATTAAGTCTTTTAACATTTTAAATCTTAAATTTGGATTATCATTTTAATTAGGAATTAAATATTATTGAGATGATTAATTTAGGGATTCTTAAATTAAAGAACAAATCTCTTCCTAATAATATCCCTATTTTAATAATTCCAATTTTATTATTCTTCCAAATTTAATTAATTATTTTATTAAGGTTTATTTTAATTATTTTTAAATTGTTTAATAGGTTTCTTCGCTTATTATTCAAATTTCAATCATCCAAATCAGATTAGGATCAAATACTTTACACTTTAATTTTATTAAGCCTAAAGTTTTAATTAAAGGTTAAAATTTTAATTACCATTTTGCCCTTCAAGCTTAATAATTTCATAACTCACTAAATTGAGCTTAAATGAACTTGAAATTTTTTATGTGACTTCACTCATATGTCAATAAAGGCATGAGAGGAGAAAATGTGATTTTTCTGCATTTAATTTATTTATGTAATTATTTTTAGTGGAAAATAGGGATTTCCAAGGAAAATTTAATAATATGACCAAGGGAAAGTTTCTGTCCTTTAGAAAATTATGGGACATTTCTAATGACCAGAGGATCACTTGGACCAATTTTGATGATTTTTTGAATTATATTCTTTTTATTATAATTATTTTATGTTTTGGAGTATTAATTAATTTAAAAATAAAATAAAGGTTGAAAAATGAATTTTATATTTTTCAAAAATCTCTCTGACATCAAAGAAACTAGAGAATCAATTTTTATAATTTTTTGATTTTTCTTTGATTTATTAGAATTATTTTAGTGGAAATGCTAAAAATATACATTTTTTTAATTTTAAAATTACCTTAAGGCTTTAAAATTTAATATCTCATTATAGATACTTAAGAAAAATATAGGATTTGTTCCCAAGTGATTAAAATTCAAAATGTGACATTTTGGTGAATTTTATTATTTTTGTGATTTTTATTATTTTTTAATTATTAAAATATTAAAATAATGCAAAAAATCAACTTTTTTAGAAAATTGCAATTATATTTTTATTAACTTCCCCTGATATCAAAGAGGCTCCAAAACCAATTTAGTGGATTTTTGAAAAGTATTTTGAAAGTTATGAATTTTTTAAAGTTTAAATTGGCTAAATGGCTTAATCAACCCATTTAGTAGGGCTAACCAAGTCCAATTGACTTCAAATTTTTCTGGTGGGTTCCTCTGATCCTAAAGGTCAGTGGAGAATTGATTTCAAGTCAATTTGATGTATGATTAGCTCTAATTAATTAAGGACCTATTTTGGGTGTTTAAGCCAATCAGGGTTATTCCAAGTGGATTAATTCAAAACCTATTTTTCCTAGAGTCCTCTTGTCATAAGAAACATCACCAAATTTTCCTAGAATTTATTTCACAATATGCTAATTATTGGAATTAAAATACTCAAACTAGCAACCTAGAGTTGAAAAATCAATAACTCTTCAAAGGGATGGCCTCTAACTTTGGAAAATTCAGAAAATGTTCACAAATTCAGAGGCTTCAAAAGCCCTATGGTCTCATGCCATGGTGAATTGTATACATGCATGGAGAATTTAAAATGTGCAGAGAGTAAATAAATTATTAAAAATAAAATACTTGATGAAATTAAGAGATTTCTTTTCCACATTATTCTCCTCTGTTCACTGAGCAAGAGGGTATTTTTATTTTATTTTTCTGATTTTCCTACACAAAGTTATGCATTTTTGAAGTTTAGGGAATTAAATAAATAAAAAAATAACCTATTTTTCTACTTATCCACGCGGCGCTGACTCAACCTCGGCGTCTCCGAAAGGCCACGCGGCCCTGACTCAACCTCGGCGTCTCCGAAAGGCAATGCGGCGTGTTCTGATTCGGCGCCTCCATCCAACTCAGCGCTCCAGGGGCCCGCTGTATCATTTCGTCTCCTCATCCGGCACGATCCTGGTCATCCATCCGCGCGTGTATTAAATGAACGGCATCCGTTCATCGTCCCCAAGCTTCCCAGCCCCAGAACCGTCCACACTAAATCCTTATAATCTCACTCAATACTTAACAGATTTTCGTTGTGCTCTATGGATTCGTCTTGAAGAGACGAATACATCTATACGGTGATCATGCATTGAAATTAAGGCATTTGAAATGGAGAATCTCCAGAAGCTCGGGATAAAGAGTTAGCTCATACCTTAGCTCGGAGAAGTGTGGCTTCAATCCGAGGGTTGTGTCACCTTCGATTGCGTCCCAGCAAGCTCCAGATGAAGTCTCCTGGTCTGGTGAATTGTCTAAGTAGGATTTCAACCACGGCCGATTACAAAGCTTGGAGTCCGGAACGGATGGGTGGCTCTGGAGAGGGGGCTTTTGCTTGGCGGCCTTCTTCCCTCTGGTGCGGTGAAGGTGTAGGATCAATCAATTTGGGGATTGGTCCACTGTGAAGAAGTGTCCTGCTTTTGTGCTGAAGTTTGAACTCAAAATTGAGCTTAGCTAGAGGGAATTGGGGCTGGAATCCAGTGGGAATCAAGTGCTCTATGTGTAGAGGGTGGTCTGGAATGATTTTGGCAGAGTTTCCTTAAGGTTGGTTCAGCACCTCTCCCATGGCCGAGAGATGGGGTGTTTAAATAGGAGAGGCTGGAGGGCCTTCCAGGGGGAGTTAGGGCTTGGGATCAGCTGCTCTGGTGAGGAGAAGAACAACCATGGTGGACATTGGGCATGGGGCAACTCAGCAAGGTGGAATCCCAAAGTTTGGCTTCTCCCCATGTCTCGGCCATGGCGTTTTCCGGCGGCCTGGTGGCTGGCCGGCCAGGCACTGGTCACCATCTTGTTCAGGTGGGTCAGGGCTGGGGTTTAGTGTAGGCAATTGGAAAATGCCATGTGTAATGGGCTTGGATTAAAATGGTATGGGGGAGAGGCCATTTTGGCTCCAAATGGGTCAACCTATCCCTTTGGGCTAGGTGCACCACCCAATGCTTGGTTTAGGCTGAAGGGAAAGTGATTTGGTTCAGCATAATCAGTAGGGTCAAGTCACCATCCAAGCACGATTAGGCATAAGCATGGTTAAGGGGAATCATAGGAGTGGTTAATCACCTTAAGGGAATGTGGAAAGGATCTCCTCCTTTTGCCCAATGTGGTAAGGTCATATGTGAGCAACTCACATGGCTTGCATGTGGCTTAAGAGTGGCTTCATGGCTTGCATTTGGCTTGGAAAAAGCTTGGTCAATTTCATGAAAATGGATTTTAGAAATTTTGGTAATTTAGGGGTGATTTGATGGGATTTGGCATATGGCTTGATTTGGATTTATTTTATCATGGGTTTAGAACATAGGAGATGGTTTCATCCAATGGATGATGATATAGGGTTGTCATGTGGGCTTTGGGCCTTTTGAAATTTAGTGAAGATGGGCTTTTAAAATGGTTTAGGGAAGTGGGTTTTTGGATTTTAAAATGGATTTTAGGATGAAAGTTTGGTAAAGGCTTGGACCAAATAATTGTTGGGTTTGGTTTAAGGATGTGTCATGATTGATTTGAAACAAGTTTGGAGTGATTTGGGTTTGAATTGGGTTGAATTTGGGTTGATTTGATAAATGGGCCTATGTAGGTCAAATTGGGCTAACTTGGGCCAATGTTGGGCTAGGGTTGAAATTGATGTAAAATTGATGTTGGGAAATGTTTATGGGAGTGTTTGAAAGAGGTTTTGACTTTGGTTGGGTTTTGATTTTGGGGTTTGGGCTTATTTGGGTTAGGTTTGGGTTTAGGTCAAAATTGGGATTTTTGGCTTTGGGTTGAATTTGAGTGGGGTTTGGGTCTAAATTTTGGGTAAATTATGTTAGTGCTTTTTTTGTGGGGATGTTAGGGAAGGTTTAGAAAAGGTTTGGGGTTAATTGGAGTTGAATTGGGTTAGTTTGGGTTAGGTTTGGGTCATGGGTCCAAATTGGGCTTTAAGGCCAAAAGTGAAATTGGATTCAAATGTCAATCAAATTGGACTTGGATCTGGTCTAGATAGGTGTTGGAAATGATAAATTGAGGTTTAGAATTGAATTGGACCAGAATTTGAGTCAATTGGGTAGGTTTGGTTTGACATTGGGTTCACTTTGGGTTAAAATGGGTCAAATTGGGGATTTTAACAAAAGTGGAGTAAATTGACACAATTGGCCCATAATGTAGTTGGACAAAATGAAATTGAGAATATTTGGGATTTTCTGGAATTTTTTGGTAATTTTCTGAATTTTTGGATTTTTGGGTCAAGAGGGGTATTTTGGGTATTCAGAGGGTATTGGGAGGTATTTTTGGAATTTTTGGTATTTTTGGCTATGGGTGATCAACTTGATTGGTGAGGAAATGTTCAAGGTTAATTTTGAGGAATTTTGGGTGATTTGGAAATTTTGAAAAATTTGAGTAATTTCAAGGGCTTTGGGTAGGCTAGGCACCCGTGTAGGGTCCCTGGGGTAAAAAATTGAAAATTTGCAAAATTGAAGATTGAGTAATTGTAAGTGGAATGAAATCATTTTGGTTGAGCCATGAAGCCATATCAAGCCCACATGAGCCATGAAGGGACTCATTTGAGGCATCCATTATGTTGTTCCTAAACCTCTTGCCAAGGGCTTAGGGGTTAAGGACCATCCATGCGAATCACCTTCATGAGTCAGGAGGTCAAGTTAGGTATGGGTGTGTTTTTTAGGAGGTGTGTGAAAGTGTAGTGTATAGTTGTAGTGTGTGTGTAAGTCAGCCCTTCACCAGACCAGGCAACCCAGGGTAGTCCTAAGGCCAAAGAGTCCTATAGGAACTCATCCTTTAAACTTCCACATTTGATTTCAACCCTCTAGGTGATTAGGGGTCTACAGTCAAGTTTGTGGAGTTTGCAGGGAGTTAAGAAGTGGTTTGAAATTTCTAAGTGGTGGGTTCCAATTCTAATCCTCTAGGATAGTCAAAGGAAAAGCCTAAGGCTAGATCCTAAGTACTAAGAAGAAGAAGAGAAGACCTCATCAAAAATGAGGTCAACAGATCTCAAAATCAAATTCTTGCACTAATAATATCCATCTGATTAATCTTGGTTTAGAATCTTTCTTTTGCATTAAATATTTTATAGTAGAGTGATCAGTATGTACAATACATTTAGTTCCTATTAGATAATGTTGAAATTTATTAAAAGCATATACAACTGCTAATAATTCTCTTTCAGTAATCGTATAATTTATTTCAGCATTATTTAGAGTTTTACTAGTATAATATATAACTTTGAAAATCTTATCATATCTTTTCCCAAGAACTGCTCCTATAGCATAATCACTAGCATCACACATAAGCTCAAATGATTTCTCCCAATTAGGTGAAACTATTATAGGTGTTGTAATTAATTTATCTTTTAATAATTCGAAAGCATTCAAGCATTCGGTTGTAAATTCAAATTTCTTGTCCTTTTCAAGAAGTTGGCATAGAGGTTTAGTAATTTTTGAAAAATCTTTAATATAACGTCTGTAGAATCCAACATGTCCAAGAAAACTTCTTACCCCTTTCACCGTAGTTGGAGGTGGTAATTTAGCTATAACTTGAATTTTTGCAGGGTCTACTTCCATGCCTTTTTCCAAAATTTTATGCCCTAATATAATGCCGCCTGTAACCATAAATTGACATTTCTCCCAATTAAGAACTAAATTAGTTTTCTCATATACTTCAAATACTTTTTCAAGATGATTTAAGCATGTGTCAAATGTTGTTCCAAATACGGAGAAATCATCCATAAATACTTCTATTCCATTATCAATTAATTTACTAAATATAGACATCATACATTTTTGGAATGTTGCAGGTGCATTACATAATCCAAAAGGCATTCTTCGAAAAGCGAAAGTTCCATAAGGACTAATAAATGATGTTTTATCTTGATCCTCGGGAGCAATTTGTATTTGATGATAACCGGTATATCCATCTAAGAAACAAAAATATTTATGTCCGGC
Organism: Papilionanthe hookeriana x Papilionanthe teres; assembly: GCA_022702705.1. Taxonomy (NCBI): domain Eukaryota; kingdom Viridiplantae; phylum Streptophyta; class Magnoliopsida; order Asparagales; family Orchidaceae; genus Papilionanthe; species Papilionanthe hookeriana x Papilionanthe teres. Next base: position 117,491,840 of record CM040427.1, read on the forward strand.
TAATCTATCTAACATCTGGTCTAGAAATGGTAAAGGGAAGTGATCTTTCCTAGTGGTTGTGTTTAATTTTCTATAATCAATACAAATTCGCCATCCAGTGACTTGTCTTATAGGGATAAGATCATTATTTTCATTTGCTTTGACGGTCACTCCTCCTTTCTTAGGTACACAGTGAATTGGGCTTACCCAAGCACTGTCAGAAATAGGATATATAATACCATTATCTAACCATTTTAAAATTTCTTTCTTGACTACTTCTTTCATTATTAGATTTAATCTCCTTTGTGAATCTGCTTTAGGTTTATATTCATTATCTAAAATAATTCTATGCATACAAATTGAAGGACTAATTCCTTTAATATATGCTAAAGTCCAACAAAAAATTTTCTTATATTTTTTTAATGTATCTAAAAGTTTTTGTTCTTGAGATTCATTTAATTCAGATGAAATAATAACTGGTAGAGTTGAAGAATTACCTAAGTAAGCATATTTTAAATGATTAGGTAACATTTTTAACTCAAGTTCAGGAGGTTTAATAATTGATGGAACTATATTTTTTTCAGTATTTCCTGTGTTATCCAAAAATTCAAATTTCTCCTGAATATAATCTAGTTCTTCATTTATCTCAGATTTTTCAATTAATTCAATATTTTATTTTTCTAATTTTTCTTCATAATATTCCTTAAAATGTTCTTTTTGTAAATGATCGAGTACTTCCATTCAAAAACACTCATCATCTTTTTCTAGCGCAGGGTATTTCATTGATTTAGCAATATTAAAAGTTACTTTTTGGTCATTTACTCTCATAGTTAATTCTTCTTTCTGAACATCAATCATAGCTTTTCCAGTGGCTAAAAATGGTCTTCCTAAAATGATAGGAATTTCTTTATCTTCTTCCATATCTAGAACAATAAAATCTATAGGGAAGATAAATTTGTCCATTTTTACTAATATATCTTCAATAACTCCCTTAGGATATGTAACAGAACGATCAGCTAACTGAAGAGTTACTGAAGTAGGTGAAATTTCTCCCAATTCTAATCTCTTAAAAATTGATAGAGGCATTAGATTGATGCTTGCTCCTAAGTCACACAAAGCTTTTCCATATAATTTTTTTCCAATAGCGCAGGGTATATTGATACTACCAGGATCTTTTAAGTTTTCAGGAAGTTTTTTCTGAATAATAGCACTACACTCTTCACTAAGTGCGACCATTTCATTATCGGTAAATTTTCTTTTTTTATTTAGAATATCTTTCATGAATTTTACATAGTTTGGCATCTGTTCTAAAGCTTCTACGAAAGGAATATTTATCGTTAATTTCTTCAAAATTTCAAGGAATTTAACAAATTGTTTGTCTTTTTTATGTTGAATTAGTCGTTGAGGAAATGGTGGTGGAGGTTTTTCAACAGTAATTTTCATAGGTATTAAAGGATTTTCTAAGTTTGAATCTTGTTGATTCTTTTCCTTTTCAATTTCCACTTCCTCTTTTTGACTTTCAAGTTCTTTCTGAATTCAAGGTTCTAATTCTTTTCCACTTCATAATTGTATCGCTTTAATTTGTTCATTTCCTTTGTCTTTGGGATTTATTTCCACATTACTAGGAAATGTTCCAGGTATTCTATTATTAAGTGCAGTAGCGATATGTCCAAGTTGCGTTTCAATATTTTTGATAGCTGTTCCTTGATTTTGTAATTGGTTTCCTTGTATTTGTAATTGATTTCCTTGATTTTGTAAATGTTGACCCATATTTAATATTAATTCTTCTATAGATAATTTCTTATCTTTAAATTGTGGGTTATTAAATCCAGTGGATAATTAGATCTATAATTAGGATTTCCTTGATTAGATGGATTTCCTAATGGTTGTGTCATATTATTCATCCATGGTTGATTAGTTATGTTATTATTCCAATTAAAATTAGGATGATTTTTCCATCCAGGATTATAATAATTTGCATAAGGATTATTGGGTTTGTTATTAATTGCATTTATAGTTTCATATTGAGATTGGGATTCTATAAGTTGTCCAGATGAATTTTCTTCTGATATAGTTGGAGAGTAATTCATTCCAAAATGATCTAATTTTTTAGATACAACAGCTATTTGCGAAGCTAACATAGATATTGCATCATTTTCATGAATACTAGCTATTTTTTTCGGATTCATTCTATCAGCAGGCCATTGGAAATTATTGGTTGTCATTTCTTCGATTAGTGCATAGGCTTTATCAAATGGTTTTGACATTAATGATCCTCCAGCAGCAGCATCGATGATTGATCTTAAAGATCCTACTAATCCATTATAGAAAGTTTGGATAATTAACCAATCTGGTAACGCATGATGTGGGCATTTCCTAAGAAGTTCTTTAAATCTCTCCCAAGCTTTATATATTTACTCTCCATCAAACTGACTAAAAGAAGTTATATCATTTCTAAGCTTAGCAGTTTTAGATGGTGGAAAATATTTGGATAGAAATTTTTGTGATAATTCTCCCCAAGTTTTAATAGATCCGAGTGCTAACGAATTTAACCACATTTTTGCCTTATCCCTTAAAGAAAAAGGAAAAAGTCTAAGTCTAATAGCATCGTTAGATACTCCTTCATATTTAAAAGTAGCACATAGTTCTAAAAAACTAGCAAGATGTAAATTAAAATCTTCAGTAGGTGAACCACTAAATTGATTATTTTGTACCATTTGGATAATTGCAGGTTTAAGTTCAAATGAATTAGCAGCTACATCGGGGTTTTGAATAGTTAAATGAATTTCATCTAATGTAGGGTTGGCATAATCTCGTAATGGTCTTGGTTGATTGATATTTTCATTTTCAGGAATATTTGCCATTTGTGTTAAATTTATAATTTCTCTTTTTTGTTTTTTAATTCTTTTAATTGTACGCTCTAATTTTGAATCGTAAGGTATTAAAGTTTCGTTTCCAAATTTTCTCATACAATTTTATAAAATAAAATAGTCTGTTACTCTAGTAATTAATTTCTTTACTTCCCCGGCAACAACGCCAAAAACTTGACCCACTTTTAATATGTTTGCAATTTATGTTTATAGCAACGGCACCAAAAACTTGATCCCGCTTTAAATATATATATGATTTAATGATGAAATGTATAATGTGGATTCTACGCAAGTATACGTATCGTATCAAGTAATACAGGGCTCTAGTGGAGTCCTGGTTATCGATCCCACAGGGAAGTTTTTAACAGATTTGTTATCAGTTAAATTAAAGGAATTACTTACTAATATAGTAAACAGAAATTTAAAGTAACTATAGCAAACTAAAGTAAACTAATGCTTGAAATAAAGTGATTTAAATAATTCAGAAAAAGTATCATTCTCCTTGTTTTTAGAAAATTAAGTGAATGATGAATTTAAATAGAATTCTTAAATTGTATTGTGACAAATAGGAGCATTCCTATTCTTTACCCTTTGGTCTAGGTGCAAAGAACATTGACTAATCCTATGTTTGATTACTGAATCTGCAGCTAGGCTGGGAGGATACTGGCTGCCACTTCAGAGCTCCCACGTTCCCCTCACCTGAGGGCTAACATCTACACTTCAGCTCTCAAAACAGTAGGACCGAATTGAATATATTAGTCTGTCACACTAAAATGTCCAATTCTACGTCTGATAATTAATATTTCCCTATTTATTTGCACCCGCCTTCCAAGGGTTTTGACTTCCCTGAATATTGGATGTAATTTTTACTATAGTTGATAATTCAATATATTTTAACTACTCAATTGGCCAGATTGAAAGTAAATTAAGTTTTAAGTAAAAATTATCACAATTTATTTTAATATTAGGTACTTCTATTTAATTTCATCAATCCGCATAATTTTCATAAACAAGGAGAAAGACTAAGAAAACTACTCAGAATGCATGGGAATAAAACAAAGCATGGATTTCATTTAAAGTTAATAACAATAAACAAAGATACTTATCTTAATTTCCTCTCCAAGCAGACTCCTTGAAGTTCCTTTGACTTTTCCTTCTAGTACAACAAACTTCTAAATAACACTCAAATAAACTAAAGAAACTCACTAATGACTAACAACAGACTCACTTAAAACACCAAAAATAGACTCAGACTCTCTAAAATAGACACACAAAAGACACAAGAGACACACCTAGACACTAGAATTCGGCCTCTATTTATAGAGGTAGGCAAAGGTCCAAGGGGTGCTTAAACACCTCTTCAAAAAGTGTCCAAGTTCAAAGTATTTGCATTTTGAACTGTCTCGCCGTCGGCGGGAAACGACCTTGCCGTCAGCGGGGATTCTAGAAGATCTTTAAACCGCGCTATCTCGCTGTCGGCGGGCTCGGGCTCGCTGTCGGCGAGGTAGTTATAATTCCTTCAGAAATTCTCCTCACGATCTTGCCATAGGCGGCCTCGATCTCGCCGTCGGCAACTTAGTTCAATTTGCAGGAATGTTTGATCTAAATTCACTCCATTTCATGCTTTTTGCTTTAATCACTTATAAATCTTCATTCCTGCAGTAAAATAAAGAAAATACCTTTTTTTAAAATGCAATTTCATCAAAAATAGATATGAATTTCTTAATATATTTTTCTGTGATCAACTTGCTAAATAATTCATCCACAATCATACCCTTATGCATAATGAAACTTGACGTTTTAATTATCCCTTTAAGTGGGGTAATCCTCCTTTAATATTTTATTTATAAATTATGTGGTGTCGGAACAAGGGAACCATGTGACCTTAACCGGTGTTGCTATAATCAACTTGAATATTCCCTTAATAATACATTAAGACACATCAATTTAAACATCTCTAAAATAAGACACTTCTCTCATCATTTCAATTTGACACTTCTAAAACTATACCCGCTGCAACGAGGAGCTTGGAGCATACACGGTGGGCAGTACAGCTATCTTTAACAACAAAATTCCTTCTTAAAAATAAAAAACAAGCGATAGGACTTTGAGGTAGTTTGCCTAGTGCAACATAAACCCTTTACTTTATCTCTATAGGTCTTTGCACTTCATGCAATATAAGCCCTAAACTCGTCTTAGGATTTCGAGGTTGTCATTGGATATGACATAAATCCTCCTATCTTCCAAGCTATTCACATGATCGGTATCAAGTGAATGTAAGCCCTAAATAATAAAATTGACAGGATGAAACATTAAATAATTATCTCAAATTGAAGCCAAATAATATGATAGTTTGGGAAATCACCAAGAGGGTAATTATTTTTGATTTTGTGGGGTTAGACCTCCAATAAGTGTGTTGGTGAAGGAGTTTTGCCAAATCAATGTGCATTGTGAAGAGAGTCCCGGACAGAGTCCCACACTTCACTTTCTCTTTATGCCTTCTGGGTTCGATTTTGCTGTCGGCAAACTGAGCCAATCCTTCTACAAATCATAAATCCCTTTTAATTAATACCTGAAATTTAAGCCTAAGTTATTTAAATCGATAACAAAGCAAAAAAAAATTGAAAACATGTTACAGAAATATAAAAAGATAATCTGATAAAATAACAAGAATATATGCCAAGTTCACGATACAACCTTTTTCATAGTGTTTGCATTATAATTACAAGGTCTGGCCTTCGCTAATTTTCAGAACTTTTCTTTCTACAGTGACAATGTCGACCCCTATGCTTACCTTCTCCTGCAATATGCCCACATCTAGTGAGGCCTGTCTTGCTGCACTAATGATCCAGTTTGGGACCGACTTCAGTGAGTTCAAAGTCGTACTCAGAAAAAACCTGTTCATTATCGTGAAAGTTGCCACCTCCAAAATTCAGGAACCATCTGCTGAGTTCGACCTGAACTCCCACCAGGACTTCCCTTCTACTAAGAAGGTGAAGGCTGCTTCAGTCCCCGTCAAGTCAGTCGTCTCCGTGACCAACATAGTCATCACCCCTACTGCTACTAGTTTTGCCGTCACCGCACCTACTTTCTCGTCTGCCATGGAAAAGGAAATTTTGTCTAAAGAAGATTCTGATGATGCTTTTCTTGCCGCGTCATTTATATTTGAGATTGGTTCCGGCTCTAGAGTTCCCCCACCGACAAGAACTCAAAAGAGGAACCACAGCAGTAAGATTCTCAAGTCTGCAAGGGCACAAGTTGGAATTCTGCCAGTGATTGATGAGATTCCTCGAGGAACTCAGTTTACTGGAGATCACTCTGCTCCTTCGAGGGAGTCAGTTCCACCTGTTGGTTAATACTACTGGAGATGAAAGCCTCCACAGGATTGCTGCTGCTTTACCATGACCACATGGTTGTGATGAGGTGAGGGAGAGGCCCACACCCGTCAGTAAAGTCCGTACAATATTCCCAAAATTGGCCGATAAAGAAGGATGTTCCTTTGCCAAGCTACTTAGAAGAATGGGATGCGTAATATCCCCAAGAATGAAGGATGAGATTATGAGAAAGGAAAGACCTGTTCGTCCGACACAGAAATTTTTGGACACTTCATCAGTGTGTATTTTTGTTAAACACCGTTTGGGGAAGCATGTTGATGCCACCACTACATATGCTACTACTGCCACTCTGACGCCTGTAGAGCGCATATCAGTCAAGATTCAACTGGGTTTGAGAGTATCGTCTACCAATGATAAAAGGAATTCTCGAAGAAGAAGAGAAAGAGAGGATTACCTTCCTCTGTACATGGTCTACATTTTAGAGAGCACACCTTTGCTCGACACTCTGCTGTCCCTGCCGAGACAATCCGTCTCAAGGCACCGACTTTCAAGAGGAGGGTGTGGATACCAAAGGTTACTGCACCGGTACATTCTGAAAAGTTTAAATTAAATTGTGAGTGCAGTATTCCCGTTGATGCTACTGTCGTTGCCTCAGAGTTAGTTGCAGAGAGGAATGACAGTCGAGAAAGACATACAGACCTCAAGTTAATGAGAGGAAAAATGGTTGAAGAAAAAGTCTGAAAGCTCTGAGCAGGGATTTTAGAATTAGCAAAAGAACAAGGATTGGACATAGATGACGAGGATTACTACCTGCTAGACTACATGGAGGAAGAGTTCATGGAGATCAATGTTGTTGAAATAAGGGCCACGTCTTCTGTGTGCTATGCTACTTCGTCTGAGGAGAATGCCGTAGAAAAATTCTAGAGGATCATTTTGTTAAGTGATGAACAGATAAGTCAAATAGAGAAGAAGATGGAAGAGATGGCCGACGCCATGATTACCATGGCCATAGTACATGGACAGGCACAGTCACGACTAGCAGCATCTCTGGAAGTTAATCAACCTGAAAATTATACATATCACAGATTAAAGAAGAGAGGTCGCTTTTGCTAATGAAGACAAGCCGCCAAAAAGGATTCAGCTCCAATAGAGCCTTCCTGGAGGAGTTCGGTGCCTTGCTTTACCCCAAAGGCTTTGTGCCCCCTACTTTCAAGACATTCGACGGGACAGAAAATCCTCGTCAGTATATAGCACACTTCAGAGCCAGTTGTTGCAACATAAAAGGAATCGAAGCATTGTTATTCTGATAGTTCTTTAGTATTTTTTCAGGGATAAAGTTTGATTGGTACATTGAGTTTTCCAATATATCAATGAAGACCTTTGCGAAAATGGAAAACATGTTCGTGAAAAGATTCGCTGGAACGCAGCACCATGTCACTATAGGAGATCTCGTAGTGGAACGACAAAAGCCCGACAAGACCATAGTCGATTGCATTTTGAGATGGAGGAACTTAAGCATGAACTGTGAGCCTCAGTTAGAAGAACAACATGCGATCAAGATACTACTTACGAGTATTCACGGTCTAGTGGCTTTCATGCTTAAGGGTCTCACTATTAAGTCCTTCAGAAGTTACTCAGTAAGGCCAACAATTTACAAGAGGAAGTCAAGCATATGTAGCATGCAGAAAAGTTAGAAATGCCTAGATCAACTAAAACATTTGAGAAGAAATTTGGTGTAGTGGCAACGATTGACAAGAGCAAGCAACCGATGAGAATTCAATCTGAGCAGCCGTCGCAGCTGCAACATAGTCAGCCGTCTCAGTACAGTCAGTCTCAATAGTATGGTCAGTCCCATCCACAGTAGAACAAGCAGTATATCATCTTAAAGAAATGAATACATGTAATCTAATGGTTCAAGCTATTTTGAAAAAGAAGGTCCCTAGCTTAAGTATGGGCATTTAAAGTAGAAAGGTGGTTGAGAGTTGGTTATAAGGTGGTTGGGAGTTGGTTATGGTTAAAAAATTAACCTAACCTCATTTGGTAGAGAAAAATCTAAAGAACTCAATGGTGTAAGTGGATTTGGTCAAATCAAGTTCCATGTGAAGATATTCTCAGTAAAAGTGGGCACAAACCTTTAGAAGAGAGAAAATAATGGATATTTAAGTTTTGAATTGATTATATTGAATCACATTTTGTATTTTTGAATTTAGAACAACTTTAGTTGAACTGGAAACTTGATTTAAGGTCATTTTGAGGTAGTTATGGCCAAATTATCCTTTTATTATTGAAATTATAATTTTTCTCTCTCCTAATTATCATTGACTCAACAAGCTTCCAAACCTAGTTGGATTTAGGCACAAAGGGACTCATTTGAAAGGTTTCAAAGATATATATGTAATGGGAAATCCTTTTTTTTTTCAAAATATTGACTCTTTCAAAATCTTTTATGTGGGACAATTTTTCTTGCTTGAAAACTCTAAGTGCAAATTTTATGTAAAAAAAGTGTCCAATTACCATCAAACTAGTTTGCATGATTTTCATATGTGATTATGAAGATCTTGCCACTGATAGAATATAATTTGGTTCATCGGATTTGCTTGTGGAAATAATGCTAATTATTTAGTTTATGACGATAATATTCATGCATAAAAATATGAATTAAAATATTTTTCAAACAATCGTCAAACTTCATTGCATGAAATTAATATGTGATAATAAGCCTCATGCAACTTTTAAAATGAAGACTTGAGTCCTATATTATCTCAAGAGAGAAAATGATAATCTCAGGTTTTGAATGATTAAGTCTTTTTTAAGGTTATCTTTGCATTTGATTAAAAATTGATTGTATTTAATGATTATTTTGATTGGTTTTGATTTTAGTCAAGTTAAAACCCAATTAAAATTAGAGTATGTTCAATACTAGATCAAATGAAACCCAGTTAAGTTTGAGTCAAGAAATAGGTTTGACCAAAAATGAGGTCAAGAAATGGGCTCACATAAGACATCAGATTATTCAAAGTATAACATACATATTGATGTTAACAGATAAGATCAACTAAGTCCAAGAGTGAAAAGATTATTTTTCAACATCAGTGTTTTGGCTTTAGGATAATTTGAGGGTTGAAAGTCTGGTTTTGATTTTAGTTTTTTGATCTTTTTCCTAATTGAGGATCATGGGAATTTTTATTTTAAGATTTTAGAGTTTAGGTTTTTGTTTGAGGATTTAAGTTTTGAAATTTTAAGATTTAAAATTTTTTCATTTGAGGATTTAAATTTTTTTTATTTGAGTTTTTGAAAGTCATTTGATTTAAGATTTTAAAAATCATTTATTTTAATGTTTGAAATTCATTAATTTGAAGGTTTGAAAATCATTTGTTTGAAAGTTTGAACATAGTTTGTTCTAAGGTTTTGATACTCATTAGATACATGAACACATTAGGATGGATTAGCATACAAACTCACATCTAACCTATTAGGTGAACAAAACAATTAGATCATGATAGAAAACACATGTAGATTCATATGTATACTGAGAGCTAATTGGAGAGGAAAATTCAATTTGATAAAACTGAACAATTCGGGATGAAAAGCATAGGGACTCAAATTCAAACCAAAAGGCGAACAAGGTTTTCAAATCAGGATAGATAGACTTTGTGGAGTCATATCATATCTAAATTTTATCAATACTTGGAGATTATTCGGGACACTGGGTCTCCAAAAGGTCCCTTATGGGTTTCAATGACTGAAACTAGCGTGTAGTGGTATTGGTCTGCACCCTATTTCCTAGGCAAGGCGTTGATCAACTATTCAAACACAATGAAACTAGATCAATAAGCCAAGAAGGAGAGGAACTCCATTGTCATTTGTCTGAGTTTTAATGGCTTAAGCAAGAAATGTTCTTAGGAGGCTCCCACAACTTTTTTTTTCATTAGCTAGGTTACTGGCTTGCTGAATCCGATATTTTAACATAGTAATGAACTCGAGAGAAATATTCAGGATGGTGCCATGTAGACCATGCTCCACTTCTGAGGAAGCAAATATGTGTAAGATGTTTAGTCCACACTAAACATAGACATTGCACTCCTTTTCTTTGATAGTATGATCATGACTTAGAGTAACATGTTAATGTTACACTAAATTCCTAGTCAAAATGTTAGCTTTTGTTGAGGCCTGTTTACTCGACAAATAAATGGACCAATGAAAGGAATTTTTTTTAGAATTTGTTGATTTACACCAAGTAAGGATCTGTTAGGGGACATACCCTTGATCAAACTTAATATTCCAAAACATTAACCTACATAACCAATCAAAATTGGCTCAAAATTAATGATCCTTATCACATAATGATGGTGCCAGTGTAGGATTGCTCCAACATCGATGGACCAAAAAGGCTAAACCTGTGAAAAGCTATTTAAGACAATATTATGCTTAATCCTATGATCCATGGCATTCTATGACCGATGCTAGTAAGTTTTTGTACAAAGGTTACATTAGGCTTACTGAGTCAAGGTGTAGGCCTGATCAATTTTCAAGTCATAAAAATGAGGCATATGAGCCTTAGAAGTGGAAAAATACTAAAAGAATTTTTCTTTAGACTAACATTATCAAGAAAGCATCCTAGTTTATTTTTATATTTATGAGTCTAAAGTACTGCGTTCCTTTAATATGGTAATTGAACATAAGAAAAAAATCTTTCCGACCATGGTATGTCTAATCCACACTAGACTTGGTATGACATTTCAATCTCTTTGCTACCAATAACTGCACTAGGGTAGCTGGGATGGTGCTACACTGGTCTGCTTATTCTAGCTGACAATTGTTATCGAGATTGGTGTAATTAACAAAGCTGACAAAATCTAAGGAAGGAAAACATAGGTTTCCAGTAAGATATGCAGAGAAAAGAATCTTTTATGGACCATAATCCTCCTTTGACTTACTATTATAAAAAAAACTAACTTGGCTACCAACATTTTACTAAATCAAGGCCACTTGACTTGACCACATCACGATGGCGCCCAAGTGGAATTCCTCCAACAATGATGAGTCAAAAAGGAGAGTGTAAGGTATACGATGAGTTATATTGATAATGAAAGTGTCAAATGACATATCCTTCACTTAAAAATATAACCTCAAAGGATTGATTCACACCATTATCATTTTATTGCATCATAATCAACCAAACTCAATCAATATGATGATGCCCAAAAGGGATTGCTCCAATACTAACTTATCCTAAAAGAGAGATAGTATGGTATTCAATTAGTCATACTGAAAAAGTAGGTGTCCTTACTCAAATTTAATGACCTAAAGGATTCACTTCAAAAAAAGCCTTGAGTGACTTGAGGTTAATAAAACTAGACCACATCGTGATAGTGCCCTGACGGGATTGCTCCGAAATTGATGGATCCTCAAGAGATAAGAGATTTATGGAAAGTTTGAGCATTATCATACAAGGCTTGAGAATCATAATATTAAGGATATGAATGATTCAATAATATTTCATCAAATTTAGACCAGAAAGCATGAAGACTCACATCTTGCTAAAGAGGTGCACAGGGTGATAAGTCCAGGGTAGATGACCAAACAAAGATATCCAATCTTAGAGATAATCAGAAGAGACTCATAACTGTTTGTTTATTTTTTGATTAATTGATAGATATATTTATTTGATAGATTGATTAGAAATGTTTGTTTGTTTTGAAAGTTACTTGAACACTTTAGGTGGAAAGCACATTTGGACTCATCTAATGAGTGAACAAGATGATTAAGTCGGGATAGATAGATAATAAAAAAGATTTCCATCTACTTAAAACTTGAATACATTAGAATAGAAAGCGTTCAGAGTCACATCCAACTTAAGAGATAAACTGGATGATAGAATCGGGATAGAAGCCCATGTAGACTCAAATCCACCCGAGAGCCAATTAGAAGGGCACTCGTTATTTGTTTTAAAATGTTTTAGTATAAAAGGAATTTTTTTTGTTTTCTTTATTAGTTTAAATGATTGTTTCAAGATTTGTTTTTTTGTCATAATTTTTTTTTATTTTTTGATGTTTGTTTTGAAATATTTGATTGAAAGTTTATTTTAAAGATTTTGTTTTGTTTTGAAAGATTTGTTTTGAAGACATTGTTTTGCTTTGATAAGTTTTCCCACTCTTGAGATGGTGAGTTTGCCCACACCTTGGATAGTTGATGGGTTTATAAAAGGGAATTCATTCATTAGGCAATTTATTTTGATAAGTTTGTTTGTGTTTTGAAAATTTAATAAGAGTTTTTTTTTTGTTTTGATATAGTGTCAACTAAAGAAGTTTCATAATTCATATTGAGATATCATTATTTTAAAAACACTAAATATAATCCTTTTTAAAAGTAAACAAGGCATATGTAACATTCTTATATTCAATTACTAGAAATTTTGTTCCTTAAACAAAGATCACAAATAAAAAATATTTTCACAACAAATAATGAAACATTCATAGTAACAAAATATAATAAAAATATCTCAAAAATGTTCACAAAGAACCACAAACATGTAAACACAGTCATAAAGACTGCACAATCATCATAACTTCATGATTCTGTCTTCAGAGTGCAAGAGGAATGATATTCTAAAACACAATGTCTGTCTTGTATTTGTAAGGATGCTTGGATTTCTGCATCTTTTAGAAGGTAACATATATCATTCACGAATGGTACAAAGTCAATAGCTAACACTGATCATCTAGGAAGTGGAATGGAATATGCTCCAGTGAATTATCTAAGACCTACATACTGATCTCATTCCCAATATAATGTCACATCGACTCACAAGCGAGGTTGTGCAAAAGAGCTGGTCAAATTCATTATGATCAATGTGTGGTGGAATATAGTACTGGTTCATAGATGTTCACTCTGCAACTATCATATACACTTTTAGGTAGTATGATGTGTCATAATACAATCCCCTTTATCAAGTTTTTAAAGAACAGTAGTATGTGATCCACTTGCTCACCACAAAAAATAACAAATGGATGGCCTATAAAATCATGTTCATAGATTTTGCCTTTGAATTTCATCCACTTTTGAGGTCTCAAATAGGTTTGATCTTTTAGCAGGCCTTGACAACCATTCATCGATAGTCCACATATAACGTGGCCAATCTTTCACTTTTCCAGATAAATAAAAACTCTAGTGAAGAATTGTAGTCCATCTAAAATATTGACCGACCAGCCTCTTATTTGTTCAAAGTTTTTAAAATTGTTTCTACATCTATTTACTTCTTGTCAGCTAATCAATAGGCTTAATCTAAGGATGTTGATGGGGAATATGTTTTGTTTCCACCGATAATGGCTCAGTTGGAGAAGTAGGAGGTGTGTAATTAAACTTGCTATTTAGGGCCATCTGGGATAATTCAATAGGAACATATTCTCTTATAGTTGGTGTAGGACATGAGTCTCCTACCTTGGCTTTCTCAACCATCTTTATATACATCCTCTTGAGTTTCTTATTTTTACCTTCTCTATGTCTTAGTTGAGGTAGGTTTGATGATGACAAACTTGAGCCTATCCCGGACTGGTATCCTGCTTGATTCAGTGCAAATTGATGGGAGTGTTGCTTCTCTCATTAAAAATTCTATCAATGGTTCTTTCTTAGGTACTTCTTCTGGTTTAGGTATTGTGATAGCTGGACTAATACAGAGCATGTCCAAGTCATCAAATCCAATGTCAAATTTATTGGTTAGGTTGTTCATAAAGTAAATCTAGCCAACTATTAGAGTGACACTATCCTTGAAGGAAAAGATGAGCGTTTCAGTGGATATTTACTTGCAACAAGAACAAAGAGTTAAATGTCATTTACAGATCAATCACAACTTCTAAATTTCTAAAATGTTTCCTCAATAAGGAAAGAAGTTTAATTAAAAATTTTAGAAAATAGAGTTTAAGTATATTCAAATAAGTTCTAAGAGAATATTAGGAAGATTTCTGATGTTTGAGTTTGAACGCGATGAACAGAGTTGAACTGATTAAGTTTTAACTAAGTTTAGTTGTTTATGATAAGTGAAACTAAGAAAATATCTCATTTAAGCCAGATTTTAAATTCAAAATGTTGATAATTTGATTATTATATTTGAAACTTTAAAAATTAGTAGTAAAATGACTTCTAATCTTGATCCAAAAAATAGATTTTATTAATTAGAAATTTCTTATACATAACTATGAATGATATTTCTCCATGTAACACCCATTGATGAGAAGGATAAGATGTACACTCTTAGACTCGCCTAGTTGATAGAAACCTCTATGACATACTTTTTTCTATCACTATTGGACCTTCCTACATAGGTTCAAACTCACTTCCAATTTTTCAGTGAGCAAGGATTGATATTTTAAGGACTATGACCAATTCTCCTACCTAAAAAGTTATTGGTTCAACTAGTTTATCATGAGCTTGAACCATCCATACTTGATACTGTTTAGGATTTTGTTAAGCTGATAGAAACGCTTCTTCTAATCATTCTAGTTTCTCTAACTACAGTTTGATATTCTATTCTAGAGAGCTCTTCTAAAAATAGTAATCCTTAGGGAGGGAATCTGTACTTTCAAGGGATGTACGGTGTCATACTATAAACTAAGGAAAATGTTTAGTTGGGGTTTGATATATGGTTTGATAACCCCATAAAGCATCCACTAACTGCTCATGCCATTGGTTTTTGTTACTTTCAAGTGTCTTCTTCAGGAGTATTGAACTTTTGTTGAATGTTTCAGCCAGTTCATTCACTTAGGGATAATATATAGTGGAATATCTTCAATCAATGTTATGGCATTTCACAAAATTTTTCTAATCTTAAATGCAGGACATTATCTGATATAAATTGTCATAATATTGAACTGATATATATTGTAGTTTCTAAAGAAATGAATTATATGGAGAGCTTTTGATTCTATCAAGGGAATTGATTCCACTCACTTCGAGAAACAATCAGTCACTTCCAATATAAAATTATTATTTTTGGATGAAAGAGGATCAATAGGTCTCGTGATGTCTGTGCCATAACATTAGAAAGGCTACAAGGTAATCGTAAGGTTCGTCATTTGATGCAAACTACTCCATGTCCTTGACACCGGTGGAATGGTTATGTAGTTTCAATATTATTGTTGATAATTGTTGGCCAATAATATCCCATTCTTTGAATCTTTTCTTTAATCTTAGGAACAGATTTATGAGCTCCACATAAATCTTAATATATCCCCTTAACGATCTTTCGGGCTTCAAGCTCATCTAAGCAATGTAACCACATATGATCGAAGAACCTTCAATAAAGTGTGTCATTTATGAGAGTGTATGATAATGCTCTATCTAGTGAGCTATTGATTTATCTTGGAATAATTTGCGTTATCACAGATACTCTATAAATGACTCTCCATTCAACTGACTCTTCAACTATGGCTACAGTAAATTGTTCCTTATGTCGATTAATATAATCTATATCATGTAGAGAGAACCCACCAACGTTGGACTTCAATCGGTACTGATCCTCTTTTGAGCATATTATCTCTTTAGTCATCTTTGCCAAAGATATAACACATTCTACCAATCTAACTAATCACTAACTCTGAATCTCTGAAAACATTTACCTCTTTAATATCCAGTAGATTATTCAAGTGTAAGCCAGTGATTAGAGCTTCATAGTTTACTTCATTGTTAGTACACTAATCTGATATATGATAGAAGAATCTCATCATTCCTCATTAAGCGGTTATAAATTCGAGTTATATACCTACTTTATTGGGGATAACCACATTTGTATTGGCTTGTTTCTTAGATGAGGAAGCATTGTTATTGTATAATTCCCAGCATGATTTATTTTGATCTTCTAGCGTCATATTTGTCAAGCCATCATCATTTGGAGGAGCGTTTCCAGTTAAAGGATGTATTGCTAAAAAATTGCCAAATCTTGGCTTTCAGTAGCATGCAAGGGAATGAATGTTATATCAAATTGCAATAAGATCATTGACCAATGAGCTAGTATTCTTAATAGAGTTGATAGATCATCAAATATTGCAATGGATTAATCCTATATATAAGATTGATTTTATGAGAGAGCATGTAATGCTTTATTTTTTTTACTACAAAATCCAAAGTTAGATAATTTTCTTTTGATTAAAGGACTATTTTTTTTACTGGGATAAATCAATGATTTAAGTAATACAATACATTCTCCTTACCTGGATCATTAGTTAGGGCTAGCAACGTGCTAAGGGATTATTGATCCACCGATATTTATACTTATAAATATGATATGAAAATTAGCAACGGCGACAAAAACTTGATCCCATCGGATATATATATATATATGCTTATGATTTTGATTTATAATGTGGATACTACGCAAGTATACGTATCATTTATCAAGTAATATAGAACTTTCTGATTAAGCCCCGAGATATCGAACCCACAGGGAATGGATGAAAATCTTTAAAGGAATAAAAAAATTATCGTTTTACCTTTTTTTATGGTTTTTGAAAAGTATGTCTTGATTTTGAAAAGTTTTGAAAGTTGAATTATCTTTTGAAAATTCTTTAATAAAATATTAAGCAAGAAATTAAAATTATAATAACTAATAACACTGTATGTAAAACACTATTAACTAGAATATCTTTTTCTTTCCTTTTATGAGGTAGTAATAATTATTAATGTATTGTTGTGGAAGTATTTAAATTTATTGTGACAGATAGAAGAAAATGTGTTCTTTACTCTTACTTGGTTCTATAAAGAACATAGGTTAATTTGAAATTTTTATCATTTTGAACATGGTTAGGCAGGGAAGATACCAGTCTCTCACTCTAGAGTTCCCTCGATTCCCACCAACTCAGGGCTAACTTCTCATAACAAAACTCAAAAATTCAAACCAAATTAGGGGGTTTTAGCCTGTCACTCTAAAATCCTCTAATTTTACTCCCTTTCATAAAAATATCTTCTATTATTACATTCAAATAAATGGACAACAATTATCACCCATATAATTGCATGTGGTTCTTACTAACTTTTATGAGATAATACCGCATTGGATCTTACATAATCTCAAGAAATTCTACAACTTAACAGGCCAAATTAAGAAGTAAACAAAGTTTTTAGAATCAATTTTCACAACTTCATCCAACATTAAACACTTATACTTTCCACAATAATTCTTCATAAACTAATTACTTCTCCATTTAAGAAAGAAAAAGATAAAGTAAACTACTCAGAATGCATTGAGAAAATACAAAAATACATTGATTTGAAATTAAAAATCATAAGAAAAACAAAAAATAAAAACAAGTATTAATTAAAAAACTAAATGTAAGAACAAAAGTAAACACTTATCTGAAAATTCTCTCCACAAGACTCAGAAAGTTCCTCTGAAACTTTAACTCTTCACTAAACTACTCCTCAGAGCGGATCTCCCAACTCCGATGAATCAGAATAAACTTCAGACTGCCAGCAAAGGTCATTTGAAGGTATTCGCAATTAGCTATCTCGGCACAGTGAAGGCATTATAAAATTAGATATCTCGGCACAGTGAAGGCATTTGATGATCGAAATAGTGAAGTATTGCTAGCTCAGCACAGTGAAGGCATTTGAAGATCTTCATTGCCAAGAAAAGAGATGAAGTTATGATTCATCCTCAACATTACAAAATATACTATAGAAGTTCAACCAGTCGAGCTAGCACAGCTCAGCACAGTGAAGGCAAAGTATGCTAGCACAGGTATAAATTTCCATGGAAGCTACAAACACATGGAACTTATGTATGATACCACTCAAATTTGAAACAAGGCCCTAAATTTCAATATACATTATATCCTTCCTCTCTACACATCAATTATGTCACATTAACCCCCAGCCATAAATCCACATTGGAAGAAATCTGAGTTAAAAACAACAGAAGTAAATAAACTGTAAATTGCAGTAAAACAGATATAAGACTTTTGCTTTACATTGAACCAAACAAATTTAAAATATTAATACGCTATACTTTCATTATACTGAATTCTCCCTACATTGCATTCATTTTTAAACAAAGCAAATAACCCATTTTCTTATTCTATCCAACCATATTTACCTCAACATAAACAACAACAATAGCATAAATATTAAGGTTAAATTTGTAATAGCTTTACTGCAATGTTGATTAATTTATCAGAACATGTCCCAGAATATAAGACACAATAAAACATGAGCACAACAAAATTGCTAACAGATACATAACGGCAACCAAAAATAACAAACTTAGGATAATCTAATCATGCAATCTATGCCCTTTAAAAACACACATATAGCAACGTTCATCATTTTCCCTGCATGTTATTCATATCAAACATTATAAGAAATCATGATGCCACTATGCTTCTTTGGCTGCCGTATATCACAACTTTCTATTGGTTATAACGAATTTCATGTTAGAAATAGAACATTAATTCAATTTTCACATTCAAAATTTAATTAACAAAATCTATTATTTCACTCATCCCATGACACACTTGCCTGAAATGCACTTCCTATATACTTTAGGAAGATTTACATACATACCACTCAAACAAATGCCACAATTGCAATAAACAACAGAAGTTGAAGAAGAACCAGTTGAATCTAAAATATTTATAGGAGTACTTCATAGCTAGTCAAACCATTCATGAAACAAAATTTATACAATCATTACAATTAACCAGAAGAGGGACATAACAAATTACATGGTTCAGTCGAAGTGACGTACATCCATGGGAAAAGAGCATTAAATTTCTTTATTACTGTAATAGAAAATGATTTACATGAAGCTCTACCTACAACCTTCTATTTACATGAACTTCTAACACCTTGTCATTGCAAATCACAACACATCAAATACCCTAAAATTACAATTCTTACAACTTACATTTCTAGTAGCAGAAATCACACCACCTATGAAGATATAAGAATTTCTCCTATTTACAACAAAACCTTATACATGAAGCCCCAGCTATCCTTCAACACCAGCTATGCAAGTTTACTGGATATCAGAAAAAAGACCCTAAAAAAAAGTGCATCAAATATAAATGTAATCATAACATAATAAAGAAAAACTGCACAATTGCAGTAATTAATATTTCATAATTTTGCTAACAGAGAAAGGGTACACATGTGCAAGGTAACCATCTTTTCAGAACTAAACATTACATGTATGTCACACAATTCTTATATATCTACGTATCTGATAAGTAAACTTTACATGTATGCCACACAATTCTTAAAAGCATGTGCAAGGTAACCATCCTTTCAGAACTAATAATCTTTACATGTATGCCGCACAATTCTTATATATTTATGTATCTGACAACTAAACTTTCCTGTTTACACCTACGCAACCCAATTCTTATATATTTATATAGCAGAGAAAGGGCTCTCCCACATTATGGGACCTTCATAAGCATTTATCATATTAAAGGAGAAACAACTCAATTCCTAAGGAGAAGCAGCACAGAAAGTTGAAGCAGACAAACCTAATGTTGCTTCAATTTAAAAAAAAGAATGGTGCTAACTTATATTTACTTTCGACCCCATTTACATCACTTTGGTGCACTTTAACATTGCAGCGGTTGCCCTTAGGCCATCCAAGCTGCTTCATGCACCGGTAACAGTCATAGCCAATGATAAGCATTCCCATGGATACTTTCAAAACAAACAAAAATATTATTCCAGATATCTGTAGAGAATTTAAAAGTGACAAAAAGATAATTCATAGATTCCTTTTTCTCCTTGCGAAGCAAACAATATGAAGAAATCCATGATTCAATCATCTTTAAAATATCAGCAATTGGCAGAATATAATGAAAGAGCCTGCTCATAAAAAATAACTGAGAAAACTTAACACATGAATTTCAAAGCCATCTCAAATCTAGCTCTTAAAAATTTTAAAAGGACCTGGCAAATGTTTAAGAGATGGACTCCCATGATTCTTGAAATCGATAAATAAGATTAGAGGAAATTAAATATATAAATGTAGAATGTAAAATAAAGGTGTTAAATATGTAAATTCAATAAAATTGATTTGTATGTATATAATATCCAAAAATGTCATATCCATGTGCAACAATATCAGATTCAACCCGATTCTTAATTGTGTCAAATCAAATGCATACATAGGCTAAGCCAACCTCTTCTCTTCTCAAAATTAATTAACAAGCATGATGTACAGAACAAAACCTGGAGCAAAAACTAACTTCCAGCAACCTATATAGCTAATGATGAGCATTCCCATAAATGTTTTATCAAACAAATATTCTATAAGTACACCATAAACATGAGAATTAAGCAGTAACCTGCACTTTCCCTCATTTCTTCCAGCAAGTCCACATTCAAGTACTAGTTATAGAGTATGTTTTGAATAAATAATACAATTCGACAAACATCTCCAGTACATGTCTATATGGAATATATGACTATGTTAAAAATAAAAGAAGGAATATATTTTATATAATTATCTATAAGCATCCCTACGAGATCAATGGGAGTGTGAACCACATAACTTAGATAAGAAAACAATAGCCACCAAAATACCTCATGATTTTACCACATGAGAATATCCTGAATACTTGCAGCCAAAACATCCTTATCTATCAATAAATGCAAATAGTAAAGAAACTATAAAATTCCCTCAATTAAACTATTCAGCCATTTGTCCAAAATAATAATAATGAAACCGAACACATAGACATGATTCTTAAAGAAGCAGTAGTTTAATGGAATCAAACCTACCATAGCTGAAGTGTAAATGTGAAGGAAATTATATAATCCTTGTTCAAATTATCCACTAATTTAGAAATGAGAGACAGAAAAGAAACTATGAAACAAGATTGCATTGAGCAACAAGCTTCCTAACAAAACATAGAACACACTAAATAATGCTTGTAAGATTAACAACAAAGGTTCATTCAGGATTGGCTGATGACATTTGTTATTTCTTCTCTTAAAGTTGTCATCTCTAAAGCATCTTCAACCTCTCGAGTGCATGCATTATGTGACTCATTTTTTTCCTGTGGGATTGTACGACCCAGGTGGTACTCAAATGCTTTAGGTGGGATATCATGGGAATCTTCATCTAAGGCAGCAAATTCTTCATCTAAGCAGGAGTGGTGTCGTCGAATGAAGTTGTGTAGTACCATTGTTGACACTACTATTTGTACTTGTTTTTGAAATGAATAGGTCGGCATGTCCCGCAATATTACCCATTTTTTTCCATACCCCAAAAGCTCATTCGATCACGCTGCGCAAAGATGAGTGTCTCTTGTTAAATAATTCTTTCTTGCCTCGTGCCAACCCGCTCGATCGTTCAAAATCTGGTTTATGATACTTCGTATCTGGATAAGGCTTCAGATATCCCCTTTGTAAGGGATATCCGGTGTCTACCAAGTAATACTTACCTATTCATTAATTGTTATTAGAATATGTTGGAAACTATCTAATGAAATCCACGTATATAACTACTTTGAGGTGGATATGGGAAACCGTGACTATGGTTTCTAGTTGCAAACTTGAATACTCGACTGTCGTGAGCACTCTCTTCCCATCCGGCCATTACGAAGGTAAAACACATATTGAAATCACATATTGCCATGACATTTTGTGTAGGGAAGCCACATTGACCTATGAATGCCACCTTCTTTGTGCTGGAGACACGTGCATCTACATGTGTTCCATCAATTGCACCAATACATTTCTAATATTGGAGATGTTAGCCTAATGCATGTGAGCGTGACTTATACAAAATAAAAGAATGTACTGCTAAATGCATACCTTGAAGAACGACATGTACCTTTGGTCATTGACAATCTGTGAGGGAACTGACTCAAAATTTGGATCATCGGGCTTTATTGTCTTGTGCGACAAACTACTAGTGCATTCAAATCGATAGAGAAATACCTGCTAATAGTTTCTGATGTATGTTGGAATCTCTCCATTGCATCTCGAATAGATTCATTATGGGATAAGATATACAGAGTTATTGCCAAAACTTTCCTTGGTGTGGTTCTATTTGACCCATGCAACCCATGGTGTTGCCGGAGTTCATTAAGCAGGTCACAAAAAATAACCTTCGTCATGCGGAACATGTTGAAGAAACGAGTTGGGTGACCTTGGAATAACTCACCTACCCATTTATCACCAATCTGTCTGGACGTCATGCAAGGGTTTTAGACAACGTACGTAAAATGGAAATAGTACAAGAACATAATGATTAATGCCACTCTACGATTGTGGATAACATGTTCCTCTTTGTGATTAACTTGTTCACCATCCATACTACAAAATTTACAAAGTAAAGCAAGTTATAAGTTTGCAAACTAGATCAAGTGGAACTTTAGATAAATACGTACGAAGTGTTACAGAATAAAACACAATTAAAAAGAAAAACAGTTTGTACTCGAAGACATTGAGTTCTAAACAAATAAAGAAATAAGATAATTGTCTATAGAACAAGTACTACAAATGCCACAACTAAAGTAAGGAATAAGGGAGACAATCAAGCATCCATGCCAATTTCTTTCATTAGATGGACTTGAGGACTTCCACCTGGAGGGCGAGGTTATAATGACAGAGGGTCGATGTTTTGTATCAATAATATTTGCTCGTAATTAGTGAGGTAAAAGCTAATTAGTTAATTTGAGCTTGCTTTTTATTTTGTAGATACCATTTTTGGGGAGGATGTGAAAATGAAAATGAATTAATCAACCTCATTTTTCCTTTTACCAATTATCTTATGTTTTTTTATTTTCAGAGTATAGGCAACTCAAAGAATGATGTGGTGATATCCTACCAAATAACGAAGATATATAATAGGATCAAAAGACATGTGATGAAGAAATTGAAAGTGATTTTTATAATAAATCAAAAAAATGATAATTACAAAAATAAAAGGTGCAAGTCATAATAAATCTTAAAACAATAATGACTTAATAACTAAAATTATCATAAGCCTAACTGTTTAAACATTAGTTGACCTATACAAGAGTCTTGAAGATGGTTGTAATGGCATGAATACAATAGATAGTTATTGCGAGAATAAATGCGAAAATTATGAATACACTAGCCTAAAAAGTAGAAACAACAGAAACTAATATTCTGCAATACATGTTGACAATAAGTATTTACATTAATTGTAATACTTAATATAAGATGATGAATCATCCATGCAGCAATAGCATGAGCAATAGTGCATCATTAGTAATAAAAGAAAATAACATAAAATCATTAGCAAAACCTCTAAGTCGAACTAATGAGCAACACCATATCCTTTGATGTTAACAGTTGGCATTAATAATGGAAAGAAAAATATTGGCTAAAAGTAAATTAGCAATAAAGAGTGCATGTTGTTGATTTATGGCACTATTCATCAGAAAAGATGACAACACATCATTGTGGAGTCAGGTTCCAAAAAAAGATTCTTCAAATATAATTTTTTTTTATAAAATTATTCTAAATGAATAGATTTAAGGTTTAGTTACTTATTTATGAGAGAGATTATTTTGTCAATTATTTTGAGGGGAGGATTGGATGACAATTTGAAGGTGTTTATTTTATATAGGTGATCCAACAAAAGGATAAATAAAAGAGGCCTGCTAAGTAAAACTAATAAATTTTATCTAAATCTGTGTAATACATTTATTAGAAGTATATCATTAAGGCCAAGTTAGGTCAATTGTAGCAAATAATTTAAGTTACTCATGTCGAGTGTAGTAAACAAATTAAGTTAATCAATCTTCCAACAATATTAGGCTCCTTATGATTATTTCACTCAAGAAAATATTCAAAAGAAAAAGTCTTCTTGATATCAACCATAGAAATTAACTCACAAAAATAAAGACTATCTTTTATTGACTATTATTTCAATAGAATGCAAATGCGTTAATACTTGTCAGTCCAATAGATAGATGACCATAACCAATTATGATGTCTATATATTCATATAAAGCACTTAATTGATAATAATCATTAAATCATCAAATGGATAAGAGGATTTAAAATGGCTTGAAGAGGTGATGGGCGCTAGTAAATAATCTAGAAAAAGTTAAAAGCAATATGGTTAAGATTTCATGGATTTATCATCTAGGTTAGGGAGAATATTGAAATGAAAATCTAAGGTTAACAAAAATTAAATTTAAAGCAACATAAAATCCTAAGTTATAAACCAACGTTAAGCTATTCTAAATAATAGGTCGATTCCTTATAAGTTTAAATAGATGTAAACTTATCCTATAAACTTTATTACTAATGCTTAAGATATTAACAATATTGAATTATTCCAGCCTTTAGATGCACTTTCAACAATCACAAATATATTAATGTGAATTATCCTTATTAACTCAAAAAAGGAAAAAATAATTAAGTTTTTTATAAATAATTTTGAAGGGATAACGAAGTGTATGGCACAATCATGCGAGGATGAATTATTATTTTCTTAAATATATAGACTTAAGAAAACTTCAAGAGTAATATATATATATATATATATATATATATATATATATATATATATATATATGCAAGTGTATCTGTCTCTTCCATTCTCCTACCGTGGCGGCTGATACTTTAGAAGCTGAGTTAACGACGAGTTTGTTGGGCTATACGACTAGCCATTTCCTGCCATTGGCATAATATCCTTGTGGAATGTGACTCTGCCACTATTCCGCAATACTTACAAAACACTCTCCATCCTCCTTGGCATCTTTCAAATTGGATACATAAGATCGAAGACTCTCCCAACAATGTAATATCCAGTTCTCTTTCATTTACAGAGAAGGTAATAGGCCCTGCTAATTGGCTAGCTAGGAAAGCCCTCCACTCTCAACGAGTCCTTGTGTCGACTGCCCCTCCTCCTACCCTCGTCCTACCTTTTGGATGCGGACCTTGTGCGGGCTCCACATTTTAGATTGGTGTCTATTAGTGGATGACATATGTTTTGCTTTGGTTTTTCTTTTTCGTTGGAAGTATACTCGGTGTCTCGTATAGGGTGTGGTGTGTAGCATCTTATACCACCATAGTTATTTTTGGATACTTCAATCGGGGTATGTAATTATTTTTTTTTCTCATCATTAACATGTAGGGAGCTACTCTAGCTCTTTTCTTTAATATATATATATATATATATATATATATATATATATATATATATATATATATATATATATATATATTGGTAGGAAAGTAGATCTAAGAAAATGATACACTAAGTGAAAACTAGGACATATTAAATATAAATTTTGCAATATTTGTCTCCTTCCAATGTTTCTTTTAGACCTCCATTACTTGATGTTTTTTTTTTTTATTTCAACATTATTATTCTGACCCTCTCATAGACCTATGGAACAATCTCATATTACTTATGTTATTTATTGAGAAGCATAAATATATACAAAACTAATAATATAAAACCTACTAATAAAACATATCATGATTCTATAATTTTTTTTGCCAACTAATTTTCCTAGTTCAACTTTATTCAACTGTCAAGTTGAACATATAAAGTTCTTTCTATGTTTAAATTTTTTCATATAAAATATTTTGTGGCACATCAGTGTATTAAATTTTACAAATGCATGTGTGACTTCTTCACTTAAAGTTGTAAGAAAATAATTTTTTCACATAAAAAACATTTCAAATTCTTATATATAGATGTTACAAATGTAAGGCATATGAATTTATATATTCTTACAAATAAAATATCAACCACTTATAGTTTTATAAATAATTCTCTCATTTTCTTAAAAAACTAGCTCATATTGCTTTTACGTACCTCATCAAAGTTTCCATAAAAAGTGAGTTAAAAGCATTGCAAGTAATAGTAGATAAAAATATCCCTCATCAATAAGTTTAGATGAAAAAATCCACTAAAGTCTCCACTAGCATAGGATGACCACTAATCCTTGACCCTCAGACAAACTTTAAATTTTGAATTTAACTAGCAAGATTTGTTCTACAATGCCACGAACAAGTAAAATACATAAAATTTGAGGAATTGTTTACACTTATTGATATATTAGAGGAAATTATGTTGTTCTATGAGGCTTTTAACCTATCAAACCATTTAACAATTTAGAACTAACACTAAATATAGTGTAAATACATTCTTTTACCAACTTGGGTGTTTTCTAATCTTTTTTTTTCAAGCTCTAATCCTCATTTCCAAAATCATATATTTAGCAAAAGGTTGTTATTCAAATTTAATTCATACATGATCTAATTTGATTCTAATATCTTCAAAATATCTTTGTTGGCTTTTAAATATCTTGAAATTTCTTAGAAAATGTTTAGACACATTAATATAATATTCCTTCTTGATTATAAGCCATGATTTCACCATAAACTCATATCTATATTTTCCATTTTGGGGTTGCTCATTTATATAGTGAATCCATAACTTATGTCTTCTAGAAGAATCACCCCACCAAACCATAACACAAGACCATCATACCTCCCTGTACACCCTTTTGAGCTTCCTAAACAAAAATAATCTATCACTCCAAGCCACACCTAAGGTACCCATCACTTGTCTAACTCATAACAAATTTCATTTCTCTAATATTTAAAATAAGAATCCTCTCCAGCTATAAAGTTTATATTTGCATCTTCATGAAAATATATGAATGAATGAATGCTACTATCACTATCTAAAACAACCCATAAGGCATTTTCTTTCTCTTATCTTTCTTTTGCTTTTGTACTTTTTATGTTATTCTTTTTTTGCTCATTTTATCAGCAAAGTTAAGGTAAACTCACTTAATATATCTAGGCCTTTTCTATGTAAGTGATCACCATCCTGCAATTATGCATTTAATTAAGTTCCAAAAGATAGCCAAATTCTTGACACAATTTATGTTTAGCGGCTAGTGGCAAAATAAATATGTTATAGAATTTAGAATTATGATTAATGGCTTACACACTAGGGATACTAAATCAGAAAGAAAATTATTGTGCCGAAATGAGGGAACCGTGAGATCCTAACTAGTGTCGCTCTAAAATTAAATTAAAAATCCCCCAAATAAAACACTTGAATAACAACAACAACAAAATCGAAACATTGAAACATATATGATAAAACCTTTTAAACTTTAGACTTCAGGGCTGCTACTTCTACAAGGAGCTTGAAGCTAACACCTTGGGCAGTACGATGAGAATATACAGAAGAACATTGTTGACCTCACTTTTGGTTGAGGTCTAGTCTCTCTTTAGAATAACCCAAGGTCTAGCCATAGGACTCTCCTGGTGACTTTCTTAGAAGGCTAGTTATGGTACCCCTCCCCATAGAAATTCAAACTTTTCTTACTTCACTGGGAGTTTTCATATGCTTAAGGCCTAACCTCTAGTTTTGGGAGGAAGAGACCAAGCATAAGGAAGCCCAAGGAAAGTCTCCTATAGGTGGTCAGGCCATAGGATCTACCCTGGGAGGTCTGGAGCTTACACCACACTCACAATCTTAAATAAAGCACACCACTTTTTGTTCCCTAACTTTTTGGAAACTCATTTAAGTGGTTTTCCTAAGCTCTTGGCCTCAGGCTAGGGTTTGGCTAGTACCAACACATAAAGGACCAAATGAGGGTGACCCTTGGTCCATGACTCAATCTAAATAATTCCATACTACTCACCTTCAACCAATCCCAATTTACCCAAACAATCCAAACTCTTAACCCCTTTGCCCCAAAATACCCAAAATACCTAAAAGGCCCCCCAAAGCCTTAAAATTCCCCAAATTTCCAAAATCACCCAAATTGCCCATATTTCTCCAAAAATCATTCCAAAATATCCCCACCACTTAAATTAACCAAAATTACCCAAATTTCCCAAAAAAATCCCCAAAAGACCAAAATACCCCTCTTAGCCCAAAATTCCAAAAATTTTCAAAAATTCCCAAAACCTCCCAAATATTCCCCATTTCATTTCTCTCAACTACCACATGACCCAATTGGCCAATTTAGCCCAATTTAAAAAAAATCCCCAATTTTACCCATTTAACCCTAAAGTGCCCAAATTGAACCCAATGTATACCCAATTGACCCAAATCTTGCCCAATTTCAATTCCAAATTTTAATTCAATATCCCCAATATTAATCTAAGCCAAATCCAAGCTCAAATTGACCCACATTTGAGTTCAATTTCACTTAAAACCCAAAACCCCAATTTTGCCTAAGTGACCCAAATCCCTCAAATTGACCTAATAACCAATCAATTTCTCCCTAACTTCAATTCTAAACCCTTCATAACACTCTCCTAAATTGAATTGAACCATCAGTTGCCCCCAATTTGAGCTCAAGTCTCACCCAAATCCACTTAAATTACAGAACTTCTAATTTTTATCCAAACATGTCATATGCCCAAAATCTCCCAAATTGATTGCCATACTCCCAAAATTTCCATCCAATTGATGTTTGGAACTCTTTATCACATCCCCATAGGCCATTTGAAACCTTCAATTGGCCTAAAACCCACTCTATCCCAACCTAAACTGAAGGTTAACCAACTTGCCCCAAGTTGACCAAAGCACCAAACCAAGCCAAATTAAACCGCTAAACCTCTCCAAAACCACCCCAATCCTTTTTTAAACACTTTATGACAATCATGTGGACCATTTTGAACAATCAATTTGGTCAAACTCAAGCTCAAACCCCAGCTAGCCTAACCTAAACCCAATGTGACCTAAATTGAACCTATGACCTAATGACACTTAAATTGAACCCAATTGAACCAAATTGACTAAACCAACTCTATGGCAGCCAACCTTGGGACCCTAAAGACCAGCTAAAACCCATTAGACCCAAGTCCATTCAACCATGGACCAAAGTTCCTTCACCAAGGACAACTCCCCCTCACCTTTTGGATTAACCTATCTCTCCAAGCAAGCCACTCATCATGGCAGACAATTAACTTCATTAACTCCTCTCTTGCCTCCCATCAGCCTGTCAGCCACCTTCCCTGTCCTTGCTGACCTCCCTAGCCACCGGAACAGCTCAGCCCAAGTGCCCTCATGCCCCTTAAAATTCAAAATTGAGCCTTATCGGCGACGGATCACCTCAGTGATCAATGGCACTACTCTGCCCTCACCCTAAGCGGCCTAAAGCACCCAAAGTCAGGTCCTGAGCTCAGCCAATTGGCCATTGCTATAAAATCACCCCCTCACGGCCAAAATCCAAGTGCTGAAAATTTCTTAACCAAACTTTGCCAAAATCTCACCAGAGCTTCTCCAGGCCTCCCTAAGACTATTCCAGTCACTTTCCCCCTTTGGTTCCCACTGCTTGAGCTCAATTTCAGAGCTTAAACTTGGTCATAAACCAAGATACTTTCCAAATACACCTCCACACAGCACCAAATCTCAATTAACTGCACCCACACCTTCCCAACAGTGAAAGAAGAAGATCCCCCATCAAAGCCCCATCACAGAAGGCCTCTACAACAGACTTCCATCAAAGCTCGAAATAGGCCTTGGTCACTTTCATACCTAAGCAATTCACCATAACAAGAGGCTTCATCCCCGAGCTCCTGGGACTCCAACGAAGGTGTGAAGCATCTCTGATCGAAGCTTCACTTCTCATAGCCAAGGTATTGCCTCCTTCTTCCCGAGCTTCCTTGGATTCTCCATGTAATTAGGGTTAATTTAAACTGTGATTAGTTGTACGGATATGTTCACCATGCTTAGACGAGTCCATAAGATCAAACTCGAAGTGATTTGGTTGAGTCTAGGATGGGATATTAGGGTTTTAGTGTAAACGACTCTCAGGATGAACCAGTCGAAGAATATGAAGGAGCGTCGTCGAATCGCGAGTGTAATCTTTAGATGGCCAGGATGGAGTCGGACGGAGATCAGGTACATAAAGCGTGACCGTGTGGCATCCCAATCAGATGGCGGCGTCAAATGGAGGAGCGACTCGTGGTCTTTAGCAGCTTCCGAGGATCCAGTCAGCGCCACGTGGTTAAGTAGACAAATCCATATTTTTTAATTTATTTAAATCACCAAAACTTAGAAAATGCATATCTTGGCCTCGAAAAATAAGAAAAATAAAAGAAAAATATATTGTTGCTCAGTGAACAGAGAAGAACAATGTGAAAATGGTTTGAAATGATTTTGATGTATATTTTGTTTTTAATAATTTAAATACTGATTTCAATCTTTTAAATATTCATTGACCCAGACATTTCACCATGGCTTGGGCTTTGGGGTCTTATTCTATCTGTTATAAGGGACCTTCCCTAATTTTCCATAGGCAGGGGAGATTTCTGTGAGAAGATCTCTATTTTTCAAGTTATTATGTCTATTTTGGTATAAAAATTGTAATAATTAAAATAATAATAAAAAAATGCAAAGTAAATTTTGATAGGTCTCTTATGATCAGAGGAACATAGGATAAGTATTTCATGAGCTAAATCACTACAATGTGCACTAATCATCAATTTGACCTAAAACAAACTCTTAATTAATTAAGATAAAATAAAAATCAAAATAACCCAAAAATGAGTCTCCACTATGTTTTAGGGACAGAGAAACTCTCCTAAAATTTTTGAAGCCATTTGAAATTAGTTTAATAAGTTAAATGATTTTCTTAAGCCTAATGACATTTTTGGCACTTAAATGAACTTTAATAATTAAAATACATCTCAAAAATTTATAAAATTAATTTTGGGAGGTCTCTGTGATTAGAGGGATTTTCTAAAAATAAAATTGAAATTTTTATAAAATTTTCATTTTTGAACTCATTTTAATGTTTAAATAATAAAAAAATATTAAAAATAAAAAAATACGAAAAAACTATAAAATTGTTACATTTGGTCTCCTAATCACTTAGGAGTCATCTCCATAATTTTTCTAAGTCCCTAAATCAAGATATTAATTTTTAAAGGCTTAAATGATTTTTTAAAAGGCTAAAAAATGAATTTCCTTAATTTTGCACGAAAATAATTCTAAAAATTAAAAAAAATCAGAAAAATATGAAATTTGTTTCTCTGGGTTCCCTGACCTTAGAGAATTTTTAAAAATTATAAAATTATATTTTCAACTTTTAAAATGTTTTAAAATTAATTAAAACCCCATAAATTAAAATAATTCTAATAATTAAAATAAAACTCTAAAAAATCATGAAATTTGTTCAATGGTCCTCTGATCTAGGTTTACCTCAAGTAAAAATTTCAAAGTAAAATATTTTGTTTTGATTAAGTTATGAAATTTTCACTAAACACCTTTATTTTTACATTAAAATAAATATATAAATTAAATTAAAATTTGAAAAAAAATTATATTTTCTGCTATGATGTTTTAATCAACTCATTAGTAGAGTAATATAAAAATTCCAAAGTCATTTGAATTGAATTTATGAAATTATGAGGTGATAAGGCCCTAAGGGCAAAATTGTAATTTTAAGGGTTTTAGCCTTAATTAATATTTAGGCCTAATCAATGGGTAAAATGGGCAATAAATGATCCTAAATGATATGACTGGATGTTTGAAACGTTAAATGGATAAATGGTAGAAACCAACTTCAATTTTGTCATATCAAAATTAAATGTTTGAATTTTCCTAATTAATTTTAATTTGGAAGATAATTAAACAAGACGATCCTTAGGGTTAGGGGTTGACCTTGGAGGTCAATAATCCTCTTACTTACACCCCTATTTGTTATATCAAATGATAGCCCAATATTTTGATAAAAATTGATTAAATTCATTTAACTTTTTTTTTTCTAAAAAAAAAGGAATCATAAATTTATCCTTCAAAATTTTAAGGGCTTCGTAGCGAGCTAGGCTTAATTAATATTGCTAAAAGAAGTTTAGAAAAACAAACATCATCAAATTCTAAATACTTGGAAAACGCTACAAGCCCAATTATGAAATTAATTGGCTAATCTTCCCAAACAATTGACTTTGCCTAAAGGGGTTTTCACCCACACAATTTCTAAAAGAAATAACAAATGATAGATGCCCTGTCTTTTGGGTTGATTAAAAACACTAACTCACTGAGCATAAGGGTATAAAATAGATAAATTATTTAATAATTATGATAGGTTCAAAATGATCTCAAGGATGCTCAAAAGAATTGTAAAATATCTAGGTATCTCTTAGAGGCTCTTCACCAGTCTTTTGGACACCTCGCAGGATTATTGCACCGATCATATTTATTAAATAAAATATCTCTCAAATGAACAAATAGGACCCACCGAGTTATGACCTAGGACTTGGTAGGCCTATGACGAACATATCCATAAGGTTTACTTCCCTTCAAATATAAATGTTTATTGTAAAGAATACTAAAGTTGCAGGTGGGTAGTACCCCCTAGTGTGTAAACTATTTTCTAAATTTTATAACATTTCGATTTTGCACGTTAGCCACTAAATATAAATTGGGTCATGTTTTTTATCATCTTTTGGAAGCTAAATTACTGAGTAATTGCAGGCCGGGTCAGTCCCCGCGACAGTTTAAATCGACATTCCTCCCCTTTGGGCAGAAGTGACTACTTCTAACGAGTGTCCCGAATGATGATCATCGGTACGCCCTCCAACCTTCTCTGTGGCCCTCCCTTCTGATGAGCGTGTGAGAACACCCGAAGACCCAGTTCAATCTTTGTGTTTGCTTGTTCACGACCCCTGAACAATTCTCTTCTTGCTTAACTCTCACGCGAAAGCCAAGGAAGTCCGTTATTGCACAATAATGTCATTTAATTATTTCATATATGTTAAAAAGATTCTCTTATTCACGTGTAATGTGCATCTTCTGATAAGCAAGAGAATTTAGGATTTAAATATGTAAATGAAAAACATGTCGACACAAGGAATCAAGGCAAACAGACAGTTCTGGAGCGAGGAACGATCGAACTGGCGCCTTATCGACGTCTAAAGGATTGAATGCTAACAGGAAAGGAGTTCGGGTCGAGCGATCGGAATAATGCGGCAATGAATTTCTTATAGAATGACGATCGAGTCCAAATCAGATCGACGAGTTACTCAGTCTCGGACCGTGCACCAACGAAGTTGAGGTATAGCGAGCGACTGATAGACTTCTCATCGACTGAATATATTCGCCAGCCGTATTATGTTCTTGTAATTACTAGAAGGCACCCCCTCAAACCTAATAATGAGGGGGCTGACTTGCAGTTTTGTTATAACTATAAACTATTCCTATTAATAGGAGGTCCATGTCATGAATAAAGGCCATACTCTATTGTTGTTCCGTACTGTGTCATCTCACTCTCTAATCACTTACTAGTTGAACGATCTATAACTTAGATGTGTTTCTTGAATATTTTTGAATTCAACAGTTATAATTATAAGAAAAATAAGATATCAAGTATTATGTGCAACATTTCTATGAATATTTTCTTAAATATAGTGATGCTAGTCGATGATGTCACATTTATCGGAAAGGAACTAGCAAGTGAGGGTGAGTTTTTTACTTCCAAAATTTGTTTATAGGCAAATTTATTGAGAATTTTGGCTCTACATAATTGTTCATGAATATATGATTAGTTTCCACTCAATCTCCTCTAAAGAATAAATAAAATAAATAAAACAAAATGCATTGATATTATCCGCTTTTCTAACCATAGAGCAGATTAAGTTCCTGCATTCTATTCCTTCATCTTAAACAGATTCAACAAATACTCGTACAGAAATTCTGTACAGATTTTCTGTACAGAAATTTTTTACATGGACAGAAGTTCCACGTAGAGAGATTTTCTGCGTAGCTCTTAAACCATTTTAATACCATCAATATAATAAATTGCTATACTAACTACTTTCTACAATCTCATAATTTATGAAAAAGGATAGTTGAAATGAAATACGATGATCACTGTAAGAATTTGTATATGCATAATAGACGTTAGATTATTGTTACGCCCATTGAATCCTCCAACATACATTATAGGCCCTACTTTTCAGCAACGTCCAGCTTCACGGGGTACCTATGAATGCAATCCTTCCACGGGCAATCCGGCTCCATGTTTCCGTCCCTTAAAGCGCGCCACACAACGCTGCATGCCTTGAAACCCGTCCCGAAAGCCAGCATCCAAACCCGGTCACCTCTCCTAACCCGGCCTTTCGCTTCGAAGTACCCCAACTCGTAAAACACCAAACAACTCGACGTGTTCCCGAACCGGTGCAGACACATCCGAGCCGGTGCAATGACCCGATCATCCAGGCCCATGTTCCGGCCTACAGCATCGATGACTGCCTTCCCCCCAGTGTGAATGCAAATATGCTCGAAAGCCGTGGTGAAGTCCGGCACATTCGACTTGGCTGACTCCCCTTTGGCAATGGAGATCGCTACCCGCCACGCATACCGGAGGAGCTCTGTGATGGGGAGGACACGCGGAGCGAGGACGGATATGTGGTCGCGGAGGGCAACGCCGGCGACGCGTATGAGGTCCTTAGTGAGGGAGACGCCGATGGAACCGTTTGTATCGTCTGCTTGGAAGACGGCGTTGTAGGCAGCATCTTCGGCTCCATGGTGCGTTCGGAGGTTGTGGAGGAGTTCGAATTTTGCAGCTTGTCTGGCAGCGGGGTCGCTAGTGAGGAGAGCGGCGGCAGTCCCAACGCGGAAGATGCAGTTGGTGACTAGCATCTGACGGTTATCCCCGTAGTACCAGCTGAGACCAGTAGCCTCGGTGACGACAAGCAGCGCGTAGCCATGACTACGTCTGAGAATCCGAACAGCTAAGTCCATCCCGACAGTCCCCGCACTGCATCCCATACCGGAGAGATTAAAAGTTTTTACATCCGATCGGAAGCCGAAGCGATTAACCAGTCGCGAAGCCAATGAAGGGGCAGGTGAAAACATGCTGCAAGCTACAATCACGACCGATATCTTCTCCCTTGGTACCGACAACTTCAGTAAAAGAGACGACACAACGGAGAACATGCCCTTGTCAGCCTCGACACAACGGAGAACTTGAACTTTGCATTAAAATCTCGCTGGAAGACGTAAGGCGGGGCGTATGTCTCGTCGCCAAGGCCGGACTTGCGATATACGGCACGCATGAATTTGGCACTCTCGTCGGAGTATTGGCGGGAGCTCATGCCTATATATTCGCAAAGCTCGTAGGTGCAGCGGTATTCGGGATCGGGTTGGTGGCATGAGTAGTTGAGGAAGAAGACTGGGAAGGGGCGGGAGGATAGGTACGCGGCTGCGGCGACTATAGAGCAAAAGAGGAGGAGGAGGAGGAGGAGGAGAGGGCGGTGAGAGGTTAGGACTATGGTTAGAGTTAGGGATGCAGCAAGATTGATGGATGAAGATTTGTTAAAGTGCTGCATGGCTGCTGATGACAAGGAACAAGGTTGCTACCTATGGAGATGGAAGCAGGCAACTTAAGCGCTGATTGTGAACTTAAGGCGAGGATGGGAAGTCTTGCGCGCTTGTTTGTTGCAGCCTAACAGACAAATATGTTAGGATAGGATAACTTTCTTGGCTTGGAAATTATTACTGAATTCTGCTTTCACAGATCTTTTATGATAAAGAGCGAAATCTATAGAAACCATCTCAACTCTTCATTTTACATGTTTATCATTCAAAATTTTCATATATGTCACCATTTAAACAAAAAATAATAATAATAAAAATGAAATATATTTTTTTATACTATAAAAATATGTCCGTAAAAATTGAAATTTAAGTGTGAGAGATGCAAATACAAAGAGTTAAAAGGTATGTATGTAAATCATCCAAAGAAATAATATTATGGCACTGAAAAAAAATCAAAATCCGTCATTTAAAAATTGACTTGATAAAATCGTCTTTTTTTCAAAAAGAAATACCCAGATGCTCCAACTATTTTTAATGTGCTTGATAATTGGAGTACCACCTATTTAAGGATCACATCCCCAGAGGGGATTCAAACCCAGATTTGAGAGGTCTTATAGTGAGGATCCCAACCAACAGGTACAATAAAAATGCTTATATATATATATATATATATATATATATATATATGATATAAACCACTTTTATCCAAGGGATATTAGTTCTTTTTGCTGGCAGCATGGGGATGGGCATAGTATTGTAAAATGCATGGATCAAATCATATAAATCCTATAAATAAGGTTGTGCTTCTGCAAATAGACACTAAGTGTCCGTTTGGGACAGCTTATTAGTGCGGCGGCGTTTTTGAAAACACCGCCGCACTGTTTGATTCGAGCGTTCGGAGAGCTTACGGAAAAATAGAGTTTGCAATTCCTTCAGAGACGGGGCCGCGGGGTTGACCCCGCGTTCCGCTTATTGAAGCCGTGTCTCCACTATTATTCCTCTTCTGCCCTTCGCCCTTATGGCCTTCGCCCTTATGGCCTTCGCCCTTCGAAGCTGCTCCAGGTTTCGCAAAGCGTCAGCCTTCCCTCTTCGCACTCCTGTCCGCTCCCCTTCGCACTCCTGTTTGCATCATCAGCAAGATTCCCTTCGCACTCCTGTCCGCTCCCCTTCGCAAAGCGTCTGCCTTCCACTTCGTACTCCTGTCTGCTCCCCTTCGCATCCACATGAAACTCGTCATGGCTCTAGACCACCCACGAGAAGCAGCCGGCGACCCACCTCATGAGGCGACCTCTCCTCACCGTGGCTCTAGACCACCCA
Organism: Papilionanthe hookeriana x Papilionanthe teres; assembly: GCA_022702705.1. NCBI lineage: Eukaryota > Viridiplantae > Streptophyta > Magnoliopsida > Asparagales > Orchidaceae > Papilionanthe > Papilionanthe hookeriana x Papilionanthe teres. The sequence continues at coordinate 117,528,610 of CM040427.1, forward strand.
CGAGAAGCCGCCGGCGACCCACCTCACTGTCACAATCCACGCTTGCTCCACAGTCGCTTGATCCTCTCGACTGATCTGTCTTCGATGCTCCCACCGCCTGCTCCACCATCCCTCTCAGTACAGTAAGGTATTCATTCTATTTTTATATATTTTTTATTTGGGGAACTTACATAATTAGCACCCTAAGCTCCCTTATTTACATATTTTACATCTAGGTTTTTGTATTTACATAAAAAGGTTGGTCATTTATTATTGCTTGTTTCTTTGATCCACTTTTGTAAATATTTTTATGTTGTATATGCACGGGGGCAGAATAATCATTTATCCAGAAACAGCTACAAATCAGCTATTTTCCAAACACACGAACCAAACAGTCAGTAGAACATTATCCGAATCAAGTCGATAAGTTCGCTTATCCGAATAAGTTCGAATAAGTTCGTCGTTGCCCCAAACAGACCCTAAATAGACTTCTAATTTTTAGGCATCTGAATTTTGTTGATTTTGCTGAAAAGGAGAGGTTTTAATGGTTTTTAATTTTCTTATTTCTATAAATTTCATTTGATAATTTTTTGCATTCTTTTGTTTTCTTTCTTCTCTACGTTTCTAGTTCTTTTTTTTAACGTTTCTCCATTTTGCATTCTTAATGTGGACATTTCTAGTGTATTTTTATTTGATTTTTCTCTTTATTGTTATTTTAATTTATGTTATGTGACTTGATTTTATTAAAATGTACTAAATTTAATTGAATTATCACTTTTGTAGATGCCAAATTAAATCTTTTCTATAATGGGAAAGTCGAGATATTATATACAACAACAACAACAACAAAGCCTTTGTCCCACTATGTGCGGTTGACTACATGAATCTTTTTTTTTTCCATTGCGTCCAAATTAGGGTCATATTTTAATTTTGTTATAATAAATTAATATCATTTTTTTGTACAATAAGCCGAAGTCTTACTAGGTCTACCTCTGCCTTTCTAAACATAAGTCGAATCTAAAACATCTACTCTCCTAATCGGATCATCAGATGGTCGACGTTTAATGTGACCAAATCATCTAAAACGACTCTCTCTAATTTTGTCTGTCAAAGGAGCTACACCGACCCTATCACGAATATATTCATTTCGCATCTTGTCTCTAAGTGTAAAGCCACTCATCCACCTAATCATTCTCATCTCCACAACACTAAATTTGGTATTACGCTTCTCTTCTAAAGGTCAACATTTAACGCCATAGAGCATTGCAGATCTCACAATCATCTTATATAATTTTCCTTTCAGTCTAAGCGGTACTTTTCTCTCACACCAAAGGCCTGAAGCATTCCTCCACTCCAACCATCCAGCTTGAATTCTACTATTAACATCCCCATCCATATCACCTTCGCTTTGAACAACAGATCCGAGATATCTAAATTATTCACACCTTTTAATAATTTGATCACCCAAAGTTACACTTCTGTCACTAGTGCTACTACCACTAAAATTACATTTCCTTTAATCTGTTTTAGTTCTACTCAAATGAAGGTCAACATAATTTACTTTGAGAAAATTAATAAAAAATCCTTGCAAATATGTTGGCAATGACAAATTAGCCCTGAAAAAATATGAGGTCTCATTGTGATTAGTGTTGTGAGGAAAACAAAAAAGAGTCACTTGAGGTCTCTTTAGCCTGATTAATATCACCATTAAATTCCTATTTTTCTACCAAGGGAGAATTATATATAATATAACGTTCTTATACATATCGGAAAATCTAATACTAAAATCTTTTATTTATTTACCAAATCCTTAAATCACATTAGTTGTCATTTGCATAATTGGTCTATATGTAAGATACTTCATCCTCCTCGGCTCCCTATCCCGTCCATGTTGTGGAGATTTCACGTCGGAATACCAAAGCTGCAGCGAGCTTCCATCCATATGATCGATCAGCTCCGTCGGCATCTTAAGTCTATATTAAGATACAAATTTATGAACAAAAGAGGAAGACTCAGCCTACACGGTTGTATTGCAGTCACTTTGTTGTTACAAGCTCCTATTTCTACGTCTGTCGCGAAGGTGGTGGCGGTAGCGGAGGTGGCCGCGGCCGTGGTGATCGCCGAGATTACGACAACAACAACCTCGGTGGTGGCATTAGAGGAGGTGGCTTGTGACGGTGGTGATAATCGAGTTTAGGGCAGCATCAGCGGAAGTGGCAATAAATTTTAATGCTATCCGATGGCAACGCATATGCCTGACAAGCGCCTGGCCTGTCTGGAACTGCCAGTTACAATCCTTGCATATGTGAGACTTAGGATATTTCCTCGGCGACAATGGATGTCACGGGGAATTTTTCACCAAAGGGAAAATTGATAATGTCATATTTTTCGACAAAGATCTAGCCATATTATTTTGGTGTTCAATTTGATTGTTATTGGCGTCAAGTGATCTAAATTTGAGGCTGACATCGTAACAACCCTTAACATTTTTGTGTTTGGCTCGATGGCTGCCAAGGGCCTAGTGGGATAGGAAGACCTTATCGCAAAAATCACATGGGATTGTGAGGGGCGGGAAGGTTTTAGTTCGGGACAGGGGCTCGCTTAGTGTCGATGGAGAGCTTAAGGAGGCAATGAGCCACATCTTCTTCTTCTACTCTCCATTGTGGTGGTGGAGGAGGACTACAACCAACTGGTTCACCGCCACCGGCAGCCGCAATAACAAAGCTGCAAGCACCACGTTCAAAGTTTGAATTTCTTGAAAGGAATTCAGGAGTGCATAACAGCTCGCTAGTGGTGTCTTCTCCTTTGTTCAGCCCATGGCTTTACATGTGATCGTCGATCTCTTGCCCGCAACTAAATATCTGTTTACATGTACAACATTGATGCTTATGACTCTCCACCGGCTTCAGGTCCTGCTCTGCATCCTTTCCATTACAGACAGACAAAAGAGACAAAAAGAAATATGAATAGAGAGAAGTAGGTATATATATGTAAGGGAATGGGAGAGATGGCTGCTTAGGTGGTTCATATGGAGCATTTTCCATGCTTACATGCCTAAATTTCCAGGGCATGGGAGGTTCAGTTTATCTTTTTTTTTTTGGGCACATATCAGTGGTAAACAATTTTTCATGGGCACTCACATACATACCACACAAAGTTATTATATTTATATATTATACACCTAAATTCAGGGTCTGTTTAGAGCAAATACGTCTTATTAATAAGCTGCTGAAAAATAATCTGTTGTTCAAAAAACTGCGGTGGCTATTAAACCTAGAAATCTCCCACCGCACCTAGCCATGACAATGTGAAAAATACTAATTTCAATGGTTTGAAAATGCAGCTTTTGAAAAAGCTGTCAAAGTGCAGTTTACCCAAATGGATCTGGATATGTTTTTAAACTGCACTGTACCAAATAAGCTGCCCCAAATGGAGTCTTACATATTTACATGCATACCACTCCAACATTTAAAATAGCATAAAAAATAGTACTATTACTAAATCTTTAAAGATGACATAGATGTTTTTATATATAAGTTTTAAATAGTTGTTATAAACATATATAAACAAAGTAAAGTACTTGATATGTGCATGCATAAGAATTGTGTTGTATGCATGCAAATTTACCAATTAAGCAAATGACAAGAAGAGATTGTCACAATTTATGGCAGGCAGCAACGATTGGGTGTGGCTCGGCATATCATTTACAAATAGCATGGTTAGACATTAGATGCTTAAGTGTTGAACCGAGTCATCGTCCAAGTGTACACATTGATGATAGAACACGGGATGATACTCACATTAGTTAAGAAAGGGAAGGATATGAGACAATATATAGTGCCAAATTCTATAACTCAGACAGTGATTCTAATAATTATTTTATTAATTCTTTTTAAAATTTGGAGTAACCAACTTATCTATTTATATGTTGTTGTATAGTTCTCTTATTCAAATAAATCTCTCCAACCCCAAATCATATTAATGATTTGAAGAAAAGAGAAATCGAAATGAAAAATATATTACAACAAATAGGCAAACAAATAAAAAGAAATAAGCACAAGACTTATGTATGGATAATCCTTATGTGATGGGCTGAGGTTATATGTTTGAACAAGATTGGATCGAAGTGTCTCAATACACAACATCCATGAAGAGAAACTCTATATAAGCCACACATAACCAGATAACCAAAATGATCATTTTTATTTTGGGGTCAAGAGTCTTCTAGAGGAACATATCCCTCTGGTATTATACTTCCTGGGGGAGACCCATGAATACTCACGATAAGAGGGGTTTCGCTTGTAGTATCATGCATCTAGAGAATAAGTTATCAAATGATGGTTGTTTCATGTAGGAACAGTTTGATGATTCAAAGCTCTCGCTAAGACACCAGATAGAGTGTGAATCTCTTATATCGTAAATGGGTAGTGACTCATTGACTTACGAAACCCACAAAATAACTAAAATCATCTTGATGGGGATATCCTCATACTTCAGAGCTTACCGAGCCATAAGGGTAGATGGTGAATCACCATGTCCCAAAAGGGTGGTAGTTAAAAGGAATGGTAAAGTAATCCTAAAAATTAGATGTAGTCGGGTCGAGGTACCATAAAATCCCTTTCACTTCTCTCCCTCTCTTCTTTATCAAAAAGGGTGTGTTAACCTCATTTTTGATGAGGTCTTTTCTCTTCTCTCTCCTTAGTACTTAGGATCTAGCCTTAGGCTTTCCCTTTGACTATCTTAGAGGACTAGAAATGGAACCCACCACATAGAAATTTAAACACCTATTAACTCCATGCAAACCCCATAAGTTTGATTGTAAACCCCCAAGTCACTTGGAGGGTTAAGATCAAATGTGGAGGTTTAAAGGATGAGTTCCCTATAGGAATCTTTGACCTTAAGACTACCCTGGGTGGCCTGGTTTGGTGAGGGTTGACCTACACACATTACACTTTCACACACATTTCAATCCTAAAACCATTCATGCCTAACTTTACTTCCCGACTCATGTAGGTAATTCATATGGATGGACCTTAACCCCCATGCCCTTGGCTAAGAGGGTCAGGAACAACATAGTGAATGCCTCAAATGAGTCCTCTCATGGCTCTTATGGGCTAGATATGGCTTCATGGCTTAACTAAAGTGATTCCATTCTACTCAAACTTGATCAATCTTCAATTTTCCAAAATTTCTATTTTTGACCCCCGGGGCCCTATACCCGCTAAACCTACCAACTGTCCTTGAAACTATCAAAAATTTGCAAAATTGCCTAAATTACCCAAAATTTCTCAAAATTAGTCCTAAACATTTCCCACTATTCAAATTTATCATCCTTAGCCAAATATACCAAAATTTACAAAAATACCCCCCAATACACTTCAAATACCCAAAATGCCCTTCTTAACCAAAAATTCCATAAATTCCAAAAAATTCCAAAAAATTTCAAAAAATCCAAACTATTCCCAATTTAATTTTGTTAAACTACAACATAGGTCAATTTTGTCAATTTAACCCACTTTTACCAAAACCCCCAATTTGACCCATTCTTAACCCAAGTGGACCCAATGTCAAACCAAATCAACCCAATTGACCTCAACTTTGACCCAATTCAATTCTAAACTTCAATTCAAGATCCTTAATATCAATTTAGATCAAATACAAGCCCAATTTGATTGAAATTTGGATCCAATTCCAATTTGAAGCCTAAAGCCCAATTTTGGCCTATGACCTAAACTTAGCCGAAACCAACCCAATTCAAATCTAATTAGCCCCAAATCTTTTCCTAAACCTTCCTAACATCCCCACAAACAAAAAACTAACTTGATTATCCCCAAATTTGAACCTAAACTCCACCCAAACCTAATCCAAACCAAAATCCCCATTTTTGGCCTAAACCCAAACCTAACCCAAATAAGCCCAAATCCCAAAATCAAAGCCCAACCAAAGTTGAAAACTCTTTGTAGCACTCCCATAAAGATTTCTCAACATTAATTTTACATCAAATCCAACACTAGCCCAACCTTATCCCAAGTTAGCCCAATTTGACCCACTTTGACCCCTTTAGCAAAAAAATCCCAAATTAAACCCAATTCAACTCCAAATTATTTCAAACCTATTCTGGATCACTCATGATACATCCCTAAACTAAACCCAACATTTTTTTGGCCAAATATTTCACAAAACTTCCATTTACCAATTTGTTTTCAAATCTAAAAGCCCGCCTCCTTAAACCTTTCTAAAGGCTCATCTAAAATAAATCCAAAAGCCCAAAATCTATCCTAAAGCCCACATGAAATTTCCCCTCATCATCCCCTTTGATTTAAATCACTCTATAAGTTTCAAATTCATCATTAAACTTTTCTAAACTAAGCCATGTGCCAAATTACCCCTAAATATCCTAAATCCTTAAGACCCACTTTCATGAAACCAAGCCAAGCCATCGCTAAGCCATATGGAGCCATGGAGCCATGCATAAACCATATGCAAGCCTTGGAAGCCCCTTTCCACCTCACCAAGCCATTAATGGCAAGAGGAGAGGCCCCTTTCTTAAGCCTTCCTTAAGCATTTTTAACCCCATTCATGCTACACACTAAACCAAGTTTAGCACCTCACCATGGATGGAGACCACACCATTTTCTCTTGGCTGGCCCAAGTGATTCTCTTCAGCCCAAAATCAGGCCTTGGGTGGTGAACCTAGCCCAAAACCATGGGTTGACTCATTTGGACCCAAAATAGCCTTCCCCCATTCCATTTCAATTCAAATCCTTTACACATGTCCATGGCCAATTGACTGCACTAAACCCCAGCCCTGACCTCCCTGACCTTGAGGGTGACCTGACCCTGGCCGGCCAGCCACCACAGCCGCCGGAAACCACCAGGCCGAGAGCACCCATGTGAGCCAATTTTTGAATTCTACCTTGCTGACTTGTCCCATGCCTAATGGTGACCATGGCTGTTCTTCTCCTCACCAGAGCAGTTGATCCAAGCCATTAAACCCCCCTGGGAAGCCCTCCAGCCACCTCTATTTAAACCACACCACCTCTCGGCCAAAGAAGGTGCTGAACCAAATCCTACTGAAAGTTTGTCAAAATTGTTCCATACCACTCTCCAAACATAGAGCACTTGATCCCCATTGGATTTCAGCCCCAATTTCCCCCAGCTGAGCTCAATTTATGTGTTCAAATTCAAGCCCAAAAACAGGACATCTCCCAAATCTCCACCAAATCAAAATTAAACTCACCCACACCTGCATAGGACCAAGAGAAAGAGTTCCCCAGTGAAAGCCCCCTCTCCAGGCCACCCAGTTGCTCTAGCCTCCAAGCTTTGAAATCTGCTATGGACACTTTCATACCTAGACAATTCCCTAGAGCCAGAGACTACATCTGGAGCTTCCTTAGGTGCAATCGAAGGTGACACAACTCTTTGATCGAAGCTACACTTCTCAGAGCAAAGGTATGGATCATTCCTTCCTCCCGAGCATCCAACAATTCTCCATTTCATTTTAGTTAATTTCGTGGCATATAAACCGTATGGATGTGTTCATCTCCTCAAGACGAATCCATAAAGCACAAGAACACAAAAATTAGTTGAGAAATGAGAGAGTTCTTAGGGTTTTAGTGTGGACGGTCATGGGTGCACACCAGTCGTAAACGATGACCAGGCGCCGTCCGATCGCACGTGTATCGGTTGAACGACTCAGATTGCGTCTGATCAGATGAAGGAGCGAGACAGCGGGACGTGTGACAGCTGACTCAGATGGTGGCGTCGAATGGGAGTCCGCCGCGTAGTCTTTCGATCCGCTGTAGGTTGACGCGGCGCTGAGTCGGATAAGTAGATAAATAGGATTTTTTCTATTTATTTAAATACCCAGAACTTTGGCCTTTAAAAGAGAAGCATAATGTTAAGTTAAGTGTTGCCGAGATGAGAATGATTAGGTGAATGAGTGGCTTTACACTTAGAGACAAAATGCGAAATGAATATATTCGTAATAGGGTTGGAGTTGCACCCGTGACGGATAAAATTAGAGAGAGTCGCCTTAGATGGTTTGGTCACATTAAACGTCGACCACCTGATGATCCGATTAGGAGAGTAAATGTTTTAAATACAACTTATGTTTAGAAAGGCAGAGGCAGACCTAGGAAACCTTGGGCTTATTGCATAAAAATGATCTTAATTTATTAGAATTAAACGAAAATTTGACACTAAATAGGACGCAATGGAGAAAAAGGATTCATGTAGCCGACCCCACTTAGTGGGATTAAGGCTTTGTTGTTGTAGTTGTTGTTGTATTTAAATACCCAGAACTTAGAAATTCCATATCTTTGTGTAGAAAATTTATAAAAATAAAATAAAAATACCTTCTTGCTCAGTGAACAGAGGAGAATCATGTGGAAAAGAAATCAAGTTATTTTGATGAGTATTTTATTTTTAATTAATTATTTACTCATTTCAGTATTTTGATTCTCCATTTGCATAGACAATTCACCATGGCATGAGACCATAGGTCTTTTGAAGCCTCTGATCTTGGGAACATTCCCTGAATTTTTCAAGGTCAGAGGCCACCTCTATGGAAATTTATGTACTTTTCAAGTTTATGTCACTGTTTTTGGTATTTTAATTCCAATAATTAGCATATTGTTCAATAAATTCCAGAAAAATTTGGGGAAGTTTTTTAGGACTAGAGGACCCTAGGATAATTATGGTTAGGCTTAATTCATTAAAAATAACCCTAATTAGCCTAAATACTCAAAATTGAATTTTAATTAATTATGGTTAACCACACATTAAAATAACTTGAAATTAATTCTTCATTGATCTTAAGGATACAAAGAAACTTGCATAAAAATTTGAAGCCAATTGGAAATGATTAGCCCCACTAAATGAATTAATTAAGCTACATGATCAAAATTAAACTTTAAAAATTCATAACTCCAAAAATAAAATTCAAAAGTTCACTAAATTAGTTTTGTGAGCTCTCAAATATCAGAGGAGTCTATAAAAATTAAAATTGGAATTTTCTAAAATTTTTCATTTAATGATATTTTTTATATTTAAATAATTAAAAAATAATAAAAATTACAAAAATAATAAAAATCATAAAAAAGTCACATCTTGACTCCTAATCACTTAGGAACAAAGCAAATATTTTTCCCAAGTCTTAAAATAAAGATATTGAATTTTAAATGCTTAAAACAATTTTCTTGAATTAAAAAATGAATTTTTCATCCTTTTCACTAAATTAATTCTAATAAATCAATAATAAATAAGAAAATTACAAAATTTATTTCTCTGAACTCCTTGAGGTTAGAGAGATTTATGAAAAATATAAAACTTAATTTTCAACCTTTATTTTATTTTATAATTAATTAACACTCTAAAATTTAAAATAATTATAATAAATAAAATATAATTCAAAAAATTACAAAAATTGGTCCAAGTGGTCCTCTAGTCATTAGAAATATCCCATAATTTTTTTAAGGATAGAAACCTTTCCTTGGTCATGTTGTTGAATTTCCATTTAAAATCCCTATTTTTCACTAAAAATAATTATATAAATAAATTAAATTCAGAAAAATCACATTTTCTCCTCTAATGTCTTAATTGACATATAAGGGAAGTGAAATTAAAATTTCAAGTTCATTTGAACTCAATTTAGTGAGTTATGAAATAAATAAGCCTAAAAGGGCATAAATGTAATTAAAGAATTTAAACCCCTTTATTAAAATTTTAGGTTTAATTAAAATGGAGGGTTAAATATTTGATTTTATCTCTCTTGGATGATTGAAACTTTGGGAAATTAAAAGGGTAGGAACCCGTTAATCACTTTTAATAAACTAAAAATGAAACTTTAATTATTTAAACAATTTAAATTTTGGAAGATTAATGAAAATTTGAATTATTAAAAATATGGATATAACTTGAGAGGATATTAATTCTTTAATAAAAAAATCTCTAAATAAGTCACTTCAATAATATTTAACTCTTAATTAAGATTAAAATGATAATCCAAACTAAGTAAGTTAAAAATTAAAAATATAACCCTTAATTTAAAGGAAAGCTCAAAATGTTAAGTGGTTTAACAATTAAATTAAATTAAATTAAATTAAATTAAATTACATCAAGTAAAAATTAAATTAAAATTAAAATTAAATTAAATTAATATTTTAAAAATTAAATTAATTTAAATTTAAAATTTTAATATTTAAAATAAATTAAATTAAGTTAAATTCAATTAAATTAAATTTAAATTATATTAAATTAACATCATTCAATAATAAAAGTAAAATAAATTTAAAAAATTAAGATCACTTAAAGTATAAAGATTTAATCCAAAAATAATTTGAACACTATTACAAACTTAAAATTATTAATTAAAACCTCATAATTAAAATAAATCACTTTAAACCTTTAACTCAAACTTCAAATTAAGAATGATTAAAATTCTCAACAAACCAACTTGCCTCTAAAGGCTTTAATTATTATAACTCTTAAATCGAGTATTAAGTGAGACGTCACTTCATTCATCAAGTAATCAAATGCCCAAGTTCACTGAACAAGAGACAAAGCTTAACTAATCTCTTGAATGATTAATTCACCAGTGCAATTAAATTTACTTGGATTCAAAATAATCTCAGAAATATTGAAAAGATGTTTAGGACTCTTCCTAAACAATTCCTCAATATGATGGGATGTTTTAGAAGAACAATTAAATTTAATTGTTCTTTAATGAAGAAAATCATCCTTAAACAAAAAACAAGAACCTAGACGTCATAGGAGTTGACTAGCAATAGGATTATGATTTTGGTAGACAACCAAAACCTTCCCTTAGCTTTACCTAGGTACTTGTTGAAATATTTAAATACCTTAACATGTGTTTTAAGTGCAGCTTGGAATGACGGGAAGACCCTCCATGTACGCTTTTATTTTATTGCAATTTACTTTATTGCAGTTTACTTACATGCACTGCGCTTTACTTTTCTTGCATGTTAAACAAGATTGTTGCATGAAAACTAAAACCTTTAGGATAGTCACAAAACTGAAACAAAAACTAAATTAAAAGTCACCACAAGATAAAATTCACCGCCACAACATTCTAAAATATAAAACAACTCGAAATTTAATCACAAACAGAACAACAAAACTACAATTTTAACTAAACTAAAATGTCTCGTTGAATGATCGAGAATACCTCGGATGATGTAACCCATGTGTTGCTAATGGGATTTCCCAGGGTCTAAATGAAAGTGTGGAACTCATTCAGTTTAGTTTAGCAAATTCATCTCGACTAAGTGAATTCGATGAAAATAACGGTGCCGGGATGACGGAACCGTGGGATCTTAATCGGTTCTGTTTAAACAACTTTAAGATTTGTTTTAATTAAAATATTAAAAATATTTGGACTTTAAGATTTCTAAACCAAAACACTTATCTCATCTCCTGATTTTCACTTTCTAAAACTAAACCTCTGCAACAATAAGGAGCTCAGAGCATAGTGGGTAGCACGTCCATCTACTTCAACAAAACTCGGGTCTACATCAGCAAAACATTTCTTAGTTTTAAATAACCAAGCCATAGGACTTCGAGGTAGTTTTCCTAGTGCAACATAAATCCTTAACTCTTCGTTAGGCATTTGCATGATCATGTCATGTAAATTAAGCCCTAACCGGTCTTAGGATTCCGAGGTAGTAGTTTGGTACGACATAAACCCTCACATCTTCGAGGCTATTTGTGTGATTGTATCATACAAATATAAGACCTAAATAAATAAAATTGGCAGGATTGCAACATTAAATAAACTCCCAAATTGAAGCCAAACAATAGGATAGTTTGGGAAGTTGCAAAGATTCTTCTTGGATCCTCAGCTTCTCCTACTTCTCTTCCTTTGTATTCTTGAAATAAACTGTTCCAAATTTGAGCTAATCTCTTTTGAAATTCCAAAATTCAATCCTTTGAAATCTTAAACTTTGAAATTCCTGAGAGCAAAACCACTGATCATTATCGAGAGTTTTCTTAAATGATTCTCGTCATTTAAGATGTAATAAACTATAGGTGCTTGCCCTTATAGCGAACTTTAAGAACCCAGGTAATATAAACCCTGCTTAATTCATTTATATTAAGCAGGGGAACTTGTCGCTTATAAAATTGGTTCGCAGACCAAATGGATGTCACAAATCTTCTATTTTATTTAATTGAGCCCCATCATCAAGTAGTGTGTCTATTCTTCGGGATAGATACACAGCTTGTGATGTGGCGCTCGTTTATATAAACTATTTGGGATGTGAGATCGGTTTAATTTCATATCTTAAAATTTTAAACTTAAAATTATTTTTCAAAATCATATGTTACTTTCCAAATTATATATATATATATATATTTAAATTATATTTAAATTAAATTTAAAATTCACCGACAACTTCCGTAGGCGACCCCTTTTTTAAAAATACAACACATAACCTAAAAATATGCTGACAGCTTCTGGTGACTCCGCTGGGGAGTAGTTCCTCTCTCCATTTTAATTAGATGGTTTTGCTTTCATAAATCGATGGTGAGTCCATATCCCTAGTGGACCAAAACTATCATTCTTCCGTTGGCATACTACGTTCATTTCTATTTTGAACGGGTATAGTCAACTTCTCTCAGATTTAGGAGCCACTATTTAGACACCCCTAAACAGAGAGGTTCCAAAATTCTTTTACCTCTTTTTATGAGGTGGGGTGGACCCCCAATAGGTGTTAGCTTAGGAGCGGTCCTTCGGGTTGAGAAGTTTTGCGAGAATTTCTCTTCCTTTTCAATCCCAAACCGGATCCCTTTCTTTTCTATAAACCTCCGTCCTTTAATCATTTCGTTCTTAATAAACAATTCTTCTAATTAACAACCCTTTAATAAACAAACTCTTCTAAATCATAAATACATTAAGATAAACGAAAATGTGTTTGGACTCTTTCTTTTTTGTCCTAAATTTTGCGACAAAAGGAAGCATAATTTGGGACTGACGTTCGAAATCTACCCTACAAAAAATGATTGAGTCAAAGTTAATTTTTCCTTTACCAATGGAATGGACTTCACCGTCTATAAGGATGAGCTGTCTGACAATGGGATCATTCGTTTTGGACAAGGATTCAATAACACAGATATCAAGTTCGCTGACGTCACTCTCTTCGCACTAATGGACAAAGTGCCAGAAACTGACGAGCCCGTAATTGAGTTCAACTTGAAGTCGGCTCAAGAATTCCCTCCCTTGCAAAGGGTTCTAGCTGAAAGAAGTACTGCTATTCGTAGAAGGACTGTTGTCTCTACCCCCACCGGTCTAGTCATCTCTGCACCTACCATGGCTTCTGCCAAACTAAAGGAGAAGGAAATCCAAGTCTGTGGTGAGCCTGTCACCGTGGAAGGTATAGATTTTGCTACAATACCATCTGTTTTCGAGATTGGGTCCAGTTCAAGAGTTGAACCCCTAACTCGGACTCAAAGGAGAAATTAAAGCAGAAAGATCGCCAGGTTCGAGAAAGCCAAAGTTGCTGAAGTCGCTTTTCTAGAAGAAATTCCTGAGGAAAGAGAAGAACTGCCTGAGTATATACCTCTGTTGGAAGGGAGTAGTTTTCACCCCCTCTCTGCTGCATCAGATAAAGAAGACGTCCGAAAGATTGCCGCTACACTATGCCGACCTGCATACTATAGTAACTGCAAAAGAAAAAGGGTTAAAACTACGCCATTTTCCCGGCTACAAGCTGTGATAGAAAAATTGGCAAAGAAAGAAAGATGCCCCGTGTCAGAAATCTTAAGAAGAATGGGACAAGTGCCAGCTAGATCCCGCCTCGGACTGCGGGTAGAGCCTGTCACTGCCGTAGAGAAACCAAGAAAGAAAATGAGAGCTAGTTCACGTGTTGTTGTATCAGGCCATCATATTAGGGAGGACACCACCTACCAGTATATAGCCGACAAACCGTCCGGTTCTAGGCCTTCTGCTGCAAGAAGGATGGTGTGGCGACCTATTATTACCGAACCGAGACCAACACAACGTCCTGAGAAGAGAAGCCTCATCAAAGAGCTTGAATCAAAAGAAAGTGTTCAACAACCATCACACGACAACTTCTATACCGTCTGGAAGAGACCCCTCGAGGATGCTATAGGAAAGCTAAGGACTGATATCCGATGATTGGCAAAAGAAAGAGGAGAGAAGTTAGAAAATGAAGTTGATTCATCAGAATTTATGGATGAAGAGTATGCCGAGATCAACATGGTTGAAACACGAGCATCGTCAGCCTCACAGAGTGCTCCGACCGCTGCGGAAAGAGATGAACCAGAAGTGATGAGAACTTAGCTTTGGGAAAGAGATGACACAATTTCCCAGATGGCAAGGAGGATGAAAGAGATGGCTGCTACTTTAGTCGCTCTCCAAAGTCAGGTGCAACCTCAGAAAGAAACACCCCCAGAAATCATCCATATTGCAGATGGAGGAAAAGAGATTACATCCATCAACGGAGACGAGCCACCTAAGAAGGATTCTACACAGAGCATGATTCCCGAGAAGGACATTAAAAACATGGTAGAACAGCGGTGCAAGAAGCCCTAGCACATTCTAAGAGTGGAGCATCTATTCAGACGGGTAGACCTTACCACCTCTGTTTAAGACTTTTGATGGAACGGGAAAACCCCGGCAGCATGTCGCACATTTTTGTGCGAGTTGCTGCAATGCCGGTGGGTGTGACGCCTTACTCTTTCGTTAGTTCGTCAGCAGTTTGTAAGGGATTGCCTTTGACTGGTACGCAGAATTACCAAATAGTTCAGTTAAGACCTTTTTAGAGTTAGAAAACCTCTTCGTTAAACGGTTTGCCGGGGCTTGGCACAACATCACCATCGGTGATCTAGTGGTGGAGCACCAGAAACCGAGCAAAACTCTAGTGGATTATATACTTAGATGGAGAAATTTAAGCATGAAGTGTGAACCACAAGTTCAGGAACAGTATGCAGTCGGCATCTTGCTTAAGAGTATCCATGGCCCGATAGCACTTCTCCATAAAGGATTTACAATCAAGATTTTTGAGAAGCTGCTTAGCAAGTCCAGGAGCTTGCAAGAAGAAGCAAAGCAGTTAAGTTTCGTGAACAAGAACGATAAGCAGAAGAGCGTAAAAACATTTGAAAAGAAGTCCGGAATCGTCGCGACAGTAGATAAGGGAAAGCAGTCAGTACAGATACAGCCAGAGCGGCCACAGCCTAGCTATCAACCACCGCAACTTACTTACCAACAATCTCACCAGGGTTATCAACAGCCTCGACTGAGCTATCAGTTGCCACAGTATTATGAACAACTGCCTCGTCCACAACATACACCGAAAGATTTTCTGAACAAGGAATATCCATTCAAAACTGAAGCAGTGGCGAAGATGTTCTGCAGCTTAATGAAAACACTAGATTTTTCAGCTACCAGAGCCCAAGAGGCCGGAAGAAGTCAATAAGAAAGATCATCCAAACTATTTCCCTTACCACCGAATGCTCGGACATAAGATAGAGGATTGCATCACTTTCAAGATTTGGCTTGACGACAACCTCCAGAAAGGGAACATAATGATCCCGAAGGAATACATGAAGGAACCCCAAAAAGGAGGACCCATCAATGTTATTTCAACGGATCCCATTGTTCTGATAAACCCGTATACGACCCATGACGGATGGAGTACCGTCTGGTCGAAGTCTTCAAATAAAATCTTAGATCATATCCAGAACGCTTCAGTGCAAGCTTCAACTCAGAGTTTGAAACCTGCCAAGCCAGCACTATCGCCTGCGATCGAAGAACCGCCCCAGAAGGAAGATAAAATCGTAGAAGAGAAGAAAACCGAGGCTCCAAAGGGTAGACTAGGGGCTGCTTATCCTAGGATGGTTGTTTTTGATTCGGGGGAGAAATCTCTCGAACCTCTGACTCTGTATGATTATTTGCTCACCCCGGTGGGATCTTATAATGATAAGAGTTTTGGTGTTGGCTACGTTTTGACTGTTTCTAACGATTACATAACTAATGAAAACTAAGCTAATCCTGATCTCGATTCCGATATAAATAATGATTCTCAAATCATACTAAACCTCAATGACCACGACGAAGGAGAAGACGTTCACAAGGATAGCTATGAAAGCTCAATAAGCAACGAGTCTTTTTACGAATTTCGAGGAGCTCCAATCGCGATAGAATTGGAGTTATCGGATTCTGAAGCAACGCAAGAAGAGCCAATCGTTCCAATTCAAGGGGAGACACCGGTAGATCTAACATCAAATTCAGAAGAGATAACAGACGTCAATCTAAGGAGCAGAAAAGTTCTACCTCCGAGAATGGGTCCAAAGGATAAAGGAAAGCAGGTGTTTCTTAGGAAGAGCCAACCCCAGCAGAGGAATTTCCCATTCGGGAAGAAACTGAGGAACATGTTAATAAACTAGACTACAACGTGCTAGCCCATCTTAGGAAGCTACCAGCCAAACTAAGCATATACGACGCTCTGATCCTGTCAAAGGAGATGAGGGAAGCTCTGATCAAGGCTTTACTTGATCCAGAGATTTGTTTAACTCAAATGGCCAGTAATTCCTTCGATGAAGTTTTCTTGTTAAAAGAATAGAGGTGTTACCTTCAAGGAGAATGATTTACTACTCGGAACAGCTGATCACATTTGACCGTTGTACATCTCAGTCACTATTGGAAAGTTTACGCTCTCCAGGGTGTTAGTTGATCCGGGAGCATCAATCAACATAATGAGCCTTCGAATGTTAGCATATTTGGAAATTGATGCTCGTGACCTCGAAGCAGACAAGATGTTATTAAGAGGGTTCAATCAGAAAGGAGAAAGAGCTCTTGGATCGATAACACTACTGATGAAAACCGGTGATTTAGCAAAGACAACCACAAAATTCCACATAATTGATTATGAGACATCGTTCAACGATCTACTGGGTCGGCCATGGATCCATGAAAACGGGATGGTACCGTCATCTCTGCACCAGTGCATAAAATATTACGAAGGAGGAGAAAAGTGTATCAAGGGTGATTTGCAATCGTTCTCCGTGCACGAAATTGGAATTCATGAAGATGCAGCCTACTACGCACCTCCGAAAAAAATAATCTTCTCCAGAAACACCGTAACAAATAAAGCAAAAGAAGTACAAGATGATAAAGAGCCAGAAATTCTAGTCCAACAGTTACTCACCACTCCCTTACTGCGAGATGGTGAAGGTTTCTCCAGAACTCGCACCCGAGGTCGTGGCCAGGGACGAGGTCATGGAAGAGACATTGGAACAGTTAGATAGAAGAAACCAGTCATCAACGTTGATTGGGAGACCAGTTCTGAAGAAGAAGAAATCAAGAAAGAAGCAGCAACAGTAAATCAAAAGAAACCCCAATTCAAGATCTCTCTCGAAGATGAAAAGAATGAAGAATACAAATCAATGTACGAGAAGATTAACCATTATGTACATACTATGACCCTGATCCCGATCCATTATAATAAGATTGAGGGTATGGTGGTCAAGGAAGTACGTGGTGGTACTAAACCGATCAAATTCTACCGTGGTGCTTCTTCTTCCAATACTGAAAAAAGATGTACAATTTGAAGATGTTACTTCTTCTGAATTAATGGAATTGCCTTTTTAGTGGTACTCTCCCTGTGTTCAAAATTTAATTCAATGTGGTGTCTTACCTAAACAATGGACAAAAGGTTAATCAAAACACTTTGAAAAATTATGGAACAATGCCGGTTGGCCTCCCAATTCGAAACATGGTCTCGGATTCTGCACAGTAGAATTAGTTGACGATATGGGATTTTGCTTAGTTGTCACTTGCGAGCCTAATAAAGACTGCTTGGAAACTTTAGAAGATCTCGAAGATCTACAAATCGGAGCTCCGCCAGAATTCAAAGAATAAATTAAATCTACAATAGACGAGTTAATGGAAGTTAACTTAGGTACTAGCGAAGAGCCTAGGCCGACCTTTGTTAGCTCCTTACTCAATAAAGAAGACTCCGAAGAGATAATCAAGCTATTGATGGAATTCAAGGACTGTTTTGCTTGGAGTTATGATGAAATGCCAGGATTAGCTCTAGAGGTTACAGTTCACAAGTTAGGAGTAGATCTCATTACCGTTCCAGTTAGACAAGCTCCGAGAAGAATGCGTCCAGATATTGAACAACAAGTTATAGCTGAAGTTAAGAAGCTAATAGAAGCTAAATTTGTCCATGAAGAATAACATCCAACTTGGTTAGCCAATGTGGTACCAGTCAGAAAGAAGAATGGTCAGATCAGAATCTGCGTAGACTTCAGAGATTTAAACAAAGCATGTCCAAAGGACAAATTCCCGCTACCCACTCCAGAATTGATGATCGACATCGCTTCAACACATGAAGTCTTTTCTTTCATGGATGGATCTTCGGGATACAACCAGATAAAGATGTCACCGGAAGATGAAAAGCTTATAGCCTTCAGAACGCCAATTGGAGTGTACTGCTACACAGTGATGTCATTTGGATTGAAGAACGCAGGAGCAACTTATTAGAGAGCAATGACAAGGATTTTTGATGATCTCATTCACAACCAAGTTGAGTGTTACGTGGATGATGTGGTCATCAAGAGCAAACTAAAGGAAGATCATTTGCATGATTTGAGAATTGTTTTCGAGCGATTAAGACAATATAACCTTAAGATGAATCCCTTGAAATGCGCCTTCGGCCTCACCTCTAGAAAATTCTTAGGATTTGTTGTCTGACATCGTGGAATTGAAATCGATCCGTAGAAGATTAAAGCTATCTTAGAAATGACGCCTCCCAAAATCTTGAAACAACTACAATCCTTTCAAGGAAAATTGACATATCTTCGATGCTTTATCTCAAATTTGTCATGAAGGTGTTAGCCGTTTTCTGCTTTAGTTAAGATGGATGCCAAGTTTACTTGGGACTCTAAATGTCAACATGCCTTCAATGACATTAAACAGTATTTAATGATACCTCCTGTTTTAGCAGCCCCAGTCTCGGGTAGACCGTTGATACTTTATACCGCAGCTCTAGACGACTCTCTCGGAGCCCTGCTAGCCCAGTTCAATGATGAGGGAAAAAAAAATGCTCTCTACTACTTAAGCCGTCGTCTAATTCTGACGGAAGTAAAGTATCCTCCTAATGAGAAGCACTGTTTGGCCCTGGTATTCGCCGCACAAAAGCTCAGGCACTACATGCTTTCTTATAAGGTCAACCTTATTTCGAAGTTCAATCCGTTGCAATATTTGATGGAACGACCGACGCTTTCCGGCAGACTTACTAGGTGGTTGATGATACTATTGAAATTCGATATAACTTTCATTCCTCTTCGTGCTATAAAGGGACAAGTCATAGCAGACTTCCTCGCAGCACACCCTTTACCGGCAGAATCACCTCTCAACGACGACTTGCCAGACGAGCAGATAATGAGCCTAGAAGACCCCGATGATCAGCGTTGGAAACTGTACTTCGACGGAGCATCTTCAGCACAGAACGATAAAGAATTGCAAACAATAGTGCCCGGTAAGCCAGGAATCAGAATAATCTTTATAACACCGGAGCGGGGAATGTTAAGGTATTCCTACCACTTAACAGAACCGTGTACAAACAACGAGGCAGAATACGAAGCCCTTATAACCGGATTAGAATTAACCATTCAAATGGGGATAACAGATATCAACATCTATGAAGATTCTCAGTTGATCATTCAACAAGTCGCCGGACAATACAGAATTTTAAAGCCAAGACTCAAGCAATACTTTCAGTACGCCATGAGAATGTAGGAGTAAATTCCAAATGTAACGATCTACAAGATTCCCAGGAGAGAAAAACGCTCTCGCAGATGCGTTAGCCCGACTTCCAAAAAAATTTGCCTGCTTACAGGATGAGTCAGTTGAAGTGTCAGTTCAAGGACGACAGGTTCTATCACGGCTCGACATGGATATAATACACAAATTTGGAAAAGCAGAAGAAACAATTGCGGCAGTAACAGAAAATACAGAAGATTGGCGGCAGCCACTAGTTGACTACTTACAAACAGGAAACCTACCAGACGATAAGTCGTTGTCGGCACATTTTTAGGTTGTGTGTTTTATTTTGAAAAGGGTGTCGCCTAACAGAAGTTGTCGGCGAACTTTTAATTTAGTTTAAATAAATAATTTGAAAAGTAGTATTTGATTTTGAAAATAATTTTAAATTTGAAGGTTTTAAGATATGAGATTAAACCGATCACACATCCCAAATAGTTTACATAAACGAGCACTGCACCACAAACCGTGTATCTATCTCTAAGGATAGACACACTTGCTAATGACGTGGGGCTCGATTAAACAAACTAAAAGATTTGTGACATCCGTTTGGTCCGCGAACCAATTTTATAAGCCGACAAATTCCCCGCTTAATATGAAAGCATTAAACATGGTTTATATTACCTGGGTTCTTTAAAATTCCCTATAAGGGCAAGCCCCTATAGTTAATTACATCTTAAGTGATGGGAATCACCTAAGAAAACTCTCAATAATAATCAATAACTCTGCTCTCAAGAATTTCTTAAGTTTTCAAGGGATTGGATTTTGGAATTTCAATAGGGAATGGATCAAATTTGGAACATTTCGTTTTGGGAATTCAAAGGAAGGAAGGTAGGAGAAATCACAGATTCGAAGCGAACTTCGGTAATTCCCCGACTATCCTATTGTTTGGCTTGGATTTAGGAAAGTCCTAATAGTTATTTAATGTTTTGATCTTGCCAATTTTAATCAATTAGGACTTATATTTATATGATAGAATCATACAAATAGCCTGGAAGATATGAGGGTTTATGTCGTATCGAATGACTACCTCGGAATCCTAAGTCCGGTTAGGGCTTAATTTGCAGTGCAAATGCCTAACAAAAGGTTAAGGATTTATGTTGCTGTCGGCATATTTTTAGGTTGCGTGTTTTATTTTGAAAAAGGGGTCGCCCATTTAATTTAAATAAATAATTTTGAAAAGTAGTATTTGATTTTGAAAATAATTTTAAATTTGAAGGTTTTAAGATATGAGATTAAACCGATCTCACATCCCAAATAGTTTATATAAACGAGCACCGCACCATAAACCGTGTATCTATCCCTAAGGATAGACACACTTGCTTGATGGTGGGGCTCGATTAGATAAACTAGAAGATTTGTGACATCCGTTTGGTCCGCGAACCAATTTTATAAGCCGACAAATTCCCCGCTTAATATGAAGGCATTAAACGGGGTTTATATTACTCGGGTTCTTTAAAATTCCCTATAAGGGCAAGCCCCTATAGTTAATTACATCTTAAGTGACGGGAATCACCTAAGAAAACTCTCGATAATAATCAATAATTACGCTCTCGAGAATTTCAAAGTTTAAGTTTTCAAGGGATTGAATTTTGGAATTTCAATAGGGAATGGATCAAATTTGGAACATTTTGTTTTGGGAATCCAAAGGAAGAAAAGTAGGAGAAATCACGGATTCGAAGCGAACTTCGGTAATTTCCTGACTATCCTATTGTTTGGCTTGAGTTTAGGAAAGTCCTAATATTTATTTAAATGTTTTGATCTTGCCAATTTTAATTAATTAGGCCTTATATTTGTATGATAAAATCAAACAAATAGCCTCGAAGATGTGAGAGTTTATTGTCGTACGGACGACTACCTCGAAATCCTAAGGCCTGGTTAGGGCTTAATTTGCGGTGCAAGTGCCTAACGGAGAGTTGAGGATTTATGTTGCACTAGTGCAAACTACCTCGAAGTCCTATGGCTTTGTTATTTAATTCTAGGAAAGTTTTGCTTGAAGTAGACTTAGGTTTTGCGATGACGATGGCCGTGCTGCCCACCATGCTCCGAGCTCCTTCGTTGTTGCAGAGGTTCGATTTTAGAAGTCATAAATCAGGGGATGAGAAAAGTTTTTTGGTTTAGAGAAAATCTTAATTTCCAAGTGTTTTCAATATTTTAATTAAAACAAATCTTAAAGTTGATTATAACGACACCGGTTAAGATCCCACGGTTCCATCCTTCCGGCATCATTATTTTTATCGGATTCACTTAATCCGAATGAATTTGCTAAACTCAATTGAATGAGTTCCACACTTTCATTTAGACCGTGGGAAATCCCGTTAGCAACACGTAGGTTACATCATCCGAGGTATTCCCGATCATCCAACAGGACGTTTTAATTTAATTGTAATTGTAGTTTTGTGTTACGTTTGTGATTAAATTTTGAGTTGTTTTATATTTTGAAATGTTGTGGCGGTGAATTTTATCTTGCAATGACTTTTAATTTAGTTTTGGTTTCAGTTTTAGGGACTATCCTAAAGGTGTGGGTTTTCATGCAACAGTTGTTTATCATCAAAGAAAAGTAAGTGCAATGCAGTTAAATAAATTGCAATAATGAAAATTGCAAGAAAGTAAATTGCAATAAAATAAAAGCGCACCATGAGGGTCTTCCCGTCATCCCAAGATGCACTTAAAACACAATTAGAATATTTAAGCAAGTTCCTAGGTAAAGCTAAGGTAAGGGTTATGGTTTTCTACCAAATTCCTAATCCTATAGCTAGTCATTTCCTATGACGTCTAGTTTCCTTGTGTTTTTGTTTGAAGACGATTTTCTTCATCAAAGAACAATTGAGTTCAATTGTTCTTATGAACACCCTATCATATTGAGAAAGTGTTTAAGAAGAATCTTAAACATTTTTTCAATATTGCTAGAATTGTTTTAAGTCCAAATGAATTCAATTACACAAATGAATTAATCGTCCGAGGTTTAGTTAAGTTTTGTTATTATCTTACTCAGTGAACTAGGATATTTGAATGTCACTATAAGTGAAGTAACATTTCATTTCATATCCTGTTTAGGAGTTATGATAACTAAAGCTTTCGAGGGTAAATTGGTATTCAAATGATTTGTGATTTAGTTTAATTTCAATTAATTTGGAATAGTGTTCAAGTTATTTTAGATTTATTTTGAATTCTTTATGTCTTTGGTGATGTTATATTTAATTCAACTTAATTTAATTTAATTTAATTTAATCTTTAATTTAATTTAATTCAATTTAATTCAATTTAGTTTGATTTGATGTTACATTAAATTAATTTGATTTGATTTAATTTTAATTTAATTTGATTTAATTTAATTTAATTTAATTTAATTTTAATTCATTTAATTTAATTTTTAATTTTGTTTAACTTAATTTAATTTGGTTTTATTAATTTAATTTAATTTAATTTAATTCATTTAATTTAATTTAATTTGTTTATTTAATTTAATTTAATTTAATTTAATTTAATTCAACTTTTAATCTTAATTTAATTTAATTTAATTTAATCCAATTTAATTTACTTAATTTAATTTAATTTTTTAATTTTAATTGAAATTTTAAAAGAGTTTAATAATTTAATTTTAGTTTAATGATTAAGTCTTTTAATGTTTTGAATTTGAGTTATCATTTTAATTAAGAATTGAATATTAATGAGATAATTAATTTAGGGATTTTTAAATTAAAGAATAAATCTCTTCCTAATAATATCCCTATTTTAATAATTCCAATTTTATTATTCTTCCAAATTTAATCAATTATTTAATTAAGGTTTAATCATTTTAAATTGCTTAATGGGTTTCTACCCTTTAATCATTTAAATTTCAATCATCCAAATCAGATTAGGATCAAATGTTTTACTTATTAATTTTTTTAGTAAACCTAAAGTTTTAATTAAGGGTTAAAATTTTAATTACCATTTTGCCCTTTAAGCTTAATAATTTCATAACTCACTAAATTGAACTCAAATGAACTTGAAATTTTTATATGACTTCACTCATATGTCAATAAAGATATGAGAGGAGAAAATATGATTTTTCTGTATTTAATTTATTTATATAATTATTTTTGGTGGAAAATAGAGATTTCCAAGGAAAATTTAATAACATAACCAAGGGAAAGTTTCTGTCCTTAAGAAAATTAGGGGACATTCCTAATGATGAGAGGACCACTTGGACCAATT
The DNA here is from genome assembly GCA_022702705.1 of Papilionanthe hookeriana x Papilionanthe teres. Lineage (NCBI taxonomy): Eukaryota > Viridiplantae > Streptophyta > Magnoliopsida > Asparagales > Orchidaceae > Papilionanthe > Papilionanthe hookeriana x Papilionanthe teres. Next base: position 117,552,596 of record CM040427.1, read on the forward strand.
TTGGTGATTTTTTGAAATATATTATTTTTATTATAATTATTTTAAGTTTTGGAGTGTTAATTAATTTAAAAATAAAATAAATGTTAAAAAATGAATTTTATATTTTTCAAAAATCTCTCTGATATCAAGGAAATCAGAGAATCAAATTTTGCAATTTTCTGATTTTTCTTTGATTTATTATAATTATTTTAGTGAAAATGCTAGAAAATACATTTTTTTTAATTTTAAAATTACCCTAGAGCTTTAAAATTTAATATCTCACTAAATAGACCTAAGAAAAATATGGGGTTTGTTCCTAAGTGATTAAAATTTAAAATGTGACATTTTGGTGAATTTTATTATTTTTGTGATTTTTATTATTTTTTAATTATTAAAATATTAAAATAATATTAAAAAATCAACTTTTTTAGAAAATTAAAATTTTAATTTTCTTAAATTTCCCTGATATCAGAGAGGCTCCAAAACCAATTTGGTGGATTTTTAAAAGATATTTTGAAAGTTATGAATTTTTAAAGTTTAAAATAGCTAAATGGCTTAATCGACCCAATTAGTAGGGCTAACCAAGTCCAATTGACCTCAAATTTTTATGGTGGGTTCCTCTGATCCAAAAGGTCAGTGGAGAATTAATTTCAAGTAAATTTGATGTATGGTTAGCTCTAATTAATTAGAGATCCATTTTGGGTGTTTAAGCCAATTAGGGTTGTTTTAAATGAACTAACTCAAAACCTATTTTTCCTAGGGTCCTCTGGTTATAAGGAACATCACCAAATTTTCCTAGAATTTATTTCACAACATGCTATTTATTGGAATTAAAATACTCAAAACAGTAACATGAATTTGAAAAATCAATAACTCTTCATAGGGATGGCCTCGACTTTGGAAAATTCGGGGAATGTTCCCAAATTCAGAGGCTTCAAAAGCCCTATGGTCTCATGCCATGGTGAATTGTATACATGCATGGAGAATTAAAAATATGCAGAGAGTAAATAAATTATTAAAAATAAAATACTTGATGAAATTAAATGATTTCTTTTCCACATTATTCTCCTCTGTTCATCGAGCGAAGAGGGTATTTTTATTTTATTTTTCTGATTTTTGTACACAAAGTTATGAATTTTTGAAGTTTAGGGAATTAAATAAATAGAAAATACCCCTAATTTTCTATTTATCCATGCGGCGCCGCGTCGACCTCGGCATCTCCGAAACGCCGCGTGTCGCGCTCCCATTCGACGCCGCCATCTGAGTCAGCAGCCCGGGCCCCGCGGTTCTCGTACCGTCTCCTGATCCGACGCCATCTGAGCCGTCCGTCCGCACGTGTATTGAATGGACGGCATCCGTTCATCGTCCCCGAGCGTCCTCACCTGAGAGCCTTCCACACTAAATCCCTAAGATCTCACTCGATACTCAATGGATTTTCATGTTCTTATGCTCATGGATTCGTCTTGAGAAGACGAACACATCTATACGATTTATGTGGGATGAAATTTACGCAATAAAAATGGAGAATGTTCAGAAGCTCGGGAAGAAGAGTGAGGCCATACCTTTGCTCAGAGAAGTGTGGCTTCGATCTGAGAGTTGTTGCACCTTCGATTGGATCCCGGCAAGCTCCGGATGAAGTCTCTCGGTCCGGTGAATTGTCTAAGTGTGATTTCGACCAAGCCCGATCACAAAGCTTGGAGAGCTGGAGCAATTGGGTGGCTCGGAGATGGGGCTTTTCTTTGGTGGACACCTTCCCTTGGTCCGGTGAAGGTGTAGAACCAATCAATTTGGGGATTGGCTCACTGTGGAGAAGTGTCCTGGTTTTGGGATTAGATTTCAACTACGAAATTGAGCTCGCGAGAGAAGAAATGGCGGGGGATCTCGGTGGGGATCAAGTGCTCTGTGTATGGGGAGGAGTACGGAACAATTTTGGCGGAGTTTCCTTAAGGTTTGTTTCGAGCACCTCTCATGGCCGAGAGGGGTGGTGTTTAAATAGGAGAGGGTGGAGGGCCTCCCGGGGAGAGTTAGGGCTTGGGATCGGCTACTCTTGGCAAGAGAAGAACGGCTCCAATGGCCAGCGGGGATGGGGCGGCTCGAGCAGGGAGAATTCCTAGGTTGGCTCACATGTGAGCTCTCGGCCATGGTGTTTTCCGGCGGCTCGGTGGCTGGCCGGCCGGGCATGGGTCACCCTCGAGGTCGGGTGGGTCGGGGGTTGAATTTGGTGAAGTCAATCGGAGTTTGACATGTGTAAAAAGCTTGATTAAAATGGAATGGGGGAGAGTGTATTTTGGGCTTATTTTGGTCAACTCATGCAAATGGGTTTGGTTCACCCTTCCATGACTCTGGTGTGGGCTGAGGGAAAGTCATTTGGTTCGAGCTTGATTGGAGTGGTGAAGTCTCCATCCATGGTGAGGTGGCTAAGCATGGTTTAGAGTGTGACATGAATATGGTTAAAAGAGCTTAATGAAGTATTAGGAAAGAATCCACTCTTCTTGCCATTAATGGCTTGGTGAGGTAGAAAGTGGTCTCCATGGCTTCCATGTGGCTTGTACATGGCTCAATGGCTTACATTTGGCTTGGAAAAAGTTTGGTCAATTTCATAAAAATGGGTTTTAAGAATTTTGGATAATTTGATGGAAATTTGTATGAAGCTTGATTTGGAATGGTTTAATTGATGATTTTGAAACTTAGGGGTGATTTTGATTAAATGGATGATGAGGGAAAGTGCCATGTGGGCTTTGGATGGATTTGGGCTTTTGAATTTGAAGGGAGTGGGCTTTTAGGAAGGTTTAAAGGGATGAGCCTTTAGGTTTAAGAATGAATTTATGGATGAAAATTTTGTAGAAGTTTGGGCCAAATAATTGTTGGTTTTGGTTTAGGGATGTGTCATGTGTGATTTGAAATGAATTTGAGGTGGTTTGGGTTTGAATTGTGTTGAATTTGGGTTGATTTGGTAAATGGGCCAATATAGGTCAAATTGGGCTAACTTGGGCCAATGTTGGGCTAGGGTTGAAATTGATGTAAAATTAATGTTGAGAAATGTTTATGGGAGTGTTTCAAAGAGGTTTTGACTTTGGTTGGGCTTTGATTTTGGGGTTTGGGCTCATTTGGGTTAGGTTTGGGTTTAGGTCAAAATTGGGCCTTTTAGCTTTGGGTTGAATTTGAGTGGGGTTTGGGTCTAAATTTTGGGCAAATCATGTTAGTGTTTTGCTTGTGGGGATGCTAAGGAAGATTTAGAAAAGATTTGGGGTTAATTGGAGTTGAATTGGGTGAGTTTGGGTTAGGTTTGGGTCATGGGTCCAAATTGGGCTTTAAGGCCAAAAGTGAAATTGAATCCAAATGTCAATCAAATTGGACTTGGATTTGATCTAGATTGGTGTTGGGAATGTTGAATTGAAGTTTAGAATAGAATTGGACCAGAATTTGGGTCAATTGGGTAGGTTTGGATTGACATTGGGTTCACTTTGGGTTAAAATGGGTCAAATTGGGGGTTTTGACAAAAGTAGGGTAAATTGACAAAATTGGCCCATGGTGTAGTTGAACAAAATGAAATTGGGAATATTTGGGATTTTCTGGAATTTTCTGGGAATTTTCTGAATTTTTTGAATTTTTGGGTGAAGAGGGGTATTTTGGGTATTTGGAGGGTATTGGGAGGTTTTCTTGGAATTTTTGATATTTTTGGGTATGGATGATCAATTTGAGTGATGTGGAAATGTTTGGGATTGATTTTGAGGAATCTTGGGTGATTTGAAAATTTTTGAGAAATTTGGGTAATTTCATGGGCTTTGGGTAAGTTAGGCGGGTGTAGGGTCCCGGGGGTAAAAAATTGAAAATTTGGAAAATTGAAAATTTGGAAAATTGAAAATTTGGAAAATTGAAAATTTGGAAAATTGAAAATTTGGAAAATTGAAAATTTGGAAAATTGAAAATTTGGAAAATTGAAGATCGGGTAAATTGAAGATCGGGTAAATTTGAGTGGAATGAAATCATTTTGGTTCAGCCATGAAGCCACATCAAGCCCACATCAAGCCCACATGAGACATGAAGGGACCCATTTGAGGCATTCACTATGTTGTTCCTAACCCTCTTAGCCAAGGGCTTAGGGGTTAAGGACCATCCATGTGAATCACCTACATGAGTCAGGAGGTCAAGTTAGGTATAGGTGTGTGAAAGTGTAGTGTATAGGTGTAGTGTGTGTGTAAGTCGGCCCTTCACCGGACCAGGCCACCCGAGGCGGTCCTAAGGCCAAAGAGTCCTATAGGAACCCATCCTTTAAACTTCCACATTTGATTTCAACCCTCTAGGTGATTAGGGGTCTACGGTCAAGTTTTGTGGAGTTTGCGAGGAGTTAAGAAGTGGTTTGAAATTCTAGAAGGTGGGTCCCAATTCTAGTCCTCTAAGATAGTCAAAGGAAAAGCCTATGGCTAGATCCTAAGTACTAAAGAGAAGAAGAGAAGACCTCATCAAAAATGAGGTCAACAAATGGACCTCCAATAGGTGTGGTGAGCTGACGGAGCACACCGCGCATATTGGCGTTGACCAAAGCGATCAACAAAACTAACACAGATGTCCAAGTGACGAACTTAGGATGAAGTAGAAGAGTTTCTGCTGGGGAGTAGCAAGTATATCTCTGAAACCGGAGATTCCTGAACTCTCGCTGGGGAAAGGAAAAGGAGGTGAATCCCAAATCACATGATTTGGGGGAATTTCAATTTAGATTTCATTTTGTTTTAGTTTAAGTTTCGATGTGTGAGTTTAGATTTCAATTTGGAGTTTCAATTTAGATTGAAGTTTGTCAAAATTAATTTGAAGGGATTTGATTTGAAATGAAAATTGGATTTTTGTGGTTTTAGATGTAACATCTTCAAAAGAAAATTGAATCGATTGGATTGAATCATTACAATGAGGAGAGATCTCAGAGCAATGTGGTATTGGATGTAAAATCCTTAACCTCAAGAGTTTGATTTTGATGTATTTCATTGCAATAGGGAAAAAATCCTAAAAGCAATGCGATCTCGGATGTAAAATCCTCGACCCCAAAAGTTTGATTTGGATGTATTTCATCGCGATAGGGAAAGAATCCTAAAGCGATGCGGTCTCGGATGTAAAATCCTCAACCCCAAAAGTTTGAATTGGATGTATTTCATCGCAATAGGAAAAGAATCCTAAAGTAATTCAGTCTCGGATGTAAAATCCTCAACCCCAAGAATTTGATTTTGATGTATTTCATTGAGATAGGAAAAGAATCCTAAAGCAATGCAGTCTCGGATGTAAAATCCTCGACCCAAAGAATTTGATTTTGATGTATTTCATTGCGATAGGGAAAGAATCCTAAAGCAATGCAGTCTCGGGTGTAAAATCCTCAACCCCAAAAGTTTGATTTGGATGTATTTCATTGCGATAGGGAAAGGATCCTAAAGCAATGCAGTCTCGGATGTAAAATCCTCAACCCCAAAAATTTGAATTGGATGTATTTCATTGCGATAGGGACAGGATCCTAAAGCAATGCCGTCTTGGATGTAAAATCCTCGACCCAAAAGTTTGAATTTGATGTACTTCATTGCGATAGGGAAATGATCCTAAAGCAATGCGATCTTGGATGTAAAATCCTCGACCCAAAAGTTTGAATTTGATGTACTTCATTGCGATAGGGAAATGATCCTAAAGCAATGCAGTCTTGGATGTAAAATCCTCGACCCAAAAGTTTGAATTTGATGTACTTCATTACGATAGGGAAAGGATCCTAAAGCAATGCAGTCTTAGATGTAAAATCCTCGACCCAAAGGTTTGAATTTGATGTACTTCATTGCGATAGGGAAAGGATCCTAAAGCAATGCAGTCTTGGATGTAAAATCCTCGACCCAAAAGTTTGAATTTGATGTACTTCATTGCGATAGGGAAAAGATCCTAAAGCAATGCAGTCTTGGATGTAAAATCCTCGACCCAAAAGTTTGAATTTGATGTACTTCATTGCGATAGGGAAATGATCCTAAAGCAATGCAGTCTTGGATGTAAAATCCTCGACCCAAAAGGTTTGAATTTGATTGAGATTTGAGATCTGGAAAGATTGAATTCGAAATTTGGAAGGATGAGTTTGAACTCGGTTGAGATTTGATTTAAGATTTGATTTGAAATTTGGAAGATCAAATTTGAAATTTGATCGAGATTGGATTTGAAATTTGATTGAGAATTTGATTTGAGATTTGATTTAATACTTATGTTGATTTTGTTTATCTTTTAATGATTCAAATTTTACTTTATCGTTTATTTAATGTTCATGTGAGTTTGGTGTTCGTCATTTTTAAGATTTTTTTTTAGGAAAGTTTTCTTTTATTCTTCTTTTTTTTTCTCTTTTCTGTTCTTTGTTCGAAGTTCATTTAACTTTAATGGTTTCCCAGTCAATTTGCACAAAAGAGGTGAAGGCCAAAAATGTGACATTGTCACTTTCATTCCAATCATGTTGAAGATACATCATACAACTCGATCTGGAATACATCTCATACAATCCATGTAGACTCAAAACGGACTATGTATGATCTTTGTTGATCCATCCAAAGAAGCATCTGTCAAAAATCCATGTCTGAATAGTGGGGTACATGGTCAATAACATCACCTTCCAAGCCATCCTTGGCAAGGATGTCGTATGGATGTACATTGGAGGTGTGATATTTTCCATGTAACTCACAGCTCGTAAGGCCGGAGGCTCTCTAGCTCCGGGTCTGGCCGGAAATGGTAAGGTGTCTTCCTATCGTCCATCCTTCGAAAGTAACCGAGATCCGCTTCACTGGTACTCCCGGTATGCAATGCTTAGCGATATCCGCTCCGTTGCCCTTCGGTATCATGACGGAACCTACCGGTAACGGTATCTTCACCGGCCCGCAGAACTCACCTGGGCACTGCTATCCGGAGGTCGGATCCGAACATGATGTTACACTCGTTCGGGAAAGAGAGCTGTGCGTAAAGGTCCGACAAAGTCGTGGTGATCTATGTGTGGGGGTTTACGATCACCACTGCTTGTAGATGTTAATAATGCGGCTATTGGGTATGCAATCCGCCGGCAATACCCTCCATGTTATCAATCTCTTTACCATTCTCTTGATGACTAATGGCATCGGATCCACTTGCCCATGACGGAGTATTCCGGTGGGTTTCCCTTCCTGTCTTCCGCAAAGTTGTAGCGAGCATCCGCATTGTATTCCGATTCTTCCCTTCCCGGCATCCATCTCCGGGGTTTTGAGTATGTGTTTTCCCTCGGGCGGCCTGCTTGGCCCATTCTTTTCAAATCCCGGATGCAATCCACGATTTGCTCGTTGTTCATACTACGAGAATACGTACGTATGTAGCTCGAGGCCCTCTAGTATATTGATTCTTCTACCTTTAATTCTCTCGAAGTATTCAAAGGTTTTCTTTTCAACATTCCGCATTCTCTCCGGCTCGTATTCCGGAATGATCTGCGGATGGCGAGGCTCGGTGACATATTGTGGGATATACGGTTCAATCCCTTCACGTTCTCCCGCATACCTCGGCTCCTCGGGGATGATGCCCGTTGGGACATCCCCGGGTTGCTTCGCAAAAGGTCATGCATCACTGGTGGTTCTATTCGGTGGCGTGGTAGCCTTCTTTCTTCGATCTTCCGGAGATTTCCCTGGTCCTTTCGTTATCCTAGGAGCTGGCCTCCTTTCTTCGGGTTCTCGGTGAACCGGTGTCCTCGAAGTGTATGTACTCGGCATTAGCAACTGTTTCGTCGCGCTGGTCCGCAGCTAGTTTTGTTAACATCTTACGGATACGACGATTCTTATTTCTTCGTTGCGTTGCTGTGAGAGTAGCTCTCCGAACTTCTTGAATGTCTGTGGGCGCGGCGCTGACAAGCCTGCCCTCTGCTGTAGCGACTACAGACTTTATTTTCTTGTCTTCTTCAGCGTTTGCCTTTCTTTTCTTGCTGCCGGACTGGTGGCTTGGGCCACCCACTTTCATCACTGTCTGCCCGGGCAGTTCTTCTCGGTCAACTGGGACCCAGTCACTTTCCTCATACTGTAGGCCTGCTGGTGCGAAATCCGAGTCAATCTCGATTATCGCTCCATCTTTCACCCTCTTTTCATCGAGTGCAAGGCTTACGCCATTCTTAAAGTTCAGGACCAACCGCCCGTTCGACATTTCCCTGCGAAAAGACAAGGAAAAGGATCAGGGGCTGTACTAAGAACAAGAACATTAAGAAAATGTTTATTAAAGACATTTTTTTCTCTTCTTTTTTTATATTTTTTAAATTTAACAGGAATGAAGTGGGATAAGATCAGAAAAGAGATTTTGATTTGGAAAAGAAAACAAGGAAAACTTTATTATCATGATTTTATTTATTTTAGCATATTTTATTATTTTTGGGTTCGGACCCGGTCATAAGTAATTACTTCACCCGTGTTTCTTAGGGATGAAGAATTCATTCCTTCGAAACATCAGGTAGCGTAATACTTTTTCAAGTATCGTCCGTTGATCGGAAGCATATGTCGTTCTCCCTGACAATTCACTAGCTAGTAGGAACCTCCTGAGTATGCTGCTTCAACCACAAACGGCCCTTCCCAAGTGGGTTCAAATTTTCCTCCTATCTTGCGGTGTGCAAGGATAGGTCTCTTGAGAATGAGAACTAAGTCACCAACTTTGAAGGTTTTGGGCGGACCGGTTTGTCATGGGCTTGAACCATCTTAGCTTGGTATAGTTCTAAATTCCGTTGCTGCTGCAAGCCTTTTCCCTTCCGGGCTTTCTAATTCTTCGAGTCGTAATTTGGCGTTCTCTTCGTCGTGATCTTATTTGCAATCGCAATTCCGAGTGAATGAAGCCGAACCTCTAAAGGTAACACTCGCCTCGGACCCATACACCGGAGCGTAAGGTGTAGCTTGAGTAGGAGTTCGAAGGTTGTCCGGTAGGCCCATAAGGCTTCTAACAACTTCTCGTGCCAATTTCTATTATTATCGTCCAAAGTTTTCTTTAAAATTTGAACGAGAGTTTTATTAAAAGCCTTAACGAGGCCGTTTGCTCTTGGGTAGTAAATTGTGGAATATCGCCAGTTGATTCCTTGTCTCCTGACAAAATTGTTGATTTGTGTGCTTCTGAATGCTGACCCATTATCTGAGATGATCCTGCGCGGCACTCCGAAACGGTAGACAACTTGGTTCTTGAAAACCGTAGCACGTGGTGTGCTTTCACTTCTCTAAGTGGAACTGCCTCTGCCCACTTGGAAAAGTAATCCGTAGCCGCAAGAATGAAGCGATGTCCTTTTGAAGATGGTGGTTCTATCGGACCCACTATATCTGTGCCCCAACATTCAAATGGCCACGACGCAATTGTCGGATGTAGCACATTTGGAGGTTGGTGTAGAACCACTCCGTGTACTTGGCATTGGTGACAGCTCTTGGCGATTTTCATGCAGTCGGTCATCATCGAGGGCCAGTAGTACCCTAGTCTTTTAATTTTCATTTTCATCTTCGGACCCGACTGGTGAGCGCCACAGAGTCCTGAATGCACCTCCTTAACAATTTCACGGGCCTCGGACCCGCTTAGGCACCTTAGCCACATTTGATCAAAAGACCTTCGTACAATGTGTTGTTTATTAATGCGTAGGACGAGTTCTTTTCTTGATCCGATGGGCTAGCGACCTATCGTCCGGTAGCTTTCCTGTTTGCGGGTAGTTCATCAATGGCCGTCGCCAATCTTCCGTGTTTTCTCGTCACTCGCCGCAATCGATTCTTTTTCTTTTTCGATTTGTGTATTGTGTCTATGTCGAGCCGTGATAGGACTCGACGTCCGTGAACCGACACTTCTATCGATTCATCTTGCAAACATGCAAATTCTTTTGCGAGACGGGCTAAAGCATCTGCTAAAGCATTTTCTTTTCGGGAATTTTGTAGATCGTCACATTTGGAATCTGTTCCAACAACTTGTATGGCATACTTGGAAGTATTGCTCGAGTCTTGGCTTTAAAATTTTGTACTTGTCCGACGATCCGTTGAATGATTAACCGTGAATCCCCATAGATGTTGATGTCCGTTATCCCCATTTGAATGGTTAGTTCCGGTCCCGTTATGAGGGCTTCGTATTCGCTTCATTGTTTGTACACGGTTCGTCAAGTGGTAGGAGTATCTTAACATCCCCCGCTCCGGTGTTATAAAGATTAGCCCGATTCCCGCCTTACCGGGCACTATCACTTGCGATTCTTCGTCTTTGTGCGCCGAAGATGCTCCGTCGAAATATAATTCCCAACGTCGATCATCAAGGTCTTCTAGATTCATTATTTGTTCATCCGGCGGATCGTCATTGAGAGGAGATTCGGCCGGCAAAGGGTGTACTTGCGAGGAAGTCCGCTAAGACTTGTCCCTTTACGGCACGAAGAGGCACGAAAGTTATATCGAATTGCAATAATATCATCGACCATCCGGCAAGTCTGCCGGAAAGTGTTGGACGAGCCATCAAGTATTGCAATGGATTAAATTTCGAGATCGAGTTGACCTTATGAGAAAGCATGTAGTGCCCGAGCTTTTGAGCGGCGAAGATCGGGGCCAAACAATGCTTTTTAATTGCGGGATACCTTACTTCCGTCGGAAGTAAACGACGGCTTAAGTAGTAAAGAGCATTTTCTTTACCCTCATCATTGACTCAGGCTAACAGGGCTCCGAGAGAGTCGTCTAAAGCCGCGGTATAAAGTATCAGCGGTCTACCCGAGACCGGGGTCGCTAAGATAGGAGGTGTCATTAAATATTGTTTAATGTCCTCGAAGGCCTTCTCGGCATTTCTCTTCCCAAATAAATTTGGCGTCCTTTTTAACTAGTGCCGAGAAAGGTCGACACCTACCCGACGAGTTTCGAGATAAAGCGTCGAAGATATGCCGACTTCCCTTGAAAAGATCGTAGTTGTTTTAAGGTTTTGGGAGGCGGCATTTCTAAGATAGCTTTAATCTTTTCCGGGTCGATTTCAATTCCACGATGTCGGACAACGAATCCTAAGAATTTCCCGGAGGTGACGCCGAAGGCGCATTTTAAGGGATTCATCTTAAGGTTAAATTGTCTTAATCGTTCGAAAACAATTCTCAAATCGTCAGGTGGTTTTCCTTTACTTTGCTTTTGATGACCACATCGTCCACGTAGCATTCGACTTGATTGTGGATGAGATCATCAAAAATTCTTGTCATTGCTCTCTGGTAGGTTGCTCCTGCGTTCTTCAGTTTGAATGGCATCACTGTGTAGCAATATACTCCGATCGGCGTTCTGAATGTTGTAAGCTTTTCATCTTCTGGAGCCATTTTTATCTGGTTGTATCCTGAAGATCCATCCATGAATGAAAATATTTCATGTGTCGAAGCAATGTCGATCATCAGTTCCGGGATCGGTAGAGGGAATTCATCCTTTGGACATGCCTTATTTAAATCTCTGAAGTCCACACAAATTCGGATCTGACCATTCTTCTTTCTGACTGGCACCACATTGGCTAACCAAGTCGGGTATTGTTCTTCACGGACAAATTTAGCGTCTATTAGCTTTTTAACTTCGGCTATGACTTGTTGTTCGATTTCTAGACGCATTCTTCTGGGACCTTGTCTGACTGGGACGGATGTAGGATCCACTCCTAGCTTATGGACTGCAACCTCTGGAGCTAATCCTGGCATCTCGTCATAGTTCCAAGCAAAACAGTCTTTAAATTCCATTAATAATTTGATTATTTCTTCGGAGTCTTCTTTATTGAGTAAGGAGCTAACAAAGGTAGGTCTAGGTTCTTCGCTAGTACCTAAGTTAACTTCCGTTAACTCATCTATTGTAGATTTGATTTCTTCTTCGAATTCTGGTGGAGCATCTTCAATTTGTAAATCTTCGAGTTCGTCTGTAGTTTCCATGCAGTTTTCATTGGACTCGCAAGTGACAACCAAGCAAAATTCAGTATCGTCAACTGACCCTACTGTGCCGAATCCGAGACCATGCTTTGAATTGGGTGGACGACCGGAATTATTCCATAATTTTTCAAAATGTTGTGATTGACCTTTTGTCCATTGTCGTGGTAAGAAACCACGTTGAATTAAATTTTGAACACAGGGAGAGTACCACTCAAAAGGTAATTCCATTAATTTCGATGAAGTTACATCTTCGAATTGTACATTATTTTCAGCTTTGGAGGAAGAAGCACCACGGTAGAATTTGATTGGCTTTGTACCGTCGCTACGTACCTCTTTGACCACCATACCCTCGATCTTGCTAGGCCGGATCGGGGTTAGGGTCATAGTATGTACGTAGTGGTTAATCTTTTCGTACATTGATTTGTATTCTTCGTTCTTCTCATCTTCGAGAGAGATCTTGAATTGCGGCTTCTTCCGACTTATTGTCGCTGCTTCTTGTTTGATTTCTTTTTCTTCTTCGTAACTATCTTCCCAATCAACATTGATGGCTGGTTTCCTTTGTCCAACTGTCCTAACGTCTCTACCACGACCTTGTCCCCGGCCTCGACCTCGGATGCGAGTTGTGGAGAAACCTTCACCATCTCGCCGGAAGGGAGTGGTGAGTGACTGTTGGACTAGAACTTTAGGTTCTTCGTTGTCCTAAACTTTCTTTGCTTCATTTGTTACGGTATCTCTGGAGAAGATTGTTTTCTTCGGAGGTGCATAATAAGCTGCGTCTTCATGGATTCCAATCTCATGTACGGAGAATGGTTGCAAGTCACCTTTGATGCACTGTTCCCCTCCATCGTAATATTTGATGCACTGATGCAGAGATGATGGTACCATCCTGTTTTCATGTATCCACGGTCGGCCCAGCAAAGCGTTGAACGATGTTTCTGAATCAATTATGTGAAATTTTGCGGTTGTCTTTGCTAAGTCACCGGTCTTCATCAGTAGCGTTATTGATCCGAGGGCTCTTTCTCCTTTCTGGTTGAATCCTCTTAATAACATTTTGTCGGCCTCGAGCTCACGAGCATCAATTTCCAAGTATGCTAAGTGTTCGAAGACTCATTATATTGATTGACGCTCCTGGATCCACCAATACTGCGGAGTGCGTAAACTTCCCAATTGTAACCGAAATGTACAACGGTCGGTTGTGATCTCAGCATCCCAAGTAGTAGGTCATTGTCCGTGAAGGTAACACCTCGTCGTTCCTTTAACGAACAAACCTCATCTAAGGAATCTCCAGCCATTTGAGCTAAACAAATTTCCGGATCAAGTAAGGCCTTGATCGAGCTTCTCTCATCTCTTCGATAAGATGAGGGCGTCGTAAATGCTCAGTTTGGCCGGTAGTTTCCTAAGATGGGCTAGTACGTTGTAGTCCACTTTATTTTCATGCGTCTCGGCTTCTTCCCGAATGGGTATTTCTTCTGCCGGGGTTGGTTCTTCTTGAACAACCACCTGCTTTCCTTTGTCTTTTGGACCCATTCTCGGAGGTAGAACTCTTCCACTTCTTAAGTTGACTTCTGTAATTTCTTCTGAATCTAGTGTTGAGCTTGTCGGTGTCTCCTTCTGAATCGGAATGACAGGCTCTTCCGGATTATCTTCAGAATCTGAAGGCTCTAACTCTATCGTGACTGGAGCTCCTCGAAACTCGCAGATAGATTCGCTGCTTGTTGAACTCTCGTAGCCTCCTTGATGGATGCCTTCTTCGTTATTTTGCTCGTCAAGATCGTGTATGATTTGAGAATTGTCATTGATGTCGAAATCGATATTCGGATTGTCGCTAGTTACGTAATCGTTAGAAACAATCAAAACGTAGCCAACGCCATCACCCTTATCATTATATGATCCCACCGAAGTGAGCAGATAATCATACAGAATCGAGAGGTTCGAGGGATTTCTCCCCGAATCGAAACAACTATCCTAGGATAAGCGGCCCCTAGTCTAGCCTTAGAGTCTCGGTCCTCTCTTCTTCGTCGATCTTCTTCTTCTCTTCGATCGTCTCTCGTTGAGGTTGTTCTTCTATCGCAAGTGATAGTGCCGACTTAACAGGTTTCGAACTCTGAATTGAAGCTAGCACCGAAGCGGTTTGGATGCTGTCTAAAATCTTTTTCGAAGACCTTGTCTAAGCGGTAGTCCATCCATCGTCAGTCGTATAGGGATCTATCGGAATGATGGGATCAGTTGAGATAACATTGACGAAACCTCCTTTCTGGGGTTCCTTCATGTACTCCTTCGGGATCATTATATTCCCTTTCCGAAGGTTGTCGTTGAGCCAACTTTTGAAGGTAATGCAATCTTCTATCTTGTGCCCAAGCATCCGGTGGTAGGGGCAAAAGTTGGGATCACCTTTCTTGTTGACTTCCTCCGGTCTTTTAGGCTCGGCGGCTAGAAATGCGGAGTCTTCATCGGACTACGGAACATTTTCGGCATCTGCTTCATTCTTGAACGGATATTCTCTGCTCAGAAGCTCCCTTAATGTACATTGCGGACGAGGCGGTTGTTCATACTGTAGAGATGACTGATAGCTTGGTCGGGGTTACTGGTAATTCTGTTGTGGTTGCTGCGGCCGTTCGGGTGGTATTTGCATCGGTTGCTTGCCTTTGTCAACTGCTGCAACGATCCCAAATTTCTTTTCAAAAGTCTTCACAGGCTTTTGCTCCTCCGTCTTGTCGGCGAAACTTAATTGCTTCGCCTCTTCTTGCAAGCTTCCGGCCTTGCTTAACAACTTCTCGAAAGTCTTAATAGTGAATCCTTTGAGGAGAAGTGCTATCGGGCCGTGAATGCTTTTAAGTAAGATGCCGATCGCATGTTGTTCTTGTAGTTGTGGTTCACACTTCATGCTTAAGTTCCTCCATCGAAGTATGTAATCCACCAAAGTTTCGTTCGGCCTTTGTTTCTCTACCACCAAATCACCTATAGTGATGTGGTGCTGAGCTCCGGCGAATCGCTTGATGAAGAGGTTCTCTAGCTCTGAGAACGTCTTCACCGAACCATTTGGTAATTCTGCATACCAGTCGAAGGCGATTCTCGACGGACTGCCGACGAACTCGTCGGAAGAGTAATGCATCGCTCCCGCCGGCATTGCAACAAGCGGCACGAAAGTGTGCAACATGCTTGTCGGGGGTTCCCGGTTCCGTCGAAGGTCTTGAACGGAGGTGGTAAGAAGCCTTTCGGGTATTGGACGGCGTCGAATTCTTCTGGGTAAGGTCTACCCATCCGAATGGATGTCCCGCTCTTCGATTGTGCTAAGGCTTCTCGCACTTGCTGTTCCACCAAGTTCTTGATATCTTTTTCTGGAATCATACTTTGTGTTGTATCTTTCTTTAGCTGATCATCCCCGTTGACGGATGTAATCTCCTTTCCTCCGTCTACAATGTGAATGACCTCTAGGGGTGTCTCTCTTTGGGGTTGCACTTGACTTTGGAGAGTGGCTAGGGCTACAGCCATCTCTTCCATCCTCTTTGCCATTTGGGTGATCGTATCGTCTTTCTCTTGAAGCTGCCTCCTCATTGCTTCCGGCTCCTCTCTTTCTGCGGCTGCAGGAGCACCTTGTGAAGCTGATGAAGCTCGTGTTTCGACCATGTTGATTTCTGCATATTCGTCATCCATGAATTCCGATGAATTAATCTCGTCTCCGAACTTTTCTTCTCTTTCTTTTGCCAATCGTCGGATATCGGTTCTCAACTTTACCATGGCATCTTCTAGCAGGGCTTTCTGTGTGTCTTCGCGGTTGTCATGTGATAGCTGCCAGGTTCCCTTTATCGCAGTAGCACTTTCTTCAGATTCAAGTCTCCTGGCGAGACTTTCTTTCTTAGACTGTTGTTTCAATCTCAACTGCCCAGTAGTGGGACGCCATACCAACCTTCTAGCAGCAGAAGGTCTAGGACCAGATGGTCCATCGGCCAAATGCTGGAAGGTGGTATCCTCCCTAATCTGTAATCCTGAGATGACGACAGGCGGACTAGCCTTCATTCTTTTACTTGGCTTTTCTGTCATGATGGTGGGTTCTACTCGGGGCCCAAGACGGGGTTTGACTGGCACCCGCCCTATCCTTCGTAGAATCTCCGATACGGGGCAGTTTTCCTTCTTTGCTAACTTTTCTACCAAAGTTTGCAGTCGAGCAAACGGCGTAGTTCTAGTCCTTTTCTTGCGGCTATCGTTGTAGTATGCGGGTTGAGGCAATGCGGCAGCAATCTTGCGAACATTTTCCTCGTCCTCTGCGGCGGAGAGGGGATGGAACCTGCTTCCTCCCAAAAGTGGTATGTAGTCAGGCAGCGGTGTATATTCAGGCAGTTCTAGTATTTCCTCCAGGAAAACAATTTCAGCAGCTCTGGCTTCTCTGGCGATCCTTCTACTTCTGTTTCTTCTTTGGGTCCTTGTCAGTGATGGAATCTTTAAACTCGGACCCGATTTCGAAAATAGAAGGTCTCGCGGGAAGATCCGTACCCTCCACGGTAACGGAGTTTACCATAATTCTGAATTTCTTTCCCCTTTAATTTGGCAAAAGTCGGGGTAGGTGCAGAAACAACTAGACCAGTGGGGGTAGTAAGAACAGTCCTCCTACGGACAGTAGTACTCCTCTCAGTCGGGATCCTTTGTAGGGGAGGAAACTCTTGGGTCGACCTAAGGTTGAACTCGAGCGGCGGCTTCTCGGCTTCGGATACCTTGTTCGTCGGTGCGAAGAGGGAGACGTCGGTGATCTTGACATTCGTGTTTTCAAATCCTTGTCCAAATCGGATGATCCCATTGTCGGGCGGCTCATCCTTATAGACGGCGAAGTCCGATCCGTTGGTGAAGGAGAAAATCGGCTTTGGGGCTTCCATTTCGCGGGGTAGATTCGGTTGTCGATCCCAAGTTATGCTTCTTTTCTTTAGGATGAAAAGAAAGGAATTGAAAAAGATTCCGAACTCATTCTTGTTCATGTATTTATAAGAAGGAATCATTTGTTAAAAGAATTATTTATTAGAGGGTTCGTTTATTTAGAACGGAATGTTCAAAGGTGTAGAGAAGGTAAGGAATTCGATTCGGAGTTGGAAAGGAAAAGAGGGTCTTATGCAAGACTTCTCGTCTCGAAGGATCACTCCTAAACTAACACCTATTGGGGGTCCACCCCACCTCAGAAATGAGGTAAAAGGATCTCGAAACCTCTCTGTTTAGGGGTGTCCAAACAGTGGCTCCTAAATCCGAGAGAATGTTAGCTATACTTGTCCAAGGTAGAAATGAACATAGTATTCCAACGGAAAGAAGGGTAGTTTGACCCATTAAGGACATGGATACACTACCGATTTTTGAAAGCAGAATTATCTGATTATAATGGAGAGAGGAATTGTCCCCAGCGGAGTCGCCAGAAGTTGTCGGCATATTTTTAGGTTGCGTGTTTTATTTTGAAAAAGGGGTCGCCTAACAGAAGTTGTCGGCGAATTTTTAATTTAATTTTAATAAATAATTTTGAAAAGTAATATTTGATTTTGAAAATAATTTTAAATTTGAAGGTTTTAAGATATGAGATTAAATCGATCTCACATCCCAAATAGTTTATATAAACGAGCACCGCACCACAAACCGTGTATCTATCCCTAAGGATAGACACACTGCTTGATGGTGGGGCTCGATTAGATAAACTAGAAGATTTGTGACATCCGTTTGGTCTGCGAACCAATTTTATAAGCCGACAAATTCCCCGCTTAATATGAAGGCATTAAACAGGGTTTATATTACACAGGTTCTTTAAAATTCCCTATAAGGGCAAGCCCCTATAGTTAATTACATCTTAAGTGACGGGAATCACCTAAGAAAACTCTCGATAATAATCAATAATTCTGCTCTCAAGAATTTCAAAGTTTAAGTTTTCAAGGGATTGACTTTTGGAATTTCAATTGGGAATGGATCAAATTTGGAACATTTTGTTTTGGGAATCCAAAGGAAGAAAAGTAGGAGAAATCACGGATTCGAATCGAACTTCGGTAATTTCCCGACTATCCTATTGTTTGGCTTGAGTTTAGGAAAGTCCTAATATTTATTTAAATGTTTTGATCTTGCCAATTTTAATTAATTAGGGCTTATATTTGTATGATAAAATCAAACAAATAGCCTCGAAGATGTGAGGGTTTATTGTCGTACCGGACGACTACCTCGGAATTCTAAGACCGGTTAGGGCTTAATTTGCAGTGCAAGTGCCTAACGGAGAGTTGAGGATTTATGTTGCACTAGGCAAACTACCTCGAAGTCCTATGGCTTTATTATTTAATTCTAGGAAAGTTTTAATGAAGTAGACTCAGGTTTTGCTGATGACGATGGCCGTGCTGCCCACCATGCTCCGAGCTCCTTCGTCGTTGCGGAGGTTCAATTTTAGAAGTCATAAATCGGGGGATGAGAAAAGTTTTTTGGTTTAGAGAAAATCTTAATTTCCAAGTGTTTTCAATATTTTAATTAAAACAAATCTTAAAGTTGATTATAACGACACCGGTTAAGATCCCACGGTTCCATCCTTCCGGCATCATTATTTTTATCGGATTCACTTAGTCCAAATGAATTCGCTAAACTCAACTGAATGAGTTCCACACTTTCATTTAGACCGTGGGAAATCCCGTTAGCAACACGTAGGTTACATCATCCGAGGTATTCCCGATCATCCAACGGGACGTTTTAATTTAATTGTAATTGTAGTTTTGTGTTCTGTTTGTGATTAAATTTTGAGTTGTTTTATATTTTGAAATGTTGTGGCGGTGAATTTTATCTTGCAATGACTTTTAATTTAGTTTTGGTTTCAGTTTTAGGGACTATCCTAAAGGTGTGGGTTTTCATGCAACGAGTTGTTTATCATGCAAGAAAAGTAAGTGTAATGCGATTAAATAAATTGCAATAATGAAAATTGCAAGAAAGTAAATTGCAATAAAATAAAAGCGCACCGGGAGGGTCTTCCCGTCATCCCAAGCTGCACTTAAAACACAATTAGAATATTTAAGCAAGTTCCTAGGTAAAGCTAAGGTAAGGGTTATGGTTTTCTACCAAATTCCTAATCCTATAGCTAGTCATTTCTTATGACGTCTAGTTTCCTTGTGTTTTTGTTTGAAGACGATTTTCTTCATCAAAGAACAATTGAGTTCAATTGTTCTTATAAACACCCTATCATATTGAGAAAGTGTTTAAGAAGAATCTTAAACATCTTTTCAATATTGCTAGAATTGTTTTAAGTCCAAATGAATTCGATTACACAAATGAATTAATCGTCCGAGGTTTAGTTAAGTTTTGTTATTATCTTACTCGATGAACTAGGATATTTGAATGTCCTATAAGTGAAGTAACATTTCATTTCATATCCTGTTTAGGAGTTATGATAACTAAAGCATTCGAGGGTAAATTGGTATTCAAATGATTTGTGATTTAGTTTAATTTCAATTAATTTGGAATAGTGTTCAAGTTATTTTAGATTTATTTTGGATTCTTTATGTCTTTGGTGATGTTATATTTAATTCAACTTAATTTAATTTAATTTAATTTAATCTTTAATTTAATTTAATTCAATTTAATTCAATTTAGTTTGATTTGATGTTACATTAAATTAATTTGATTTGATTTAATTTTAATTTAATTTGATTTAATTTAATTTAATTTAATTTAATTTAATTTTAATTCATTTAATTTAATTTTTAATTTGGTTTAACTTAATTTAATTTGGTTTTATTTATTTAATTTAATTTAATTTAATTCATTTAATTTAATTTAATTTGTTTATTTAATTTAATTTAATTTAATTTAATTTAATTCAACTTTTAATCTTAATTTAATTTAATTTAATTTTATCTAATTTAATTTACTTAATTTAATTTAATTTTTAATTTAATTTAATTTTTTAATTTTAATTGAAATTTTAAAAGAGTTTAATAATTTAATTTTAGTTTAATGATTAAGTCTTTTAATGTTTTGAATTTGAGTTATCATTTTAATTAAGAATTGAATATTAATGAGATAATTAATTTAGGGATTTTTAAATTAAAGAATAAATCTCTTCCTAATAATATCCGTATTTTAATAATTCCAATTTTATTATTCTTCCAAATTTAATCAATTATTTAATTAAGGTTTAATCATTTTAAATTGCTTAATGGGTTTCTGCCCTTTAATCATTTAAATTTCAATCATCCAAATCAGATTAGGATCAAATGTTTTACTTATTAATTTTTTTATTAAACCTAAAGTTTTAATTAAGGGTTAAAATTTTAATTACCATTTTGCCCTTTAAGCTTAATAATTTCATAACTCACTAAATTGAACTCAAATGAACTTGAAATTTTTATATGACTTCAGTCATATGTCAATAAAGACATGGGAGGAGAAAATGTGATTTTTCTGTATTTAATTTATTTATATAATTATTTTTGGTGGAAAATAGAGATTTCCAAGGAAAATTTAATAACATGACCAAGGGAAAGTTTCTATCCTTAAGAAAATTAGGGGACATTCCTAATGAATAGAGGACCACTTGGACCAATTTTGGTGATTTTTGGAATTATATTATTTTTATTATAATTATTTTATGTTTCGGAGTGTTAATTAATTTAAAAATAAAATAAATGTTGAAAAATGAATTTTATATTTTTAAAAAATCTCTCTGATATCAAGGAAATCAGAGAATTAAATTTTACAATTTTCTGATTTTTCTATGATTTATTATAATTATTTTAGTGAAAATGCTAGAAAATACATTTTTTTTAATTTTAAAATTACCCTAGAGCTTTAAAATTTAATATCTCACTAAATAGACCTAAGAAAAATATGGGGTTTGTTCCTAAGTGATTAAAATTCAAAATGTGACATTTTGGTGAATTTTATTATTTTTGTAATTTTCATTATTTTTTAATTATTAAAATATTAAAATAATATTAAAAAATCAACTTTTTTAGAAAATTAAAATTTTAATTTTCTTAAATTTCCCTGATATCAGAGAGGCTCCAAAATCAATTTGGTGGATTTTTAAAAGATATTTTGAAAGTTATGAATTTTTAAAGTTTAAAATAGCTAAATGGCTTAATCAACCCAATTAGTAGGGCTAACCAAGTCCAATTGACCTCAAATTTTTATGGTGGGTTCCTCTGATCTTAAAGGTCAGTGGAGAATTAATTTCAAGTAAATTTGATGTATGGTTAGCTCTAATTAATTAGAGATCCATTTTGGGTGTTTAAGCCAATTAGGGTTGTTTTAAATGAACTAACTCAAAACCTATTTTTCCTAGGGTCCTCTGGTTATAAGGAACATCACCAAATTTTCCTAGAATTTATTTCACAACATGCTATTTATTGGAATTAAAATACTCAAAACAGTAACATGAATTTGAAAAATCAATAACTCTTCATAGGGATGGCCTCGACTTTGGAAAATTCAGGGAATGTTCCCAAATTCAGAGGCTTCAAAAGCCCTATGGTCTCATGCCATGGTGAATTGTATACATGCATGGAGAATTAAAAATATGCAGAGAGTAAATAAATTATTAAAAATAAAATACTTGATGAAATTAAATGATTTCTTTTCCACATTATTCTCCTCTGTTCACTGAGCAAGAGGGTATTTTTATTTTATTTTTCTGATTTTTGTACACAAAGTTATGAATTTTTGAAGTTTAGGGAATTAAACAAATAGAAAATACCCCTAATTTTCTATTTATCCACGCGGCGCCGCGTCAACCTCGGCAGCTCCGAAACGCCGCGTGTCGCGCTCCCATTCGACGCCGCCATCTGAGTCAGCAGCCCGGGCCCCGCGGTTCTCGTATCGTCTCCTGATCCGACGCCATCTGAGCCGTCGTCCGCGCGTGTATTGAATGGACGGCATCCGTTCATCGTCCCCGAGCGTCCTCACCCGAGAGCCGTCCACACTAAATCCCTAAGATCTCACTCGATACTCAATGGATTTTCATGTTCTTATGCTCTATGGATTCGTCTTGAGAAGACGAACACATCTATACGGTTTATGTGGGATGAAATTTACGCAATAAAAATGGAGAATGTTTAGAAGCTCGGGAAGAAGAGTGAGGCCATACCTTTGCTCAGAGAAGTGTGGCTTCGATCTGAGAGTTGTTGCACCTTCGATTGGATCCCAGCAAGCTCCAGATGAAGTCTCCTGAGTCTGGTGAATTGTCTAGGTGTGATTTCGACCAAGCCCGATCACAAAGCTTGGAGGCTGGAGCAATTGGGTGGCCTGGAGATGGGGCTTTTGCTGGTGGACACCTTCCCTTGGTCTGGTGAAGGTGTAGAACCAATCAATATGGGGATTGGCTCACTGTGGAGAAGTGTCCTGGTTTTGGGATTAGATTTCAACTGCGAAATTGAGCTCGCAGAGAGGAAATGGCAGGGGGATCTCGGTGGGGATCAAGTGCTCGTGTATGGGGAGGAGTACGGAACAATTTTGGCGAGTTTCCTTAAGGTTTGTTTCAGCACCTCTCATGGCCGAGAGGGGTGGTGTTTAAATAGGAGAGGGTGGAGGGCCTCCCGGGGAGAGTTAGGGCTTGGGATCAGCTTGCTCTTGGCAAGAGAAGAACAGCTCCGATGGCCACGCGGGGATGGGGCGACTCGGCAAGGGAGAATTCCAAGGTTGACTCACATGTGAGCTCTCGGCCATGGTGTTTTCCGGCGGCCTGGTGGCTGGCCGGCCAGGCATGGGTCACCCTCAAGGTCAGGTGGGTCAGGGGTTGAATTTGGTGAAGTCAATTGGAGTTTGACATGTGTAAAAAGCTTGATTAAAATGGAATGGGGGAGAGTGTATTTTGGGCTTATTTTGGTCAACTCATGCAAATGGGTTTGGTTCACCCTTCCATGACCTGGTGTGGGCTGAGGGAAAGTCATTTGGTTCAGCTTGATTGGAGTGGTGAAGTCTCCATCCAGGGTGAGGTGGCTAAGCAAGGTTTAGAGTGTGACATGAATATGGTTAAAAGAGCTTAATGAAGTATTAGGAAAGAATCCCCTCTTCTTGCCATTAATGGCTTGGTGAGGTGGAAAGTGGTCTCCATGGCTTCCATGTGGCTTGTACATGGCTCAATGGCTCACATTTGGCTTGGAAAAAGTTTGGTCAATTTCATAAAAATGGGTTTTAAGAATTTTGGATAATTTGATGGAAATTTGTATGAAGCTTGATATGGAATGGTTTAATTGATGATTTTGAAACTTAGGGGTGATTTTGATTAAATGGATGATGAGGGAAAGTGCCATGTGGGCTTTGGATGGATTTGGGCTTTTGAATTTGAAGGAAGTGGGCTTTTAGGAAGGTTTAAGGGGATGAGCCTTTAGGTTTAAGAATGAATTTATGGATGGGAATTTTGTAGAATTTTGGGCCAAATAATTGTTGGTTTTGGTTTATGGATGTGTCATGAGTGATTTGAAATGAATTTGAGGTGGTTTGGGTTTGAATTGAGTTGAATTTGGGTTGATTTGGTAAATGGGCCAATATAGGTCAAATTGGGCTAACTTGGGCCAATGTTGGGCTAGGGTTGAAATTGATGTAAAATTAATGTTGAGAAATGTTTATGGGAGTGTTTCAAAGAGGTTTTGACTTTGGTTGGGCTTTGATTTTGGGGTTTGGGCTCATTTGGGTTAGGTTTGGGTTTAGGTCAAAATTGGGCCTTTTAGCTTTGGGTTGAATTTGAGTGGGGTTTGGGTCTAAATTTTGGGCAAATTATGTTAGTGTTTTGCTTTTGGGGATGCTAAGGAAGATTTAGAAAAGAATTGGGGTTAATTGGAGTTGAATTGGGTGAGTTTGGGTTAGGTTTGGGTCATGGGTCCAAATTGGGCTTTAAGGCCAAAAGTGAAATTGGATCCAAATGTCAATCAAATTGGACTTGGATTTAATCTAGATTGGTGTTGGGAATGTTGAATTGAAGTTTAGAATTGAATTGGACCAGAATTTGGGTCAATTGGGTAGGTTTGGTTTGACATTGGGTTCACTTTGGGTTAAAATGGATCAAATTGGGGGTTTTGACAAAAGTAGGGTAAATTTACAAAATTGGCCCATGGTGTAGTTGAACAAAATGAAATTGGGAATATGTGGGATTTTCTGGAATTTTCTGGGAATTTTCTGAATTTTTTGAATTTTTGGGTGAAGAGGGGTATTTTGGGTATTTGGAGGGTATTGGGAGGTTTTCTTGGAATTTTTGATATTTTTGGGTATGGATGATCAATTTGAGTGATGTGGAAATGTTTGGGATTGATTTTGAGGAATCTTGGGTGATTTGGAAATTTTTGAGAAATTTGGGTAATTTCATGGGCTTTGGGTAAGTTAGGCGGGTGTAGGGTCCCGGGGGTCAAAAATTGAAAATTTGGAAAATTGAAGATCGGGTAAATTTGAGTGGAATGAAATCATTTTGGTTGAGCCATGAAGCCACATCAAGCCCACATGAGCCATGAAGAGACCCATTTGAGGCATTCACTATGTTGTTCCTAACCCTCTTAGCCAAGGGCTTAGGGGTTAAGGACCATCCATGTGAATCACCTACATGAGTCGGGAGGTCGAGTTAGGTAGAGGTGTGTGAAAGTGTAGTGTATAGGTGTAGTGTGTGTGTAAGTCGGCCCCTTCACCAGACCAGGCCACCCAGGGTAGTCCTAAGGCCAAAGAGTCCTATAGGAACCCATCCTTTAAACTTCCACATTTGATTTCAACCCTCTAGGTGATTAGGGGTCTACAGTCAAGTTTTGTGGAGTTTGCAGGGAGTTAAGAAGTGGTTTGAAATTCTAGAAGGTGGGTCCCAATTCTAGTCCTCTAAGATAGTCAAAGGAAAAGCCTATGGCTAGATCCTAAGTACTAAAGAGAAGAAGAGAAGACCTCATCAAAAATGAGGTCAACAGTTGCACTAGGCAAACTACCTCGAAGTCCTATGGCTTTGTTATTTAATTCTAGGAAAGTTTTGCTGAAGTAGACTCAGGTTTTGCTGATGACGATGGCCGTGCTGCCCACCATGCTCCGAGCTCCTTGTTGTTGCAGAGTTTTAGTTTTAGAAGTCATAAATCAGGGGATGAGAAAAGTGTTTTGGTTTAGAGAAAATCTTAATTTCCAAGTTTTTTTTACGTTTTAATTAAAACAAATCTTAAAGTTGATTATAACGACACCGGTTAAGATCCCACGGTTCCATCCTTCCGGCATCATTATTTTTATCGGATTCACTTAGTCCAGATGAATTTGCTAAACTCAACTGAATGAGTTCCACACTTTCATTTAGACCGTGGGAAATCCCGTTAGCAACATGTAGGTTACATCATCCGAGGTATTCCCGATCATCCAACATGACGTTTTAATTTAATTGTAATTGTAGTTTTGTGTTCTGTTTGTGATTAAATTTTGAGTTGTTTTATATTTTGAAATGTTGTGGCGGTGAATTTTATCTTGCAATGGATTTTAACTTAGTTTTGGTTTCAGTTTTAAGGACTATCCTAAAGGTGTGGGTTTTCATGCAACAGTTGTTTATCATGCAAGAAAAGTAAGTGCGATGCGATTAAATAAATTGTAATAATGTAAATTGCAAGAAAGTAAATTGCAATAAAATAAAAGCGTACCTGAAGGGTCTTCCCGTCATTCGAAGCTGCACTTAAAACACAATTAGAATATTTAAGCAACTTCCTAGGTAAAGCTAAGGGAAGGGTTATGGTTTTCTACCAAGTTCCTAATCCTATAGCTAGTCATTTCCTATGACGTCTAGGTTCCTTGTGTTTTTGTTTGAAGACGATTTTCTTCATCAAAGAACAATTGAGTTCAATTGGTCTTATAAATATCCTATCATATTGAGGAAGTGCTTAAGAAGAATCTAAACATCTTTTCAATATTTCTAGGATTTTTTTAAGTCCAAATGAATTCAATTACACAAATGGATTAATCGTCCGAGGTTTAGTTAAGTTTTGTTATTATCTTACTCGGTGAACTAGGATGTTTGAATGTCCTATAAGTGAAGTAACATTTCATTTAATATTACGTTTAGGAGTTATGATAACTAAAGCTTTCGAGGGTAAATTGGTGTTCAAATGGTTTGTGATTTAGTTTAATTTCAATTAATGGGTTTAAATTTGGAATAGTGTTCAAGTTATTTTAGATTTATTTTGAATTCTTTATGTCTTTGGTGATGTTATATTTAATTCAACTTAATTTAATTTAATTTAATTTAATTGAGTTTTAATTTAATTTAATTCAATTTAATTCAATTTAGTTTGATTTGATGTTAAATTAAATTAATTTGATTTGATTTAATTTTAATTTAATTTGATTTAATTTTCTTTAATTTAATTTAATTTAATTTAATTTAATTTAATTTAATTTAATTTAATTTTATTTAATTTAATTTAACTTAATTTAATTTGATTTTATTTAATTTAATTTAATTTAATTTAATTTAATTTATTCATTTAATTTAATTTTTAATTTAATTTTATTTTTAATTTTAATTAAAATTTTAAAAGAGTTTAATAATTTAATTTTAGTTTAATGATTAAGTCTTTTAATGTTTTGAATTTGAATTATCATTTTAATTAAGAATTGAATATTAATGAGATGATTAATTTAGGGATTTTTAAATTAAAGAATAAATATCTTCCTAATAATATCCCTATTTTAATAATTCCAATTTTATTATTCTTCCAAATTTAATCAACTATTTAATTAAGGTTTAATCATTTTAAATTGCTTGATGGGTTTCTACCCCTTTAATTATTTAAATTTCAATCATCCAAATCAGATTAGGATCAAATATTTTACTTGTTAATTTTTTTATTAAACCTAAAGTTTTAATTAAGGATTAAAAATTTTAATTACCACTTTACCCTTTAAGCTTAATAATTTCATAACTCACTAAATTGAACTCAAATGAACTTGAAATTTTTATGTGACTTCACTCATATGTCAATAAAGACACGAGAGGAGAAAATGTGATTTTTCTGTATTTAATTTATTTATATAATTATTTTTGGTAGAAAATAGAGATTTCCAAGGAAAATTTAATAACATGACCAAGGGAAAATTTCTGTCCTTAAGAAAATTAGGGGACATTCCTAATGACCATAGGACCACTTGGACCAATTTTGGTGATTTTTTGAATTATATTATTTTTATTATAATATTTTAAGTTTTGGAGGGTTAATTAATTTAAAAATAAAATAAATGTTGAAAAATGAATTTTATATTTTTCAAAAATCTCTCTGATATCAAGGAAATCAGAGAATCAAATTTTGCAATTTTCTGATTTTTCTATGATTTATCATAATTATTTTAGTGAAAATGCTAGAAAATACATTTTTTTTAATTTTAAAATTACCCTAGAGCTTTAAAATTTAATATCTCACTAAATAGACCTAAGAAAAATATGGGGTTTGTTCCTAAGTGATTAAAATTCAAAATGTGACATTTTGGTGAATTTTATTATTTTTGTGATTTTTATTATTTTTAATTATTAAAAATATTAAAATAATATTAAAAAATCAACTTTTTAGAAAATTGAAATTTTAATTTTCTTAAATTCCCCTAATATCAGAGAGGCTCCAAAACCAATTTGGTGAATTTTTGAAAGATATTTTGAAAGTTATGAATTTTTAAAGTTTAAAATGGCTAAATGGCTTAATCAACCCAATTAGTAGGGCTAGCCAAGTCCAATTGACCTCAAATTTTTATGGTGGGTTCATCTGATCCTAAAGGTCAGTGGAGAATTGATTTTAAGTCAATTTGATGTATGGTTAGCTCTAATTAATTAGAGATCCATTTTGGGTGTTTAAGCCAATTAGGGTTGTTTTAAATGAACTAACTCAAAACCTATTTTTCCTAGGTTCCTCTGGTCATAAGGAACATCACCAAATTTTCCTAAAATTTATTTCACAACATGCTATTTATTGGAATTAAAATACTCAAAACAGTAACATGAATTTGAAAAATCAATAACTTTTCATAGGGATGGCCTCTGACTTTGGAAAATTCAGGGAATGTTCCCAAATTCAGAGGCTTCAAAAGCCCTATGGTCTCATGCCATGGTGAATTGCATACATGCATAGAGAGTTAAAAATATGCTGAGAGTAAATAAATTATTAAAAATAAAATACTTGATGAAATTAAATGATTTCTTTTCCACATTTTTCTCCTCTGTTCACTGAGCAAGAGGGTATTTTTATTTTATTTTTATGATTTTTCTACACAAAGTTATGAATTTTTGAAGTTTAGGGAATTAAATAAATAGAAAATACCCCTAATTTTCTATTTATCCATGCGGCGCCGCGTCAACCTCGGCAGCTCCGAACGCACACGCGTCGCGCTCCCATTCAACGCCGCCGCTTGAGTCAGCAGCCCGGGCCCCGCGGTTCTCGTACCGTCTCCTGGTCCGACGCCATCTGAGCCATCCGTCCGCGCGTGTATTGAATGGACGACAACCGTTCATCGTCCCCGAGCGTCCTTACCCGAGAGCCGTCCACACTAAATCCCTAAGATCTCACTCGATACTCAATGGATTTTCATGTTCTTATGCTCTATGGATTCGTCTTGAGAGGACGAACACATCCATACGGTTTATGTGGGATGAAATTTACGCAATAGAAATGGAGAATGTTCAGAAGCTCGGGAAGAAGAGTGAGGCCATACCTTTGCTCGGAGAAGTGTGGCTTCGATTTGAGGGTTGTTGCACCTTCGATTGGATCCCGGCAAGCTCCGGATGAAGTCTCCCGAGTGCAGTGAATTGTCTAGGTGTGATTTCGACCAAGCCCGATCACAAAGCTTGGAGGCTGGAGCAACTGGGTGGCCTGGAGATGGGGCTTTTGCTGGTGGACACCTTCCTTTGGTATGGTGAAGGTGTAGAACCAATCAATTTGGGGATTGGCTCACTGTGGAGAAGTGTCCTGGTTTTGGGCTTGGATTTCAACTCTGCAATTAAGCTCACAGAGAAGAAATGGCAGGGGGATTTCGATGGGGATCAAGTGCTTCGTGTATGGGGAGTAGTCCGGAACAATTTTGGCGAGTTTCCTTAAGGTTTGTTTCAGCACCTCTCATGGCCGAGAGGGGTGGTGTTTAAATAGGAGAGGGTGGAGGGCCTCCCGGGGAGAGTTAGGGCTTGGGATCAGCTGCTCTTGGCAAGAGAAGAACGGCTCCAATGGCCACCGGGATGGGGCGACTCGGCGGTGAGAATTCCAAGTTGGGCTCACATGTGAGCTCTCGGCCCAGTGGTTTCCGGCGGCTGTGGTGGCTGGCCGGCCGGGGTCGGTCACCCTCGAGGTTAGGGAGGTCGGGGCTGGAGGTTTGTGCGGTCGATTGGCCATGGACATGTGTAAAGGAGTTGAATTGAAATGGAATGGGGGATGAGCTCATTTTGGGTCCAAATGGGTCAACCCACCTTTTGGGCTTGGTTCACCTCCCCATGGCTGATTTGTCTTGAGGGAAGATCAGATGGATCAGCTAGGAAAGGGTGGAGAAGTCACCATCCATGAATATTTTGATTAAACATGGATTAAGGTGAAGCATTAAAAGGGTTAAAACCTTTTTAAGGGGGCTTAAAAGAGGCTCCTCCTTTTGCCATTAGTGGCTTGATCACATGTCAAGCCTTCCATGGCTTCATGTGGCTTGTCCATGGCTTGCATGGCTCACCTTTGGCTTGGGAAAAGTGGAGTCAATTTCATGGAAATAGATTTAAGAAAAATTTTGGTATTTAGGGGTGATTTGGAATGAGGCTTGATTTGGAATTATTTGATGATGAATTTAGGACTTAGGTAATGGCTTTAATTAAGTGGATGGCAAATGGAGATGTCATGTGGGCTTTAGGGTGGATTTTGGGCTTTTTTGAAATGGTTTTAGATGGGCTTTTAAGATGGTTTAGGAAAGTGGGCTTTTGAATTTTAAAATGGATTTTGGGATGAAATTTTGGTAAAGGCTTGGGCCAAATAATTGTTGGGTTTAGCTCATAGATGTGTCATGAGTGACTTGAAGCAAATTGGGGGTGATTTGGGTTTGAATTGGGTTGAATTTGGGCTCTTTAGATGAATGGGCCAATATAGGTCAAAGTGGGCTAACTTGGGCCAATGTTGGGCTAGGATTGAAATTGATGTAAAATTAATGTTGATAAATATTTATGGGAGTGTTTCAAAGAGGTTTTGACTTTGGTTGGGCTTTGATTTTGGGGTTTGGGCTCATTTGGGTTAGGTTTGGGTTTAGGTCAAAATTGGGCCTTTTAGCTTTGGGTTGAATTTGAGTGGGGTTTGGGTTTAAATTTTGGGCAAATCATGTTAGTGTTTTGTTTGTGGGGATGCTAAGGAAGGTTTAGAAAAGATTTGGGGTTAATTGGAGTTGAATTGGGTGAGTTTGGGTTAGGTTTGGGTCATGGGTCCAAATTGGGCTTTAAAGCCAAAAGTGAAATTGGATCCAAATGTCAATCAAATTGGACTTGGATTTGATCTAGATTGGTGTTGGGAATGTTGAATTGAAGTTTAGAATTGAATTGGACCAGAATTTGGGTCAATTGGGTAGGTTTGGTTTGACATTGGGTTCACTTAGGGTTAAAATGGGTCAAATTGGGGGTTTTGACAAAAGTAGGGTAAATTGACAAAATTGGCCCATGGTGTAGTTGGACAAAATAAAATTGGGAATATTTGGGATTTTGTGGAATTTTCTGGAAATTTTCTGAATTTTTGGGATTTTGGGTCAAGAGGGGTATTTTGGGTATTTGGAGGGTATTGGGAGGTATTTTTGGAATTTTTGGTATTTTTGGGTATGGATGATCAATTTAAGTGATGTGGAAATGTTTGGGATTGATTTTGGGGAATCTTGGGTAATTTAGGTGATTTTCAAAAATTTGGGTAATTTCAAGGGCTTTGGGTAGGTTAGGCGGGTGTAGGGTCCCGGGGGTCAAAAATTAAAAATTTGGAAAATTGAAGATTGGGTGAATATAAGTGGAATGAAATCATTTTGGTTGAGCCATGAAGCCACATCAAGCCCACATGAGCCATGAAGGGACTCATTTGAGGCACCCACATTGTTGTTCCTAACCCTCTTGCCGAGGCTGAGGGGTTAAGGACCGTTCATGTGAATCACCTACATGAGTCAGGAGGTCAAGTTAAGTATGGGTGTGGTTTTAGGAGGTGTGTGAAAGTGTAGTGTATGAGTGTAGTGTGTGTGTAAATCAGCCCCTTCACCAGACCAGGCCACCCACGGCAGGTCCTGAGGCCGAAGAGTCCTATAGGAACTCATCCTTTAAACTTCCACATTTGATTTCAACCCTCTAGGTGATTAGGGGTCTACGAGTCAAGTTTGTGGAGTTTACATGGAGTTAAGAAGTGGTTTGAAATTCTAGAGGGTGGGTCCCAATTCTAGTCCTCTAAGATAGTCAAAGGAAAAGCCTAAGGCTAGATCCTGAGTACTAAAGAGAAGAAGAGAAGACCTCATCAAAAATGAGGTCAACAGTCGTTAGCCCATTAAATTAAGAAAAGAACTCTGTCTTACACATTAATAGACAAGAAGTTATACAGAAGGTCTTTTGATCAGATGTGGCTAAGGTGCCTGAGCGGGTTTGAGGCCCGTGAAATTGTTAAAGAAGTACACTCAGGACTTTGTGGTGCTCATCAATCGGGTCCAAAAATAAAAATGAAGATTAAAAGACTAGGGTACTACTGGCGCTCAATGATGACCAACTGCATGAAGATTGCCAAAGTTGTCACCAGTGCCAAGTGCATGGAGTGGTTCTACATCAACCTCCAAATGTGCTACATCTGACAATCGCGTCATGGCCGTTTAAGTGTTGGGGCACAGATAACGTGGGTCCGATAGAACCACCTTCTTCAAGAGGACATCACTTCATTCTTGCAGCTACAGATTACTTTTCTAAGTGGGCAGAAGCAGTACCGCTCAGAGAAGTGAAAGCACATCACGTGCTACAATTCTTCAAGAATTAAGTCGTCTACCATTTTGGGGTATCGCACATAATTATCTCAGATAACAGATTCTCGTTCAAGAGTACGAAAATCAACAATTTTGTCAGAAGACATGGGATCGACTGGCGTTATTCAACAATCTACTACCCAAGAGCGAACGGCCTGGCCGAGGCTTTTAATAAAACTCTCGTTCAAATTCTAAAGAAAACTTTGGACGACAATAAGAGAAATTGGCACGAAAAGTTGCTAGAAGCCTTATGGGCCTACATGACGACTTTCAGAACTCCCACCCAGTCTACGCCTTACGCCTTAGTGTACGGGTCCGAGGCCGTTCTACCCTTAGAGGTTCAGCTTCCGTCTCTCAGAATTGCAGTTGCAAACAAGATCACTATAGAAGAAAATGCCAGACTACGACTAGAAGAATTGGTAAGACTGGAAGGGAAAAGACTTTCAGCACAGCAGAAGTTAGAACTATATCAAGCAAAGATGATCTAGGCCCATGAGAAATTGGTCCGTCCAAGGACATTTTAAGTCAGTGATTTGGTTCTAGTTCTCAGAAGACCTATTCTTGCACATCGCAAGATAGGCGGTAAATTTGAACTGACTTGGGAAGGGCCATTCATGGTCGAGACAATTTACTTAGGAGGTTCCTACTAGCTTGTAAATTGCCTTGGAGAGCGACCTATGCTTCCAATTTATGGACAATATCTCAAGAAGTATTACGTAACCTGATGTTTCGAAGGATGAATCCTCATTCCTAGAAGCACGGGCACAGTAATTACTTATGACTGGGTCCGAACCCAAAAATATAAATAAAGAAAGTGGATGATAAAGAAAATCGTTAAAAAAATGTTAAAAGAAAACATGTGAAGTCATGATAATAAAGTCTTTATCCTTCCTTTCAAATTGAGTTTCACTCTTGATCTTTCTTCACCTTTTCCTACTCCTATTTAAATTTAAAATAAACGAATAGAAGCTCTTCATTAATAAACATGTTTTTCTACTGTTCTTGTTCTTAGTACAGCCCCTGATCCTTTTCTTATTTTTCGCAGGGAAATGTCAAACGGGTGGTTGGTTTTGAACTTTAAGAATGGTGTGAGTCTAACACTTGATGAAAAGAGGGTGAGGGATGGAGCCGTGATCGAGATTGACTTTGACTTCACACCAGCCTGGCTACAATATGAAGAAAATGATTGGACCCTGATTGATCGGGAAGAGTTCCACAGTTAGACAGTGATGAAATTAGGTGGCCCTAGTCAGCCGTCTACTAGCAAGAAAAGAAAAGCAAATACCGCTCATGCAACAGGAGAGGATAAGAAAGTTAAGTCCGTGGTGGCTACATGACCCGACCGCAAATAAAGCAGTAATGTTTGCTTCCAAAAGATAGCCAAAAGCTTTGACTCAATTTATAAACAGCGGCTAGTGTATAAAATTAATATTATATAATTTTGAAAATATCTTTACACACTAGGGGTACTACGCAAGTATAAATATCGTTTCAAGTAATATAGAGTTTTTAAACAAAGACCCCAGTATCGATCCCACAGGGAAGATTTATAGAGAAAAATAAAATAGTAAAAATATTTTTATTTTATCTTTTAGATAAATTGCTATTAATTTACTAGATGCAAATAAAGACAACAATAAAAATGATTTTATGAATTATATAAAATAAACAACTTTCTTTCCTTCAATTAATCTAAGATTTTTAAGCTAATTTAATATTCGTTGGAGAATTTGATTTATGGTATTATGCCAAATAGAAGCATTCCTATTCTTTACCCTTTGATCCAGGCTCAAAGAACATTGACTAATTTACAGAAAAGGTCCGAATGTATTATTAGTAGAATGGGTAAATCTAGGCTCACACTTCTAGATGTCCAAGGGTGGCTATGGTCGGCCCTACTAGTGACCCTTTCCTAGTCTATAAATCAAATTATAAGAATTTAGTCTGTCACTCTAAAAACTTATCAATTCTACGCCCTTTAAATCTTATCTTCCTATTTATTTGCACTTCACCTTGAATAGCCCGCTCATGGCCTTCGACTACCTAAGGATTCAAGTGACATTTACAAGTTAAGAGTTCTTCTCCTTCAAGGTCTTAAAACTCTTCAACAGGTTTTAACAATTCAAACGACCAATTTAAAAAGTAAATTAAGATCAGGTATTAATGTCATCACAATGTTTTGAAAATATTTTGAATTTTAATTCTCCATCGAATCTTTATATTATCTTATCTATCTCTTCATAATTGAAGGAAGAAAGTAAACTAACTACTCAGAACACATTGAAAATAAATAGCAAAACATGATAATTAAACTTTGAATCAAATGTAAAAATATACTTATCTCAAATATTTCTTCTACAGATCTTCTGATTCCTACTGACTCCACAGTGTAATGAACTCCAGATGCAATAACTTGAAAATAAACTCACTAAACTGAACAAAAGTGCCCCTAAATTTCTCTCTCTAATTCTCTCTCTAAGGATGAGAGATCCTAAAGTAGATAAGAGAAAGGGGTACAATGGGAGGGGCACGTTTTACTGAAGACATGGACCTCTATTTATAGGCTTCGAGGGTTGCCTTGAGGCACCTCTTCAAAACATGTCCACATTCAATGAATCTTCTAGAAGGTCGGTCTGGCGCCTAGGCACCAGACACTACGTCCAGTTCTTCGCACCTCTTCACTTTGGCTCACACCTCTTCGTGATTAAAACCGTTTTGGAGCGTCCAAATGCAATGTATCACATGTCCTATTATCAAGGAACAACTTGCAGCCTTCTAGAATGTCCAATAACCGCTCACTCCGTCAAAATAACTGATCAAACGTTGTCAAAAACTTGACAATTTTTGTATCGAGTCTGGCGCTTAGGCGCCAGTTTCTGGCGCCAGGCCATAATTTTTTATACTTTTGGTATTTTGCTCCGTTTTTGCTCCATTTTTGCTCCTTTTTCCTTCTTAGACCTTTTTACATTACCTACATCCAAAAACACAAAAAATACCTTTCATTAAAGCATAATATCCTTAGAAATTAATAAGAATTAAGATATAAAGAAATAGATATTTTTTTATAGATCAAAATCCCTCAAACTTAAATGTTACTTGTCCTCAAGTAACTCTTTCTACTATATAAAAATATAACCTTTTGAAATAAAGATAAATATTTAAGATTCCTTATAATTTTTGATTTTATAAAGTCTTTAGTAAATTATTAACCCAATTTCACTAACTAGGTTTAATTTTAAGAATTTAAAGAATATTTAACTACCAAATCATAAGATTTCAAACTTTTCATTCATTTTGAAAGTAATAGAAGTCTATTATATTAAGATTTCATAGATTATTTACAAGAAAAAGATCTTCTTGAAAAATCTTTTCTAAATAAATATTTATGTATAAAATCAAGTAAAGTATGTAATTAGTTTTCTTCCTATAAGATAATTCAAGTGAAGCCAATCTTTGATTAGGCATTTCCTCAAGCTTCTCCTCTCTATCTCTTTTTTTTAAAAAAAAAATTATAGAGATGATTACTTTATTTGGATAGCCTGTTAATGGTTTTGAACTTCACTATCCTTAACTTATATTTTCAAAACTTATACATTTCTACTTAATTATTATAACATAAATAAAAATTCAAAAAGAATTCCAATCTTTTCTTTTTCAAGTTATAATTTTTTATTACTTAATAATTCTAAAATTATGTTATTTCTACCATGAATAGAAAAATTCTTTATCTCATTCTTCTTTAAGTTAAGTAATTATATTCTTAAAATTAATCAAAGTTAGTAAAATTTTGGTTAATTTCACTAAATTGTTTATAATTTCAAAAATAAAAGTGATCTCAAATAAATTCTTCATTCCTTAAGTTATGTTAAAAAGTTTTTTATTTTTAAAAAAATATTAGCTCTTTGAGGACAAATAAAATTTAATTTTGAATGGATTTTCCCTTCCTCCAAACTTAAGTTTTGGTATACTATGATAATTTGAAAGTATGAGAGAAAGAAAATCATAAGAATTTTTAATAAGTATGTGAAAACAATTTTTAAAAAGAAAAATTAACTTCTAATCATGCTTTTATGAATAATTAAGATAAAATTGAAGCATGTATATAAAAAGTAAGCAAGCTAATTTTATGATGATATTAAATTTGAAACATAATTAAAACAGAGAAAAATAATTAAGTACTAAACATTTGTTGACCTCATTTTTGATGAGGTCTTCTCTTCTTCTCTTTAGTACTTAGGATCTAGCCTTATGCTTTTCCTTTGACTATCTTAGAGGACTAGAATTGGGACCCACCTTTTAGAAATTCAAACCACTTCTTAACTCCCTGCAAACTCCACAAACTTCGATCGTAGACCCCTAATCACCTAGAGGGTTGATATCAAATGTGGAAGTTTAAAGGATGAGTTCCTATAGGACTCTTTGGCCTTAGGACTACCCTAGGTGGCCTGGTCTGGTGAAGGGGCTGACTTACACACACACTACACCTATACACTACACTTTCACACACCTATACCTAACTTGACCTCCTGACTCATGTAGGTGATTCACATGGATGGTCCTTAACCCCTAAGCCCTTGGCTAAGAGGGTTAGGAACAACATGGTGGATGCTTCAAATGAGTCCCTTCATGGCTCATGTGGGCTTGATATGGCTTCATGGCTCAACCAAAATTATTTCATTTCACTTATATTCACCCAATCTTCAATTTTCCAAATTTTCGATTTTGACCCCGGGACCACTATGCCTACCTACCCGAAGCCCTCGAAATTACCCAAATTTTTCAAAATTTCCAAATCACCCAAAATCCCCCAAAATCAATTCAAAACATTTCCACATCACTCAAATTGACCATCCATACCCAAAAATATCAAAAATTCCAAGAAAACCTCCCAATACCCTCCAAATACCCAAAATACCCCCCTTGACCCAAAAATCCAGAAATTCAGAAAATTCTCAGAAAATTCCAAAAAATCCCAAATATTCCCAATTTTATTTTGTTCAACTACTCCATGGGCCAATTTCGTCAATTTACCCCACTTTTATCAAAACCCCCAATTTGACCCATTTTAACCCAAAGTGAACCCAATGTCAAACCAAACCTATCCAATTGACCCAAATTCTGGTCCAATTCAATTCTAAACTTCAATTCAACATTCCCAACACCAATCTAGACCAAATCCAAGTCCAATTTGATTGACATTTGGATCCAATTTCACTTTTGGCCTTAAAGCCCAATTTGGACCCATGACCCAAACCTAACCCAAACTCACCCAATTCAACTCCAATTAACCCCAAATCTTTTCTAAATCTTCCTTAGCATCCCCAAAAGCAAAAAACTAACATGATTTGCCCAAAATTTAGACCCAAACCCCACTCAAATTCAACCCAAAGCTAAAAGGCCCAATTTTGACCTAAACCCAAACCTAACCCAAATGAGCCCAAACCCCAAAATCAAAGCTCAACCAAAGTCAAAACCTTTTTGAAACACTCCCATAAACATTTCTCAACATTAATTTTACATCAATTTCAACCCTAGCCCAACATTGGCCCAAGGTAGCCCAATTTGACCTATATTGGCCCATTTACCAAATCAACCCAAATTCAACTCAATTCAAACCCAAACCACCTCAAATTCATTTCAAATCACTCATGACACATCCCTAAACCAAACCCAACAATTATTTGGCCCAAACTTTACAAAATTCCCATCCATAAATTCATTCTTAAACCTAAAGGCCCATCCCCTTAAACCTTCCTAAAAGCCCACTTCCTTCAAATTCAAAAGCCCAAATTCATCCAAAACCCACATGGCACTTCCCCTCATCATCCATTTAATCAAAATCACCCCTAAGTTTCAAAACCATCAATTAAATCATTCCAAATCAAGTTTCATACAAATTTCCATCAAATTACCAAAAATTCCTAAAATCCATTTCCATGAAATTGACTCCACTTTTCCCAAGCCAAAGGTGAGCCATGCAAGCCATGGACAAGCCACATGAAGCCATGGAAGGCTTGACATGTGATCAAGCCATTAATGGCAAGAGGAGGGGCCCCTTTCCTAATCCTTCTTAAACCTTTTTTTACCTTAAGCATGTCACACACTAAACCATGCTTAGCCACCTCATCATGGATGGAGACCACACCATTCTCTCTTGGCTGACCCAAGTGAGCCTTTTCAGCTCAAGACCAGGCCTTGGGTGGTGAACCTAGCCCAAAACCATGGGTTGACTCATTTGAACCCAAAATGGTCTTCCCCCATTCCATTTCAATCCAAGCTCTTTACACATGGCATTTGCCAATTGCTTGCACCAAGTCCCAGCCCTGACCCACCTGACCTTGAGGGTGACCCATGCCTGGCCGGCCAGCCACCAGGCCGCCGGAAAACACCATGGCCGAGAGCTCACATGTGAGCCAACTTTGGAATTCTCCCTTGTCGAGTCGCCCCATCCCCAGGTGGTCATTGTAGCTGTTCTTCTCTTGCCAAGAGCAGCTGATCCCAAGCCCTAACTCTCCCTGGGAGGCCCTCCACCCTCTCCTATTTAAACACCACCCCTCTCGGCCATGAGAGGTGCTGAAAACAAACCTTAAGGAAACTCTGCCAAAATTGTTCCAGACTACTCCCCATACACAGAGCACTTGATCCCCACTGAAATCCCCCTGCCATTTCTTCTCT
Organism: Papilionanthe hookeriana x Papilionanthe teres; assembly: GCA_022702705.1. Lineage (NCBI taxonomy): Eukaryota > Viridiplantae > Streptophyta > Magnoliopsida > Asparagales > Orchidaceae > Papilionanthe > Papilionanthe hookeriana x Papilionanthe teres. The sequence continues at coordinate 117,591,030 of CM040427.1, forward strand.
GTGAGCTCAATTTCAAAGTTGAAATCCAAGCCCGAAACCAGGACACTTCTCCACAGTGAGCCAATCCCCAAATTGATTGGTTCTACACCTTCACCAGACGAGGGAAGGTGTCCACCAAGCAAAGCCCCATCTCCGGAGCCACCCAGGTTGCTCCGGCCTCCAAGCTTTGTGATCGGGCGTGGTCGAAATCCTACCTAGGCAATTCACCGGACCGGGAGACTTCATCCGGAGCTTGCGGGATCCAATCGAAGGTGCAACAACCCTCAGATCGAAGCCACACTTCTCTGAGCAAAGGTATGGCCTCACTCTTCTTCCCGAGCTTCTAAACATTCTCCATTTCTATTGCGTAAATTTCAACCCACATAAACCGTATGGATGTGTTCGTCTTCTCAAGACGAATCCATAGAGTATAAGAACATGAAAATCCATTGAGTATCGAGTGAGATCTTAGGGATTTAGTGTGGACGGCTCTCGGGTGAGGATACTCGGGGATGATGAACGGATGCCGTCCATTCAATACATGCGCGGACGGACGGCTCAGATGGCATCGGACCAGGAGACGGTACGAGAACCGCGGGGCCCGGGCTGCTGACTCAAGCGGCGGCGTCGAATGGGAGCGCGACGCGTGTGCGTTCGGAGATGCCGAGGATGACGCGGCGCCGCGTGGATAAATAGAAAATTAGGGGTATTTTCTATTTATTTAATTCCCTAAACTTCAAAAATTCATAACTTTGTGTAGAAAAATCATAAAAATAAAATAAAAATACCCTCTTGCTCAGTGTACAGAGGAGAATAAAGTGGAAAAGAAATTATTTAATTTCATCAAGTATTTTATTTTTAATAATTTATTTACTCTCTGCATATTTTTAATTCTCCATGCATGTATACAATTCACCATGGCATGAGACCATAGGGCTTTTGAAGCCTCTGAATTTGGGAACATTCCCTGAATTTTCCAAAGTCAGAGGCCATCCCTATGAAAAGTTATTGATTTTTCAAATTCATATTACTGTTTTGAGTATTTTAATTCCAATAAATAGCATGTTGTGAAATAAATTCTAGGAAAATTTGGTGATGTTCCTTATGACCAGAGGACCCTAGGAAAAATAGGTTTTAAGTTAGTTCATTTAAAACAACCCTAATTGGCTTAAACACCCAAAATGGATCTCTAATTAATTAGAGCTAACCATACATCAAATTGACTTGAAATTAATTCTCCACTGACCTTTAGGATTAGAGAAACCCACCATAAAAATTTGAGGTCAATTGGACTTGGTTAGCCTTACTAAATGGGTTGATTAAGCCACTTAGTCATTTTAAACTTTAAAAATTCATAAATTTCAAAATATCTTTCAAAAATTCACCAAATTGGTTTTGGAGCCTCTCTGATGTTAGGGGAATTTAGGAAAATTAAAATTTTAATTTTCTAAAAAGGTTGATTTTTAATATTATTTTAATATTTTCAATAATTAAAAAATAATAAAAATCACAAAAAAAATAAAATTCACCAAAATGTTACATTTTGAATTTTAATCACTTAGGAACAAACCTCATATTTTTCTTAGGTCTATTTAGTGAGATATTAAATTTTAAAGCTCTAGGGTAATTTTAAAATTAAAAAAAATGTATTTTCTAGCATTTTCACTAAAATAATTATAATAAATCATAGAAAAATCAGAAAATTGCAAAATTTGATTCTCTGATTTCCTTGATATCAAAGAGATTTTTGAAAAATATAAAATTCATTTTTCAACATTAATTTTATTTTTAAATTAATTAACCCTCCAAAACTTAAAATAATTATAATAAAAATAATATAATTCAAAAAATCACTAAAATTGGTCCAAGTGGTCCTCTGGTCATTAGGAATGTCCCCTAATTTTCTTAAGTACAGAAACTTTCCCTTGGTCATGTTATTTAATTTTCCTTGGAAATCTCTATTTTCTACCAAAAATAATTATATAAATAAATTAAATACAAAAAAATCACATTTTCTCCTCTCATGTCTTTATTGACATATGAGTGAAGTCATATAAAAATTTTAAGTTCATTTGAGTTCAATTTAGTGAGTTATGAAATTATTAAGCTTAAAGGGTAGAGTGGTAATTAAAATTTTAACCCTTAATTAAAACTTTAGGTTTAATAAAAATTAACAAGTAAAATATTTGATCCTAATCTGATTTGGATGATTGAAATTTAAATAATTAAAGGGTAGAAACCCATTAAACAATTTAAAATAATTAAACCTTAATTAAATAATTGATTAAATTTGGAAGAATAATAAAATTGGAATTATTAAAATAGGGATATTATTAGGAAGAGATTTATTCTTTAATTTAAAAATCCCTAAATTAATCATCTCATTAATATTCAATTCTTAATTAAAATGATAACTCAAATTTAAAATATTAAAAGACTTAATCATTAAACTAAAATTAAATTATTAAACTCTTTTAAAATTTCAATTAAAATTAAAAATAAAATTAAATTAAAAATTAAATTAAATAAAATAAATTAAAATTAAATAAAATAAAATAAAATTAAATTAAATTAAATTAAATTAAATTAAATCAAATTAAATTAAAATTAAATCAAATCAAATTAATTTAATTTAACATCAAATCAAACTAAATTGAATTAAATTGAATTAAATTAAATTAAAACTCAATTAAATTAAATTAAATTAAATTAAGTTGAATTAAATATAACATCACCAAAGACATAAAGAATTCAAAATAAATCTAAAAATAACTTGAACACTATTCCAAATTTAAACCCTTTAATTGAAGTTAAACTAAATCACAAACCATTTGAACACCAATTTACCCTCGAAAGCTTTAGTTATCATAACTCCTAAACATAATATTAAATGAAATGTTACTTCACTTATAGGACATTCAAACATCCTAGTTCACTGAGTAAGATAATAACAAAACTTAACTAAACCTCGGACGATTAATTCATTTGTGTAATTGAATTCATTTGGACTTAAAACAATTCTAGTAATATTGAAAAGATGTTTAAGATTCTTCTTAAACACTTTCTCAATATGATAGGATGTTTATAAGAACAATTGAACTTAATTGTTCTTTGATGAAGAAAATCGTCTTCAAACCAAAACACAAAGACTTAGATGTCATAGGAAATGACTAGCTATAGGATTAGGAACTTGGTAGAAAACCATAACCCTTACCTTAGCTTTACCTAGGAACTTGCTTAAATATTCTAATTGTGTTTTAAGTGCAGCTTGGGATGACGGGAAGACCCTCCAGGTACGCTTTTATTTTATTGTAATTTACTTTCTTGCAATTTTGCATTATTGCAATTTATTTAACCGCATTGCACTTACTTTTCTTGCATGATAAACAATTGTTGCATGAAAACCCACACCTTTAGGATAGTCCCTAAAACTGAAACCAAAACTAAGTTAAAAGCCATTGCAAGATAAAATTCACCGCCACAACATTTCAAAATATAAAACAACTCAAAATTTAATCACAAACGGAACACAAAACTACAATTACAATTAAATTAAAACGTCTGTTGGATGATCGGGAATACCTCGGATGATGTAACCTACGTGTTGCTAATGGGATTTCCCACGGTATAAATGAAAGTGTGGAACTCATTCGGTTGAGTTTAGCAAATTCATCCGGACTAAGTGAATCAGATAAAAATAATGATGCGGAAGGATGGAACCGTGGGATCTTAACCGGTATCGTTATAATCAACTTTAAGATTTGTTTTAATTAAAACGTAAAAAAAACACTTGGAAATTAAGATTTTCTCTAAACCAAAACACTTTTCTCATCCCGTGATTTATGACTTCTAAAATTAAAATTCTACAACAACAAGGAGCTCGGAGCATGGTGGGCAGCACGGCCATCGTCATCAGCAAAACCTGAGTCTACTTCAGCAAAACTTTCCTAGAATTAAATAACAAAGCCATAAGACTTCGAGGTAGTTTGCCTAGTGCAACATAAATCCTCAACTCTTCGTTAGGCATTTACCTTGTAAATTAAGCCCTAACCGGTCTTAGGATTCCGAGGTAGTCGTCTGATACGACATAAACCCTCATATCTTCAAGGCTATTTGTATGATTCTGTCATATAAATATAAGCCCTAATTAATTAAAATTGGCAAGATTGAAATACTAAATAAACATTAGAACTTTCCTAAATCCAACCCAAACAATAGGATAGTCGGGAAATTACCGAAGTTCACTTCGAATCCGTAATTTCTCCTACCTTTCTTCCTTTGAATTCCCAAAACAAAATGTTTCAAACTTGATCCATTCCCTGTTGAAATTCCAAAATTCAATCCTTTGAGAACTTAAACTTTGAAACCCTTGAGAGCAGAATTATTGATTATTATCGAGAGTTTTCTTAAGTGATTCCCGTCACCTAAGATGTAATTAACTATAGGGGCTTGCCCTTATAGGGAATTTTAAAGAACCCAGGTAATATAAACCCTGTTTAATGCTTTCATATTAAGCAGGGGAATTTGTCGGCTTATAAAATTGGTTCGCAGACCAAACGGATGTCACAAATCTTTTAGTTTGTTTAATCGAGCCCCACCATCAAGCAGTGTGTCTATCCTTAGGGATAGATACACGGTTCGTGGTGCGGTGCTCGTTTATATAAACTATTTGGGATGTGGGATCGGTTTAATCTTATATCTTAAAACCTTCAAATTTAAAATTATTTTCAAAATCAAATACTACTTTTCAAATTATTTATTTAAACTAAATTAAAAGTTCGCCGACAACTTCTGTTAGGCGACACCCTTTTCAAAATAAAACACACAACCTAAAAATGTGCCGACAAGTTCTGGCGACTCCGCTGGGGACAATTCCTCTCTCCATTATAATCAGATAATTCTGCTTTCAGAAATCGGTAGTGCATCCATGCCCTTAATGGATCAAACTACCCTTCTTTCCGTTGGAATACTATGTTCATTTCTACCGTGAACAAGTATAGCCAACATTCTCTCGGATTTAGGAGCCACTGTTTAGACACCCATAAACAGAGAGGTTCCGAGATCCTTTTACCTCATTTACGAGGTGGGGTGGACCCCGATAGGTGTTAGTTAGGAGTGATCCTTCGAGTCGAGAAGTCTTGCATAAGACTTTCTTTTCCTTTCCAACTCTGAATCGGTTTCCCTACCTTCTCTACACCTTTGAACATTCCGTTCTAAATAAACAAACCCTTTTATGAATAACTCTTTTAACAAATAACTCCTTCTTATAAATACATGAACAAGAATGAGTTCGAATTCTTTTCGATTCCTTTCTTTTCGTCCTCATGAGAAGAAGCATAACTTGGGACTGACAACCAGAATCTACCCTGCAGAAATGGAAGCCCCGAAGCTGATTTTCTCCTTCACCAATGGACTGGACTTCGCTATTTAGAAGGATGAGCTGCCCGACAATGGGATCATCTGGTTTGGACAAGGGTTCGAGAACACGAATGTCAAGATCACCGACGTTTCCCTTTTCGTGCTGACAAACAAAGTATCTGAAGCTAAGAAGCCGCTGATTGAGTTCGACCTTAGGTCGACTCAAGAGTTTCCTCCCCTGCAAAAGATTCCGGCGGAGAGAATGCTGCTTGTCCGCGGGAGGACTCGTCCTTACTACCCCCACTGGTCTAGTTGTTTCTGCACCTACCCCGACTACGCCAAATTAAAGGGGAAAGAAATCCGGAATTATGGTAAACTCGTTACCGTGGAGGGTACGGATCTTCTCGTGAGACCTTCGTTTTCGAAATCGGGTCTAGCTCGAGAATTCCATCAGCGACGAGGACCTAAAGAAGAAACGAAGTAGAAGGATCGCTAGAGAAGCCGTAGCTGCTGAAATTGCTTTCTGGAGGAAATCCCGAAGCTCGTCTGAATATACACCGTTGCTGAATATACGCCGCTGCTCGAATACATACCACTTTTGGGAGGAAGCGGGTTCCATCCCCTCTCCGCCGCGAGAGGATGAAGAAAATGTTCGTAATATTCTTGCCGCATTGCCTCGACCCGCATATTACAACGATAGCCGCAAGAAAAGGACTAGAACTACGCCGTTTGCTCGATTGCAAACTTTGATAGAGAAGTTAGCAAAGAAGGAAAAGTGCCCCGTATCGGAGATTCTACGAAGGATGGGGCGAGTGCCGATCAAATCCCGTCTTGGACCCCGAGTAGAACCCGCCATCATGACAGAAAAGCCAAGTAAAAGAATGAAGGCTAGTCCGCTGTCGTCGTCTCGGGATTACGGATTAGGGAGGATACCACCTTCCGGCATTTGCTGACGGACCATCCGGTCCTGGACCTTCTGTTGCTAGAAGGATGGTATGGCATCCCACTACTGGGCAGTTAAGATTGAAACAACAGCCCAAGAAAGAAAGTCTCACCAGGAGACTTGAATCTGAAGAAAGTGCTACTGCGATAAAGGGGACTCGTGAGAAGGGGACCTGGCAGCTATCGCACGACAACCGCGAGGACGCACAGAAAAGCCCGCTAGAAGATGCCATGGAAAAGTTGAGAACTGATATCCGACGATTAGCAAAATAAAGAGAAGAGAAATTCGGAGACGAGATTGATTCATCGGAGTTCATGGACAACGAATATGCAGAAATCAACATGGTCGAAACACGAGGTTCATCAGCTTCACAAGGTGCTCCTGCAGCCGCGAAGAGATGAGCCGGAGCGATGAGAAGGCGGCTTCAAGAGAAAGACGACACGATCGCCCGAATGGCGAAAAGGATGGAAGAGATGGGCGTAGCTCTAGCCACTCTCCGGAGTCGAAGTGCAACCACAAAGAGAGACACCCCCGGAGGTCATTCACATTGTAGACGGAGGAAAGGAGATTACATCCGTCAACGGGGATGATCGAGCTGAAAAAGGATACAACACAAAGTATGATCCACTGAAAAGGATATCAAGAGCTTGGTGGAACAGTCAGGTGCGAGAAGCCTTAGCACAATCGAAGAGCGGGACATCCATTCGGACGGGTAGACCTTACCGGAAGAATTCGACGTTGTCCAGGTACCCAAAAGGCTTCGTACCACCTCCGTTCGAGACCTTCGATGGAGCAGGGAACCCCGACGAGCATGTTGCACACTTTCGTGCCGGTTGTTGCAATGCGGCGGGAGCGATGCATTACTCTTCCGACGGTTCGTCGGCGGCTTGTCGAGGATCGCCTTTGATTGGTACGCGAAGTACCAAATGGTTCGGTGAAGACGTTCTCGGAACTAGAAAACCTCTTCATCGAGCGATTCACGGAGCTCCGCACCACATCACTATAGGTGATTTAGTGGTAGAGAAACAAAAGCCGAACGAAACTTTGGTGGATTACATACTTCGATGGAGGAACTTAAGCATGAAGTGTGAACCACAACTACAAGAACAACATGCGGTCGGCATCTTACTTAAAAGCATTCACGGCCGATAGCACTTCTCCTCGAAAGGATTCACTTATTAAGACTTTCGAGAAGTTGTTAAGCAAGGCCGGGAGCTTGCAAGAGGAGGCGAAGCAATTAAGTTTCGCCGACAAGACGGACAAGCAAAAGCCTGTGAAGACTTTCGAAAAGAAATCCGGGATCGTTGCAGCAGTCGACAAAGGCAAGCAACCAATACAAATATCGTCCGAACGGCCGCAGCAACCTCAACAGAATTACCAGCAACCCCGACCCAGCTATCAGTCATCTCCACGGTATGAACAACCGCCTCGTCCGCAACGTACATTAAGGGAGCTTCGAGCGGGGAATATCCATTCAAGAATGAAGCGAGTGCCGAAAATGTTCCGTAGTCGATGAAGACTCCGGATTTCCAGTGCCAGAGCCTAAAAGACCGGAGGAAGTCAACAAGAAAGGTGATCCCGACTTTTGCCCCTACCACCGGATGCTTGGGCACAAGATAGAAGATTTCATTACCTTCAAAAGTTGGCTCAACGACAACCTTCGGAAAGGGAATATAACGATCCCGAAGGAGTACATGAAGGAACCCCGAAAGGAGGTTCCGTCAATGTTATCTCAACTGATCCCATCATTCCGATAGATCCCTATACGACTGACAATGGATGGACTACCGCTTGGACAAGGTCTTCGAAAACGATTTTAGACAGCATCCAAACCGCTTCGGTGCGAGCTTCAATTCAGAGTTCGAAACCTGCTAAGTCGGCACTATCACTTGTGATAGAAGAACCACCTCAACAGGAGACGATTGAAGAGAAGAAGAAAATCGACGAAGAAGAGAGGACCGAGGCTCCTAAGGCTAGACTAGGGGCTGCTTATCCTAGGATAGTTGTTTCTGATTTGGGGGAGAAATCCCTCGAACCTCTGACTCTGTATGATTATCTGGTCACTTCGGTGGGATCATATAATGATAAGGGTGACGGCGTTGGCTACGTTTTGACTGTTTCTAACGATTACGTAACTAGCGATAATCCGGACATCGATTTCAATACCAACGACAATTCTCAAATCATACACAATCTCGACGATCAAAATAACGAAGAAGGCATCCATCAAGGAGGCTACGAGAGTTTAACAAGCAACGAATCTATCTGCGAGTTTCGAGGAGCTCCGATCATAATAGAGTTAGAACCTTCGGACTCGAAGCTAATCCGGAAGAGCCTGTCATTCCGATTCAGGAGGAGACACAAGCAAGCTCAACACTAGATTCAGAAGAAATTACAGAAGTTAACTTAAGAAGTGGAAGAGTCCTACCTCCGAGAATGGGTCCAAAGGACAAAGGAAAGCAGGTGGTTGTTCAAGAAGAACGAACCCGAGCAGAAGAAATACCCATTCGAGAAGAAGCCGAGACACATGAAAATAAAGTGGACTACAACGTGCTAGCCCATCTTAGGAAACTACCGGCCAAACTGAGCATCTACGACGCTCTCATCTTATCAAAGGAGATGAGAGAAGCTCTGATCAAGGCCTTACTTGATCCGGAAATTTGCTTAGCTCAAATGGTCGGAGATTCCTTAAATGAGGTTTGCTCGTTAAAGGAACATCGAGGTGTTACCTTCACGGACAATGACCTACTACTTGGGACAGCAGATCACAACCGACCGTTGTACATTTCAGTTATAATTGGGAAGTTTACACTCTCCAGAGTATTGGTGGATCCAGGAGCATCAATCAATATAATGAGTCTTCGAACACTAGCATACTTGGAAATTGATGCTCGTGAGCTCGAGGCCGACAAAATGTTATAAAGAGGATTCAACCAGAAAGGAGAAAGAGCCCTCGGGTCAATAACGCTACTAATGAAGACCGGTGACTTAGCAAAGACAACCGCAAAATTTCACATAATTGATTCAGAAACATCGTTCAACGTTCTACTGGGCCGACCATGGATACATGAAAACGAGGATGGTACCATCATCTGCGCATCAGTGCATCAAATACTACGATGGAGGGGAACAGTGCATCAAAGGTGACTTGCAACCATTCTCCGTACATGAGATTGGGATCCATGAAGACGCAGCTTATTATGCACCACAGAAGAAAACAATCTTCTCCAGAGATACTGTAACAAATGAAGCAAAGAAAGTTCGGGACAACAAAGAACTTGAAGTTCTAGTCCAACGAGTCACTCACCGCTCCCTTCCGGCGAGATGGTGAAGGTTTCTCCACAACTCGCATCCGAGGTCGAGGCCGGGGACGAGGCCGTGGTAGAGACGTTAGGACAGTTGGACAAAGGAAACCATCCATCAATGTTGATTGGGAAGATAGTTCTGAAGAAGAAAAAAAAATCTGTTGACCTCATTTTGATGAGGTCTTCTCTTCTTCTCTTTAGTACTTAGGATCTAGCCTTAGGCTTTTCCTTTGACTATCTTAGAGGACTAGAATTGGGACCCACCTTTTAGAAATTCAAACCACTTCTTAACTCCCTGCAAACTCCACAAACTTGACTATAGACCCCTAATCACCTAGAGGGTTGAAATCGAATGTGGAAGTTTAAAGGATGAGTTCCTATAGGACTCTTTGGCCTTAGGACCGCTTACTGGGTGGCTCAGTGCAGTGAAGGGGCTGACTTACACACACACTACACTTATACACTACACCTACACACTACACTTCCACACACCTCCTAAAACCACACCCATACCTAACTTGAACTCCTGACTCATGTAGGTGATTCACATGGATGGTCCTTAACCCCTAAGCCCTTGGCTAAGAGGGTTAGGAACAACATAGTGAATGCCTCAAATGGGTCCCTTCATGGCTCATGTGGGCTTGATATGGCTTCAAGGCTCAACAAAAATTATTTCATTCCACTTACATTCACCCAATCTTAAATTTTTCAAATTTCCAATTTTTGACCCCCGGGACCCTACACCTGCCTAGCCTACCCAAAACCCTTGAAATCCCCCAAAATTTCCTAAATCACCCAAAATTCCTCAAAATTGATCTTAAACATTTCCACATTACTCAAATTGATCATCCATACCCAAAAATATCAAAAATTCCAAGAAAACCTCCCAATACCCTCCAAATACCCAAAATACCCCCTTGGCCAAAAAATCCAAAAATTCAGAAAATTCCCAGAAAATTCCAGAAAATCCCAAATATTCCCAATTTTATTTTGTCCAACTACACCATGATCCAATTTTATCAATTTACCCTACTTTTGTCAAAACCCCCAATTTGACCCATTTTAACCCAAAGTGAACCCAATGTCAAACCAAACCTACCCAATTGACCCAAATTCTGGTCCAATTCAATTCTAAACTTCAATTCAACATTCCCAATACCAATCTAGACCACATCCAAGTTCAATTTGATTAACATTTGGATCCAATTTTACTTTTGGCCTTAAAGCCCAATTTGGACCCATGACCCAAACCTAACCCAAACTCAGCCAATTCAACTCCAATTAACCCCAAATCTTTTCTAAATCTTCGTTAGCATCCCCACAAGCAAAAAACTAACATGATTTGCACAAAATTTGGACCCAAACCCCACTCAAATTCAACCCAAAGCATTAAGGCCCAATTTTGACCTAAACCCAAACCTAACCCAAATGAGCCCAAACCCCAAAATCAAAGCCCAACCAAAGTCAAAACCTCTTTGAAACACTCTCATAAACATTTCCCAACATTTATTTTACATCAATTTCAACCCTAGCCCAACATTGGCCCAACTTGGCCCACTTGGGCCTATGTTGGCCCATTCACCAAAAGAACCCAAATTCAACCCAATTCAAACCCAAATCACTCCCAATTTGCTTCAAGTCACTCATGATACATCCATGAGCTAAACCCAACAATTATTTAGCCCAACCTCTTTACAAAATTTCATCCCAAAATCCATTTTAAAATCCAAAAGCCCATTTCCCTTAAACTTTCCTAAGAGCCCACTTTCTTCAAATTCAAAAGCCCAAAATCTACCCTAAAGCCCACATGACATCTCCATTTGCCATCCACTTAATTAAAGCCATTACCTAAGTCCTAAATTCACCATCAAATTATTCCAAATCAAGTTTCATACAAATTTCCATCAAATTACCAAAAATTCCTAAAATCCATTTTCATGAAATTGACCCAACCTTTTCCCAAGCCAAAGGTGAGCCATGCAAGCCATGGACAAGCCACATGAAGCCATGGAAGACTTGACATGTGATCAAGCCATTAATGGCAAAAGGAGGGGCCCCTTTCCTAATCCTCCTTAAACCCTTTTTTACCTTAAGCATGTCACACACTAAACCATGCTTAGCCACCTCATCATGGATGGAGACCACACCATTCTCTCTTGGCTGACCCAAGTGACCCTTTTCGGCCCAAGACCGAGGCCTTGGGTGGTGAACATAGCCCAAAACCATGGGTTGACTCATTTGAACCCAAAATGGTCTTCCCCCATTCCATTTCAATCCAAGCTCTTTACACATGGCATTTGCCGATTGCTTGCACCAAGTCCCGACCACGACCCACCTGACCTTGAGGATGACCCATGCACGGCCGGCCGGCCACCGGGCCAGCCGGAAAACACCATGGCCGAGAGCTCACATGTGAGCCCAACTTGGAATTTTCACCTGTCGAGCTGCCCCATCCCCGAGTGGCCATTGGAGCTCGTTCTTCTCTTGCCAAGAGCAGGTCGATCCCGAGCCCTAACTCTCCCCGGGAGGCCCTCCACCCTCTCCTATTTAAACACCACCCCTCTCGGCCATGAGAGGTACCGAAAACAAACCTTAAGGAAACTCGCCAAAATTGTTCCGGACTCCTCCCCATACACGAGCACTTGATCCCAGGTGAGATCCCCCTGCCATTTCTTCTCTGTGAGCTCAATTTCAGAGTTGAAATTCCACCCAAAACCAGGACACTTCTCCACAGTGAGCCAATCCCCAAATTGATTGGTCCTACACCTTCACCAGACCAAGGGAAGGTGTCCACCGGCAAAAGCCCCATCTCCAGGCCACCAAGTTGCTCCAGTCACCAAGCTTTGTGATCGGGCTTGGTCGAAATCACACCTAGACAATTCACCAGACCAGGAGACTTCATCTGGAGCTTGCTGGGATCCAATCGAAGGTGCAACAACTCTCAGATCGAAGCCACACTTCTCTGAGCAAAGGTATGAACTAATTCTTCATCCCGGAGCTTCGGAGATTCTCCATTTCAAATGCTTTAATTTCAATGCATGATAACCGTATAGATGTGTTCGTCTCTTCGAGACGAATCCATAGAGCATAAGAACATGAAAATCCATTGAGTATCGAGTGAGATCTTAAGGATTTAGTGTGGACGGCTCTCGGGTGAGGACACTCGGGGACGATGAACGGATGCCGTCCATTCAATACACGCGCGGACGGACGGCTCAGATGGCGTCGGACCAGAAGACGGTACAAGAACTGCGGGGTCCAGAGCGCTGAGTTAGATGGCGGCGTCGAATGGGAGCGCGACGCGTGTGCGTTCGGAGATGCCGAGGATGAGTTGGCGCCGCGTGGATAAATAGAAAATTAGGGGTATTTTCTATTTATTTAATTCCCTAAACTTCAAAAATTCATAACTTTGTGTAGAAAAATCAGAAAAATAAAATAAAAATACCTTCTTGCTCAGTGAACAGAGGAGAATAATGTGGAAAAGAAATCATTTAATTTCATCAGGTATTTTATTTTTTATAATTTATTTACTCTCTGCGTACTTTTAATTCTCCATGCATGTATACAATTCACCATGGCATGAGACCATAGGGCTTTTGAAGCCTGCGAATTTGGGAACATTCCACGAATTTTCCAAAGTCAGAGGCCATCCCTATGAAGAGTTATTGATTTTTCAAGTTCATGTTACTGTTTTGAGTATTTTAATTCCAATAAATAGCATGTTGTGAAATAAATTCTAGGAAAATTTGATGATGTTCCTTATGACCAGAGAACCCTAAGAAAAATAGGTTTTGAATTAGTTCATTTAAAACAACCCTAATTGGCTTAAACACTCAAAATAGGTCTCTAATTAATTAGATTTAACCATACATCAAATTGACTTGAAATCAATTCTCCACTGACCTTTAGGATCAGAGGAACCCACCATAAAAAATTGAGGTCAATTGGACTTGGTTAGCCCCACTAATTGGGTTGATTAAGCCACTTAGTCATTTTAAACTTTAAAAATTCATAACTCTTAAAATACTTTTTAAAAATTCACCAAATTGGTTTTGGAGCCTCTCTGATATACGGGGAATTTAAGAAAATTAAAATTTCAATTTTCTAAAAAAGTTGATTTTTAATATTATTTTAATATTTTTAATAATTAAAAAATAATAAAAATCACAAAAATAATAAAATTCACCAAAATGTCACATTTTGAATTTTAATCACTTAGGAACAAACCTCACATTTTTCTTAGGTCTATTTTGTGAGATATTAAATTTTAAAGCTCTAGGGTAATTTTAAAATTAAAAAAATGTATTTTCTAGCATTTTCACTAAAATAATTATAATAAATCATAGAAAAATCAGTAAATTGCAAAATTTGCTTCCCTGATTTCCTTGATATCAGAGAGATTTTTGAAAAATATAAAATCCATTTTTCAACATTTATTTTATTTTTAAATTAATTAACACTCCAAAATTTAAAATAATTATAATAAAAATAATATAATTCAAAAAATCACCAAAATTGGTCCAAGTGGTCCTCTGGTCATTAGGAATGTCCCCTAATTTTCTTAAGGACAGAAACTTTCCCTTGGTCATGTTTTTAAATTTCCCTTGGAAATATCTATTTTCTACCAAAAATAATTATATAAATAAATTAAATACAGAAAAATCACATTTTCTCCTCTCATGTCTTTATTGACATATGAGTGAAGTCACATAAAAATTTCAAGTTCATTTGAGTTCAATTTAGTGAGTTATGAAATTATTAAGCTTAAAGGGTAAAGTGGTAATTAAAATTTTAACCCTTAATTAAAACTTTAGGTTTAATAAAAAATTAACAAGTAAAATATTTGATCCTAATCTGATTTGGATGATTGAAATTTAAATAATTAAAGGGTAGAAACCCATTAAACAATTTTAAAATGATTAAACTTTAATTAAATAATTGATTAAATTTGGAAGAATAATAAAATTGGAATTATTAAAATAAGGATATTATTAGGAAGAGATTTATTCTTTAATTTAAAAATCCCTAAATTAATTATCTCATTAATATTCAATTCTTAATTAAAATGATAACTCAAATTCAAACATTAAAAGACTTAATCATTAAACTAAAATTAAATTATTAAACTCTTTTAAAAATTTCAATTAAAATTAAAAAATAAAATTAAATTAAAAATTAAATTAAATTAAGTAAATTAAATTAAATTAAATTAAATTAAATTAAATTAAAATTAAAAGTTGAATTAAATTAAATTAAATTAAAGATTAAATTAAATTAAATAAACAAATTAAATTAAATTAAATAACTTAAATTAAATCATGTTAAATTAAACTAAATTAAATCAAATTAAATGAATTAAAGATTAAATTAAATTAAATTAAATTAAATTAAATCAAATTAAATCAAATTAAATTAAAACTAAATTAAATTAAATTAATTTAATGTAACATCAAATCAAACTAAATTGAATTAAATTGAATTAAATTAAATTAAAACTCAATTAAATTAAATTAAATTAAATTAGTTGAATTAAATATAACATCACTAAAGACATAAAAAATTCAAAATAAATCTAAAACAACTTGAACACTATTCCAAATTTAAACCCATTAACTTAAATCAAATCATTTGAATGCCAATTTACCCTCGAAAGCTTTGGTTATTATAACTCCTAAACAGAACATTAAATGAAATGTTACTTCACTTATAGGATATTCAAATGTCCTAGTTCACTGAGCAAGTTAACAAAACTTGAATTCCCGGACGATTAATTCATTTGTATAATTAAACCCATTTTGACTTAAAACAATCCTAGAAGTATTGAAAAGATGTTTAAGATTCTTCTTAAACACTTTCTCAATATGATAGGATGTTTATAAGAACAACTGAATTTAATTGTTCTTTGATGCAGAAAATCGTCCTTAAACCAAAACACAAAGAACCTAGATGTCATAGGAGATGACTAGCTATAGGATTAGGAATTTGGTAGAAAACCATAATCCTTACCTTAGCTTTACCTAGGAACTTGCTTAAATATTCTAATTGTGTTTTAAGTGCGGCTTGGGATGACGGGAAGACCCTCCAGGTACGCTTTTATTTTATTGCAATCTACTTTCTTGCAATTTACCTTCTTGCAATTCATTTAACTGCATTGCACTTACTTTTTCTTGCATGATAAACAACTGTTGCATGAAAACCCACACCTTTAGGATAGACCCTAAAACTGAAACCAAATTAAGTTAAAAGTCATTGCAAGATAAAATTAATCGCCACAACATTTCAAAATATAAAACAACTCAAAATTTAATCACAAACAGAACACAAAACTACAATTACAATTAAATTAAAACGTCCTGTTGGATGATCGGGAATACCTCGGATGATGTAACCTACGTGTTGCTAACGGGATTTCCACGGTCTAAATGAAAGTGTGGAACTCATTCGGTTGAGTTTAGCAAATTCATCCGGACTAAGTGAATCCGATAAAAATAATGATGCCGGAAGGATGGAACCGTGGGATCTTAACCGGTGTCGTTATAATCAACTTTAAGATTTGTTTTAATTAAAATATTGAAAACACCTAGAAATTAAGATTTTCTCTAAACCAAAACACTTTTCTCATCCCCTGATTTATGACTTCTAAAACTAAACCTCTGCAACAACAAGGAGCTCGGAGCATGGTGGGCAGCACGGCCATCGTCATCAGCGAAAACACGAGTCTACTTCGGTAAAGCTGTCCTAGAATTAAATAACAAAGCCATAGGACTTCGAGGTAGTTTGCCTAGTGCAACATAAATCCTCAACTCTTCGTTAGGCACTTGCATTGCAAATTAAGCCCTAACTGGTTTTAGGATTCCGAGGTAGTCGTCCGATATGACATAAACCCTCACATCTTCGAGGCTATTTGTATGATTGTGTCATACGAATATAAGCCCTAATTAATTAAAATTGGCAAGATCAAAACATTTAAATAAATATTAGGACTTTCCTAAATCCAAGCCAAACAATAGGATAGTCGGGAAGTCACCGAAGTTCACTTCGAATCTGTGATTTCTCCTACTTTTCTTCCTTTGAATTCCCAAAACAAAATGTTCCAAATTTGATCCATTCCACTATTGAAATTCCAAACTTCGATCCTTTGAGAACTTAAACCTTGGAATTCTTGAGAGCGGAATTATTGATTATTATCGAGAGTTTTCTTAGGTGATTCCCGTCACTTAAGATGTAATTAACTATAGGGGCTTGCCCTTATAGAGAATTTTAAAGAACCCGGAGTAATATAAACCTCGCTTAATTCATTTATATTAAGCGAGGGAATTTGTCGGCTTATAAAATTGGTTCGCGGACCAAACGGATGTCACAAACCTTCTAGTTTATTTAATCGAGCCCCATCGTCGAGCGAGTGTGTCTATTCTTCGGGATAGATACACGGTTTGTGATGTGGTGCTCGTTTATATAAACTATTCGGGATGTGAGATCAGTTTGATTTCATATCTTAAAATTTTCAAATTTAAAATTATTTTCAAAAATCAAATACTACTTTTCAAATTATTTATTTTAATTAAATTAAAAATTCGCCGACAACTTCTGTTAGGCGACCCCCTTTTCAAAATAAAACACACAACCTGAAAATAAGCCGTACAATTTCTGGCGACTCCGCTGGGGAAAATTCCTCTCTCCATTTTGATCAGATAATTCTGCTTTCAAAAGTCGGTAGTGTATCCATGTCCCTTGTGGATCAAACTACCCTTCTTTCCGTTGGAATACTATGTTCATTTCTACCTTGGACAAGTATAGCCAACATTCTCTCGGGTTTAGGAGCCACTGTTTAGACACCTCTAAACAGAGAGGTTCCGAGATCCTTTTACCTCATTTTTGAGGTGTGGTGGACCCCCAATAGGTGTTAGTTTAGGGATGATCCTTCGAGTCGAGAAGTCTTGCTTAAGACTTTCTTTTCCTTTCTAACTCTGAATCGGATTCCTTACCTTCTCTACACCATTGAACATTCCATTCTAAATAAACAAACCCTCTAATAAGTGATTCTTTTAACAAATGATTCCTTCTTATAAATACATGAACAAGAATGTGTTCGGACTCTTTTCAATTCCTTTCTTTTCGTCCTAAAGAAAAGAAGCATAACTTAGGACCGACAACCGGAATCTACCTGCGGAAATGGAAGCCCCGAAGCGGATTTTCTCCTTCACCAATGGATTGGACTTCGGCTGTCTATAAGGATGAGTTGCCCGACAATGGGATCATCCGACTTGGACAAGGATTTGAAAACACGAATGTCAAGGTCACCGACGTCTCCCGCTTTGCACTGACGAACAAGGTATCTGAAGCTGAGGAGCCGCTGCTTTAGTTCAACCTTAGGTCGACCCAAGAGTTTCCTCCCCTGCAAAGGATCCCGACTAGGAGGAGTACTGCCGTCCGCAGGAGGACTATTCTTACTACCCCCGCTGGTCTAGTTGTTTCTGCACCTACCCCGACTTCGCCAAATCAAAGGGGAAAGAAATCCGGAACTATGGTAAACTCTGTTACCGTGGAGGGTACGAGATCTTCTGTAAGACCTTCGTTTTCGAAATCGGGTCCGGTTCGAAGATTCCGTCAGCGACGAGGACCCGAAGAAGAAACGAAGTAGAAGGATCGCCGGAGAAGCCGGAGCTGCCGAGATTGCTTTCTGGAGGGAATCCGGAAGCTGCTGAATATACACCGCTGCCCGAATATACACCGCTACCGGAATATACACCGTGCTCGACTACATACCACTTTTGGGAGGAAGCGGGTTCCATCCCCTTTCCGCCGCGAGAGGATGAGGAGAATGTTTGCAAGATTGCTGCCACATTACCTCAGCCATCATACTACAACGATAGCTGCAAGAAAAGAACTAGAACTACGCTGTTTGCTCG
Source organism: Papilionanthe hookeriana x Papilionanthe teres (assembly GCA_022702705.1). Taxonomy (NCBI): domain Eukaryota; kingdom Viridiplantae; phylum Streptophyta; class Magnoliopsida; order Asparagales; family Orchidaceae; genus Papilionanthe; species Papilionanthe hookeriana x Papilionanthe teres. The sequence continues at coordinate 117,609,524 of CM040427.1, forward strand.
ACTGCAAACTTTGGTAGAAAAGTTAGCAAAGAAGGAAAACTACCCCGTATCGGAGATTCTACGAAGGATAGGGCGGGTGCCGATCAAATCCCGTCTTGGGCCTCGAGTAGAACCCGCCGTCATGACGGAAAAGCCAAGTAAAAGAATGAAGGCTAGTCCGCTTCGTCGTAGTCTCGGGATTACAGATTAGGGAGGATACCACCTTCCGGCATTTGGCCGACGGACCATCCGGTCCTGGACCTTCTGCTGCTAGAAGGATGGTATGGCGTCCCACTCTCGGGCGGTTTAGATTGAAGCGACGGCCGAGAAAGAAAGTCTCGCCAGGAGGCTAGAATCTGAAGAAAGTGCTACTTCGACAAAGGGGACCCGTGAAAAGGGGACCCGGCAGCTATCGCACGACAACCGCAAAGACACACAGAAAGCCCTGCTAGAAGATGCCATGGAAAAGTTGAGAACCGATATCCGACGGTTGGAAAAAGAAAGAGAAGAAAAGTTCGGAGACGAGATTGATTCATTGGAATTCATGGACGACGAATACGCAGAAATCAACATGGTTGAGACACGAGCTTCATCGGCTTCGCAAGGTGCTCCTGCGGCCGCGGAAGAGAGGAGCCGGAGCGATGAGAAGGCGGCTTCGGGAAAAAGACGACACGATCGCTCAAATGGCGAAGAGGATGGAAGAGATGGCCGTAGCTCCGGCCACTCTCCGAGTCAAGTACAACCACATAGAGACACCCCCGAGAGGTCATTCACATTGTAGACGGAGAAAAGGAGATTACATCCGTCAATGGGGATGATCGAGTGAAAAGGATACAACACGAAGTATGATCCCCGAAAAGGATATCAAGAACTTGGTGGAACGGCGGAGTGCGAGAAGCCTTAGCACAATCGAAGAGCGGGACATCCATTCGGACGGGTAGACCTTACCCGGAAGAATTCGACGCCGTCCAATACCGAAAGGCTTCGTACCACCTCCGTTCGAGACCTTCGACGGAACAGGAACCCCCGACGGCATGTTGCACACTTTCGTGCCGCTTTTGTAATGCGGCGGGAGCGATGCATTACTCTTCCGACGGTTCGTCGGCGATCTGTCGAGAATCGCCTTCGACTGGTATGCAGAATTACCAAATAGTTCGGTGAAGACGTTCTCAGAACTAGAGAACCTCTTCATCAAGCGATTCGCCGGAGCTCAGCACCACATCACTATAGGTGATTTAGTGGTAGAGAAACAAAGGCCGAATGAAAATTTGGTGGATTACATACTTCGATGGAGAAACTTAAGCATGAAGTGTGAACCACAACTGCAAGAACAACATGCAGTCGGCATTTTACTTAAAAGCATTCACGGCCCGATAGCACTTCTCCTCAAAGGATTCACTATTAAGACTTTCGAGAAGTTGTTAAGCAAGGCCGGAAGCTTGCAAGAAGAGGCGAAGCAATTAAGTTTCGCCGACAAGACGGACAAGCAGAAGCCGGTGAAGACCTTCGAAAAGAAATTCGGGATCGTTGCGGCGATTGACAAAGGCAAGCAACCGATGCAAATACCACCGGAACGGCTGCGAGCAACCACAACGAGATTACCAACAACCCCGGTCCAGCTATCGATCGTCTCCGCGAGTATGAACAACCGTCTCGTCCGCAACGTACATTAAGGGAACTTCGAGCGAGAGAATATCCGTTCAAGAATGAAGCGATGACGAAAATGTTCCGTAGTCTGATGAAGACTCCAGATTTCCAGCTGCCAGAGCCTAAAAGACCAGAGGAAGTCAACAAGAAAGGTGATCCCAACTTTTGTCCCTACCATCGGATGCTTGGGCACAAGATAGAAGATTGCATTACCTTTAAAAGTTGGCTCAACGACAACCTTCGGAAAGGAAATATAACAATCCCGAAGGAGTACATGAAGGAACCCCAGAAAGGAGGTTCCGTCAATGTTATCTCAGCCCGATCCCGTCATTCCGATAGATCCCTATGCAGCCGACGATGGATGGACTACCACCTGGACGAGGTCTTCGAAGAAGATTTTAGACAACATCCGAACCGCCTCGGTGCGAGCTTCAATTCGAGTTCGGGACACTGTTAAGCCGGTACTATCACTTGTGATAGAAGAACCACCTCGACGGGAGGCAATTGAAGAGAAGAAGAAAATTGACGAAGAAGAGAGGACCGAGACTCCTAAGGCTAGACTAGGGGCTGCTTATCCTAGGATAGTTGTTTCTGATTCAGGGGAGAAATCCCTCGAACCTCTGATTTTGTATGATTATCTGCTCACTTCGGTGGGATCATATAATGATAAGGGTGATGGCGTTGGCTACGTTTTGATCTGTTTCTAACGATTACGTAACTAGCGACAATCCGGACATCGATTTCGATACCAACGACAATTCTCAAATCATACACGATCTCAACAATCAAAGTAACGAAGAAGATATCCATCAAGGAGGCTACGAGAGTTCAACAAGCAACGGATCTATCTGTGAGTTTCAAGGAGCTCCAGTCACGATAGAGTTAGAGCCTTCAGACTCTGAAGATAATCCGGAAGAGCCTGTCATTCCGATTCAGAAGGAAACACCGAAAAGTTCAACACTAGATTCAGAAGAAATTACAGAAGTCAACTTAAGAAGTGGAAGAGTTCTACCTCCAAGAATGGGTCCGAAAGACAAGGAAAGCAGGTGGTTGTTCAAGAAGAACCAACCCCGACGGAAGAAATACCCATTCGAGAAGGAGCCGAGACGCATGAAAATAAAGTGGACTACAACGTACTAGCCCATCTTAGGAAACTACCGGCCAAGCCGAGCATTTACGATGCTCTCATCTTATCAAAGGAGATGAGAGAAGCTGCGATCAAAGCCTTACTTGATCCGAGAAATTTGCTTAGCTCAAATGGCCGGAGATTCCTTAGATGAGGTACGTTCGTTAAAGGAACAACGAGGTGTTACCTTCACGGACAATGACCTACTACTTGGGACGACGAGATCACAACCGACCGTTGTACATTTCGGTTATAATTGGGAAGTTTACGCTCTCCGGAGTATTGGTGGATCCGGGAGCATCAATCAATATAATGAGTCTTCGAACACTAGCATACTTGGAAATTGATGCTCGTGAGCTCGAGGCCGACAAAATGTTATTAAGAGGATTCGACCGGAAAGGAGAAAGAGCCCTCGGGTCAATAACGCTACTAATGAAGACCGGTGACTTAGCAAAGACAACCGCAAAATTTCACATAATTGATTCAGAAACGTCGTTCAACGCTCTACTGGGCTGACCGTGGATACATGAAAACAAGATGGTACCATCATCTCTACACCAGTGCATCAAATACTACGATGGAGGGGAACAGTGCATCAAAGGTGACTTGCAACCATTCTCCGTACATGAGATTGGAATCCATGACGACGCGGCTTATTATGCACCGCCAAAGAAAACAATCTTCTCCAGAGATACCGTAACAAATGAAGCAAAGAAAGTTCGGGACAACGAAGAACCTGAAGTTCTAGTCCAACAGTCACTCACCACTCCCTTATGGCGAGATGGTGAAGGTTTCTCCACAACTCGCATCCGAGGTCGAGGCCGGGGACGAGGTCGTGGTAGAGACGTTAGGACGATTGGACGGAGGAAACCAACCATCAATGTTGATTGGGAAGATAGTTACGAAGAAGAAAAAGAAATCAAGCAAGAAGCGAGCGACAATAAGTCGAAGAAGCCGCAATTCAAGATCTCTCTCGAAGATGAGAAGAACGAAGAATACAAATCAATGTACGAAAAGATTAACCACTACGTACATACTATGACCCTAACCCCGATCCATTCTAACAAGATCGAGGGTATGGTGGTCAAAGAGGTACTTAACGACGGTGCAAGGCCAATCAAATTCTACCGTGGCGCTTGTTCCTCTAAAACTGAAAATCATGTACAATTCGAAGATGTCACTTCATCAGAATTAATGGAATTACCTTTTGAGTGGTACTCTCCCTGTGTTCAAAATTTAATTCAACGTGGTTTCTTACCTCGACAATGGACAAAAGGCCAATCACAACATTTTGAAAAATTATGGAATAACTCCGGTCGTCCACCCGATTCAAAGTATGGACTCGGATTCGGCACGGTAGGGTCGAGTTGACGATGCTGAATTTTGCTTGGTTGTCACTTGCGAATCCAATGAAAATTGCATGGAAACTTCAGACGAACTCGAAGATGTACAAATTGGAGACGCTCCACCAGAATTCGAAGAAGAAATCAAATCTACAATAGATGAGTTAACGGAAGTTAACTTAGGTACTAGCGAAGAGCCTAGACCTACCTTTGTTAGCTCCTTACTCAATAAAGAAGATTCCGAAGAAATAATCAAATTATTAATGGAATTTAAAGACTGTTTTGCTTGGAATTATGACGAGATGCCAGGATTAGCTCCAGAGGTTGCAGTCCATAAGCTAGGAGTGGATCCTACTTATGTCCCAGTCAGACAAGGTCCTAGAAGAATGCGTCTAGAAATCGAACAACAAGTCATAGTCGAAGTTAAAAAACTAATAGACGCTAAATTTGTCCGTAAAGAACAATACCCGACTTGGTTAGCCAATGTAGTGCCAGTCAGAAAGAAGAATGGTCAGATCAGAATTTGTGTGGATTTCGAGAGATTTAAACAAGGCATGTCCAAAAGATGAATTCCCTCTACCGATCCCGGAATTAATGATCGACATTGCTTCAACACATGAAATATTCTCATTCATGGATGGATCTTCGAGGATACAACCGAGATAAAAATGGCTCCGGAAGATGAAAAGCTTACGGCATTCGAACGCCGATCGGAGTATTTTGCTACACGGTGATGCCATTCGGACTCGAAGAACGCAGGAGCAACCTACCGAGAGCAATGACAAGAATTTTTGATGATCTCATCCACAATCAAGTCGAATGCTACGTGGACGATGTGGTCATCAAAAGCAAAGTAAAGGAAAACCACCTGTATGATTTGAGAATTGTTTTCGAACGATTAAGACAATTTAACCTTAAGATGAATCCCTTAAAATGCGCCTTCGGCGTCACCTCCGGAAATTCTTAGGATTCGTTGTCCGACATCATGGAATTGAAATCGACCCGAGAAAAGATTAAATCTATCTTAGAAATGCCGCCTCCCAAAACCTTAAAACAATTACGATCTTTTCGAGGGAAGTTGGCATATCTTCGACGCTTTATCTCGAACTTGTCGAGTAGGTGTCAACCTTTCTCGGCACTAGTTAAAAAGGACGCCAAATTTATTTGGGAAGAGAAATGCGCGAAGGCCTTCGAGGACATTAAACAATATTTAATGACACCTCCTGTCTTAGCGACCCCGATCTCGAGTAGACCAGCGATACTTTACACCGCGGCTTTAGACGACTCTCTCGGAGCCCGTTAGCCGAGTCGATGATGAGGGTAAAGAAAATGCTCTTTACTACTTAAGCCGTCGTTTACTTCCGACGGAAGTAAGGTATCCCACAATTGAAAAGCATTGTTTGGCCCTGATCTTTGCCGCTCAAAAGCTCAGGCACAACATGCTTTATCATAAGGTCAACCTGATTTCGAAGTTTAATCCATTGCGATACTTGATGACTCGTCCAACACTTTCCGAGCGGACTTGCCGGATGGTCGATGATATTATTGCAATTCGATATAACTTTCGTGCCTGCTGCGTGCCGTAAAGGGACAAGTCTTAGCAGACTTTCTTGCAGCACACCCTTTGCCAGCAGAATCTCCCCTCAATGACGATTTGCCAGATGAACAAATAATGAATCTAGAAGACCTTGATGATCGACGTTGGGAATTATATTTCAACGGAGCATCTTCAGCACACAAAGACGAAGAATCGCAAGTGATAGTGCCCGGTAAGGCGGGAATCGGGCTAATCTTTATAACACCGGAGCGGGGGATGTTAAGATAGTCCTACCACTTGACGGAACCATGTACAAACAATGAAGCGAGAATACGAAGCCCTCATAACGGGATTGGAATTAACCATTCGAATGGGGATAACGAGACATCGACATCTACGGGGATTCACGGTTAATCATTCGACGGATCGCCGGACGGTACGGAATTTTAAAGCCAAGACTCGAGCAATACTTCCGGTATGCCATACGAGTTGTTGGAACGGATTCCAAATGTAACGATCTACAAAATTCCCGAGAAAAGAAAATGCTTTAGCCCGTCTCGCAAAAAAAATTTGCCGTTTGCAAGATGAATCGATAGAAGTGTCGGTTCACGGACGTCGGGTCCTATCACGGCTCGACATAGACACAATACACAAATCGAGAAAAGAAAAGAATCGGTTGCGGCGGTGACGGAAAACACGAGAAGATTGGCGACGGCCATTGATGAACTACCACAAACGGGAAAGCTACCGGACGATAGGTCGCTAGCCCATCGGATCAAGAAAAGAACTGCGTCCTACGCATTAATAAACAACACATTGTACGGAAGGTCTTTTGATCGAATGTGGCTAAGGTGCCTAAGCGGGTCCGAGGCCCGTGAAATTGTTAAGGAGGTGCATTCGGGACTCTGTGGCGCTCACCGAGTCGGGTCCGAAGATGAAAATGAAAATTAAAAGACTAGGGTACTACTGGGCCCTCGATCATGACCGATCGCATGAAAATCGCCGAGAGCCGTCATCAATGTCGAGTGCACGGAGTGGTTCTACACCAACCTCCAAATGTGCTGCACCCGACAATTGCGTCGTGGCCATTTGAATGTTGGGGCACGGATATAGTGAGTCCGATAGAACCACCATCTTCGAAAAGGACATCGCTTCATTCTTGCGGCTACGGATTACTTTTCCCGAGTGGGCGAGAGGCGGTTCCACTTAGAGAAGTGAAAGCACACCACGTGCTTACGGTTTTCGAGAACCAGAGTTGTCTACCGTTTCGGAGTGCCGCGCGGGATCATCTCGGGTAATGGGTCGGCATTCGAAGCACACAAATCAACAATTTTGTCGGGAGACACGGAATCGGCTTGTCGATACTCGGCAATTTACTACCCAAGAGCAAACGGCCTCGGCGAGGCTTTTAATAAAACTCTCGTTCAAATCTTGAAGAAAACTTTGGACGATAATAAGAGAAATTGGCACGAGAAGTTGTTAGAAGCCTTATGGGCCTACGGACAACCTTCGAACTCCTACTCGAAGCTACACCTTACGCTCCGGTGTATGGGTCCGAGGCGGTGTTACCTTTAGAGGTTCGGCTTCCTTCACTCGAATTGCGAGTTGCGAACAAGATCACGACGAAGAAAACGCCAAATTACGACTAGAAGAATTAGAAAGCTCGGAAGGGAAAAGACTTGCGGCGCGACGAGAATTTAGAACTATACCGAGCTAAGATGGTTCAAGCTCTTGACAAGCTGGTCCGCCCGAGAACCTTCGAAGTTGGTGACTTAGTTCTCGTTCTCAAGAGACCTATCCTTGCACACCGCAAGATAGGAGGAAAATTTGAACCCACTTGGGAAGGACCGTTTGTGGTTGAAGCGGTATACTCGGGAGGATCCTACCGGCTAGTGAATTGCCGGGGAGAACGACATATGCTTCCGATCAACGGACGATACTTGAAAAAGTATTACGTTACCCGATGTTTCGAAGGAGTGAATCCTTCATCCCTAAGAAACACGAGCGAAGTAATTACTGATGATTGGGTCCGAACCCAAAAATAATAAAATGTGCTAAAATAAATAAAATCATGATAATAAAGTTTTCCTTGTTTTCTTTTCCAAATCAAAATCCCTTTCCTGATCTTATCCCGCTTCATTCTGTTAAATTTTAAAATACAAGAAGTAATAAAAAAGCTGTCTTTAATAAACATTTTCTTAATGTTCTTGTTCTTAGTACAGCCCCTGATCCTTTTCCTTGTCTTTTCGCAGGGAAATGTCGAACGGGCGGTTGGTCCTGAACTTTAAAAATGGCGTAAGCCTTGCACTCGATGAAAAGAGGGTGAAAGATGGAGCGATAATCGAGATTGACTCGGATTTCGCACCAGCGGAGCCTACGATACGAGGAAAGTGGCCGGTCCCGGTTGATCGAGAAGAACTGCCGGGCGGACAGGTGATGAAAGTGGGTGGCCCAAGCCACCAATCCGGCAGCAAGAAAAGAAAGGCAAACGGCTGAAGAAGACAAGAAAATGAAGTACGTAGTGGCTACGAGCGGAGGGCGAGCTTGTCGGCGCCGCGCCCACGAGAGATTCAAGAAGTTCGAAGGGCTACTTTCACAGCCGACGCAACGAAGAAATAAGAATCGCCGTATATGTAAGATGTTAACAAAACTAGGCGCGGACCGGCGCGACGAGACGATTGCTAATGCCGGAACATACACTTCGAGGACACCGGTTCACCGGGAACACGAAGAAAGGAGGCCAGCTCCTAGGATAACAGAAAGGACCATTGAAATCTCACAAAGATCAGAAGAAAGAAGGCTACCACGCCACCGGATAGAACCACCAGTAATGCATGCCCTTGTTGCAGAAGCAACCCCGGGGGATGTCCCGACAGGCATCATCCCCGAGGAGCCGAGGTATGCAGGAGAACGTGAAGGGATTGAACCGTATATCCCACAATATGTCACAAGGCCTCGCCATCTGCAGATCATTCCGGAATACGAGCTAGAGAGAATGCGGAATGTTGAAAAGAAAACCTTTGAATACTTCGAGAGAATTAAAGGTAGAAGAATCAATATACTAGAGGGCCTCGAGCTACATACCGACGTATTCTCAGAGTATGAACAACAGCAAATCGTGGATTGTATCCGGGATTTGAAGAGAATGGGCCGAGAAGGCCGCCTAAGGGAAAATACCTACTCAGAACCCCGGAGATGGATGCCAGGGAAGGGAAGAATCACAATACAATGCGGATGCTGCTACAACTTTGCTGAAGACGGGAAGGGAAACCCACGGGAATACTCCGTCATGGGCAAGTGGATCCGATGCCATTAGTCGTCAAGAGAATGGTAAAGAGATTGATAACATGGAGGGTACTGCAAGCAGATTGCATACTCAATAGCTGCATTATCAACATCTACAAACAGGGTGACTGCATACCCCCACATATAGATCACCACGACTTTGTCAGACCCTTCTGCACGGTCTCTTTCCTGAACGAGTGTAACATCATGTTCGGATCCGACCTCCGGATAGCGAGGCCGGGTGAGTTCCGAGGGCCGGTGAAGATACCTTTACCGGTAGGTTCCGTCATGATGCGAAGGGCAACGGAGCGGATATCGCTAAGCATTGCATACCGGGAGTACCGGTGAAGCGGATCTCGGTTACTTTTAGGAGAATGGACGACGGGAAGACACCTTACCATTTCCGACCGGACCACGAGTTAGAGAGCCTCCGGCATTACGAGGCTGTGAGTTACATGGGAAATATCACACCTCCAACGTACATCCAGCCGGCATCCTTGCCAAGGATGGCTTGGAAAGTGATGTTATTAACCATGTACCCCACTATTCAGACATGAATTTTTGACAGATACTTCTTTTGATGGATCAACAAAGATCATACACAGTCCGTTTTGAGTTTACATGGATTGTATGAAATATATTCCAGATCAAAATGTATGATGTATCTTCTACATGATTGGAATGAAAGTGACCATGTCACGTTTTTGGCCTTCACCTCTTTTGTGCAAATTGATTGGGAAACGCCATTAAAGTTAAATGAACTTCGAACAAAGAGCAGAAAAGAAATAAAAAGAAGAATAAAAGAAAACTTTCTAAAAAAAAAAATCTAAAATGACGAACACCAATTTCACATGAACATTAAATAAATAATAAAGTAAAATTTGAATCATTAAAAGATAAACGAAATCAACATAAATGTTAAATCAAATCACAAATCAAATTCTCAATCAAATTCCAAATCCACTCTCGATCAAATTTCAAATTTGATCTTTCCAAATTTCCAAATCAAATTTCAATCAAATTTCAAATCCAATCTCGATCAAATTTCAAATTTGATCTTCCAAATTTCAAATCAAATCTTAAATCAAATTTCAATCGAGTTCAAACTCATCCTTCCAAATCTCAAATTCAATCTTTCCAGATTTCAAATCTCAATCAAATTTCGAATTCGATCTTCCAGATCTCAAATCAAATATCAATCAAATTCAAACTTTTTGGGTCGAGGATTTTACATCCAAGACTGCACTGCTTTAGGATTCTTTCCCTATTGCCTCTGAAATACATCAAATTCAAACTTTTGGGTTGAGGATTTTACATCCAAGACTGCACTGCTTTAGGATTCTTTCCCTACGGCACTGAAATACATCAAATTCAAACTTTTTGGGTCGAGGATTTTACATCCAAGACTGCACTGCTTTAGGATTCTTTCCCTATTGCACTGAAATACATCAAATTCAAACTTTTGGGTCGAGGATTTTACATCCAAGACTGCACTGCTTTAGGATTCTTTCCCTACTGCACTGAAATACATCAAATTCAAACTTTTGGGTCGAGGATTTTACATCCAAGACTGCACTGTTTTAGGATTCTTTCCCTATTGCACTGAAATACATCAAATTCAAACTTTTGGGTCGAGGATTTTACATCCAAGATCTGCACTTGCTTTAGGATTCTTTCCCTATTGCACTTGAAATACATCAAATTCAAACTTTTGGGTCGAGGATTTTACATCCAAGTACCTTTGCTTTAGGATTCTTTCCCTATTGCCTCTGAAATACATCAAATTCAAACTTTTGGGTCGAGGATTTTACATCCAAGACTGCCTGCTTTAGGATTCTTTCCTATTGCACTTGAAATACATCAAATTCAAACTTTTGGGTCGAGGATTTTACATCCAAGATCGCACTTGCTTTAGGATTCTTTCCCTATTGCACTGAAATACATCAAATTCAAATTTTTAGGTCGAGGATTTTACATCTAAGACTGCACTGCTTTAGGATTCTTTCCCTATTGCACTGAAATACATCAAATTCAAACTTTTGGGTCGAGGATTTTACATCCAAGACTGCACTGCTTTAGGATTCTTTCCCTATTGCACTGAAATACATCAAATTCAAATTTTTGGGTCGAGGATTTTACATCCAAGACTACCTTTGCTTTAGGATTCTTTCCCTATTGCACTGAAATTTATCAAAATCAAATTTTTGGGTTGAGGATTTTACATCCAAGACTCCACTGCTTTAGGAGTCTTTCCCTATTGCACTGAAATACATCAAAATCAAACTTTTGGGTTGAGGATTTTACATCCGAGATTGCATTGCTTTAGGATTCTTTCCCTATTGCGATGAAATACATCAAAATCAAACTCTTGAGGTTAAGGATTTTACATCCAATACCGCATTACTCTGAGATCTCTCCTCATTGTAATGATTCATTCCGATCAATTCAATTTTCTTTTGTGGTTAAAGATGTTATATCTAAAACCACGAAACTCCAATATTCATTTCAAATCAAATCCCTTCAAATTAATTTTAACAAAACTTCAATCTAAATTGAAACTCCAATTTGAAATTTAAACTCACACATCGAAACTTAAATTGAAACAAAATAAAATCTAAATTGAAATTCCCCCAGATCATGTGATTTGGGATTCACCTCCTTTTCCCTTTCCCCAGCGAGAGTTCAGGAATCTCCAGTCTCAGAGGTAAGCTTGACACTCCCCAGCGGAAATTCTTCTACTTCGTCCTAAGTTTGTCACTTGGACATCTGTGTTGGTTTTGTTGATCGCTTCGCTCAACGCCAATACGCGCGGTGTGCTCCGTCAGCTCACCACACCTATTGGGGGTCCATTTGTTGACCTCATTTTTGATGAGGTCTTCTCTTCTTCTCTTTAGTACTTAGGATCTAGCCTTAGGCTTTTCCTTTGACTATCTTAGAGGACTAGAATTGGGACCCACCTTTTAGAAATTCAAACCACTTCTTAACTCCCTGCAAACTCCACAAACTTGACTATAGACCCCTAATCACCTGAGGGTTGAAATCAAATGTGGAAGTTTAAAGGATGAGTTCTCATAGGACTCTTTGGCCTTAGAGGCCCTCACAGGTGGCACGGTGCGGTGAAGGGGCTGACTTACACACACACTACACTTATACACTACACCTACACACTACACTTCCACACACCTCCTAAAACCACACCCATACCTAACTTGAACTCCCGACTCATGTAGGTGATTCACATGGATGGTCCTTAACCCCTAAGCCCTTGGCTAAGAGGGTTAGGAACAACATAGTGAATGCCTCAAATGGGTCCCTTCATGGCTCATGTGGGCTTGATATGGCTTCAAGGCTCAACAAAAATTATTTCATTCCACTTACATTCACCCAATCTTCAATTTTTCAAATTTCCAATTTTTGACCCCCGGGACCCTACACCTGCCTAGCCTACCCAAAACCCTTGAAATCCCCCAAAATTTCCTAAATCACCCAAAATTCCTCAAAATTGATCTTAAACATTTCCACATTACTCAAATTGATCATCCATACCCAAAAATATCAAAAATTCCAAGAAAACCTCCCAATACCCTCCAAATACCCAAAATACCCCCCTTGGCCAAAAAATCCAAAAATTCAGAAAATTCCCAGAAAATTCCAGAAAATCCCAAATATTCCCAATTTCATTTTGTCCAACTACACCATGAGCCAATTTTGTCAATTTACCCTACTTTTGTCAAAACCCCCAATTTGACCCATTTTAACCCAAAGTGAACCCAATGTCAAACCAAACCTACCCAATTGACCCAAATTCTGGTCCAATTCAATTCTAAACTTCAATTCAACATTCCCAATACCAATCTAGACCAAATCCAAGTTCAATTTGATTGACATTTGGATCCAATTTCACTTTTGGCCTTAAAGCCCAATTTGGACCCATGACCCAAACCTAACCCAAACTCACCCAATTCAACTCCAATTAACCCCAAATCTTTTCTAAATCTTCCTTAGCATCCCCACAAGCAAAACACTAACATGATTTGCCCAAAATTTGGACCCAAACCCCACTCAAATTCAACCCAAAGCATTAAGGCCCAACTTTAACCTAAACCCAAACCTAACCCAAATGAGCCCAAACCCCAAAATCAAAGCCCAACCAAAGTCAAAACCTCTTTGAAACACTCTCATAAACATTTCCCAACATTTATTTTACATCAATTTCAACCCTAGCCAAACATTGGCCCAACTTGGCCAACTTGGGCCTATGTTGGCCCATTCACCAAAAGAACCCAAATTCAACCCAATTCAAACCCAAATCACTCCCAATTTGCTTCAAGTCACTCATGATACATCCATGAGCTAAACCCAACAATTATTTAGCCCAACCTCTTTACAAAATTTCATCCCAAAATCCATTTTAAAATCCAAAAGCCCATTTCCCTTAAACTTTCCTAAGAGCCCACTTCCTTCAAATTCAAAAGCCCAAAATCTACCCTAAAGCCCACATGACATCTCCATTTGCCATCCACTTAATTAATGCCATTACCTAAGTCCTAAATTCACCATCAAATTATTACAAATCAAGTTTCATACAAATTTCCATCAAATTACCAAAAATTCCTAAAATCCATTTTCATGAAATTGACCAAACCTTTTCCCAAGCCAAAGGTGAGCCATGCAAGCCATGGACAAGCCACATGAAGCCATGGAAGGCTTGACATGTGATCAAGCCATTAATGGCAAAAGGAGGGGCCCCTTTCCTAATCCTCCTTAAACCCTTTTTTACCTTAAGCATGTCACACACTAAACCATGCTTAGCCACCTCATCATGGATGGAGACCACACTATTCTCTCTTGGGCGACCCAAGTGAGCCTTTTCAGCCCAAGACCGGGCCTTGGGTGGTGAACCTAGCCCAAAACCATGGGTTGACTCATTTGAACCCAAAATGGTCTTCCCCCCATTCCATTTCAATCCAAGCTCTTTACACATGGCATTTGCCAATTGCTTGCACCAAGTCCCAGCCCTGACCCACCTGACCTTGAGGGTGACCCATGCCTGGCCGGCCGGCCACCGGGCCGCCGGAAAACACCATGGCCGAGAACTCACATGTGAGCCCAACTTGGAATTCTCACTCGCTGAGCCGCCCCATCCCTAGTGGCCATTGGAGCTGTTCTTCTCTTGCCAAGAGCAGTTGATCCCAAGCCCTAACTCTCCGCGGAGGCCCTCCACCCTCTCCTATTTAAACACCACCCCTCTCGGCCATGAGAGGTGTCGAAAACAAACCTTAAGGAAACTCGCCAAAATTGTTCCGGACTCCTCCCCATACACGAGCACTTGATCCCCAGGTGAGATCCCCCTACCATTTTTCTCTCGTGAGCTCAATTTCGAGTTGAAATTCCACCCAAAACCAGGACACTTCTCCACGAGTGAGCCAATCCCCAAATTGATTGGTCCTACACCTTCATCGGACCAAGGGAAGGTGTCCACCAAGCAAAAGCCCCATCTCCAGGCCACCCAGTTGCTCCAGCCTCCAAGCTTTGTGATCGGGCTTGGTCGAAATCACACCTAGACAATTCACCAGACTAGGAGACTTCATCTGGAGCTTGCTGGGATCCAATCGAAGGTGCAACAACTCTCAGATCGAAGCCACACTTCTCTGAGCAAAGGTATGAACTAATTCTTCATCCCGAGCTTCTGGAGATTCTCCATTTCAAATGCTTTACTTTCAATGCATGATAACCGTATAGATGTGTTCGTCTCTTCAAGACGAATCCATAGAGCATAAGAACATGAAAATCCATTGAGTATCGAGTGAGATCTTAGGGATTTAGTGTGGACGGCTCTCGGGTGAGGACACTCGGGGACGATGAACGGATGCCGTCCATTCAATACACGCGCGGACGGACGGCTCAGATGGCGTCGGACCAGAAGACGTTACAAGAACCGCGGGGCCCGGAGCGCTGAGTCAGATGGCGGCGTCGAATGGGAGCGCGACGCGTGTGCGTTCGGAGATGCCGAAGATGAGTTGGCGCCGCTTGGATAAATAGAAAATTAGGGGTATTTTCTATTTATTTAATTCCCTAAACTTCAAAAATTCATAACTTTGTGTAGAAAAATCGGAAAAATAAAATAAAAATACCCTCTTGCTCAGTGAACATAGGAGAATAATGTGGAAAAGAAATCATTTAATTTCATCAGATATTTTA
This sequence comes from Papilionanthe hookeriana x Papilionanthe teres, assembly GCA_022702705.1. Lineage (NCBI taxonomy): Eukaryota > Viridiplantae > Streptophyta > Magnoliopsida > Asparagales > Orchidaceae > Papilionanthe > Papilionanthe hookeriana x Papilionanthe teres. The sequence goes on from CM040427.1 coordinate 117,624,642, forward strand.
TTTTTTATAATTTATTTACTCTCTGCATACTTTTAATTCTCCATGCATGTATACAATTCACCATGGCATGAGACCATAGGGCTTTTGAAGCCTCTGAATTTGGGAACATTCCCTGAATTTTCCAAAGTCAGAGGCCATCCTTATGAAGAGTTATTGATTTTTCAAGTTCATGTTACTGTTTTAAGTATTTTAATTTCAATAAATAGCATGTTGTGAAATAAATTCTAGGAAAATTTGATGATGTTCCTTATGACCAGAGAACCATAAGAAAAATAGGTTTTGAATTAGTTCATTTAAAACAACCCTAATTGGCTTAAACACTCAAAATAGGTCTCTAATTAATTAGAGTTAACCATACATCAAATTGACTTGAAATCATATCTCCACTGACCTTTAGGTTCAGAGGAACCCACCATAAAAAATTGAGGTCAATTGGACTTGGTTAGCCCCACTAATTGGGTTGATTAAGCCACTTAGTTATTTTAAACTTTAAAAATTCATAACTTTTAAAATACTTTTTTAAAATTCACCAAATTGGTTTTGGAGCCTCTCTGATATCAGGGAAATTTAAGAAAATTAAAATTTCAATTTTCTAAAAAAGTTGATTTTTAATATTATTTTAATATTTTTAATAATTAAAAAATAATAAAAATCACAAAAATAATAAAATTCACCAAAATGTCACATTTTGAATTTTAATCACTTAGGAACAAACCCCACATTTTTCTTAGGTCTATTTAGTGAGATATTAAATTTTAAAGCTCTAGGGTAATTTTAAAATTAAAAAAAATGTATTTTCTAGCATTTTCACTAAAATAATTATAATAAATAATAGAAAAATCAGAAATTGCAAAATTTGCTTCTCTGATTTCCTTGATATCAGAGAGATTTTTGAAAAATATAAAATCCATTTTTCAACATTTATTTTATTTTTAAATTAATTAAAACTCCAAAATTTAAAATAATTATAATAAAAATAATATAATTCAAAAAATCACTAAAATTGGTCCAAGTGGTCCTCTGGTCATTAGGAATGTCCCCTAATTTTCTTTAGGACAGAAACTTTCCCTTGGTCATGTTATTAAATTTTCCTTGGAAATCTCTATTTTCTACCAAAAATAATTATATAAATAAATTAAATACAGAAAAATCACATTTTCTCCTCTCATGTCTTTAATGACATATGAGTGAAGTCACATAAAAATTTTATGTTCATTTGAGTTCAATTTAGTGAGTTATGAAATTATTAAGCTTAAAGGGTAAAGTTGTAATTAAAATTTTAACCCTTAATTAAAACTTTAGGTTTAATAAAAAATTAACAAGTAAAATATTTGATCCTAATCTGATTTGGATGATTGAAATTTAAATAATTAAAGGGTAGAAACCCATTAAACAATTTTAAAATGATTAAACTTTAATTAAATAATTGATTAAATTTGGAAGAATAATAAAATTGGAATTATTAAAATAAGGATATTATTAGGAAGAGATTTATTCTTTAATTTAAAAATCCCTAAATTAATTATCTCATTAATATTCAATTCTTAATTAAAATGATAACTCAAATTCAAAACATTAAAAGACTTAATCATTAAACTAAAATTAAATTATTAAACTCTTTTAAAAATTTCAATTAAAATTAAAAAATAAAATTAAATTAAAAATTAAATTAAATTAAGTAAATTAAATTAAATTAAATTAAATTAAATTAAATTAAAATTAAAAGTTGAATTAAATTAAAATAAATTAAAGATTAAATTAAATTTAATTAAATTAAATTAAATAACTTAAATTAAATCAAGTTAAATTAAACTAAATTAAATCAAATTAAATGAATTAAAGATTAAATTAAATTAAATTAAATTAAATTAAATCAAATTAAATCAAATTAAATTAAAACTAAATTAAATTAAATTAATTTAATGTAACATCAAATCAAACTAAATTGAATTAAATTAAATTAAAACTCAATTAAATTAAATTAAATTAAATTAAGTTGAATTAAATATAACATCACTAAAGACATAAAGAATTCAAAATAAATCTAAAACAACTTTAACACTATTCCAAATTTAAACCCATTAACTTAAATCAAATCATTTGAATGCCAATTTACCCTCGAAAGCTTTGGTTATTATAACTCCTAAACAGAACATTAAATGAAATGTTACTTCACTTATAGGATATTCAAATGTCCTAGTTCACTGAGCAAGTTAACAAAACTTGAATTCCCGGACGATTAATTCATTTGTATAATTAAACCCATTTAGACTTAAAACAATCCTAGAAGTATTGAAAAGATGTTTAAGATTCTTCTTAAACACTTTCTCAATATGATAGGATGTTTATAAGAACAACTGAATTTAATTGTTCTTTGATGCAGAAAATCGTCCTGAAACCAAAACACAAAGAACCTAGACGTCATAGGAGATGACTAGCTATAGGATTAGGAATTTGGTAGAAAACCATAACCCTTTCCTTAGCTTTACCTAGGAACTTGCTTAAATATTCTAATTGTGTTTTAAGTGCAGCTTGGGATGACGGGAAGACCCTCCAGGTACGCTTTTATTTTATTGCAATCTACTTTCTTGCAATTTACCTTCTTGCAATTTATTTAACTGCATTGCACTTACTTTTTCTTGCATGATAAACAACTGTTGCATGAAAACCCACACCTTTAGGATAGACCCTAAAACTGAAACCAAATTAAGTTAAAAGTCATTGCAAGATAAAATTCACCGCCACAACATTTCAAAATATAAAACAACTCAAAATTTAATCACAAACGGAACACAAAACTACAATTACAATTAAATTAAAACGTCCTGTTGGATGATCGGGAATACCTCGGATGATGTAACCTACGTGTTGCTAACGGGATTTCCCACGGTCTAAATGAAAGTGTGGAACTCATTCGAGTTGAGTTTAGCAAATTCTTCGGACTAAGTGAATCCGATAAAAATAATGATGCCGGAAGGATGGAACCGTGGGATCTTAACCGGTGTCGTTATAATCAACTTTAAGATTTGTTTTAATTAAAATATTGAAAACACACTGGAAATTAAGATTTTCTCTAAACCAAAACACTTTTCTCATCCCCCGATTTATGACTTCTAAAACTAAACCTCTGCAACAACAAGGAGCTCGGAGCATGGTGGGCGGCACGGCCATCGTCATCAGCAAAACTCGAGTCTACTTCAGTAAAACTGTCCTAGAATTAAATAACAAAGCCATAAGACTTCGAGGTAGTTTGCCTAGTGAAACATAAATCCTCAACTCTTCGTTAGGCACTTGCATTGCAAATTAAGCCCTAACCGGTTTTAGGATTTCGAGGTAGTCGTCCGATACGACATAAACCCTCACATCTTCGAGGCTATTTGTATGATTGTGTCATACGAATATAAGCCCTAATTAATTAAAATTGGCAAGATCAAAACATTTAAATAAATATTAGGACTTTCCTAAATCCAAGCTAAACAATAGGATAGTCGGGAAGTCACTGAAGTTCACTTCGAATCTGTGATTTCTCCTACTTTTCTTCCTTTGAATTCCCAAAACAAAATGTTCCAAATTTGATCCATTCCCTATTGAAATTCCAAACTTCAATCCTTTCGAGAACTTAAACCTTGGAATTCTTGAGAGCGAATTATTGATTATTATCGAGAGTTTTCTTAGGTGATTCCCGTCACTTAAGATGTAATTAACTATAGGGGCTTGCCCTTATAGGGAATTTTAAAGAACCCGTGTAATATAAACCCCGCTTAATTCATTTATATTAAACGAGGGAATTTGTCGGCTTATAAAATTGGTTCGCGGACCAAACGGATGTCACAAACCTTCTAGTTTATTTAATCGAGCCCCATCGTCGAGCGAGTGTGTCTATTCTTCGGGATAGATACACGGTTTGTGATGTGGTGCTCGTTTATATAAACTATTCGGGATGTGAGATCAGTTTGATTTCATATCTTAAAATTTTCAAATTTAAAATTATTTTCAAAAATCAAATACTACTTTTCAAATTATTTATTTTAATTAAATTAAAAATTCGCCGACAACTTCTGTTAGGCGACCCCCTTTTCTAAATAAAACACACAACCTGAAAATAAGCCGTACAAAATCAAGCAAGAAGCAACAACAATAAGTCGGAAGAAGCCGTAATTCAAGATCTCTCTCGAAGATGAGAAGAACGAAGAATATAAATTAATGTACGAGAAGATTAACCACTATGTACATACTATGACCCTAACCCCGATCCATTCTAATAAGATCGAGGGTATGGTGGTCAAAGAGGTACGTAGCGGCGGTGCAAAGCCAATCAAATTCTACCGTGGTGCTACTTCCTCCAAACCGAAAATAATGTACAATTCGAAGATGTCACTTCATCGAATTAATGAAATTACCTTTTGAGTGGTACTCTCCCCGTGTTCAAAATTTAATCCAGGCGTGGTTTCTTACCTCGACAATGGACAAAAACCCAATCACAACATTTTGAAAAATTATGGAATAATTCCGGTCGTCCACCCGATTCAAAGTATGGACTCGGATTCGGCACGATAGGATCGATTGACGATACTAAATTTTGCTTGGTTGTCACTTGCGAATCTAATGAAAACTGCATGGAAACTACAGACGAATTTGAAGATTTACAAATTGGAGACGCTCCACCAGAATTTGAAGAAGAGATTAAATTTACAATAGATGAGTTACGGAAGTTAACTTAGGTACTAGCGAAGAACCTAGACCTACCTTTGTTAGCTCCTTACTCAATAAAGAAGACTCCGAAGAAATAATCAAGTTATTAATGGAATTTAAAGACTGTTTTGCTTGGAGCTACGATGAGATGCCGAGGATTAGCTCCGGAGGTCGCAGTCCATAAGCTAGGAGTGGATCCTACTTCGTTCCGATCGGACAAGGTCCCGGAAGAATGCGTCTAGAAATTGAACAACAAGTCATAGCTCGAAGTTAAAAAGCTAATAGACGCTAAATTTGTCCGTGAAGAACAATACCCAACTTGGCTAGCCAATGTGGTGCCAGTTAGAAAGAAGAATGGCCAGATCAGAATTTGTGTGGACTTCAGAGATTTAAGCAAGGCATGTCCAAAAGATGAATTCCCTCTACCGATCCCAGAATTAATGATCGATATTGCTTCGACACATGAAATATTCTCATTCATGGATGGATCTTCAGGATACAACCGAGATAAAAATGGCTCCAGAAGATGAAAAGCTTATAGCATTCGTAACACCGATCGGAGTATTTTGCTACACGGTGATGCCATTCGGATCGAAGAACGCGGGAGCAACCTACCAGAGAGCAATGACAAGAATTTTTGATGATCTCATCCATAACCAAGTCGAATGCTACGTGGACGATGTGGTAAACAAAAGCAAAGTAAAGGAAAACCACCTGTATGATTTGAGAATTGTTTTCGAACGATTAAGGCAATTTAACCTTAAGATGAATCCCTTAAAATGAGCCTTCGGCGTCACCTCCGGGAAGTTCTTAGGATTCGTTGTCCGACATCATGGAATTGAAATCGACCCGGAAAAGATTAAAGCTATCTTAGAAATGCCGCCTCCCAAAACCTTAAAACAACTACGATCTTTTCAAGGGAAGCTGACATATCTTCGACGCTTTATCTCAAACTTATCAGGTAGGTGTCAGCCTTTCTCGGCACTAGTTAAAAAGGACGCCAAATTTATTTGGGAAGAGAAATGCCAGAAGGCCTTCGAGGACATTAAAAAATATTTAATGACACCTCCTGTCTTAGCGAGCCCCGAGTCTCGGCGTAGACCGCGATACTTTACACCGCGGCTTTAGACGACTCTCTCGGAGCCTCGTTAGCCAGTGTCAATGATAAGGGTAAAGAAAATGCTCTTTACTACTTAAGCCGTCGTTTGTTTCCGACGGAAATAAGGTATCCCGCAATTGAAAAGCATTGTTTGGCCCTGATTTTCGCCGCTCAAAAGCTCAGGCACTACATGCTTTCTCATAAGGTCAACCTGATCTCGAAATTTAATCCATTGCAATACTTGATGACTCGTCCAACACTTTTCGGTAGACTTGCCAGATGGTCAATGATATTATTGCAATTCGATATAACTTTCGTGCCTCTTCATGCCGTAAAGGGACAAGTCTTAGCAGACTTCCTCGCAGCACACCCCTTGCCGGCGAATCTCCTCTCGACGACGATTTGCCGGATGAACAAATAATGAGCCTAGAAGACCACGATGATCGACGTTGGGAATTATATTTCGATGGAGCATCTTCGACACACAAAGATGAAGAATCGCAGGTTATAGTGCCGGTAAGGCGGGAATCGGGCCGATCTTTATAACACCGGAGCGGGGGATGTTAAGATACTCCTACCACTTAACGGAACCATGTACAAACAACGAAGCGAGATATGAAGCCCTCATAACGGGATCGGAATTAACTATTCAAATGGGGATAACGAGACATCAACATCTACGGGGATTCACAGTTAATCATTCAACGGATCGCCGGACAGATGACGAATTTTAAAGCCAAGACTATAAGCAATACTTCCAGGTATGCCATACGAATTGTTGGAAAAGATTCCGAATGTGACGATCTACAAAATTCCCGAAAAAGAAAATGCTTTAGCCCGTCTCGCAAAAGAATTTGCCTGTTTGCAAGATGAATCGATAGAAGTGTCGGTTCACGGACGTCGAGTCCTATCACGACTCGACATAGACACAATACACAAATCGGAAAAGAAAAAGAATCGGTTGCAGCGATGACGGAAAACACGGAAGATTGGCGACGGCCATTGATGAGACTACACCGCAAACAGGAAAGCTACCGGATGATAGGTCGCTAGCCCATCGGATCAAGAAAAGAACTCGTCCTACGCATTAATAAACAACACATTGTACAGAAGGTCTTTTGATCAAATGTGGCTAAGGTGCCTAAACGGGTCCGAGGCCCGTGAAATTGTTAAAGAAGTGCATTCAGGACTCTGTGGCGCTCACCAGTCGGGTCCGAAGATGAAAATGAAAATTAAAAGACTAGGGTACTACTAGCCCTCGATGATGATCGACTGCATGAAAATCGCCAAGAGCTGTCACCAATGCCAAGTACACGGAGTGGTTCTACACCAACCTCCAAATGTGCTACATCCGACAATTGCGTCGTGGCCATTTGAATGTTGGGGCACAGATATAGTGGGTCCGATAGAACCACCATCTTCGAAAGGACATCGCTTCATTCTTGCGGCTACGGATTACTTTTCCAGTGGGCGAGAGGCGGTTCCACTTAGAGAAGTGAAAGCACACCACGTGCTACGGTTTTCAAGAACCAAGTTGTCTACCGTTTCGGAGTGCCGCGCGAGATTATCTCGGATAATGGGTCGGCATTCGAAGCACGCAAATCAACAATTTTGTTAGGAGACACGGAATCGATCGGCGATACTCAACAATTTACTACCCAAGAGCAAACGGCCTCGCTGAGGCTTTTAATAAAACTCTCGTTCAAATCTTAAAGAAAACTTTGGACGATAATAAGAGAAATTGGCACGAGAAGTTGTTAGAAGCCTTATGGGCCTACCAGACAACCTTCAGAACTCCTACTCAAGCTACACCTTACGCTCTGGTGTATGGGTCCGAGGCAGTGTTACCTTTAGAGGTCCAGCTTCCTTCACTCAGAATTGTAGTTACAAAAAAAATCACAACGGAAGAGAACGCCAAATTACGACTAGAAGAATTAGAAAGCCTGGAAGGGAAAAGGCTTGCAGCGCAACAGAATTTAGAACTATACCAAGCTAAGATGGTTCAAGCCCATGACAAGCTGGTCCGCCCAAGAACCTTCAAAGTTGGTGACTTAGTTCTCGTTCTCAAGAGACCTATTCTTGCACACCGCAAGATAGGGGAAAATTTGAACCCACTTGGGAAGGACCGTTTGTGGTTGAAGCGAGATACTCGTGGAGGTTCCTACCGGCCTAGTGAATTGCCGGGGAGAACGACATATGCTTCCGATCAATGGACGATACTTGAAAAAGTATTACGCTACCTGATGTTTCGAAGGAATGAATTCTTCATCCCTAAGAAACACAGGCGAAGTAATTACTTATGACTAGGTCCGAACCCAAAAATAATAAAATGTGCTAAAATAAATAAAATCATGATAATAAAGTTTTCCTTGTTTTCTTTTCCAAATCAAAATCTCTTTTTCTGATCTTATCCCACTTCATTCCTGTTAAATTTGAAAGTACAAAAAAATATAATATATAAAAAAAAATATGTCTCTAATAAACATTTTCTTAATGTTCTTGTTCTTAGTACAGACCCCGATCCTTTTCCTTGTCTTTTCGCAGGAAATGTCGAGCCGGCGGTTGGTCCTGAACTTTAAGAATGGCGTAAGCCTTGCACTCGATGAAAAGAGGGTGAAAGATGGAGCGATAATCGAGATTGACTCGGATTTCGCACCAGCAGGCCTACGATACGAGGAAAGTGACTGGGTCCCAGTTGATCGAGAAGAACTGCCCGGGCGGACGAGTGATGAAAGTGGGTGGCCGAAGCCACTAATCCAGGCAACAAGAAAAGAAAAGCAAACACTCGAAGAAGATAAGAAAATGAAGTCCGTAGTCGCTACGGCGAGAGGCGAGCTTGTCGGCTCCGCGCCCACGGAGATTCAAGAAGTTCGAAGAGCTACTCTCACAACAACGCAACGAAGAAATAAGAATCGCCGTATCCGTAAGATGTTAACAAAACTAGCCGCGGACCGGCGCGACGAGACGAGTTGCTAATGCCGGTACATACACTTCAAGGACACCGGTTCACCGGGAACCCGAAGAAAGGAGGCCAGGCTCCTAGGATAACGAAAGGACCGGGGAAATCTCCGGAAGATCGGAAAAAGGAGGCCAGCTCCTAGGATAACGAGAAGGACCGGGGAAATCTCCGGAAGATCGGAAGAAAGAAGGCTACCATGCCACCGGATAGAACCACCAGTAATGCATGACCTTGTTGTAGAAGCAACCCGGGGGATGTCCCGACGGCATCATCCACGAGGAGCCGAGGTATGCGGGGAGAACGTGAAGGGATTGAACTGTATATCCCACAATATGTCACCAGGCCTCGCCATCTGCAGATCATTCCGGAATACGAGTTGGAGAGAATGAAGAATGTTGAAAAGAAAACCTTTGAATACTTCGAGAGAATTAGAGGCAGAAGAATCAATATACTAGAGGGCCTCGAGCTACATACAGACGTATTCTCAGAGTATGAATAACAGCAAATCGTGGATTGCATCCGGGATTTGAAAAGAATGGGCCGAGCAGGCCGCCTAAGGGAAAACACATACTCAGAACCCCAGAGATGGATGCCAGGGAAGGGAAGAATCACAATACAATGCGGATGCTGCTACAACTTTACGGAGGACAGGAAGGGAAACCCACCGGGAATACTCCGTCATGGGCAAGTAGATCCGATGCCATTAATCATCAAGAGAATGGTAAAGAGATTGATAACATGGAGGGTACTGCCAGCAGATTGCATACCCAATAGCTGCATTATCAACATCTACAAGCAGGGTGACTGCATACCCCCACACATAGATCACCACGACTTTGTCAGACCATTCCGCACGGTCTCTTTCCCGAACGAGTGTAACATCATGTTCGGATCCGACCTCCGGATAGCGAGGCCCGGGTGAGTTCCGAGGGCCGGTGAAGATACCTTTACCGGTAGGTTCCGTCATGATACCGAAGGGAAACGGAGCGGATATCGCTAAGCATTGCATACCAGGAGTACCAGTGAAGCGGATCTCAGTTACTTTCATAAGGATGGACGACAGGAAGACACCTTACCATTTCCAGCTAGACCCGGAGCTAGAGAGCCTCCGGCCTTACGAGCTGTGAGTTACATGGGAGATATCACACCTCCAACGTACACCCAGCCGGCATCCTTGCCAAGGATGGCTTGGAAGGTGATGTTATTAACCATGTATCCCACTATTCAGACATGGATTTTTTGACATATGCTTCTTTTGATGGATCGACGAAGATCATACATAGTCCGTTTTGAGTCTACATGGATTGTATGAAATATATTCCAGATCAAGTTGTATGATGTATCTTCGACATGATTGGAATGAAAGACACCATGTCACATTTTTTGGCCTTCACCTCTTTTGTGCAAATTGACTGGGGAAACGCCATTAATGTTAAATGAACTTCGAACAAAGAACAGAAAAGAAATAAAAAAGAAAGAATAAAAGAAAACTTGCCTTAAAAATCTAAAAATGACGAACACCAAATTCACATGAACATTAAACAAACGATAAAATAAAATTTGAATCATTAAAAGACAAACAAAATGAACATAAATTTCAAATCAAATCTTAAATCAAATTTCAATCGAGTTCAAACTCATCCTTCCAAATTTCAAATTCAATCAACTCAAATCTCAAATCAAAATCACAATCAAATTTCAAATTCAATCAACTCAAATTTCAAATTTAATCTTTCCAGATTCCAAATCAAATCTCAATCAAATTTCAAATTCAATCTTTCCAAATTTCAAATCAAATCTCAATCAAATTCAAATTCTTGGGGTTGAGGATTTTACATCCGAGACTGCATTGCTTTAGGATTCTTGCCCTATCGCAATGAAATACGTCAAAATCAAACTTTTTGGAGTTGAGGATTTTACATCCGAGACTGCATTGCTTTAGGATCTTTTCCCTATCACAATGAAATACATCAAATTCAAACTTTTTGGAGTTGAGGATTTTGCATCCGAGACTGCATTGCTTTAGTATCTTTTCCCTATCGCAATGAAATACATCAAAATCAAACTTTTTGGAGTTGAGGATTTTACATCCGAGACTGCATTGCTTTAGGATCTTTTCCCTATCGCAATGAAATACATCAAATTCAAACTTTTTGGAGTTGAGGATTTTACATCCGAGACTGCATTGCTTTAGGATCTTTTCCCTATCACAATGAAATACATCAAATTCAAACCTTTTGGGTTGAGGATTTTACATCCAAGACTGCATTGCTTTAGGATCCTTGCCCTATCGCAATGAAATACATCAAATCAAACTTTTGGGTCAAGGATTTTACATCCAAGACTGCATTGCTTTAGGATTCTTGCCCTATCGCAATGAAATACATCAAATTCAAATTCTTGGAGTTGAGGATTTTACATCCGAGACTGCATTGCTTTAGGATCCTTTCCCTATCGCAATGAAATACATCAAATCAAACTTTTGGGTCAAGGATTTTACATCCGAGACTGCATTGCTTTAGGATCTTTCCCTATTGCAATGTAATACATCAAAATCAAATTCTTGGGGTTGAGGATTTTACATCCGAGACTGCATTGCTTTAGGATTCTTTCCCTATCGCAATGAAATACATCAAATCAAACTTTTGGGTCGAGGATTTTACATCCGAGACTGCATTGCTTTAGGATTCTTTCCCTATTGCAATGAAATACATCCAAATCAAATTTTTGGGGTTGAGGATTTTACATCCGAGACTGCATTGCTTTAGGATTCTTTCCCTATTGCGATGAAATACATCCAAATCAAACTTTTGGGGTTGAGGATTTTACATCCGAGACTGCATTGCTTTAGGATTCTTTCCTATTGCAATGAAATACATCAAAATCAAACTCTTGAGGTTAAGGATTTTACATCCAATACCGCATTACTCTGAGATCTCTCCTCATTGTAATGATTCATTCCGATCAATTCAATTTTCTTTTGTGGTTAAAGATGTTATATCTAAAACCACGAAACTCCAATATTCATTTCAAATCAAATCCCTTCAAATTAATTTTAACAAAACTTCAATCTAAATTGAAACTCCAATTTGAAATTTAAACTCACACATCGAAACTTAAATTGAAACAAAATAAAATCTAAATTGAAATTCCCCCAGATCATGTGATTTGGGATTCACCTCCTTTTCCCTTTCCCTAGCGAGAGTTCAGGAATCTCCAGTCTCAGAGGTAAGCTTGACACTCCCCAGCGGAAATTCTTCTACTTCGTCCTAAGTTTGTCACTTGGACATCTGTGTTGGTTTTGTTGATCGCTTCGCTCAACGCCAATACTCGCGGTGTGCTCCGTCAGCTCACCACACCTATTGGGGGTCCATTTGTTGACCTCATTTTTGATGAGGTCTTCTCTTCTTCTCTTTAGTACTTAGGATCTAGCCTTAGGCTTTTCCTTTGACTATCTTAGAGGACTAGAATTGGGACCCACCTTTTAGAAATTCAAACCACTTCTTAACTCCTCGCAAACTCCACAAACTTGATCGTAGACCCCTAATCACCTAGAGGGTTGAAATCAAATGTGGAAGTTTAAATGATGAGTTCCTATAAGACTCTTTGGCCTTAGGACTACCCTGGGTGGCCTGGTCTGGTGAAGGGGCTGACTTACACACACACTACACCTATAGACTACACTTTCACACACCTATACCTAACTTGACCTCCTGACTCATGTAGGTGATTCACATGGATGGTCCTTAACCCCTAAGCCCTTGGCTAAGAGGGTTAGGAACAACATGGTGGATGCTTCAAATGAGTCCCTTCATGGCTCATGTGGGCTTGATATGGCTTCATGGCTCAACCAAAATGATTTCATTTCACTTATATTCACCCAATCTTCAATTTTCCAAATTTTCAATTTTTGACCCCCGGGACCCTATGCCTAGCTTACCCAAAGCCCTTGGAATTACCCAAATTTTTCAAAATTTCCAAATCACCCAAAATCCCCCAAAATCAATTCCAAACATTTCCACATCACTCAAATTGACCATCCATACCCAAAAATATCAAAAATTCCAAGAAAACCTCCCAATACCCTCCAAATACCCAAAATACCCCCCTTGACCCAAAAATCCAGAAATTCAGAAAATTCCTAGAAAATTCCAGAAAATCCCAAATATTCCCATTTTTTTTTGTTCAACTGCACCATGGGCCAATTTTGTCAATTTACCCCACTTTTATCAAAACCCCCAATTTGACCCATTTTAACCCAAAGTGAACCCAATGTCAAACCAAACCTATCCAATTGACCCAAATTCTGGTCCAATTCAATTCTAAACTTCAATTCAACATTCCAAACACCAATCTAGACCAAATCCAAGTTCAATTTGATTGACATTTGGATCCAATTTCACTTTTGGCCTTAAAGCCCAATTTGGACCCATGACCCAAACCTAACCCAAACTCACCCAATTCAACTCCAATTAACCCCAAATCTTTTCTAAATCTTCCTTAGCATCCCCACAAGCAAAACACTAACATGATTTGCCCAAAATTTAGACCCAAACCCCACTCAAATTCAACCCAAAGCTAAAAGGCCCAATTTTCACCTAAACCCAAACCTAACCCAAATGAGCCCAAACCCCAAAATCAAAGCTCAACCAAAGTCAAAACCTCTTTGAAACACTCCCATAAACATTTCTCAACATTAATTTTACATCAATTTCAACCCTAGCCCAACATTGGCCCAAGGTAGCCCAATTTGACCTATATTGGCCCATTTACCAAATCAACCCAAATTCAACTCAATTCAAACCGAAACCACCTCAAATTCATTTCAAATCACTCATGACACATCCCTAAACCAAACCCAACAATTATTTGGCCCAAACTTTACAAAATTCCCATCCATAAATTCATTCTTAAACCTAAAGGCCCATCCCCTTAAACCTTCCTAAAAGCCCACTTCCTTCAAATTCAAAAGCCCAAATTCATCCAAAACCCACATGGCACTTCCCCTCATCATCCATTTAATCAAAATTACCCCTAAGTTTCAAAACCATCAATTAAATCATTCCAAATCAAGTTTCATACAAATTTCCATCAAATTACCAAAAATTCCTAAAATCCATTTCCATGAAATTGACTCCACTTTTTCCAAGCCAAAGGTGAGCCATGCAAGCCATGGACAAGCCACATGAAGCCATGGAAGGCTTGACATGTGATCAAGCCATTAATGGCAAAAGGAGGGGCCCCTTTCCTAATCCTTCTTAAACATTCTCCATTTCTATTGCGTAAATTTCATCCCACATAAACCATATGGATGTGTTCGTCTTCTCAAGACGAATCCATAGAGCATAAGAACATGAAAATCCATTGAGTATCGAGTGAGATCTTAGGGATTTAGTGTGGACGGCTCTTGGGTGAGGACGCTCGGGGACGATGAACGGATGCCGTCCATTCAATACACGCGCGGACGGACGGCTCAGATGGCGTCGGACCAGGAGACGGTAAGAGAACCGCGGGGCCCGGGCTGCTGACTCAAGCGGCGGCGTCGAATGGGAGCGCGACGCGTGTGCGTTCGGAGATGCCGAGGATGACGCGGCGCCGTGTGGATAAATAGAAAATTAGGGGTTTTTTCTATTTATTTAATTCCCTAAACTTCAAAAATTCATAACTTTGTGTAGAAAAATCATAAAAATAAAATAAAAATACCCTCTTGCTCAGTGAACAGAGGAGAATAATGTGGAAAATAAATTATTTAATTTCATCAAGTATTTTATTTTTAATAATTTTTTTACTCTCTACATATTTTTAATTCTCCATGCATGTATACAATTCACCATGGCATGAGACCATAGGGCTTTGAAGCCTCCGAATTTGGGAACATTCCCTGAATTTTCCAAAGTCAGAGGCCATCCCTATGAAAAGTTATTGATTTTTCAAATTCATGTTACTGTTTTGAGTATTTTAATTCCAATAAATAGCATGTTGTGAAATAAATTCTAGGAAAAATTTGGTGATGTTCCTTATGACCAGAGGACCTTAGGAAAAATAGGTTTTGAGTTAGTTCATTTAAAACAACCCTAATTGGCTTAAACACCCAAAATGGATCTCTAATTAATTAGAGCTAACCATACATCAAATTGACTTGAAATCAATTCTTCACTGACCTTTAGGATCAGAGGAACCCACCATAAAAATTTGAGGTCAATTGGACTTGGTTAGCCCTACTAAATGGGTTGATTAAGCCACTTAGTCATTTTAAACTTTAAAAATTCATAACTTTCAAAATATCTTTCAAAAATTCACCAAATTAGTTTTGGAGCCTCTCTGATGTTAGGGGAATTTAATAAAATTAAAATTTCAATTTTCTAAAAAAGTTGATTTTTAATATTATTTTAATATTTTCAATAATTAAAAAATAATAAAAATCACAAAAATAATAAAATTCACCAAAATGTCACAATTTGAATTTTAATCACTTAGGAACAA
Source organism: Papilionanthe hookeriana x Papilionanthe teres (assembly GCA_022702705.1). NCBI lineage: Eukaryota > Viridiplantae > Streptophyta > Magnoliopsida > Asparagales > Orchidaceae > Papilionanthe > Papilionanthe hookeriana x Papilionanthe teres. The sequence goes on from CM040427.1 coordinate 117,639,875, forward strand.
ACCCCATAATTTTCTTAGGTCTATTTAGTGAGATATTAAATTTTAAAGCTCTAGAGTAATTTTAAAATTAAAAAAATGTATTTTCTAGCATTTTCACTAAAATAATTATAATAAATCATAGAAAAATCAGAAAATTGCAAAATTTGATTCTCTGATTTCCTTGATATTAAAGAGATTTTTGAAAAATATAAAATTCATTTTTCAACATTTATTTTATTTTTAAATTAATTAACACTCCAAAATTTAAAATAATTATAATAAAAATAATATAATTCAAAAAATCACTAAAATTTGTCCAAGTGGTCCTCTGGTCATTAGGAATGTCCCCTAATTTTCTTAAGGACAGAAACATTCCCTTGGTCATGTTATTAAATTTTCCTTGGAAATCTCTATTTTCTACCAAAAATAATTATATAAATAAATTAAATACAGAAAAATCACATTTTCTCCTTTCATGTCTTTATTGACATATGAGTGAAGTCACATAAAAATTTCAAGTTCATTTGAGTTCAATTTAGTGAGTTATGAAATTATTAAGCTTAAAGGGTAGAGTGGTAATTAAAATTTTAACCCTTAATTAAAACTTTAGGTTTAATAAAAATTAACAAGTAAAATATTTGATCCTAATCTGATTTGGATGATTGAAATTTAAATAATTAAAGGGTAGAAACCCATTAAAGAATTTAAAATAATTAAACCTTAATTAAATAATTGATTAAATTTGGAAGAATAATAAAATTGGAATTATTAAAATAGGGATATTATTAGGAAGAGATTTATTCTTTAATTTAAAAATCCCTAAATTAATCTTCTCATTAATATTCAATTCTTAATTAAAATGATAACTCAAATTTAAAATATTAAAAGACTTAATCATTAAACTAAAATTAAATTATTAAACTCTTTTAAAATTTCAATTAAAATTAAAAATAAAATTAAATTAAAAATTAAATTAAATTAAATAAAATTAAATAAAATTATATTAAATTAAATTAAATTAAATTAAATTAAATTAAATTAAATTAAATCAAATTAAATTAAAATTAAATCAAATCAAATTAATTTAATTTAACATCAAATCAAACTAAATTGAATTAAATTGAATTAAATTAAATTAAAACTCAATTAAATTAAATTAAATTAAATTAAGTTTAATTAAATATAACATCACCAAAGACATAAAGAATTCAAAATAAATCTAAAAATAACTTGAACACTATTCCAAATTTAAACCCTTTAATTGAAGTTAAACTAAATCACAAACCATTTGAACACCAATTTAGCCTCGAAAGGTTTAGTTATCATAACTCCTAAACAGAATATTAAATGAAATGTTACTTCACTTATAGGACATTAAAATATCCTAGTTCACTGAGTAAGATAATAACAAAACTTAACTAAACCTCGGACGATTAATTCATTTGTGTAATTGAATTCATTTGGACTTAAAACAATTCTAGTAATATTGAAAAGATGTTTAAGATTCTTCTTAAACACTTTCTCAATATGATAGGATGTTTATAAGAACAATTGAACTTAATTGTTCTTCGATGAAGAAAATCGTCTTCAAACCAAAACACAAAGACCGAGATGTCATAGGAAATGACTAGCTATAGGATTAGGAACTTGGTAGAAAACCATAACCCTTACCTTAGCTTTACCTAGGAACTTGCTTAAATATTCTAATTGTGTTTTAAGTGCAGCTTGGGATGACGGGAAGACCCTCCAGGGTACGCTTTTATTTTATTGCAATTTACTTTCTTGCAATTTACATTATTGCAATTTATTTAACCGCATTGCACTTACTTTTCTTGCATGATAAACAATTGTTGCATGAAAACCCACACCTTTAGGATAGTCCCTAAAACCGAAACCAAAACTAAGTTAAAAGCCATTGCAAGATAAAATTCACCGCCACAACATTTCAAAATATAAAACAACTCAAAATTTAATCACAAACAGAACATAAAACTACAATTACAATTAAATTAAAACGTCCTGTTGGATGATCGGGAATACCTCGGATGATGTAACCTACGTGTTGCTAACGGGATTTCCTACGGTCTAAATGAAAGTGTGGAACTCATTCAGTTGAGTTTAGCAAATTCATCTGAACTAAGTGAATCCGATAAAAATAATGATGCCGGAAGGATGGAACCGTGGGATCTTAACCGGTGTCGTTATAATCAACTTTAAGATTTGTTTTAATTAAAACGTAAAAAAAATCACTTGGAAATTAAGATTTTCTCCAAACCAAAACACTTTTCTCATCCCCTGATTTATGACTTCTAAAATTAAAATTCTGCAACAACAAGGAGCTCGGAGCATGGTGGGCAGCACGGCCATTGTCATCAGCAAAACTTGAGTCTACTTCAGCAAAACTTTCCTAGAATTAAATAACAAAGCCATAGGACTTCGAGGTAGTTTGCCTAGTGCAACATAAATCCTCAACTCTTCGTTAGGCATTTACCTTGTAAATTAAGCCCTAACCGGTCTTAGGATTCCGAGGTAGTCGTCTGATACGACATAAACCCTCACATCTTCAAGGCTATTTGTATGATTCTATCATATAAATATAAGCCCTAATTAATTAAAATTGGCAAGATTGAAATACTAAATAAACATTAGGACTTTCCTAAATCCAAGCCAAACAATAGGATAGTCGGGAAATTAACGAAGTTCACTTCGAATCCGTAATTTCTCCTACCTTTCTTCCTTCGAATTCCCAAAACAAAATGTTTCAAACTTGATCCATTCCCTGTTGAAATTCCAAAATTCAATCCTTTGAGAAATTAAACTTTGAAACCCTTGAGAGCAGAATTATTGATTATTATCGAGAGTTTTCTTAAGTGATTCCCGTCACCTAAGATGTAATTAACTATAGGGGCTTGCCCTTATAGGGAATTTTAAAGAACCTGTGTAATATAAACCCCGTTTAATGCTTTCATATTAAGCGGGGAATTTGTCGGCTTATAAAATTGGTTCGCAGACCAAACGGATGTCACAAATCTTTTAGTTTGTTTAATCGAGCCCCACCATCAAGCAGTGTGTCTATCCTTAGGGATAGATACACGGTTCGTGGTGCGGTGCTCGTTTATATAAACTATTTGGGATGTGGGATCAGTTTAATCTTATATCTTAAAACCTTCAAATTTAAAATTATTTTCAAAATCAAATACTACTTTTCAAATTATTTATTTAAACTAAATTAAAAGTTCGCCGACAACTTCTGTTAGGCGACACCCTTTTCAAAATAAAACACACAACCTAAAAATGTGCCGACAACATTAAACTAAAATAACATATAAAGGTTTCAATCAAACTCACTAATTTCCATTTTAAATCTTCAATATTGACTCAATCCATTCCAGATAAGTACTACATTTGATTCAAGTTCCTAATACACACTCAAACATAACAATTTCAAAGCAAAACAACACACATTGAACATGAAAGCAAATACACAAACAAACACAATTGATTCTCTAAATCGATACAACAACTCAACAAACCATAATAACTATCTCATTACCAGAATATTCTAATCTTCACAAGGGAAATTGTGTATTCCACTTGGAAAGAATACTAAAGCTATCGGGAAATCCGTAGCCGTCTTTTCGTCAATCCATTTGTTCTCCGCATACATTTCAACTTGAGCATCTTGATAAGCCGCAAAATGATTAAATTGAAGTTTCATTTGCCATTCTAGATGTTCAACTTGATGAAACATCTCATGAAGGCGATCTCCAATCCTTTTAAAATCTTCTTCAAACTTATCAAAACGACTAGAAATTTTCTCTAAACTTACAGCGATGAAACCATTGAAGTAGGGTTGAGGATCCCTTGATACCTTGTCCCTAGCCTCTTCTCCATGATTTCTTCTTTCCATTCCTTCAAAAATTTCTCAAATCTATCAAGAATGAAGTGTAAGGGACGTAATTTTGATTGCTTGATGGTTAGGGAAGAAGATGGGTTGATTTAAAGGTGAAAATCGTGTGAAAAACTGAAAATTTTCGGTTTTTGCACGACCCAGTAACCGTGGCGCTTAGGTGCCAAATCTGGCGCCTAGGCACCGGACCTATTGATACATAGTTGATTCTGGCGCTTAGGCACCGAATTCTGGCGCCTAGGCGCTAGAACTATGTTCAACTCCGTTTCGCCTAATCGTCAAATTTTCAAAATTTCGTTCTCCAAGATAGGTAAATTATACTGGTAAGAGTAATTTAGACTTGATAACTCACTTTGTAAACTATCATAATGAAGGTTAACTTGATCTCCTTTTTACTCATATTCTAAATAGAGTGATCCTATTTTTAAATCTTACACACTTCAAAATAATTTTCAGCCTAAGTCAAATAAGACTTATAAGCATCAAATTTTTCTAAAGTAATATAAAATTAATCAAGATCGAGGCATAACCTTATATTAAAACACAAAAACACAAGGTAATTATGGGTTGCCTCCCACAAAGCGCTTGGTTTAACGTCGTCAGCCCGACTTAAGTAAATCATTAATCAGGTTGACTCAATTCATAAGCCTCTTTATAAATCTTCTTAATATCTCCCAGATAAGGCTTCAATCTTAATCCATTTACTTTAATAATTTTTCCTATTTTGGGATCTTTAATGTCCACAGCTCCATAATGATATACTTTCTCAACTAAATAAGGTCCAATCCATTTAGATCTTAATTTTCCAGGAAAAATTCTTAAACGAGAATTAAACAGTAATACTTTTTGTCCAGGCTCAAAAACGTTTCCTGAAATTGTCTTATCATGCAACATCTTCATTTTCTCTTTATAAATTCTCTCATTTTCATACGATTCGTTTCTAATTTCTTCCATCTCATTTAGTTGCAATAATCATTTTTCTCCTGCTTTATTCAAATTAAAATTAAACTCCTTTATCGCCCAATAAGCTTTATGTTCAAGTTCTTTAGGTAAGTGACAATGTTTACCATAAATTAACCGGTAAGGAGACATTCCGATTGGTGTCTTATAAGCTGTTCTATAAGTCCATAATGCATAATCAAGTCTATCAACCCAATCAGTTCTTTTAGGATTAACAGTCTTTTCTAAAATTCTTTTAATTTCTCTATTTGATACTTCAACCATTCCACTAGTTTGAGGGTAATAAGCAGTTGCAATTCCTTTGTCAATCAAATCACAAAATATTGACATCATACATCTTTGAAAAGTTGCAGGTGCATTACATAAACCAAAAGGAATTCTTCTAAAAGCAAATGTTCCATAAGGACTTGTAAAAGTTATCTTTTCTTGGTCCTCGGGAGAAATAAGTAATTGATGATAACCGAATATCCATCCGTGAAAACGTAAATATGAGTGTCCGACTAATTTATCGAGCATTTGATCCAAGAAAGGTAAAGGAAACTGATCCTTTCTAGTGGCTTCATTTAGTTTCCTATAGTCAATACAAATTTGCCATCCAGTAACTTGTCTTGTAGGAATAAGTTCATTTTTATCATTAACAATGACAGTTACACCTCCTTTCTTCGAACACAATGAATATGACTTACCCATCGACTATCCGAAATAGGATAAATAATACCAGCATCTAACCACTTAATAATTTCTTTTTCAACAACCTCTTTCGTAATAGGATTTAATCTTCTTTGCGATTCTATAGTAGGTTTAAAATTTTCTTCCATTAAAATTCTATGCATGCAAATGGAAGGGCTTATTCCTCTTATATCAGCAATAGTCCAATCAAAAGCTTTCTTATAATTTTTTAACACACCTAGTAATTTTTCTTCTTGATCTTTACTCAGTTCAGAAGAAATAATAATAGGTAAAGTTAATGAATTTCCAAGAAACACATGTTTTTAAATGGAAAGGTAACATTTTTAATTCCAGTTCAGGTGCTTTTTTAATTGAGGGTAAAAGTATATCATTTTGAGTTATGTCTAAAGTTTCCCAATTATCTTTACTAAAATGAGTCTCTTCTTCTTCTATTACTTCATCTTCATCGATTAAAAATTCAAAATTTTCTTCGAAATAACTTTATATTTTTCTTGATAATGTTTTTCAATTAAATAATCAATTATATCCATTCGATAACATTTCTCTTTATCAGGGTACTTCATTGATTTAAGAACATTGAAATTAATTTCTTGATCATTGACTCTTATGGTTAATTCTCCTTTTTGCACATCAATCATAGCTCGTCCGGTAGCTAGAAAAGGTCTTCCTAAAATAATAGGTATCTCTTTATCTTCTTCCATATCAAGTACTATGAAATCTACAGGGAAGATAAATTTATCCACTTTAACAAGGACATCCTCTATAACTCCTTTAGGATAAGTGATAGATCTATCAGCTAACTAAAGAGTTACAGTGGTGGGAGTAATATCTCCTAAATCTAATCTTCGAAAGATAGAAAATGACATGAGATTAATACTTTCTCCTAAATCACATAAAGCTTTTCCGCAAAATTTTTCTCCAATAGCACGAGGTATAGTGAAAGTTCCGGGATCCTTAAGCTTTTCGGGTAATTTCTTTTGAATTATTGCACTACATTCTTCACTTAATGCAACAGTTTCAAAAGCTTCAAATTTTCATTTTTTGCTTAAAATATCCTTCATAAATTTTGCGTAAGTTGGCATTTGTTCCAAAGTTTCAGCAAAAGGCATGTTAATAGTAAGTTTCTTTAAAATTTCAAAGAACTTAGAAAATTGATGATCAAGTTTCTGCTGTTTAAGTCTTTGAGGAAAAGGTGGTGGTGGTTTTTCAACTTCCACATTAATAGGTATAACAGTCTGATCTTGACTAGGAGAGAGAGTTTCTTTAGGTTTTTCAATCTCTTCAACCTCAATCTCTTTTTCAATTTCATTCTGCAATCTTTCTTTTAATTCCTTTCCACTTCTAAGTTGCACAACTTTAACTTGTTCATGTTCTTTTCCAGTTTCTTTTGGATTGATTTCAACATTACTGGGAAGTGTTCTTATAGGTTTGTTATTAATTAAAGTAGCAATTTGCCCCATTTGATTTTCAATATTTCGAATAACAGTATTTTGATTTTGTAATTGATTATTCATTTGCAAATTAGTTCTTCTATTGATAACTTTTTCTATTGATTATTAAATCTAGGAGGTTTATAATTTGAATTAACTTGATTATTCCAATTTTGAGTGGGATGAGATTGATTATTACCCCATTGTTGTTGTGAATTATTCAAGTTAAAATTAGGATGATTTTTCCACCCAGGATTATAATAATTTGAATAAGGATTATTTTTACTTGCAATAGCTTGTAAAGTTTCAATAGTTTGAGAATCTTCAATATTAGCAAAGTTATTATGCGAAATATTAATTGCAAAACTATCTAATTTCTTAGACATTGCTGCAACTTGTGAAGCTAAGATAGAAAAGGCTTCATTATCTTGAATACTGGCCATCTTTTTAGGATTAATCCTTTCGGAAGGCCATTGAAAATTATTATTAGCCATTTCTTCAATTAAAGTGTAAGCTTCTTCAAATGATTTAGACATTAAAGAACCTCCGATAGAAGAGCATCAATAATTGATTTTAAAGATTCAATTAATCCATTATAAAATGTTTGAATAATCAACCAATCAGGTAAAGCATGATGAGGACATTTTCTTAATAGCTCTTTAAATCTTTCCCAAGTTTCATATATTGTCTCCCAATCAAATTGACTAAATGTAGTAATATCATTTCTTAATTTAGCAGTTTTAGAAGGAGGAAAATATTTAGCAAGGAATTTTTGTGCCATTTCAGCCCATGTTTTAATAGAACCAGCCGCTAATGAGTTTAACAACATCTTTGCTTTATCTCTTAAAGAAAAAGAAAAGAGTCTAAGTCTAATAGCATCATCAGAAACATTGTTATATTTAAAGGTAGCACAAAGTTCTAAAAAACTAACAAGATGTAAATTTGGATCCTCATTTGGTAATCCACCAAATTGATTGTTTTGCACCATTTGAATAATAAACAGTTTAAGTTCAAAAGAATTAGCATCTACAGTGGGTATTTGAATACTACTATGAAGTTCAACAACTGTACGGTTAACATAATCCCTTAATGGTTTATAAACATTTTGATCATTAAGTTCAATTGGATTTTGTAAAGTAGCCATTTCTTGAAATTTTTGAATTTGTTTTCCCTTTTTAATGTTTCTAATTGTTTTTTCCAATTCAGAATCTAAAGGTATTAATCCTTCATAACCAAATCTACGCATAAAACAAGGAATATAATATAAAATTTAAACTATTCTATTTCTTACTTCCTTCCCCGGCAACGACACCAAAAACTTGACCCGACCTCAAATAACGCAGTAATGTTTGCTTCCAAAAGATAGCCAAAAGCTTTGACTCAATTTATAAACAGCGGCTAGTGTATAAAATTAATATTATATAATTTAGAAAATATTTTTACACACTAGGGGTACTACGCAAGTATACGTATCATTTCAAGTAATATATGGTTTTTAAACAAAGACCCCAGTATCGATCCCACAGGGAAGATTTATAGAGAAAAATAAAATAGTAAAAAATATATTTGTTTTATCTTTTAGATAAATTACTATTAATTTACTAGATATAAATAAAGACAACAATAAAAATGATTTTATGAATTCTATAAAATAAAGAACTTTCTTTCCTTCAATTAATCTAAGATTTTTAAGATAATTTAATATTCGTTGGAGAATTTGATTTATGGTATTGTGCCAAATAGAAGCATTTCTATTATTTACCCTTTGATCCAAGCACAAAGAACATTGACTAATTTACAGAAAAGGTCCGGATGTATTGTTAGTAGAATGGGTTAATCTAGGCTCACACTTCTAGATGTCCAAGGGTGGCTATGGTCGGCCCTACTAGTGACCCTTTCCTAGTCTATAAATCAAATTATAAGAATTTAGTATGTTACTCTAAAAACTTATTAATTATACGCCCTTTAAATCTTATCTTCCTATTTATTTGCACTTCACCTTGAATAGCCCGCTCATGGCCTTCGACTACCCAAGGATTCATGTGACATTTACAAGTTAAGAGTTCTTCTCCTTCAAGGTCTCAAAACTCTTCAACAGGTTTTAACAATTCAAACCGCCAATTTAAAAAGTAAAGTAAGATCAGGTAATAATGTCATCACAATGTTTTGAAAATATTTTGAATTTTAATTCTCCATTGAATCTTTATATTATGTTATCTATCTCTTCATAATCAAAGGAAGAAAATAAACTAACTACTCAAAACACATTGAAAATAAATAGCAAAACATGATAATTAAACTTTGAATCAAATGTAAAAAATATACTTATCTCAAATATTTCTTCTACAAATCTTCTGATTCCTACTGACTCCACAATGTAATGAACTCCAGATGCAATAACTTGAAAGTAAACTAACTAAACTAAACAGAAGTGGCCCTAAATTTCTCTCTCTAATTCTCTCTCTAAGGATGAGAGATCCTAAAGTAGATAAGAGAAAGGGGTACAATGGGAGGGGCACGTTTTCTGAAGACATTGACCTCTATTTATAGGCTTCAAGGGTTTCCTTGAGGCACCTCTTCAAAACATGTGCACATTTAATGAATCTTCTAGAAGGTCGGTCTGGCGCCTAGGCGCCGTAATTTGGCTCCTAAGCGCCGGACACCGCGTCCAGTTCTTTGTACCTCTTCACTTTGGCTCGCACCTCTTCGCGATTAAAACCGTTTTGGAGCGTCCAAATGCAATGTATCATATGTCTTATTATCAAGGAACAACTGCCAGCCTTCTAGAATGTCCAATAACCGCTCACTCCGTTAAAATAACTGATCAAACGTTGTCAAAAACTTGACAGTTTTCATATCGAGTATGGCGCTTAGGCGCCAGTTTCTGGCGCCTAGGTGCCAGGCCATAATTTTTTATACTTTTGGTATTTTGGTCCATTTTTTCTCCTTTTAGCTCCTTTTTACTTCTAAGACCTTTTTACATTACCTACATCTAAAAACACAAAAATACCTTTCATTAAAGCATAATATCCTTAGAAATTAATAAGAATTAAGATATAAAGAAATAGGTATTTTTTTAGATCACTACTGCAGAAGGCAGACATGTCAGCGCCATGCCTACATAAATTCAAGAGGTGAGGAGAGCCACTCTCACTCCTACTCAACGAAGAAACAAGAACCGTCACATTCACAAGATGCTGACTAAGCTGGCAGCAGATCAGCGTGAAAGAAAAACTTCGAAGAGATTGGTTCGTCAGGAACCAGAAAGGAGGAAGTCAATTCCAAGTACAGCAGAAAGAATGAAAGAAATCCCGAGGAAAATAGAAATGGAGATAGTACCACGACGCCAAGCAGATGCACCAGTTCTGAAGAGTCTTGTTGCGAGAGCAACCCCGGAGGATGTCTCGACAGAGACTATCCCCGAGGAGCCAAGACATGCAGGAGAGCGTGCCGGGGTGGAACCATACATTCCCCAGTACGTTACTAGACCTCGCCAGTTGCAGATAATTCTAGAATATGAGTTAGAAAGAATGCAGAATGTCGAAAAGAAAACTTTTGAATACTTCGAAAGAATTCGAGGTAAGAGGATCAATATCTTAGAAGGCCTCGAGCTGCATACAGATGTGTTCTCAGATTACGAACAACAACAAATTGGAGACTGTATACTTGAACTCCAGAAAATGGGCCGAGCTGGTCATCTGAGGGAAAAGACTTATTCAGAACCCCAAAGATGGATGCCAGGGAAAGGAAGAGTTACGATCCAGTGCGGATGTTGCTACAACATCACAGTAGATAGAAAAGGAAATCCACCAGGGATACTCCGTCACAGGGAGGTGGATCAGATGTCGAATGTTATTAAAAGAATTGTAAAGAAGATGATAACATGGAGGGTATTGCCTGCAGATTGCATACCCAACAGCTTCATCATTAACATCTACAAGGAGGGCGACTGCATACCTCCACATATAGACCATCATGATTTCGTTAGACCTTTCTGCACAGTGTCTTTTGTCAACCAGTGCAATATCATGTTCGGATCTGACCTCCGGATAGCAGGCCCCGGTGAGTTCCAAGGGCCTGTAGAGATACTACTACCGGTAGGTTCCGTCATGGTGATAAAAGGGAATGGAGCGGACATCTCAAAGCATTGCATTCTAGGAGTGTCCGTTGAGCGGATCTCTGTTACTTTCAGAAGGATGGATGATAGAAAAATATCTTTCCACTTCCAGCCAGATCCAGAGTTAGAGAATCTCCGGCCTTACGAGCTGTGAGTTACATGGGAGATAACACACCTCCAATGCACATCCATACGACATTTCTGCCACGGATGACTTGGAAGGTGATGTTATTGTCCATGTATCTCACAATTCAGACATGAATTTTGATAGCTGCTTTTAAAAGAAACTTGAAGAATCTTACGCAATCCATTTTGGATTTATATGGATTGTATGAGATATTAAATTCTCAAAGAAAATATCATCATGTTTTGGATCAAGATGTATGATGTATTTTCAATAAGATTGGAATGAAAGTGACCATGTCATGTTTTTCCTTCACCTCTTTTTGTGTAAATTGACTGGGAAACGCCATTAAATTAAAAGAATTTCGAGCAAAGAACAAAGAGAAAATGAAAATAAATGAGAACTCTTTTAAGAATCTAAATGTCAAAATGAATTCTAAACTGACACGAACTCTAAGTATTTTTGAAATTGAATCACCAAAACGAATGAAATGAATTTAAATTTCAATCTGAATCCTTTGATCTGAATCCTTCGATCTGAATCCTTCAATCTGAATCCTTCGATATGAATCCTTTAATCTGAATCCTTCAATCTGAATCCTTTGATCGAAATCCTTTGATCTGAATCCTTCAATTATTCTTCAAAACGAAATCTATTTGAAACTCTTATGAAAATTAAATCTTTTCCTCGACTTGTCACCAGGTCAAGTCTTTTCAACTTGGTACACTTACCTGTTCTTTTTAAATATTTTCTTTGTGTGTTAGAGGATCGACTAGTTCTATTGACACGGAGCCACGAGCTTTGTTCAATTTGGTTCTGATGGCATGAGACTGGGTCCCTCTTCATACAGATAAACTTTCGAGGCTGGAGCCCAACATCCAGTTTTCTTCGAGACTAGAGTCTAACTTCTAGTTCTCATTAAATCTTCGAGATTGGAACCAGTTTCCATTTAAATCTTTGAGATTGGAACCAGTTTCCATTTCTCATTAAATCTTCGAGATTGGAACCCGTTTCCATTTCTCATTAAATCTTCGAGATTGGAACCAGTTTCCATTTCTCATTAAATCCTCGAGATTGGAACCAGTTTCCATTTCTCATTAAATCTTCGAGATTGGAACCAGTTTCCATTTCTCATTAAATCTTCGAGATTGGAACTAGTTTCCAGTTCTCATTAAATATTCGAGATTGGAACCAGTTTCCAATTCTCATTAAATCTTCGAGATTGGAACCAGTTTCTATTTCTCATTAAATCTTCGAGATTGGAACCAGTTTCCATTTCTCATTAAATCCTCGAGATTGGAACCAGTTTCCATTTCTCATTAAATCTTCGAGATTGGAACCAGTTTCCACTTCTCATTAAATCTTTGAGATTGGAACCAATTTCCATTTCTCATTAAATCTTCGAGATTGAAACCAGTTTCCATTTCTCATTAGACCTTTGAGACTGGAATCAGATTACAGTTCTCTTTAGACCTTCGAGGCTGGAATCCGATTCCAGTTCTCTTTAAACTTTCAAAATCAGTACTTAAATTTTGATTCTCTTCCTTTTCAATTGATACTTAAACTCCGATTTTCACTCCGAGGCTGGTACCTAAATTCCAATTCTCTTCGCAATCCCGAGGTTGGAGCCTAGGTTCCAATTCTTATTTCAAATCCAGATTTCCTTGAATTGATTCTAAATTAAACCTCAATCGAAATTGAAACTCAGAACAAATCGAAATCTAAACTCACATATTAAAAAAAACTCAGAATAGAAAATGAAATGAAATCTAAATCAAATTTCCCGCATCTTATGATCTGGAATTCACCTCCTTTTCTTTTCCCCAACGAGAGTTCAGGGATCTCCAGTCTTGGAGATATACTCGATACTCCCCAGCGAAAATTAGTTTCTACTCTGTTCTAAGTGTGTCACTTAGATGTTTGTGTTAGTTTTATTGATCTCTTCGGTCAACGCCAATACGCGCGGTATGCTTGGTTAGCACACCACACCTATTGGGGGTCCATTTGTTGACCTCATTTTTGAATAGGTCTTTTCTCTTCTCTCTCCTTAGTACTTAGGATATAGCCTTAGGCTTTCCCTTTGACTATCTTAGAGGACTAGAAATGGAACCCACCACTTAGAAATTTAAACACCTCTTAACTCCCTGCAAACCCCATAAGTTTGATTGTAAACCCCTAAGTCACTTGGAGGGTTAAGATCAAATGTGGAGGTTTAAAGGATGAGTTCCCTATATGACTGTTTGACCTTAGGACTACCCTGGGTGGCCTGGTATGGTGAGGGCTAACCTACACACATTACACTTTCACACACATTCCAATCCTAAAACCATTCATACCTAGCTTTACTTCCTGACTCATGTAGGTAGTTCATATGGATGGACCTTAACCCCCAGGCCCTTGGTTAAGAGGGTTAGGAACAACATAGTGAATGCCTCAAATGAGTCCTCTCATGGCTCTTATGGGCTTGATATGACTTCATGGCTTAACCAAAGTGATTCCATTCTACTCAAACTTGATCAATCTTCAATTTTCCAAAATTTCAATTTTTGACCCCCGGGGCCTACACCCGTTAAACCTACCAAATGTCCTTGAAGCTATTCAAAATTTGCAAAATTTCCTAAATTACCAAAAATTCCTCAAAATCAGTCCTAAAAATTTCCCACTATTCAAATTGATCATCCTTAGCTAAATATACCAAAATTTCCAAAAGTACCCCCCCAATACCCTCCAAATACCTAAAATGCCCTTCTTAACCAAAAATTCCATAAATTCCAAAAATTTCCAGAAAAATCCAAAAAATCCCAAATATTCCCAATTTTATTTTTTTTAACTATACCATAGGCCAATTTTGTTAATTTAACCTACTTTTACCAAAACCCCCAATTTGACCCATTCTTAACCCAAGTGGACCCAATGTCAAACCAAATCAACCCAATTGACCTCAAATTTAACCCAATTCAATTCTAAACTTCAATTCACTATCCCCAATATCAATTTAGACCAAATCTAAGCCTAATTTGATTGAAATTTGGATCCAATTCAAATTTGAAGCCTAAAGCCCAATTTTGGCCCATGACCTAAAGTTAGCCCAAACCAACCCAATTCAATTCCAATTAGCCCCAAATCTTTTCCTAAACCTTCCTAACATCCCCACAAAAGAAACACTAACTTGGTTTTCCCCAAATTTGAACCTAAACTCCACCCAAACCTAATCCAAACCAAAATCCCCATTTTGGCCTAAACCCAAACCTAACCCAAATAAGCCCAAATCCCAAAATCAAAGCCCAACCAAAGTTGAAAACTCTTTGTAGCACCCCCATAAACATTTCTCAACATTAATTTTACATTAAATATAACACTAGCCCAACCTTAGCCCAAGTTAGCCCAATTTAACCCACTTTGACCCCTTTACCAAAAAAATCCCAAATTAAACCCAATTCAACTCTAAATTATTTCAAACCTATTCTGGATCACTCATGATACATCCCTAAACTAAACCCAACATTTGTTTGGCCCAATATTTTACAAAACATCCATTTACCAATTTATTTTCAAACCTAAAAGCCTACCTCCTTAAACCTTTCTAAAGGCCCATCTAAAATAAATCCAAAAGCCCAAAATCTATCCTAAAGTTCACATGAAATTTCCCCTCATCATCCCCTTTGATTTAAATCACTACCTAAGTTTCAAATTCATCATTAAAATTTTCTAAACTAAGCCATGTGCCAAATTACCCCTAAATATCCTAAATCCTTAAGACCCACTTTCATGAAACCAAGCCAAGCCATCCCTAAGCCATATGGAGCCATGGAGCCATGCATAAGCCATATGCAAGCCTTAGGAGCCCCTTTTCACCTCACCAAGCCATTAATGGCAAGAGGAGGGGCCCCTTTCTTAAGCCTTCCTTAAGCACTTTTAATCCCATTCATGCTACACACTAAACCAAGTTTAGCAACCTCACCATGGATGGAGACCACACCATTTTCATTCTCTTCAGCCCAAAACCAGGCCTTGGGTGGTGAACCTAGCCCAAAACCATCGGTTGACTCATTTGGACCCAAAATAGCCTTCCCCCCATTCCATTTCAATTCAACTCTTTTACACATGTCCATGGCCAATTAACTGCACTAAACCCCAGCTCTGGCCTCCCTGACCTTGAGGGTGACCTGACCCTGGCCGGCCAGCCACCACAGTCGCCGGAAACCACCAGGCCGAGAGCACCCATGTGAGCCAATTTTTGAATTATACCTTGCTGACTCTTCCCATGCCTAATGGTCACCATGGCTGTTCTTCTCCTCACCGCAAGCAGTTTATCCAAGCCATTAAACCCCCTGGGAAGCCCTCCAACCAACTCTATTTAAACCACACCACCTCTCGGCCAAAGAAGGTGCTGAACCAAATCCTACTAAAACTCTGTCAAAATTGTTCCGGACTACTCTCCACACATAGAGCACTTGATCCCCATTGGATTTCAGCCCCAATTTCCCCCAGCTGAGCTCATTTTCTGAGTTCAAATTCAAGCCCAAAAATAGGACATCTCCCAAACCTCCACCAAATCCAAATTAAACTCACCACACCTGCACAGGACCAAGAGAAAGAGTTCCCCAGTGAAAGCCCCCTCTCCAGGCCACCCAGTTGCTCTATCCTCCAAGCTTTGAAATCGGCTGTGGACACTTTCATACCTAGATAAATCCCCAGAGCCGGAGACTTCATCTGGAGCTTCCTTAGGTGCAATCGAAGGTGACACAACTCTCTGATCGAAGCTACACTTCTCAGAGAAAAGGTATGGATCATTCATTCATCCCAAGCTTCCAGCAATTCTCTATTTCATTTCAGTTAATTTCATGGCATATAAACCGTATGGATGTGTTCGTCTCCTCAAGATGAATCCATATAGCACAAGAACACGAAAATCCGTTGAGAAATGAGAGAGTTCTTAGGGTTTTATTATGGACGGTCATGGGTGCACACCAGTCGTAGACGATGACCAGGCGACGTCCGATCGCGCATGTATCGGTTGAACGACTCAGATTGCGTCGGATCAGAGGAAGGAGCGAGACAGCGGGAAGCATGGCGGCTGACTCAGATGGCGGCGTCGAATGGGAGTGCGCCGCGTAGTCTTTCGATCCGCCGTAGGTTGACACGGCGCTGAGTCGGATAAGTAGATAAATAGGATTTTCTTTATTTATTTAAATACCCAGAACTTAGAAAATCCATATCTTTGTGTAGAAAATTCATAAAAATAAAATAAAAATACCCTCTTGCTCAGTGAACAGAGGAGAATAATGTGGAAAAGAAATCAAGTTATTTTGATGAGTATTTTATTTTTAATTAATTATTTACTCATTTCAGTATTTTGATTCTCCATTTGCATAGACAATTCACCATGGCATGAGACCATAGGGCTTTTGAAGCCCCTGATCTTGGAAA
Source organism: Papilionanthe hookeriana x Papilionanthe teres (assembly GCA_022702705.1). Lineage (NCBI taxonomy): Eukaryota > Viridiplantae > Streptophyta > Magnoliopsida > Asparagales > Orchidaceae > Papilionanthe > Papilionanthe hookeriana x Papilionanthe teres. Next base: position 117,656,515 of record CM040427.1, read on the forward strand.
CATTCGCTGAATTTTTCAAGGTTAGAGGCCATCTCTATGGAAAGTTATGTATTTTTCAAGTTTATGTCGTTGTTTTTGATATTTTAATTCCAATAATTAGCATATTGTTCAATAAATTCCAAAAAAATTTGGGGAAGTTTCTTAGGACTAGAGGACCCTAGGATAATTATGGTTAGGCTTAATTCATTAAGAATAAGCCTAATTAGCCTAAATACTCAAAATTGAATTTTAATTAATTAAGGTTAACCACACATTAAAATAACTTGAAATTAATTTTCCATTTATCCTTAGGATACAGAGAAATTTCCTTTAAAATTTGAAGCAAATTGGAAATGATTAGCCCCACTAAATGAATTAATTATGCCACATGATCAAAATTAAACTTTAAAAATTCATAACTCTAGAAATACATTTCAAAAATTCACCTAATTGGTTTTTTGGGCTCTCTGATATTCGAGGAGTCTATAAAAATTAAAATTGGATTTTTCTAAAATTTTTCATTTTTAATGATAGTTTTGATATTTAAATAATTAAAAAATAATAAAAATCACAAAAATAATAAAAATCATAAAAATGTCACATTTTGACTCTTAATCACTTAGGAATAAACCAAATATTTTACCCAAGTCTCAAAGTAAAGATATTAAATTTTAAATGCCTAAAACAATTTTTTTGAATTAAAAAATGAATTTTTCAACCTTTTCACTAAATTAATTCTAATAAATCAATAAAAAATTAGAAAATTAGAAAATTTGTTTCCCTGAACTCCTTGAGGTTAGAGAGATTTATGAAAAATATAAAACTTAATTTTCAACCTTTGTTTTATTTTATAATTAATTAACACTCTAAAACTCAAAATAATTATAATAAATAAAATATAGTTCAAAATATCACTAAATTTGATCCAAGTGGTCCTCTGGTCATTAGGAACATCCCACAATTTTTCTAAGGACAGAAACCTTTCCTTGGTCATGTTGTTTAACTTCCATTGAAAATCCCTATTTTTCACTAAAAATAATTATATAAATAAATTAAATTTAGAAAAATCACATTTTCTCCTCTAATGTCTTAATTGACATATGAGTGAAGTGACATAAAAATTTCAAGTTCATTTGAACTCAATTTACTGAGTTATGAAATAAATAAGCCTAAAAGGGCATAAAGGTAATTAAAGAATTTAAACCCCTTTATTAAAATTTTAGGTTTAATTAAAATGGAGGGTAAAATATTTGATTTTATCTTTCTTGGATGATTGAAACTTTGGGAAATTAAAAGGGTAGGAACCCATTAATCACTTTTAATAAACTAAAAATGAAACTTTAATTATTTAAACAATTTAAATTTTGGAAGATTAATGAAAATTTGAATTATTAAAAATAGGGATATAACTTGAGAGGATTTTAATTCTTTAATAAAAAAAATCCCTAAATAAGTCACTTCAATAATATTTAACTCTTAATTAAGATTAAAATGATAATCCAAACTAAGCAAATTAAAAATTAAAAATATAACCCTTAATTTAAAGGAAAGCTCAAAATGTTAAGTGGTTTAACAATTAAATTAAATTAAATTAAAATTAAATTAAATTAAATCAAGTAAAAATTAAATTAAAATTATAATTAAATTAAATTAGCATTTTAACAATTAAATTAAATTTAATTTAAAATATTAATATTTAAATTAAATTAAATTAAGTTAAATTCAATTAAATTAAATTTAAATTATATTAAATTAACATCATTCAATGAAAAAGTAAAATAAATTTAAAATATTAAGATCACTTAAAGTATAAAGATTTAAACCAAAAATAATTTGAACACTATTCCAAACTTAAAATTATTAATTAAAACCTCATAATTAAACTAAATCACTTTAAACCTTTAACTCAAACTTCAAATTAAGAATGATTAAAATTCTCAACAAACCAACTTGCCTCTAAAGGCTTTAATTATTATAACTCTTAAATAGAGTATTAAGTGAGACGCCACTTCATTCATCAGGTAATCAATTGCCCAAGTTCACTGAACAAGAGACAAAGCTTAATTAAACTCTTAAATGATTAATTCACCTGTGTAATTAAATTTACTTGGACTCAAAATAATCTCGAAAATATTGAAAAGATGTTTAGGACTCTTCCTAAACACTTCCTCAATATAATGGGATGTTTTAGAAGAACAATTGAATTTACTTATTCTTTGATGAAGAAAATCATCCTTAAACAAAACACAAGAACCTAGACGTCATAGGAGTTGACTAGCAATACAATCAGAATTTTGGTAGACAACCAAAACCTTCCCTTAGCTTTACCTAGGTACTTGTTGAAATATTTAAATGCCTTAACATGTGTTTTAAGTGCAGCTTGGAATGACGGGAAGACCCTCCAGGTACGCTTTTATTTTATTGCAATTTACTTTATTGCAGTTTACTTACATGCACTGCGCTTTACTTTTCTTGTATGTTAAACAAGATTGTTGCATGAAAACTAAAACCTTTAGGATAGTCACAAAACTGAAACCAAAACTAAATTAAAAGTCACACAAGATAAAATTCACCTCCACAACATTCCAAAATATAAAACAACTCAAAATTTAATCACAAACAGAACAACAAAACTACAAATATAACTAAATTAAAACATCTCGTTGAATGATCGGGAATACCTCAAATGATGTAACCCACGTGTTGCTAACGGGATTTCCCATGGTCTAAATGAATGTGTGGAACTCATTCGGTTGAGTTTAGCAAATTCATACGGACTAAGTGAACTCGATGAAAATAACGAGTGCTTGGGATGACGGAACCAGTGAGATCTTAATCGGTTCTGTTTAAACAACTTTAAGATTTGTTTTAATTAAAATATTAAAAATATTTGGAATTTAAGATTTCTAAACCAAAGAACTTCTCTTATCTCCTGATTTTCACTTTCTAAAACTAAACCTCTGCAACAACAAGGAGCTCGGAGCATAGTGGGCAGCACGACCATCTACTTCAGCAAAACTCGAGTCTACATCAGCAAAACATTTCTTAGTTTTAAATAACCAAGCCATAGGACTTCGAGGTAGTTTTCCTAGTGCAACATAAATCCTCAACTCTTCGTTAGGCATTTGCATGATCATGTCATGTAAATTAAGCCCTAATCGGTCTTAGGATTCCGAGGTAGTCGTTTGGTACGACATAAACCCTCACATCGTCGAGGCTATTTGTGTGATTATATCATACAAATATAAGACCAAAATAAATAAAATTGGCAGGATTGCAACATTAAATAAACTCCCAAATTGAAGCCAAACAATAGGATAGTTTGGGAAGTTGCCAAGATTCTTCTCGGATCCTCAGCTTCTCCTACTTCTCTTCCTTTGGATTCTTGAAATAAACTGTTCCAAATTTGAGCTAATCTCTTTTGAAATTCCAAAATTCAATCCTTTGAAACCTTAAACTTTGAAATTCCTGAGAGCAAAACCACTGATCATTATCGAGAGTTTTCTTAAATGATTCCCGTCATTTAAGATATAATTAACTATAGGGGCTTGCCCTTATAGGGAACTTTAAAAACCCAGGAAATATAAACCCTGCTTAATTCATTTATATGAAGCAGGGGAACTTGTCGGCTTATAAAATTGGTTCGCATACCAAACGGATGTCACAAATCTTCTAGCTTATTTAATCGAGCTCCATCATCAAGTGGTGTGTCTATTCTTCAGGATAGATACACAGCTTGTGATGCGGCGCTCGTTTATATAAACTATTTGGGATGTGAGATCGGTTTGATTTGATATCTTAAAATTTTAAACTTAAAATTATTTTTCAAAATCAAATGTTACTTTCCAAATTATATATACATTTAAATTAAATTTAAATTAAATTTAAAATTCACCGACAACTTCCGTAGGCGCCCCCTTTTTTAAAAATACAACACATAACCTAAAAATATGCCGACAGGGTGTCCATAAATGTTTATAAGAGTTTAGAAATGAATTCCCCAAGAGTATCCTCAAGAAACCCTTCAAAAAGCGTCCAAATATATTGAATTTAACTTCCACTGACATTGGGCTTCGGCGGCTCTTGATAGGGCTATTATTAAATTTCTGAACTCTCTGGAATTGGACACCGATGGCGCCTATTCTGGCTCGACGGCGCCAGAAGGCTATTTTCTCCATTTTTCCTCTTTTTGCTCCAACTTCATTTATTTTTGCTTCCTTTTGCTACAATCACCTAAAATCATCATACTTGCAGCAAAAAATGATGAATACCTTCATTTAAAGTACAATATTAACATATTTTTGGTGCATCAAAATCCCTCAAACTTAACTATTACTTGTCCTTAAGTAATCCTTTTACTACATAAAAATATAACTCAAAGTAGTGAACTTTACACTTATAGAATACTATGAATAATTATTTAAACGAATATAATGGTAAGATTATTAGAAAGAAGTTCATTAACTCAGGTTAAACTATAGGTATAAGAATATTCAGTAGTCAAGTCTAAGAGTTCTAGTTTTCTATTCATTTCAAGATGAACCATAATTTGTCACATTAAGGGTGTCTTGAAAGACTATATGAAAAAGAAGCTCATGCAAACTCTATTAGAAAGTAGGCTAGTACTTTAAATATAAATTCAGAAATGTAACAAAGTTCATTCTTTAGGTTGATTCAAGTGAAGCCAGTTTTATATTAGACATCTCCTCAAGCTTCTCCTCACATATATTTTCTTTCTTTTTATTTCCTTTTTTTCTTTTTCTTTTCTCTTCTTTTTTTTTTCTCTTTTTTTTCATTCTTGTGAGGATTACTATATCTGGATAGCCATTAATAGTTTTGAACTTCACTCTCCTCTTTCTAAAGTTGAAACTTGAAACACCTCCCTACTTTATAAATATATATCAGTTTTATAATTCTTAATAAAGTCAGAATCTTTTCTTCACAAATAATTCTTTAAGTCTCTTAGCATTTCAAAAATATAGTTTTCTTTACTTTAAATAGTCAACTATAGTCCAATCCTCTCATACTAAATATCTTAACCTTATAAAATTAACCTTTATTACTAAAAAATTTCATTCAAATCTACCATAATATTTAATTGAAATCAAACACTTAGTTATCTAAAGTTAGGTTCAACTACTAAAAGCATGCTAATAATTTTTGAAATTATATTAATTGAGAACAAATAAGAGCTAATATTTTACCCTCCCCCAAACTTAAATTTTTCATTACATATAAATTTTTAAAGGTATAGAGTAAAAGAGAACTAACCTTTTTGTGCTGGGATTTTAAAATCTTCTGAAGTTATGCTGGTAATAATAAAAAAATTATGCTAGCAAGCATAAAATAGTTAGAAGCAGTGATATATATAACATTTAAAATTTGCAAGGATGAAGAAATATTAAACACTTAAACATTAAACATCCAACCTAACATCACAATCTCAATCCAAATCACTAAACAAACTAACACAGAGTTCATTACATTTTCATTTTTCAACACAGATATTTCAACAAACTGCACTAATCACAGAAAAACAAATAACAAACACAACAAAGTACTACAACACAAATAAAAACAGAAATCACAAAACTACCAATAATCATAACCAGCTTCCTCAACTTCTTTTGCATGATCAGGTCGGTAAGGAACATAATTGGGGCAGTGATCCACTGAAAATTTGATAGCTTTTTAATGTCCATTTCATACATTTTTTTGATGATATTGCACTTTAAAGAGAGTTATTTTTCATGATTCCATGCAGGTACAATGATTTTATGCATTTGGAGCAAAAGGAAGCGAAAAGGAGCAAATTTGGAGCAAAATGGAGCAAAATGCATTTTATTGAACTAGGGCTGAATAGCGCTGTCACCAGTGCCAGACCGCGCCAATTTACAGAGACTTTTGGACCAGAAGGTGAAAAATAGTACCGGACGGTGCCCTATCCTGCGCTGGACCACGCCCTATCCCGATTTTAAATTAGATTCAATGTATTTGGTCGGATTTTGGAGGGATGCTTGAAGAAACTCTTGGGAAATCAGTTATGATTGAATTTAAACTATTTTGGAGCTAAGTTTAGAGAGGGGGAGAGAGAATTGAGTGTGAGGGAGTGAAGAGTGAGTGTGTCTTTTCATTTGTTTTAGTAATCTAGGGTTTGTGTGTTCTCTTCTAAGAAGTGTAGGAGGAGAGGAAAAGTGAGAGATTTCTTCTTCCTTACTTATCTAAAGACAGAATTGTGTGTTGTTGTGAAGAAAGAAGATGAGTCAAAGGAATTCCTTGATATTCTCTTGGAGAAGAGTATGAGATAAGTTGTCTTTATTTACTCTATTTGTATGACATTGCTTATATATATATAATCCATGTTTTATCATCCTTTCCTCATGAGTCTTGAGTAGATTTCTTTGTCTTCCTCCTTTTTTTGTGATATATTGATGTTGTGATAAGGAAATGATGTGTCAAATTTTTATGAAAAATTTGTGATGACCTTTTCACTTCGTACTTCATTTACTCTTTGATATGGACAAAATGAGTGACGTAGTTCATGAGTGTTTAGTGCAAATAAATAGGAAAATATATTTTGATGGGTGTAGAATTGGAGATTTTAGAGTGTGGTGTGAATTTTTTAGTTTACAAAAATTAATGAACTCAGATTTAGATACATTTATTGATTTAAATGATAATGAGTCTCACAATTAATGCAAGTATACGTATCGCTCAAGTAATACAGGGCTCTATTGGAGTCCTAGAATATCGATCCCACAGGGATGTTTTACTTTTATGGCATAGCACATAAATATATTATCAAATCACAACACAATTGCAAGTTATTTAAATTTAAAAGTAAAGATAAACAAGTTCAGTTACTATATCTACCAAAGCACGTTCTAAACTCTGGCAAGTTAAACTAATGCGAGACTAAATTTATAACAAAGTGCAGTTATAAGAAAGAGTCTTCCTCATTTCCATTCATAATGTAATGATTATTGTGACACAGATCAGTGATGCAAATGTATTGTGCCAAATAAGAGCATTCCTATTCTTTACCTATATTTCAGCGTATAAAGAACATTGGCTAATCCTAAGTTTAGTCGCCAAATCTGTGGTTAGGTTGGGAGGATACTGGCTCTCACTCTAGAGCTCCCACTTCCCTTCACCTGAAGACTAACTCTAGCTTCAGTTTCTAAACATTCGGACCAAATTGAGGATTTTCAGCCTATCACTATGAAATCTACAATTCTACGCCCATCAAAGTATATTTCCCTATTTATTTGCATTCAACCCCCATGAATTTCACCATTCACGGAATTTGAATGTGACATTCACTTTTGTTGTGGAACTCATAATCCTTTCGGAAGATATATTTCCCAACAAGTTTTAACAATTCAATTGGCCAGATCAAAAAGTAAATGAAGTTCTAAGTGAGAAGGTCATCAGAAATTCATCATAATAAATTGGTGTTGACCTCATTTTTGATGAGGTCTTTTCTCTTCTCTCTCCTTAGTACTTAGGATCTAGCCATAGGGCTTCTCCTTGACTATCTTAGAGGATTAGAAATTGGACCAATCACTTAGAAATTCAAATACTTCTTACCTCCCTTCAAACCCCACAAGTTTGATTGTAAACCCCTAAGCCACTTGGAGGGTTAAAATCAAATGTGGAGGTTTAAAGGATGAGTTTCCTATAGGACTCTTTGGCCTTAGGATTACTATAGTTGGCCTGGTCTGGTGAGGGTAAGCTTGCAAACACCACACTCACACACACACATTCCAAACCCTAAAACTACCTTTAACCAATTTGACTCCCTGACTCATGTAGGTAATTCATATGGATGGACCTTAACCGCTAAGCCCCTGGCTAAGAGGGTTAGGAACAAAATATTGAGTGTCTAAGATGAGACCTCTTATGGCTTTTGTTAGCTTAATATGACTTCATGGATCAACCAAAATGATTTCATTTCACTCACACTTGATCAATCTTCATTTTCCCCAAATTTCAATTTTTGACCCCCGGGATCCTAAACCCACCAAATCTACCAAATGCCCTTGAAATTGCCCAAATTTTGCAAAATTGCCTAAATTACCCAAAATTTCTCAAAATCAATCATAAATATTTTCCCCCACTCAAATTGATCATCCATGACCAAATACACCAAAATTTCGAAAAATACCGCCCAATACCCTCAAAATACCCAAAATACCCAAAATACCATTTTAACCCAGAAATTCCAAAAAATTTCAAAAATTCCCATAAAATTCCAAAAAATCCCAAATATTCCTAATTTCATTTTTTTCAACTACACCATAAGCCAATTTTGTCAATTTGCCCACTTTTACCAAAACCCCCAATTTGACCTATTTTTAACCTAAGTGGACCCAATATCCAACCAAACCACTCCAATTGACCTCAATTTTGATCCAATTAAATCCTAAACTTCAATTTAATGTACCCAATACCAATTTAGACCAAATACAAACCTAATTTCATCAACATGCGGATCCAATTTCAATTTGAAGCTTAAAGCCCAATTTTGGCCCATGACTTAAACTTGGCCCAAACTAACCCAACTCAACTCCAATTAACCCCAAATCTTTTCCTAAACCTTCCTAACATCCCCACAAACAAAACACTAACATGATTTGTCCCAAATTTGAAACCAAACTCCATTCATCTTAACCCAAACCAAAAATCCCCAATTTGGCTTAAACCCATCATGAACCCAAATAGGCCCAAATCCCAAAATCAAAGCCCAACCAAAATTGAAAACTCTTTGTCACACCCCCATAAACATTTTTCAACATTAATTTCACATTAAAACCAACATTGGCCCAACCTTAACCCAAGTTAGCCCAATTTGATCCACTTTGGCCTCATTACCAAAAAGCCCAAATTGAACCCATTTCAACTCCAAATGGCATCAAATCTCTTCTAAAATTCTCATGACACATTCCTAAACCAATGCCAACAATTATTTGACACAACCCCTCACCAATTTTCATCCATCAATTTATTTCAAAACCTAAAAGCCCACTTCCTTAAACCATTTTAAAAAGCCCATCCAAAATGATTTCAAAAGGCCCAAAATCAACCAAAAGCCCACATGACATTTCTTTCTATCATCCCTTTAATCAAAATCACCCCTAAGTTTCAAAATCATCATTATAACCATTCCAAATCAAGCTTCATGAAAATTTTCCACCAAAATACCAAAATTCCTAAATCTACTTCCATGAAATTGACCAAGCCTTGCCCTAAGCCACATGGAGCCATTGAGCCATGCATAAGCCATATGCAAGCCATAGGAGCCACTTTCCACCTCACCAAGCCATTAATGGCAAAAGGAGGAGGCTCTTTCTTAATCCTTCATTAATCTTTTTAACCCCATTTATGCTACACTCTAAACCAAGTTTAGCCACATCACCATGGATGGAGACTTCACCACCACTTCCTAGCTGATCCAAATGATTCCCTCAGCCCAAAACCAAGTCATGGGAGAGTGCACCCAACCCATTTACATGACTTGACCAAATTAGACCCAAAAGAGCCAATTCCACCATGCCATTTAAATCCACTCATTTACACATGTCAAACCCCAATTGATTGCACCAACATCAAGCCCTAAACTCCCTGACCCTGAGGGTGACCTGACCCTGGCCGGCCAGCCAGCAGGCCGCCTGAAAACACCATGGCCGAGAGGTCTAAAAGAAATCAAAAATTCAAATTTCACCTGCTGAGCTGTCCCATCCTAACTGGCCACCACAGCTCTTCTTCTCCACACCAGAGCAGCAAATCCCAGCCCTCAATTGCCTTTGGAAATCCCCTAACCATGGCTATTTAAACCAGCCATTCCTCTCGGCCAAAAGGTTGGCTGAAATCAACCTTCACAGAACCTCACCAAACTCCTCACAGAGCTTCCCCTAGCCTAAAGAAACTCATCTCCAATGTCTTCCTACCTTAATTTCCACTGATTGAGCTCAATTTTGGAGCCCAATTCTCAGGCCAGAATAGGACATCCCTTGAAACTCCACCAAATCCAAATTAACTTCTCCCACACCTTCACCAGAGGTAGAGAAGAAGTTCCCCAGCAAAAGCCCCCTTACCAGGCCAGCCATTGCTTCTAGAGTCCAAGGTTTGAAATCGACCTTGGACACTTTTGTACCTAAGCAATTCCCTAGAGCCAGAGACTTCATCTGGAGCTTCCTTGGGTGCAATCGAAGGTGCCACAATTCTCTGATTGAAGCTTCACTTCTCAGAGCCAAGGTATGGATTACTTCTCCCTCCAGAGCTTCTGTAAATTCTCCATTTCATTTGAATCAATTTCATATGATGTAAACTGTATGGATGTGTTCGTCTCCTCAAGACGAATCAATAGAGCATAATAACACAAAAATCTATTGAGAAATGAGAGAGATCTTAGGGTTTGAGTGTGGACGGTTCTCGGGACACACCAGTCGGAGATGATGATCGGCTGCCATTGAATCGAGCGTGTATCGAATGGACGGTGCAGATCGCGTCGGATCAGAAGACGGAGGGGGACCGCGGGACGCGTTGCAGCTGACTCAGGTGGCGGCATCGAATAGGAGAGCGCTGCGTGGGCTTTCGGAGCTGCCGAGGATGAGTCGGCGCCGCGTGGATAAGTAGGAAATTAAGGGTATTTTTGATTTATTTAAATACCCAGAACTTCAAAAATCCATATCTTTGCATAGAAAAATTATAAAAAATAAATTAAAAATACCCTCTTGCTTAGTGAATAGAGGAGAACAATGTGGAAAAAGAATTGAGTTAATTTGATGAGTATTTTATTTTTAATTAATTATTTACTGATTCTAGTGTTTTAATTCTTCACTCACACACACAATTCACCATGGCATGAGACCATAGGGATTTTGTAGTCTCTGTTCTTAGGAACATTCCCTGAATTTTCCAAGGTCAGAGGCCATCTCTATGGCAAGTTATTGAATTTTGAAATTTAAGTGTCTGTTTTGGCATTTTAATTCCAATAATTAGGATGTTACTTAGAAAATTTTAGAAAAATTTAGGGTGGTATCTTATGACTAGAGGACCTTAAGAAAATTTTGGTTTGGTTTGATTCCTCAAGAATAACCGTAATTGGTCTAAACATTTAAAACTAAATTTTAATTAAATACGGATAAACATACATCAAAATCACTTGAAAATAATTCTCCACTGGTCTTAGGATCAGAGGGAACTCACATAAAAATTTGAGATCAATTGGAGGTGATTAGCCTCACTAAATGGACTAATTAAGTTACATGACCAAAATTAAACATTAAAAATTCATAACTCAAAAAATACATTTCAAAAGTTCACCAAAATAGTTTTGGGGCTTCTCTGATGTTAGAGGAGTCTAAGAAAATTAAAATTGGAATTTTCTAAAAATTTTCATTTTTAATCATATTTTAATATTTTAATAATTAAAAAATTATAAAAATCACAAAAATATTAAAAATCATAAAAATGTCACCTTTTGACTCCTAATCACTTAAGAACAAACCAAATATTTTTCCTAAGTCTCTAGGTTAAGATATTGAATTTTAAATGCATAAAACAATTTTTAATATTAAAAAATGAATTTCGATACATTTTCACTAAAATAATTCTAATAAATCAAAGAAAAATCAGAAAAATATAAAATTAATTTCTCTAAACTCTTTGAGGTCAGAAAGATTTATGAAAAATATAAAATCCATTTTTTAACTTTAATTTTATTTTATAATTAATTAACATTTCAAAATTCAAAATAATTATAATAAATAAAATAAAATTTGAAAAATTACCAAAATTGATCCAAGTGGTCCTCTGGTCAATAGAGACATCCCATAATTTTCTTAAGGACAGAAACCTTGTCTTGGTCATGTTGTTGAATTTCCATTAAAAATCTCTATTTTTCATTGGAATAATTATATAAATTAAATTAAAAACAGAAAAATCACATTTTCTCCTCTAATGTCTTAATTGACATGTGAGTGAAATGAAATAAAAATTTTAAGCTCATTTGAGCTCAATTTGATGAGTTATGAAATAATTAGGCTTAAAAGGGCTTAATAGTAATTAAGAATTTTAACCCCTAATTAAAATTTTAGGTTTAATCAAAATGGAGGGTAAAATATTTGATCTTAATTAATATTTAACCCCATTTTAATAATTTAAATTTCAATTAATCTTCCAAAATTTAAATTATTTAATTAATTAAGATTTCTTTTTAATTTGGATTATTAGGAATGATTAATGGGTTCCTACCCTTTTATTTAAGTTAAAACCCCCTAAATGAATCACTTTAATAATATTTAGCTTTTTAATTAAATTTAAAATGATAATTGAAATTAATAAATTAAATAATTAAAAGAAAAAGAATAACCCTTATTAAATTAAAACTTAAAACATTGAATAACTTAATAATCAAATTTAAATAAATCTAAAACATTTAAAATTAATTTCAAAGATCACTTGAAAGTAAATCTAAAATTAACTTGAAACATCAAAATCAGCCTAAAAAATAATTCATAATTAAAAATAAAACATTAAAGACATTTGGACTTTAAGACTTTTCTAAACCAAAACACTTCTCTCATCTCCTGATTTTCACTTTCTAAAACTAAACCTCTGCAACCACAAGGAGCTTGGAGCACGGTGGGTAGCACGACCATCTTCTTCAGCAAAACTTGGGTCTACTTCAGCAAAACCATTCTTAGAATTAAATAACCAAGCCATAAGATTTCAAGGTAGTTTGCCTAGTGCAACATAAATCCTCAAACTTTTTGTTAGGCATTTACATAATCATGTTATGCAAATTAAGATCTAACAGGTCTTAGGATTCCGAGGTAGTTATTTGGTACGACATAAGCCCTCACATCTCCAAGGCTATTTTTATGACTATATCATACAAATATAAGTCCTAATTAACTAAAATTGGCAGGATTACAACATTAAACATACTCTTAAATTGAAGCCAAACAATAGGATAGTTTGGGAAGTTGCCAAGATTCTTCTTGGATCCTCAACTTCTCCTACTTCTCTTCCTTCGGACTCCTAAAAATAACTATTCCAAATTTGATCCATTCCCTATTGAAATCTCCAAAGTCCAATCCTTTGAAAACCTTAAGTTTTGAAATTCTTGAGAGCAAAAAAAATGATCATTATCGAGAGTTTTCTTAAATGATTACCTTCATTTAAGATGAAATTAACTATAGGGGCTTGCCCTTATAGGGAACTTTAAGAACCCAGGTAATATAAACCCTGCTTAATTCCCTTATATTAAGCAGGGGAACTTGTCAGCTTATAAAATTAGTTCGCAAACCAAATGGATGTCACAAATCTTGTAGTTTATTTAATGGAGCCCCATCATCAAGTAGTGTGTTTGTTCCTTCGAGATAGATACACAGTTTGTGATGTGGTGCTCGTTTATATAAACTATTTGGGATGTGAGATCGGTTTGATTTCATATCTTAAAATTTTCAAACTTAAAATTATTTTCAAAATCAAATGCTACTTTATAAATTATATATATATATATATATATATATATATATTAAAGGAAAGGGCAGAAGAAGCCCCTACATGTTAAGTATGAAATGATTTACAAAAGGAAGTAGAAAGGCCTCCATACAAACAACAACTTGGTGGCGGCCCTATCATGGGATAAGAAAACGAGAAAAATTACAAAGCCTCTATTACTCACCAAAACAAACAAAAACTGAAATATAATCATTCAGCAAGAAGGCACCCACAGAGCCATGGTAGTCAGCATGTTGATTCTCTCCCAGGACAGTAATAGCTGAATCTTGTCAAGGGAGGAGACCCTGCAGATGTCCAGCAGGTGAACCATAGAGATAGCAGCAAAACCACCAGGGCATTCCAAATCAGAACCCCAGGGAACAAAATAGACTTAGAATGGAGATTTATATTCAATTCTTAGATGGGGGGAGCTTAGCTTGTCTCCAGCAATTAAGAACTTAAGCTCATTGGGTGGCAGATTGGAAACCTCAACTTTGGGGGAGAGAGCACCCTCCCGGGCAAGCCAATAGGTAGGTTTGTTACCCTCCCTGTAGTTAGAAGAAATTTAGTATGAGGGGTTCTGAAGGCAAGAATGTGCTGCATCCAGTATTTGTGGTGCCACTGTAGATGATGGATATGGTCAATGCTATTAATCAGATCTTAAGAGTCCACCTCAATCCATATATTTTGCCAACCAGCAATCTGGGCAAGCTAAAGTGCCCAAAGAACAACAATAAGTTCTGATTCAAAAGCATCTTGGGCAGAAATTGGGGCAAGGAAATATAGGATACAATTTCCCAGATGATTCCTAAAAATGCCCCCTACACCAGCACCATCAATAGAAAAACTACTATCAGTATTTATCTTGATGTAGTTACAAAAGGGAGCCTGTCAGCTAACAGTTTTGGCCTGGAAGGAGACCAGGGGGGTAATGAGGGAGGCTTCTGAAGAATTTGAGGGAAGCCCTTATGAACAATGAGTTTGCTAATATAAGATTTACAGTTTCTGGCTACAGAGGTAGCAACAGCAGTAAGGTCTTCAAATTTTGCCTGATTCCTAGCCATCCAAATAAACCAGAGGGCAATGAATTGGGTAGTGTTGAACTTTGGGATTTCTCCATAGCACCAATGATGATGGAATAACTGCCAATGAAGGTTTATGCTATTATGTCTTAACTGGGAGTTTAATTCATTCCAAACATCCTGGGAGAAATTGCACTGGAAGAACAGATGGGGGATAGACTCTTCTTGCTGATGACAAAGAACGCAAATGGAAGAACCTCTCAAGCCTTTTAATTTGAGAATGTCATCAGTGGGGATAATGCTGTGAAGGGCTCTCCAACAAAGAAAAGACATAGAAGGGGAAAGGTGTTTACTCCATACAGACTTCCCTCACTTTACAGCAGTCCACTGAAAGGAGGAGCTATATAGGCATTTAGTAATACTTTGATGTTTGGAGACCCCCAAGTTGATACTATCAGGTTTCCCCCAATGTATAGGAATAGTAGCAATCTTCTGTCCCGATCGGTCCAATGAGAATAGCTCTAAGATGTGGGATGGACCAAGTAGCACCATCCCATAACTCGGCCGACGGACCGAGAGAGATCGGCATTATCCCTGTCTAGGGGTTAACCAATCTTTTGGACACCAGTTGTCTAACCAGAAGTTGATCTCCCCCTTACCCAGATCCCAAATAAATTTATCTTCAGCTTCCTGTTTAACTTTTAGCAAATTGACAAAATCTTAGAATCCCCCAATCTTCTAACAACAAGGGAGGGGTGGACATGCCTGCAGTACTTGCCTTTCAGAAATTTGGCCCATAAGGAGGTCTGTGCTCTAAAGTGGATCCACAGCTTTAGGAAGTTTATATATATATATATATATATATATATATATATATATATATATATATATATATATATATATATATATATTTGCCGACAATTTCGTAGGCGATCGACCCGACCCGCAATTACGCGATAAATTAACTTCCAAAAGATGACTAAAAACTTGACTCGATTTATAAATAGCGACTCATGTGCAAAATCTTAAATGATATAAAAATTAGAAAATATTTTACACACTAGGGTACTACGCAAGTATACATATCGTTTCAAGTAATATAGAGTTTTCTTTAAAAACCCCGATATCGATCCCACGAGGAAGTGAAGTAAGAGGTCTTTAGTCAAATTCTAGTCTACTACTAATAGTCCTTAGTTTGGAATGTCTATTAAAATTGTGTTTTATCTAGCAACTACTCCTAAATGCAAGTGTTAAATGTAAAGATAGTAACTACAGCTAAGTGCAAATAATAATTCTAAAGATAACCCTTTTTAGATGAATTGGTCTGTAGAATTTTGAGATATTAAAAACTACTATTCTTATGTAATGAAATAGATAATGTATAAAAATGAGATGCATTTAATTTTGTATGTGCCAAATAGGAGCAATCCTATTCTTTACTCTTTGGTTCAGGAATAAAGAACATTGACTAATCCTATGCTTGGTTACTGAATCTGCGGCTAGGCTGGGAGGATACCGGCTCTCACTTCGGAGCTCCCACGTTCCCCTCGCCTGAGGGCTAACATCTACACTTCAGTACCCAAATGATAGGACCGAATTGAGGATTTTAGCCTGTCACTCTAAAATCTCGAATTCTACGCCCGATAATTATATTTCCCTATTTATTTGCATTCAATCCCCATGAACTTCACCATCCGTGGAATTCGAATGTGGTTTCACTTTGTTTAGAATTACACCACCTTTTCGGGTTGATGAAATTACAAAGAATTTTAACACTACAACGGGCCCTTATTGCAATGTAAATTAAGTGCAAGTAAAAACCATCACATTTATAATTAAATTCATTTCTATCAGGCATCACAAAATCCTAAACATGATTTCTACTCATTATAAAAGAAAAGTAAAAGGAAAATAATGGCATAATCTTCTCATACCGCTATTTCCAAAGAAAAAGAAAAAGTAAGAGAGATACGTCACAAAGCGCAAAGAAAACACAACAGAAACTTCATGTAACGAAAGCAAATCCACTAAATAAATGTTTACAAATTATAAGATAATGAAGAACAATACTTAGCTTTTTCCCCTTGAAGAAAAGACGAAGATCTCTCCCATAAAGTCTCCTGGCGATCAATGTAATGCTAGCAAAATCCCTTACAAATTCTCTCAAAATCTCCTCTCCAATCTCTCCAAAAGTGTAGAAATCTACATTTCTACTCTTAATCTAAGAATCCTAAACATTCGTCAAAGTTTTCTTCCACTTTTCTCCTCTTTCGACCTTTTTTCTCTCCCTTTTTCGTCTCTATTTATAGATGTAGGAAGTTGTCCAAAGGTTGCCTCGGCTCCTCTTCAAAATGCGTCCTGATTCGATGAATCTGTGATGAATTAACTGTCTCACCGTCGGCGGGCTCGATCTCACTGTTGGCGGGCTTCTAGAAGCAAGGCATTCTTAACTGTCTCGCCGTCGGCAGGCTCGATCTCACTGTTGGCAGGATTCTATATAATATTGGCTGAATTTTCTGGAAAATCTCACCGTCGGCGGGCTATTCCTCGTCGTCGGCGGGATAGTTCAAATTTCTTCCCATTTTGCCCTTTTTACTCCAAATTCGTTCCTTTTTGCATTTCTTCGATAAATTTTCTTTCCTGCAACAAAACAAAGGAAATATCATCCTTTAAAGTGTAATATCAGTCATTTTAATGCAAAATCAATACTAAATTATCATTATATTTTTCTTTGATCAAAATCGCCCAAACTTAACTATTACTTGTCCTCATGTAATCCTTTTACTACATAAGAATATAACTCAAGGTAATGTACTTTTCACCTGTAAGACACTAAAATTTTTCATTTAAAAGAATATATTGGTTAGATTTTTAGAAAGAAATTCAGTAACTCAGGTTAACGCTACAAGTATAAGAATATTCAACAATCAAGTCTAAGGGTTCTAATCTTATATTTATTTCAAGATAAACTATAATTTGTTACATTAAGAATACCTTGAAAGATTATGTGTAAAGGAGTTCATGCAAACTTCATCAGAATGTAGGCTAATACTTTAAATATAAATTCAGAAATGAAATCAAGTTCTCCCTTTAGGGTGACTCAAGTGAAGCCAATTTTTGATTAGGCATCTCCTCAAGCTTCTCCTCATAAATATTTTTCTTTCTTTCTTTCTTTTCTTTCGTGATCATTTTCAATCCCCTTTTTTTTCTCTTTTCTTTTTCTCCCTTTTTTTAATTAGGATTACTATATCTGGAGAGCCTGTAATGATTTTGAACTTCACTCTCCTCTTTCTAAAGTTCAAACTTGAAATACTTCCTTACTTTATAATTAGGTATGAGCTTTATTATTCATCATAAAGTCACAATCTCTTCTTAACACACTTTAAGTCTCTTAACATTTCAAAAATACAATTTTCTTTACTTTAAATAGTTAACTATAATCAAATTCCTTCATACCAAATATCTTACCGTTATAAAATTAACCTTTATTACTAAAAACTTTCATCCAATCCTTCCATAATATTCATCTAAAATAAAAAGTTTTAGTTATCTCAAGCGAGGTTCAATTGCCAAAAGTTATGCTAATAATTTTTGAAAATATAATAATTGAGAACAAATAAGAGTTAATATTTTTCTTCCCCCCAAACTTAAATTTTAAAATATTTTGCAACTATTTCCATAAAATATAGCAAGAAGAAAAAGTAAAGGTTGAATCTACTTGCTACTACAACATCCTATCAAATTCATATACATGCATAATCAGGATAGAAAGACTGCAGGAGAAAGTAAAACTAACCTAAAACATGCTTGTAATAAAATTACACTAAAGGGAAGTACTTTCACATTAACATTTTATTTTTCTTCCTACCCGCAAACTTAATTTTTAACATATATAACATTCAGTACAGAAAATATAAGCAGGAAGAAAAACTGTTTAGAAATTCTATCTACCACAAATGTCTATCAAATATATTTACAAGTATTCATTAGGACAGAACAATATGCAGCAGAAAGTAAATCTAAACTAATCATGCCATAATAAAATTAACTAAACCAAAGTCTAACTAGAATTGTAGGTATCAGTAAGGGAATATAAAAATGTTCTTCAATACCTAAATAAAGTTGTAACACAAACAGAAACACACATATGATAACTGAGGTCAATTCATCCTTTAACTCATCCAATCTCACTATGTTACCTTCAATTTCTAACGGAATCACTACACTAGTAAATTAGGTACTTTCAAATGATTTTATAGATTTTAATCCCAAAGATAAGATTATCCCTAATAAATTCGTTTCCGGACACCAATCTCAGGCATCACCTAATCTTTTTAATTAAGTACCTCTAACAATTATAAAAAATAGTGTGAGATCATCCATATGGTGTTCATCAAATAGGTTCGCGACTCCTACCTAATGAAAATAAGTTGTAGAAAGGAAGTAACAAATCAAGATGAAACTATCAATGTTTGAATTTCATGATTTCTCTTGTAAAACTCAAGTCTGAGCAAGACCCGAGTCATAGTGGACTCATCAATCCAACTACTACAAGAGAACATATAAGTCTAACCAAAATAAGAAGTTAAGGAATCACCTCCCTCATGACACAGACAAAGATCAGATCAAAGCACTAATAATCCAAACATCTACCATTCATCAATCAAACAGATCAATCCATAATAAAGCAAGCACAATACAACACTAACAATCATGACTCTCAAGCACACTAAATCAAAACACACTGATAACTATGGGTTGCCTCCCATAAAGTGCTTGGTTTAGCATTGTTAACCCGACAAATGATTCCACCTGGATCAAAATTCCAATTAAGTAATCCTCAATCAATCGCCCAATCATTTTCAAATCTAGGGATTCCTATAAAATCCTCAAATTTTAATTTTTCATTAAGCTCTTCATTTTTAGATGATTTGTATCATAGTTCCTCAT
Source organism: Papilionanthe hookeriana x Papilionanthe teres (assembly GCA_022702705.1). Taxonomy (NCBI): domain Eukaryota; kingdom Viridiplantae; phylum Streptophyta; class Magnoliopsida; order Asparagales; family Orchidaceae; genus Papilionanthe; species Papilionanthe hookeriana x Papilionanthe teres. The sequence goes on from CM040427.1 coordinate 117,675,978, forward strand.
ATTTTTTTCTAGATCCACTATTCTTCTATTGATTTTCACAATCCTCATATTAATATCATCCTTGAAATTTATAAGAAATGGATCTGTATAAGATACTTCAATATCTCCCAAATTTTGGATCATATTCTCTTTAGATAATTCAGATTCAAAATCAAATTCTTTTATGTTACTCTTCTGTTTCAAGTTATCTTCCAATTCTTCCTCTTTATAATTATTAAATGATGGAGGATCTATCTTAGTTGAGGAAATAGGTTTTTCTAATTCCCTAGGAATTTCTTCCAATGGTCTTCCAATATCCTTATCCTCTTTTCTCAACTCAAAGTTCTTTTGAAATTTATCCTCAAATTATCTTCCAAGTTTTAGTTCAATAATTTTATCTTGTTCATCATTTAATTCAGGCTTTTCTTGTGATTGAGTCGAATCTAAAGATATAAAGACTGGTTGTGTAGATGAAATCCCTAAATAGATAGGCTTTAAAATTATATGGGGTACATCCATCTTAAGCTCATGAGATTTTTCAACAGATGGAATTAAAAGTTTACTATTGTTTGTAGCGTCCATCATTTCACACCTCTCCTGAACATACATACAGTCTTCTTTAAATAATGTTTTTGACTCATCATGAAAGTCTATTTCAATGTCATTTGTTAACTTACTCTTAAAACTTTCTTGGAAATGGTCTTTACTTAGATAATCAATTTCATCCATCCAAAAACAATCATCATCTTTTCTCTCAGTTGGATATTTCATAGTCTTTAATACATCAAAAGTTACCTCCTGATCATTAATATTTATAGTCAACTTTCCTTTTTGCACATCTATCATAGCTTGTCCAATAACAAGGAAAGATCTCCCTAAAATAATTGAAATTTCTTTATCTTCCTCCATATCTAATACAATAAAGTCCAAAGGAAAGATAAATTTATCCACTTTAACAAGAACGTCTTCTATAACTCCTTTTGGATAAATGATAGATCGATCAGCTAATAGAAGGGTTACAGTAGTGGGAGAAATATCGATTAAACATAACCTTCTAAATATAGATAGAGGCATCACATTAATGCTCACTCCTAAATCACATAAAGCTTTTCCACATAATTTTTCTTTAATTACATAAGGAATTGTAAAGCTACAAGGATCTTTAAGTTTCCGAGAAAATTTTTTCTGAAGTATGGCACTGTACTCCTCACTTAGTGCAACAGTCTCATAATCCCCAAATTTCCTTTTCTTGTTTAATATATCCTTTATAAACTTTGCATAACTTGGCATCTGTTCCAAAGCTTCAGTGAAAGGAATATTTATCGTTAACTTCTTAAGTACTTTCATGAACTTTGAAAATTTTTTATCCAACTCATGCTGTCTAAGTCTTTGAGGAAATGGACGTGATGGTTTTTCCAAACTGATTTTAGTTGGAGATATTAATTTTTTTAGATCCTTAGAAACATGTTCTTCAGAACTTTTAGTTTCCTTTGTTTCTCTCACAACATCTTTCTCTTTTCGAACCACATCCTCTACATCTCTTCCAATTTTTAATTGGACATCTTCTATTTATTCATTAGTGTTCTCTTTAGGGTTGATCTCAATGTTGCTAGGAAGTGTTCCTTGGTGTCTATTGCTAAGTGAATTAGCAATTTGTGCCAGTTGATTCTCTATGTTTCTAATCGCAGTATTTTGACTTTGCAACTGGTTTCCCATTTGCAATACCACTTCTTCCATAGACATTTTCTTATCCTCAAATTGTTGATCATTGTTAGAGTTTGGTGGATATGAAGGTCTATAGTTTGTGTTCCCCTGATTATTCGAACTTCCATTATGATTTGCATGATTATTTTCCCATTTTAGGTTTCCACCATTAGTAGTATGATTCCAGTTAAATTTAGGATGGTTCTCCCAATCTGGGTTATAAACGTTAGAGTACGGGTTGTTTATGGTATTTAAAGTCTCATATGATAATTTAGAATCAATTATTGGCCCTAATGAACTTTCCTCCCTTACAGGAGTAAATTGAGGTTGGTTCATTCCAAATTGGTCCAACTTCCTTAATATTCTAGCAATCTGAGATGCAAGAATTGAAATCGTATCTATATCATGAATACTAGCAACATTTTTATGATTTACCCTTGCAGATGGCCGTTGAAATTCATTTGTAGCCATTTCCTCAATTAATGAATAAGCTTCATCAAATGATTTTGACATTAATGATCCACCAGCGGCAGCATCAATTATAGACCTAAGGGATCCTACTAACCCATTATAAAAGTTTGAATGGTTAAACAATCAGGCAGAGCATGGTGTTTACACTTTCTTAGGAGTTCCTTAAATCTTTTCCAGGCTTCATATTTTGATTCCCCTTCATACTGACAAAATGAGATAATATTGTTTCTAAATTTAGTAGTCCTTGAAGGTGGAAAATACTTAGGTAAGAATTTTTGAGTTAACTCCTCCCAATTTTTAAAAGAGCCAGATGCTAATAAGTATAACCACATTTTAGCCTTATCCCTTAGTGAGAAAGGAAAAAGCCTTAGTCTAACAGCATCGTCTGACATACCGTTATAATGAAATGTAGCACAAAGTTCTAGAAAATTTGATAAGTGTAAATAGGGATCCTTCAAAGGAGTTCCCCCATACTGATTATTCTGCACCAGTTAGATATTCTCCGGATTTATTTCAAATGAGTCAGCTTCTACGACAGGGTTTTGTATACTTGAGTGAATTTCATATGTCGTAGGATTTACGTAATCCCTCAATGAAGTATGATGATTTTCTAAGTTATTATCTTGAAATTTTTTTCATCTCCATTTCTAATTTTTCGAGTCCTTTCTGTATTTTTATTTTTTTATTTTCTTCAAACTCGGGATGCTAAGGCACAAGTCCTGCAGACACTTTGTTTCACATACGTAACACAACAAAAAATACATTAACAATTAAACAAATAATAAATGAAATATATTCAACACAACAAAAAATTTTCAAGAACACCTTATTTTTCATATAAATAATTTTTTTGTTGTTTTTTTTTCACAACACTTTTTCATATAAAAACAATCTTCACACAAAAATAGTTTTTACGACACTACAGTTTTTTAAGTCTAAGCCTAATTACTTTAACTAAAATTCTCCTAAAGTTTTTACCGAAGCTTCCCCGGCAACAGCGCCAAAGGCTTGACCCGACCCGCAATTACGCAGTAAATTAAATTCTAAAAGATGGCCAAAAAATTGACCTGATTTATAAATAGCGGCTAGTGTGCAAAATCTTAAATGATATAAAAGTTAGAAAATATTTTACACACTAGGGGTACTACGCAAGTATACGTATCGTTTCAAGTAATATAGAGTTTTCTTTAAAAACCCTAAGTATCGATCCCACGAGGAAGTGAAGTAAGAGGTCTTTAGTTAAATTCTAGTCTACTACTAATAGTCCTTAGTTTGAAATGTCGATTAAAATTGTGTTTTATCGAGTAACTACTCCTATATGAAAGTGTTAAATGTAAAGATAGTAACTACAACTAAGTGTAAATAATAATTCTAAAGATAACCCTTTTTGGATGAATTGGTTTGGAGAATTTTGAGATATTAAAAACTACTATTCTTATGTAATGAAATAGATAATGTATAGGAATGAGATGCATTTAATATTGTATGTGCCAAATAGGAGCAATCCTATTCTTTACCCTTTGGTCCGGGCATAAAGAACATTGACTAATCCTATGCTTGGTTACTGAATCTGCGGCTAGGCTGGGAGGATACCGGCTCTCACTTCAGAGCTCTCGCGTTCCCCTTGCCTGAGTGCTAACATCTACACTTCAGCACCTAAACGATAGGAATTAATTGAGGATTTTAGCCAGTTACTCTAAAATCTCGAATTCTACGCCCGATAATTATATTTCTCTATTTATTTACATTTAATCCCCATGAACTTCACCATCCATGGAATTCGAATGTGGTTTCACTTTGTTGAGAATTACACCGCCCTTTTGGGTCGATACAATTACAATAAATTTTAACACTACAATGGGCCCTTATTGCAATGTAAATGAAGTGCAAGTAAAAACCATCACATTTATGATTAAATTATTTTCTATCATGCATCACAAAATCCTAAACATGATTTCTACTCATTATAAAAGAAAAGTAAAATGAAAATAATGGCATAATCTTCTCATACCGCTATTTCTAAAGAAGAAGAAAAAGTAAGAGAGATACGTCACAAAGCGTGAAGAAAACACAACAGAAATTTCATGTAACCAAAGCAAATCTACTAAATAAATGTTTACAAATTATTAGATAATAAAGAACAATACTTAGCTTTTTCCCCTTGAAAGAAAGTCGAAGATCTCTCCCATAAAGTCTCCCGGCGATCCATGCAATGCTAGCGAAATCCCTTACAAATTCTCTCAAAATTTCCTCTCCAATCTCTCCAAAAGGGTAGAAATCTACATTTCTACTCTTAATATAAGAATCCTAAACATTCCTTAAAGTTTTCTTCCACTTTTCTCCTCTTTCGACATTTTTTCTCTCCCTTTTTCATCTCTATTTATAGATGTAGGAAGTTCTCCAAAGGTTGCCTTGGTTCCTCTTCAAAATGTGTCCTGATTCGATGAATTTGTGAATAATTAACTGTCTTGCCGTCGGTAGGATTGATCTCACCGTCGACGGGCTTCTAGAAGCAGGGCATTCTTAACTGCCTCGCTGTCGGCGGGCTCGATCTCGCCATCGGCGGGCTCGATCTCGCTGTCGGTGGGCTTCTATATAATATTGGCTAAATTCTCTGGAAAATCTTGCCGTCGGCGGGCTATTCCTTGCTGTCGGTGGGATAGTTCAAATTTCTTCTCTTTTTACCCTTTTTTCTCAAAATTCATTCCATTTTGCATTTCTTCGATAATTTTTTATTCCTGCAACAAAACAAAGGAAATACCTTCCTTTAAAGTGCAATATCAGTCATTTTAATGAAAAATCAATACTAAATTATCATTATATTTTTCTTTGATCAGCGACCCCTTTTCAAAATACAACTTAACCTAAAAATAAGCCGTAAAATTTCTGGCGACTTTGCTGGGGACTAGTTCCTCTCTCCATTTTGATCAGATGGTTTTGCTTTCATAAATCGGTAGTGATCCCATACCCCTTGTGGACCAAACTACCATTCTTTTGGTTGCCATACCACGTTCATTTCTGTCTTGAACGGGTATAGCCAACTCCTTCTAGATTTTGGAGCCACTGTTTAGACACCCCTAAACAGAGAGGTTCCGAAATCCTTTTGCCTCTTTCTGAGGTGGGATGTACCCTATACGAGACTTTATCTTCCTTTCCAATTCTGAATCGGGTCCTTTACCTTTCCTTTAACCTTCCTCCATTAATCGTTTTGTTCCTAACAAATAAATTCTCTAATAAACAACCTTTTAATAAACAAACACTTTTAAATCACAAATATACTAAGATAAACTAAAATGTGTTAGGACTCTTTCTTTTCCTTCTTAAGTTTTACGACAAAAGGAAGCATAATTCGGGACTGACGTTCGGAATTTACCTTGCGTAAAAATGACTGCACCAAAATTAATTTTCTCCTTCACCAATGGAATGGACTTCGCCGTCTATAAGGATGGACGACCAGATAATGGAATCATCTATTTTGGACAAGGGTTCGACAATACATATATTAAGTTTGCTGACGTCACCCTCTTCACACTAATGGACAAAGTGTCAGAAACTGAGGAACCCGTGATTGAGTTCAACCTGAAGTCGACTCAAGAGTTCCCACCTTTACAAAAAGTCCCAGCTGAAAGAGAAACCACTGTTCGTAGAAGGACTGTGATCTCTACCCCCACCGGTCTGGTTATCTCTACACCTGCCTCGGCTCCCGCCAAACTGAAAGGGAAGGGAGTCCAAGTTTATGATAAGACTGCCACCGTGGAGGGTGCAGATTTCGCTGCAATACCGTCTGTTTTTGAAATTGGGTCCAGTTCAAAGTTTACTCCCCTGACTCGGACTTAGAAAAGAAATAGGAGCATAAAGATCACCCGGATCGAGAAGGCCAAGGCTGCTGAAGTTGCTTTTCTGGAAGAGATTCCTGAGGAGGAGGAAGAACTACCTAAGTATTCACCCTTGTTGGAAGGAAGTAGGTTTCACCCTCTCTCTGCTGCATCGGATGAGGAAGATGTCCGGAGGATCGCCGCTGCATTCCCCGACCTGTATACTATAGTGACTGTAAGAGGAAGAGGGCCAAGACGCCGCTTACTCGACTGCGAGCCATAGTAGAGAAACTAGCTAAGATGGAAGGATGCACCGTATCAGAAATCTTAAGAAGAATGGGATGAGTGCCAGTCAAATCCCACCTCGGACCGCGAGTATACCCCGTCACTACCCCAGCGAGGCCAAGGAAGAAAGTGCGGGCTAGTTTGCCTGTTGTCGTATAGGGACACCATATTAGGGAGGACACCACCTACCGATGCACAACCAACAGACCATTTGGTCCTAGGATTTCTACTGCGAGAAGGATGGTGTGGCGACCTATTATTACTGAACCGATACAAGCACAATGTTCTGGAAAGAAGAGTCTCGTCAGAAAGCCAGAATCTGAAGAAAGTGTTACTACATTAAAAGAAACTCCTGAGAAAGAAGTCCAACAGTCATCACATGACAACCGTGAAACTGTTTGGAAGAGGCCACTAGAGGATGCCATAGGCAAGCTAAGAACGGACATCCGACGGTTGGCCAAGGAAAGAGGAGAAAAATTGGAAACTGAAGTAGATTCATCAGAATTTATGGATGAAGTGTACACCGACATTAATATGGTCAAGACCCGAGCATCGACAGCTTCGCAAGGCGCTCCGTCAGCTTCAGAAAGGGAAGAACCAGAAGTGATGAGAGCACAACTTTAAGAAAAGGATGATACAATTTCCCAAATGGCAAAAAGCATGGAAGAGATGGCTGCCGCTTTAGCCACTCTCCAGAGTCAGCTGCAACCTCAAAAGGAAACACCCCTAGAGATTATTCACATCACGGACGGAGGAAAGGAGATCACATCTGTTAACAGAGATGAACAACCGAAGAAAGATTCTACATAGAGCATGATTCCCGAAAAGTATATCAAAAACATGGTAGAATAGCAGGTGCAAGACGCCTTAGCACAGTCTAAGAGTGGAGCTTCTATTCAGTCGGGTAGACCTTATCCTGAAGAATTTGATGTGGTCCAATACCCAAAAGGCTTCGTACCACCTCTGTTCAAGACTTTTGATGGAATGGGAAACCCTCGGCAGCATGTTGCACATTTTCGTGCTAGTTGCTGCAATGCAGGTGGGAGCGATGCTTTACTCTTTTGTCAGCAGCCTGTCAGGGATTGCCATCAATTGGTATGCAAAATTGCCAAATGGCTCAGCTAAGACCTTTTCAGTGTTAGGAAACCTCTTCGTTAAGCAGTTTGCCGGAGCTCGACACCACATCATTATTGGTGATTTAGTGGTGGAGCAACAGAAATCGAACGAAGCTTTGGTTGATTACATACTTCGATGGAGAAACATAAGCATGAAGTGTGAACCACAACTTCAGGAACAACATGCGATCGGTATTTTGCTGAAAGGTATCCATGGCCCGATAGCACTTCTGCTTAAAGGATTCACAATCAAGACTTTCGAGAAGTTGCTTAGCAAGGCTGGGAGCTTGCAGGAGGAAGCAAAACAACTAAGTTTCGTAGACAAGACAGATAAGCAGAAAGCTGTAAAAGCATTTGAAAAGAAATCCGGAATCATCGCGGCAGTAGATAAAGGCAAGCAGCCAGTACAGATACAGCCAGAGCAACCACAGCCTAGTTATCAACCACCACAACTGATTTACCAATAACCACAACAGATTTATCAGCAACCTCAACAAGGCTATCAACGAACTTCGACCGAGCCACCGACCATGGCAGAGATAGTCAACCACTACCTCGTTCGTCACGTCCCCTAGAGGAACTTCTGAACAAGGAATATCCATTCAAGACGGATGCAGTAGCTAAGATGTTTCGCAGTTTGATGAAGACACCTGATTTTCAATTACCAGAGCCCAAAAAGCCAGAAGAAGTCAACAAGAAAGATCATCCGAACTACTGCCCTTACCACCGGATAATCGGACACAAGATTGAAGACTGCTTCACTTTTAAGAATTGGCTCGAAGGTAATCTCCGAAGAGGGAACATAACAATCCCGAAGGAATATATAAAGGAACCCCAAAAAGGAGGTTCCATCAATATCATTTCAACGGATCCTATTGTTCCGATAAACCCATACACGACCGATGATGGATGGAATACCGTCTGGACAAAGTCTTCAAAGAAAATTTTGGGTCACATCCAGACCACTTCGGTGCGCGCTTCAACTGAAAGTTTGAAACCCACCGAGTCGACACTATCACATGCAATTGAAGAACCGCCCATAAGGAGGAGAAGATCATGGAAGAAAAGAAGACCGAGGTTTCGAAGGGTAGACTAGGGGCTGCTTATCCTAGGATGGTTGTTTCTGATTCGAGGGAGAAATCCCTCGGACCTCTGACCCTGTATGATTATTTGTTCATCCCGGTGTGATCTTATAATGATAAGAGTTTTGGTGTTTGTACGTTTTGACAGTTTCTAATGATTACGTAACTAAGGATAACCAACCTAATCCAAATCTATATTCCGACACGATAAACGATTCTCAAATCATACTAAACCTCGATGACTACGGCGAAGGAGAAGACGCTCACAAAGATGGCTACGAAAGCTCAACAAGCAATGAATCTATTTGTGAATTCCGAGAAGCTCCAATCACTATAGAACTGGGGTTATCAGATTCTGAAGCAATTCCAGAAACGCCAGGCGTTCTGATTCAAGAGGAGACACCGGTAGAGTCGCCACCAGATTCATAATAAGTAACTGAAGTCAACCTAAGAAGCAGAAAAGTTCTACCACCGAGAATGGATCCAAAGGATAAAGGAAAGCAGGTGGTTGCTCAAGAAGAGCCAACCCAATAGAAGAATTACCCATTTGGGAAGAAATCGAGGAACATGGTAATAAAGTGGATTATAACGTGCTAGCCCATCTTAGGAAGCTACCAGCTAAACTGAGCATCTACGACGCTCTGATCTTGTCAAAAGAGATGAGGGAAACTCTGATCAAGGCCTTACTTGATCTAGAGATTTGTTTAGCTCACATGGGCGGTAATTCCTTAGATGAGGTTTGCTCATTGAAAGAACAGCGTGGTGTTACCTTAACAGACAATTATCTGCTACTTGGAACAGCTGATCACAACTGACCGTTGTACATTTTAGTCACTATTGGAAAGTTTACGCTCTCCAGAGTGTTGGTTGATCCAGGAGCATCAATCAACATAATGAGCATTCGAACGTTAGCATATTTGGAAATTGATGCTCGCGATCTTGAAGCAGATAAAATGTTACTAAGAGGCTTCAATCAAAAAGGAGAAAGAGCTCTGGGATCGATTACACTATTAATGAAGACCGGTGACTTAGCAAAGACAACCGTAAAAGTCCACATAATTGATTTCGAGACATTGTTCAATGCTCTACTGGGTCGGCCATGGATCCATGAGAACCGGATGGTACCGTTGTCTTTGCACCAGTGCATAAAGTATTATGAAGGAGGAGAACAGTGTATTAAGGGTGACTTGCAACCATTCTTCGTACATGAGATTGGAATTCATGAAGATGCAGCCTATTACGCGCCTTTGAAGAAAACAACCTTTTCCAGAAATACCATACCAAATGAAGCAAAAGAAGTTCAGGACGATGAAGAACCTGAAATTCTAGTTCAACAGTTACTCACCACTCCCTTACGATGAGATGGTGAAGGTCTCTCTAGAACTCGCACCCGAGGTCGAGGCCGTGGACGAGGTCGAGGAAGAGACGTTGGAACAGTTGGACAGAAGAAACCAGTCATCGACATTGATTGGGAGAACAATTCCGAAGTAGAAGAAATCAAGAAAGAAGCAGCGGCGATAAGTCAGAAGAAACCACAATTCAAGATCTATCTCGAAGATGAAAAGAATAAGAATACAAATCAATGTACGAGAAGATTAACCACTATGTGCATACTATGACCCTGACCCTGATCTATCCTAATAAGATCGAGGGTATGGTGGTTAAGGAAGTGCATAGTGGTGCTACTAAGTCAATCAAATTCTACCGTGGTGCTTCTTCTTCCAAAACTGAAAATGATGTACAATTTGAAGATGTCGCTTCTTCTGAATTAATGGAACTACCTTTTGAGTGGTATTCTCCCCGTGTTCAAAATTTAATTCAACGTGGTGCCTTACCTCGACAATTGACAAAAGGTCAATCACAACACTTTGAAAAATTGTGGAATAACACTAATCGGCCTCCCAATTCAAAACATGGTCTCGGATTTGGCATAATAGGATCAGTTGACGACTCAGAGTTTTGCTTGGTTGTTTCTTGCGAGCCTAATGAAGTCTGCTTAGAAACCTCAGATGATCTCGAAGATCTGCAAATCAGAGACGCTCCGCCAGAATTTGAAGAAGAAATTAAATCTACAATAGACGAGTTAATGGAAGTTAACTTAGGTACTAGCAAAGAGCCTAGACCGACCTTTGTTAGCTCCTTACTCAAAAAAGAAGACTCCGAAAACATGGTCAAGCTACTAATGGAATTCAAGGACTATTTTGCTTGGAGTTACGATGAAATGCCAGGATTAGCTCCAGAGGTGGCAGTTCACAAGCTAGGAGTGGATCACACTGTCGTTCCAGTCAGACAAGCTTCGAGAAGAATGCATCTATAGATTGAACGACAAGTAATAGTAGAAGTTAAGAAGCTGATAGACGCTAAATTTGTCCGTGAAGAACAATATCCAACTTGGTTAGCCAACGTGGTACCAGTCAGAAAGAAGAATGGACAGATCAGAATCTGGGTGGATTTCAAAGATTTGAATAAAGCATGTCCAAAGGATGAATTCCCACTACCAATCCCAGAATTAATGATCGACATCGCCTCAACGCACAAAGTCTTCTCTTTCGTGGATGGATCTTCAAGATACAACCAGATAAAGATGTCACCGGAAGACGAAAAGCTCACAGCCTTCAGAACGCCAATCGGAATATATTGCTACGTAGATGCCTTTCGGATTAAAGAACGCAGGAGCAACATACCAAAGAGTTATGACGAGAATTTTTGATGATCTCATTAACAACCAAGTTGAATGCTACGTGGATGATGTAGTCATCAAAAGCAAACTGAAGGAAGATCATTTGTATGATTTGAGAATTGTTTTCGAGCGATTAAGATAATATAACCTTAAGATGAATCCCTTAGAATGCACCTTCGGCGTCACCCCTGGAAAATTCTTAGGATGTCCGACATCGTGGAATTGAAATCGATCCGGAAAAGACTAAAGCTATCTTAGAAATGTCGCCTCCCAAAACTTTGAAACAATTATGATCCTTTCAAGGGAAGTTGGCATATCTTCAACGCTTTATTTCGAATTTGTCACGAAAGTGTCAGCCTTTTTCTGCTTTGGTTAAGAAGGATGCTAAGTTTACTTGGGACTCCAAATGTCAACATGCCTTCGATGACAACAAATAATATTTAATGACACCTCCTGTCTTAGCAGCCCTAGTCTCGGGTAGACCATTGATACTTTATACTGCAGCGTTAGACGAATCCCTCGGAGCCCTGCTAGCCCAGGTTAATGACGAGGGGAAAGAAAACGCTCTCTATTACTTAAGTCGTCGTCTAATTCCGACGGAAGTAAAGTATCCCCCAATTGAGAAGCATTGTTTGGCCCTGATCTTCGCCGCTCAAAAGCTCAGGCATTACATGCTTTCTCATAAGGTCAACCTTATCTCGAAAGTTAATCTATTGCAATATTTGATGACTCGCCCGACGCTTTTCGGCAGACTTGCTAGGTGCTCGATGATACTATTACAATTCGATATAACTTTCATGCCGCTTTCTGCCGTGAAGGGACAAGTCCTAGCAGACTTCCTCGAAGCACACCTTTTACCGACAGAATCGCCTCTCAATGATGACTTGCCAGAGAAGCAGATAATGAGCCTAGAAGATCCCGATGATCGACGTTGGGAACTGTACTTCGATGGAGCATCTTCAGCACAGAGAAATAAAGAATTGCAAATGATAGTGCCCGGTAAGGTAGGAATCAGACTAATATTTATAACACCGGAGTGGGTGATGTTAAGCTACTCCTACCACTTAACAGAACCGTGTACAAACAACGAAGCAGAATACAAAGCCCTTATAACTGGATTGGAATTAACCATTCAGATGGGATAATAAATATCAACATCTATGGGGATTCTCAGTTGATAATTCAACAGGTCGCAGGACAATACAGAATTCTAAAGCCAAGACTCGAGCAGTACTTTCAGTATGCCATGAAATTGTTGGAGCGGATTCCGAATGTAACGATCTACAAGATTCCCAGAAGAGAAAACGCTCTTGCAGATGCGTTAGCCCACCTTGCAAAAGAATTTGGTTGCTTGCAGGATGAATCAGTTGAAGTGTCAGTTCAAGGATGTAAGGTTCTCTCACAGCTCGACATGGACACGATACACAAGTCAGGAAAAGAAGAAGAAACAATTACAGTAGTAACAGAACATTCAGAAGATTGGCGGCAGCCAATAATAGACTACTTGCAAACAGGAAACCTACCGGACGATAAGTCACTTGCCCATCAAATTAAGAAAAGAACTCTGTCTTACGCATTAATAAATAATACATTATATAGAAGGTCTTTCAATCAGATGTGGCTAAGGTGCCTGAGAGAGTCTGAAGCTAGTGAAATTGTTAAGAAAGTGCACTCAGGACTTTGTGGCGCTCATCAGTCAGGCCCGAAGATGAAGATGAAGATTAAAAGACTAGGGTACTACTGGCCCTCGATGATGACCGATTGCATGAAAGTTGCCAAGAGTTGTCAGCAGTGTCAAGTGCATGGAGTGGTTTTACATCAACCTTCAAATGTGCTACATCCAACAATTGCGTCATGGCCATTTGAGTGTTGGGGCACAGATATAGTGGTTCCGATAGAACCGCCTTCTTCAAGAGGACATCGCTTTATTCTTGCAGCTACAAATTACTTTTCTAAGTGAGCAGAAGCAGTACCGCTCAGACAAGTGAAGGCACATCACATGCTACAGTTCTTCAAGAATCAAGTCATCTACTATTTTGGGGTACCACATAGAATTATCTTAGATAACGGGTCTGCATGCAGAAGCACAAAGATCAACAATTTTGTCAGGAGACACGAGATCGACTGGCGCTATTCGACGATTTACTACCCAAGAGCAAACGGCTTGGCTGAAGCTTTTAATAAAACTCTTCTCCAAATATTAAAGAAAATTTTGGATGACAACCAAATAAATTGGCACAAGAAGTTGTTAGAAGCTTTATGGGCCTACAGAACAACTTTCAGAACTCCTACCCAGTCTACGCCTTACGCCTTAGTGTATGGGTCCGAGGCCGTCTTACCCTTAGAGGTTCAGCTTCCGTCACTCAGAATTACAGTTGTGAACAAGATCACTACAGAAGAAAATGCCAAATTACGACTAGAAGAATTGGAAAGCTTGGAAGGAAAATGAATTTCAGCGCAGCAAAATTTGGAACTGTATCAAGCCAAGACGATCCAGGCCCACGATAAACTGGTCCGCCCTAGGACATTCAAAGTCGGTGATTTGGTTCTAGTACTCAGAAAACCTATTCTTGAACACTGCAAGATATGAGGTAAATTTGAATCAACTTAGGAAGGGCCGTTCGTGGTTGAGAAAGTCTACTCAGGGGGTACCCACCAGCTTGTTAGCTGTCGTGGAGAACGACCTATGCTTCAAATTAATGGACGATATTTGAAGAAATATTACGTAACCTGATGTTTCGAAGGAAGGACTTTAAAAGTGGAGTCTCATTCCTAGAAACACGGGTGGAGTAATCATTCGTAACTGGGTCCGAACCCAAAATATAAGAAAAATGGATGATAAAATAAAAAATCATTAACAAAAAAAAATTGTTAAAAAGAAAATATGCAAAATGATAAAATTTTGATCTTTGCCTTTAAATTAGCTCATTCCTGATCTTTCCTCATCTCTTTCTACTCTCTTTAAAATTTGAAAGAAGTAAATAAAATTTTTCATTAATAAATGTTTTCTTATTGTTCTTGTTCTTAGTACAGCCCCTGACCCTTTCCTTATTTTTTCGCAGGGAAATGTCAAACGGGCGGTTGGTTCTGAACTTTAAGAATGGCGTGAGTCTAGCACTCGATGAAAAGAGGATGAAGGATGGAGCCGTGATTGAAATTGACTCTGAGTTTACACCGGCCGGGCTACAATATGAAGAAATGGATTGGACTCCGATTGATCGGGATGAGTTCCACAGTCAGACAGTGATGAAACTAGGTGGCTCGAGTCAGCCGTCTACTAGCAAGAACAGAAAAGCAAACACCGCTCATGCAACGGGAGAAGATAAGAAAGTTAAGTCTGTGGTGGCTACAGCAGAAGGAAGACTTGTCAGCGCCATGCCTACAGAAATTCAAGAGGTGAGGAGAGCCACTCTCACTCCTACTCAAAGAAGAAACAAGAACCGTCGCATTCGCAAGATGCTGACTAAGCTGGCAGCAGATCAACATGAAGAGACAGTCGTCAATGCAAATACTTCGAAGAGATTGGTTAGTCAGGAACCAGAAAGGAGGAAGTCAATTCCAAGAACAACAAAAAGGATGAAAGAAATCCAGAGGAAAATAGAAACGGAGATAGTACCACGACGCCAGAATGAGCTACCAGTTTTGAAGAGTCTTGTTACGAAAGCAACCCCGGAGGATGTCCCGATAGAGACTATCCCTGAGGAACTGAGACATGCAGGAGAGCGTGCTGGGGTCGAGCCGTACATCCCGTAGTATGTTACCAGACCCCGAGGACTTCAGATAATCCTAGAATACGAGCTGGAGAAATTACAACAAGTTGAAAAGAAAACTTTTGAATACTACGAGAGAATTCAAGGCAAGAGGGTCAACATCTTGGAAGGCCTTGAGCTGCATACAGATGTGTTCTCAGATTACGAACAACAGCAGATTGTGGACTGCATTATCGAGCTTCAGAAAATGGGCCGAGCTGGTCGTCTAAGGGAGAAAACCTATTCAGAGCCCCGAAGATGGATGCCTGGAAAAGGAAGAGTTACTATCCAGTGCGGGTGTTGCTACAACTTCACAGAAGACAGAAAAGAAAATCCACCAAGGATACTCCGTCACAATGAGGTGGATCCGATGCCAAGAATTATCAAAAGAATGGTAAAAAGGATGGTGACATGGGGGGGTGTTGCCTGCAGATTGCATACCCAATAGCTGCATCATTAACATTTACAAGGAGGGCGACTACATACCTCCACACATAAACCATCATGACTTTGTCAGACCTTTCTGCACAGTCTCTTTTGTCAACCAGTGTAATATCATGTTCGGATCTGACCTCCGGATAGCAGGCCTGAAAAATTCCGAGGGCCGGTGGAAATACCACTACCGGTAAGTTCCGTCATGGTGTTAAAAGGAAATGGAGCAGAAATAACAAAACATTGCATTCCAGGAGTGCCTGTTGAACGAATCTTCGTCACTTTCAGAAGGATGGATAATAGTAAGATGCCTTTTCATTTTTAGCCAGATCTAGAATTAGAGAGTCTCCGGCCCTATGAGCTGTGAGTTACATGGGAGATAGCACACCTCCAATGCACATCCGTACGACATTCCTACCAAGGGTGGCTTGGAAGGTGATGTTATTGTCCATGTATCTTACTATTCAGACATGGATTTTGACAAATGCTTTTGGAAGAATCAACAAGAATCTTACACAATCCATTTTGGATTTATGGGGATTGTATGAGATACTGAATTTTTGAGGAAAATATCATCATGTTTTGGATCAAGTCGTATGATGTATTTTCAACGTATTGGAATGAGAATGATCATGTCATGTTCTGCTTTCACCTCTTTTTGTGCAAATTGACTGGGAAACGCCATTAAGCTAAATGAACTTCGAACGCAGACGAAAAGAGAAAGAAAATGAATAAGGAATTCCTTCTTTTTAAGAATTTGAATGTCAAAATAAACTGCAAATTAACACGAACTCCAAATAAATAAAAATGAAACTGAATCACTAAAATGGATAAAACAAATCTAAACTTCAGACTGATTTTCATTCTGAATCCTTCCATTTCAACCTTTCAATTCTCCTTCCTCTATGTGTTAGAGGATTGACTAGTCCTATTGACACGGAGTCGCGAACTTTGTTCGATTTGGTTCAGATGGCATGGGATTAGGTCCTTCTTCATACAGATCAAACTTCCGAGGTTGGAGCCAAACTTCCAGTTCTCTTCGAGGGTAGAGCCAAACTTCTAGCTCTCTTTCAAATTTCCGAGGCTGGAGCCGAACTTCCAGTTCTCTTCGAGGCTAGAGCTGAACTTCTAGCTCTCTTTCAAACTTCTGAGGCTGGAGCCAAACTTCCAGTTCTCTTCGAGGCTAGAGCCAAACTTCTAGCTCTCTTTCAAATAACCGAGGCTGGAGCTTAACTTCCGGTTCTCTTCGAGGCTAGAGACAAACTTCTAGCTCTCTTTCAAATTACCGAGGCTGGAGCTTAACTTCCAGTTCTCTTTGAGGCTAGAGACAAACTTCTAGCTCTCTTTTAAACTTCCGAGGCTGGAGTCGAACTTCCAGTTCCCTTCGAGGCTAAAGCCAAACTTCTAGCTCTCTTTAAAACATCTGAGGCTGGAGCCGAACTTCCAGTTCTCTTCAAGGCTAGAGCCGAACTTCTAGCTCTCTTTCAAATTTCTGAGGCTGGAGCCGAACTTCCAGTTCTCTTCGAGACTAGCTCTCTTTCAAACTTCCGAGGCTGGAGCCGAACTTCCAGTTCTCTTCGAGGCTAGACCCAAACTTCTAGCTCTCTTTCAAATTTTCGAGGATGGAGTCGAACTTCCAGTTCTCATCAAGGCTAGAGCCAAACTTCTAGCTCTCTTTCAAACTTTCGAGGCTGGAGCCGAACTTCCAGTTCCCTTCGAGGCTAGAGCCAAACTTCTAGCTCTCTTTCAAACTTCCGAGGCTGGAGTCGAACTTCCAGTTCTCTTCGAGGCTAGAGCCGAACTTCTAGCTCTCTTTCAAATTTCCGAGGTTGGAGCTGAACTTCGAGTTCCCTTTGAGGCTAGAGCCGAACTTCTAGCTTTCTTTCAAATTTCTGAGGATGGAGCCTAAACTCCAACTCTCTTCTTGAGACTAGAGCCTAAATTCTAGTTCTCTTTAAATTCTAGCTCTCTTCCAGAGGCTAGAGCTTAAATTCTAGTTCTGTTCAAATTTCAAATCTCTTCTTGAGGCTAGAGCCTAAACGCTAATTCTCTTCAAATCCCAAAGTTGGAACCTAGGTTCCGATGCTCGCCTCAAATCCCAGATTTCCACGAAATCCCTCTTGAAATAAATCTTGAATCGATCTTCAAACGGAATTTAAACTCAAACCAAAATCCAAACTCACACATTAAAACTTGAAACAGAAAATGAAACGAATCTAAAATCGAATCTCTCTAGATCTTTTGATCTGGAATTCACTGAGAGTTTAGGGATCTTCAGTCTTGGAGATTTTCCTGATACTCCCTAGAGGAAATTTTCTATACTTCGTTCTAAGTGTGTCACTTAGACATCTGAGTTGGTTCTGTTGATCTTTTCGGTCAACGCCAATATGCGCGGTGTGCTTGGTCAGCACACCACACCTATTGGGGGTCCATTTGTTGAGCTCATTTTTGATGAGGTCTTTTCCCTTCTCTCTCTTTAGTACTTATGATCTATCCATATGGCTTCTCCTTGAATATCTTAGAGGACTAGAAATGGGACCCATCACTTAGAAATTCAAATACTTCTTACCTCCCTTCAAACCCAACAAGTTTGATTGTAAACCCATAAGCTACTTGGAGGGTTAAAATCAAATGTGGAGGTTTAAAAGATGAGTTTCCTATAGGACTCTTTGGCCTTAGGATTACCCTGGGTGGTCTGGTCTGGTGAGGGTAAGCTTGCACACACCACACTCCCACACACACATTCCAAACCCTAAAACTACCTTTAACCAATTTGACTCCTTGACTCATGTAGGTAATTCATATGGATGGGCCTTAACCCCTAAGCCCCTGGCTAAGAGGCTTATGAACAACATATTGAGTGTCTAAGATGAGTCCTCTCATGGCTTTTGTGAGCTTAATATGGCTTCATGGCTCAACCAAAATGATTTCATTTCACTCACACTTGATCAATCTTCATTTTCCCCAAACTTCAATTTTTGACCCCTGGGATCCTAAACCCACCAAACCTACCAAATGCCCTTGAAATTGCCCAAATTTTGGAAAATTACCTAAATTACCCAAAATTTCTCAAAATCAATCCTAAACATTTTCCCCCACTCAAATTGATCATCCATGACCAAATACACCAAAATTTCCAAAAGTACCGCCCAATACCCTCAAAATACCCAAAATACCATTTTAACCCAGAAATTCCAAAAAATTCCAAAAATTCCCATAAAATTCCAGAAGATCCCAAATATTCCTAATTTCATTTTTTTCAACTACACCATAAGCCAATTTTGTCAATTTGCTCACTTTTACCAAAACCCCCAATTTGACCTATTTTTAACCTAAGTGGACCCAATATCCAACCAAACCACTCCAATTGACCTCAATTTTGATCCAATTCAATCCTAAACTTCAATTTAATGTCCCCAATACCAATTTAGACCAAATACAAACCTAATTTCATCAACATGTGGATCCAATTTCAATTTGAAGCTTAAAGCCCAATTTTGGCCCATGACTTAAACTTGGCCCAAACCAACCCAACTCAACTCCAATTAACCCCAAATCTTTTCCTAAACCTTCCTAACGTCCCCACAAACAAAACACTAACATGATTTGTCCCAAATTTGAAACCAAACTCCACTTATCTTAACCCAAACCAAAAATCCCCAATTTGGCCTAAACCCATCATGAACCCAAATAGGCCCAAATCCCAAAATCAAAGCCCAACCAAAATTGAAAACTCTTTGTCACACCCCCATAAATATTTTTCAACCTTAATTTCACATCAAAACCAACATTGGCCCAACCTTAACCCAAGTTAGCCCAATTTGATCCACTTTGGCCTCATTACCAAAAAGCCAAAATTGAACCCATTTCAACTCCAAATGGCATCAAATCTCTTCTAAAATTCTCATGACACATTCCTAAACATATCCCAACATTTATTTGACACAATCCCTCACAAATTTTCATCCATCAATTTATTTCAAAACCTAAAAGCCCACTTCCTTAAACCATTTTAAAAAGCCTATCCAAAATGATTTCAAAAGGCCCAAAATCAACCAAAAGCCCACATGACATTTCTTTCTTTCATCCCTTTAATCAAAATCACCCCTAAGTTTCAAAATCATCATTAAACCTGTCCAAATCAAGCTTCATGAAAATTTTCCACCAAAATACCAAAATTCCCAAAATCTACTTCCATGAAATTGACCAAGCCTTGCCCTAAGCCACATGGAGCCATTGAGCCATGCATAAGCCATATGCAAGCCATGGGAGGCACTTTCCACCCCACCAAGCCATTAATGGCAAAAGGAGGAGGCTCTTTCTTAATCCTTCATTAATCTTTTTAACCCCATTTATGCTACATTCTAAACCAAGTTTAGCCACATCACCATGGATGGAGACTTCACCACCCCTTCCTAGCTGATCCAAATGATTCCCTCAACCCAAAACCAAGTCATGGGAGGGGCCGCCAACCCATTTACATGACTTGACCAAATTAGACCCAAAAGAGCCAATTCCCCCATGCCATTTAAATCCACTCCTTTACACATGTTAAACCCCAATTGATTTCACCAACATCAAGCCCTGACCTCCCTGTCCCGCCGGAAAACACCATGGCTGAGAGGTCTAAATGGAATCAAAAATTCAAATTTCACCTGCTGAGCTACCCCATCCTAATTGGCCACCACAACTCTTCTTCTCCTCACCAGAGCAGCAAATCCCAGCCCTCAATTGCCCATGGGAAGCCCCTAATCTTGGCTATTTAAACCAGCCATTCCTCTCGGCCAAAAGGTTGGCTGAAATCAACTTTCACAGAACCTCACCAAACTCCTCACAGAGCTACCCCTAGCATAGAGCAACTTATTCCCACTGTCTTCCTGCCCTAATTTCCACTGATTGAGCTCAATTTTGGAGCCCAATTCTCAAGCTAGGACAGGACATCCCTTTAAAATCCACCAAATCCAAATTAACTTCTCCCACACCTTAACCAGAGGTAGAGAAGAAGTTTCCGAGCAAAAGCCCCCTCACCAGGCCAGCCATTGCTTCCAGAGTCCAAGGTTTGAAATCAGCCTTGTTCACTTTTGTACCTAGGCAATTGTCGGCATATTTTTAGGTTGTGTTTTATTTTGAAGAGGGGTCGCCTAACAGAAATCTGTCGGCGAATTTTTAATTTAATTAAAATAAATAATTTGAAAAGTAGTATTTGATTTTGAAAATAATTTTAAATTTGAAGGTTTTAAGATATGAGACTAAACCGATCTCACATCCCAAATAGTTTATATAAACGAGCACCGCACCACAAACCGTGTATCTATCCCTAAGGATGTACACACCGCTCGACGGTGGGGCTCGATTAAATAAACTAGAAGATTTGTGACATCCGTTCGGTCCGCTAACCAATTTTATAAGCCGACAAAATTCCCCCGCTTAATATGAAAACATTAAACAGGGTTTATATTACTCGGGTTCTTCAAAATTCCCTATAAGGGCAAGCCCCTATAGTTAATTACATCTTAAGTGACGGGAATCACCTAAGAAAACTCTCGATAATAATCAATAATTCCGCTCTCAAGGATTTCATAGTTTAAGTTTTCAAGGGATTGAATTTTGGAATTTCAATAGGGAATGGATCAAGTTTGGAACATTTTGTTTTGTGAATCCAAAGGAAGAAAAGTAGGAGAAACTACGTATTCGAAGTGAACTTCGGTAATTTCCCGACTATCCTATCATGCGGCTTAAATTTAGAAAATCCTAATGTTTATTTAAATGTTTTGATTTTGTCAATTTTAATTAATTAGGACTTATATTTATATGATAGAATCATACAAATAATCTCGAAGATGTGAGGGTTTATGTCGTATCGTACGGCTACCTCGAATCCTAAGTCCGGTTAGGGCTTAATTTGCAAGGTAAATGCCTAACAAAAGGTCGAGGATTTATGTCGCACTAGTGCAAACTACCTCGAAATCCCATGGCTTCGTTATTTAATTCTAGGAAAGTTTTGCTGAAGTAGGTTCAAGTTTTGCTCGACGACGATGACCGTGCCGCCCACCATGCTCCGAGCTCCTTATTGTCGCAGAGGTTTAGTTTTAGAAATCATAAATCGTGAGATGAGAAAAGTGTTTTGGTTTAGAGAAAATCTTAATTTCGAGGTGGTTTTTTATGTTTTAATTAAAACAAATCTTAAAGTCGATTATAACGACACCGGTTAAGATCCCACGGTTCCATCCTTCCGCATCATTATTTTTATCGGATTCACTTAGTCCGTATGAATTTGCTAAACTCAACCGAATGAGTTCCACACTTTCATTTAGACCGCGGGAAATCCTGCTAGCAACACGTAGGTTACATCATCCGAGGTATTCCCGATCATCCAACAGGACGTTTTAATTTAGTTGCAATTGTAGTTTTGTGTTCTATTTGTGATTAAATTTCGAGTTGTTTTATATTTCGAAATGTCGTGGCGGTGAATTTTATCTTGCAATGACTTTTAATTTAGTTTTGGTTTCAGCTTTAGGGGCTATCCTAAAGGTGTGGGTTTTCATGCAACAGCTTGTCTTATCATGCAAGAAAAGTAAAGTGCATTTCCGTAATAAAGTAAATTGCAATAATGTAAATTGCAAGAGAGTAAATTGCAATAAAATAAAAGCGTACCTGGAGGGTCTTCCCGTCATCCCAAGCTACACTTAAAACACAATTAGAATATTTAAGCAAGTTCCTAGGTAAAGCTAAGGGAAAGGTTATGGTTTTCTACCAAATTCCTAATCCTATAGCTAGTCATCTCCTATGACGTCTAGGTTCTTTGTGTTTTTTTTTGTTTAAGGACGATTTTTCTTCATCAAAGAATAATTAAATTCAATTGTTCTTATAAACATCCTATCGTATCGAGGAAGTGCTTAAGACAAATCTTAAACATCTTTTCAATATTGCTAGAATTGTTTTAAGTCCAAATGAATTCGATTATATAAATGAATTAATCGTCCGGGGATTCAAGTTTTGTTAACTTACTCAGTGAACTAAGACATTTGAATATCCTATAAGTGAAGTAACATTTCATTTAATGTCCTATTTAGGAGTTATGATAACTAAAGCTTTTGAGGGTAAATTGGTGTTCAAATGGTTTGTGATTTAGTTTAATTTCCATTAATGAGTTTAAATTTGGAATAGTTGTTCAAGTTATTTTAGATTTATTTTGAATTCTTTATGTCTTAGGTGATGTTATATTTAATTTAATTTAATTTAATTGAGTTTTAATTTAATTTAATTCAATAGTAGTTTGATTTGATGTTAAATTAGTTTAATTTGATTTCGATTTAATTTTAATTTAATTTGATTTAATTTACTTAATTTAATTTAATTTAATTATTCAATTTAATTTAATTTGTTTAATTTAATTTAGTTTAATTTAATTATTCAATTTAATTTAATTTATTTAATTTAATTTAATTTAATTTGATTTAATTTACTTAATTTAATTTAATTTAATTATTCAATTTAATTTAATTTATTTAATTTAATTTAATTTAATTTGATTGTTTAATTTAATTTAATTTGATTTAATTTAATTTAATTTAGTTTAATTTAATTGTTTAGTTTAATTTAATTTGATTTAATTTAATTTAATTTATTTAATTTAATTTAATTTTAATTTAATTTTATTTTTTAAATTTTAATCGAATTTTTTTAAAAGAGTTTAATAATTTAATTTTAGTTTAATGATTAAGTCTTTTAATATTTTAAATTTGAGTTATCATTTTAATTAAGAATTGAATATTAATGAGATAATTAATTTAGGGATTTTTAAATTAAAGAATAAATCTCTTCCTAATAATATCCCTATTTTAATAATTCCAATTTTATTATTCTTCCAAATTTAATCCATTATTTAATTAAAGTTTAATCATTTTAAAATTGCTTAATGGGTTTCTACCCTTTAATTATTTAAATTTCAATCATCCAAATCAGATTAGGATCAAATATTTTACTTGTTAATTTTTTATTAAACCTAAAAAATTTAATTAAGGATTAAAATTTTAATTACCACTTTACCCTTTAAGCTTAATAATTTCATAACTCACTAAATTGAACTCAAATGAACTTGAAATTCTTATGTGACTTCACTCATGTGTCAATAAAGACATGAGAGGAGAAAATGTGATTTTTCTGTATTTAATTTATTTATATAATTATTTTTGGTGAAAAATAGTAGATTTCCAAGGAAAATTTAATAACATGACCAAGGGAAAGTTTCTGTCCTTAAGAAAATTAGGGGACATTCCTAATGACTAGAGAACCACTTGGACCAATTTTGGTGATTTTTTGAATTATATTATTTTTATTATAATTATTTTAAGTTTTGGAGTGTTAATTAATTTAAAAATAAAATAAATGTTGAAAAATGAATTTTATATTTTTTAAAAATCTCTCTGATATCAAGGAAATCATAGAAGCAAATTTTGCAATTTTCTGATTTTTCTATGGTTTATTATAATTATTTTAGTGAAAATGCTAGAAAATACATTTTTTTAATTTTAAAATTACCTTAAAGCTTTAAAATTTAATATCTCACTAAATAGACCTAAGAAAAATGTGGGATTTGTTCCTATGTGATTAAAATTCAAAATGTGACATTTTGGTGAATTTTATTATTTTTGTGATTTTTATTATTTTTTAATTATTAAAAATATTAAAATATTATTAAAAATTAACTTTTTTAGAAAATTGAAATTTTAATTTTCTTAGGTTCCCCTGATATCGTAGAGGCCTCAAAACCAATTTAGTGAATTTTTGAAAGGTATTTTAAAAGTTATGAATTTTTAAAGTTTAAAATGGCTAAGCTGGCTTAATCAACCCAATTAGTGGGGCTAACCAAGTCCAATCGACCTCAAACTTTTATGGTGGATTCCTCTGATCCTAAAGGTTAGTGCAGAACTGATTTCAAGTCAATTTGATGCCCGGTTAACTCTAATTAAATAAAGACCTATTTTGGGTGTTTAAGCCAATTAGTGGATGTTTTAAATGAACTAAGTCAAAACCTCGTTTTTCCTAGTGGTTCTCTCGGTCATAAGGAACATCACCAAATTTTCCTAGGATTTATTTTACAACATGCTATTTATTGGAATTAAAATATTCAAAACAAGTAACATGAACTTGAAAATCAATAACTCTTCATAGGATGGCCTCGACTTTGGAAAATTCAGTGAATGTTCCCAAATTCGGAGGCTTCAAAAGCCCTATGGTCTCATGCCATGGTGAATTGTATACATGCGTGGAGAATTAAAATAATGCATAGAGTAAATAAATTATAAAAAATAAAATACTTGATGAAATTAAATGATTTCTTTTCCACATTATTCTCCTCTCGTTCACCGAGCAAGAGGGTATTTTTATTTTATTTTTCCGATTTTTCTACACAGAGATATAAATTTTTGAAGTTTAGGAATTAAATAAATGAAAAACCCTAATTTTCTATTTATCCACGCGGCGCCGCGTCAACCTCGGCAGCTCCGAACGCACATGCGTCGCGCTCCCATTAGACGCCGCCACCTGAGTCAGCAGCCCGGGCCCCGCGGTTCTCGTACCGTCTCCTGGTCCGACGCCATCTGAACCGTTCGTCCGCGCGTGTATTGAATGGACGGCATCCGTTCATCGTCCCCGAGCGTCCTCACCCGAGAGCCGTCCACACTAAATCCCTAAGATCTCACTCGATACTCAATGGATTTTCATGTTCTTATGCTTCTATGGATTCGTCTCGAAGAGACGAACACATCTATACGGTTAACATGCATCGAAATTAAGGCATTTGAAATGGAGAATCTCCGGTGCTCTGGATAAAGAATTAGCTCATACCTTGCTCGCAGAAGTGTGGCTTCAATCCGAGAGTTGTTGCACCTTCGATCGGATCCCGACAAGCTCCGCATGAAGTCTCCCGGTCTCGGTGAATTGTCCGGATGTGATTTCGACCAAGCCCGATCACAAAGCTTGGAGGCCGGAGCAACCGGGTGGCCCGGAGATGGGGCTTTGCTTGGTGGACACCTTCCTCGGTCCGGTGAAGGTGTAGAACCAATCAATTCGGGAATTGGCTCATTGTGGAGAAGTGTCCTGGTTTTGGGTGGAATTTCGACTGGGAAATCGGATTTTATCAGCGGGGATTAGGGCAAATCGACACTCGGGATCAACTACTCCAAGGGTGGAGAAGGGTCCGGAACAATTTTGGCGCAGTTTCGGCAAGGCTCGTGCTCGGCTCCTCCCATGGCCGAGAGGGGTGGAGTTTAAATAGGAGAGGGTGGAGGGCCTCCCAGGGCAGTCCTAAGGCCAAAGAGTCATATAGGAACTTATCCTTTAAACTTCC
Source organism: Papilionanthe hookeriana x Papilionanthe teres (assembly GCA_022702705.1). Taxonomy (NCBI): domain Eukaryota; kingdom Viridiplantae; phylum Streptophyta; class Magnoliopsida; order Asparagales; family Orchidaceae; genus Papilionanthe; species Papilionanthe hookeriana x Papilionanthe teres. Next base: position 117,701,641 of record CM040427.1, read on the forward strand.
ACATCTGATTTCAACCCTCTAGGTGATTAGGGGTCTACAGTCAAGTTTGTGGAGTTTGCAGGGAGTTAAGAAGTGGTTTGAATTTCTAAAAGGTGGGTCCCAATTCTAGTCATCTAAGACAAGTCAAAGGAAAAGCCTAAGGCTAGATCCTAAGTACTAAAGAGAAGAAGAGAAGACCTCATCAAAAATGAGGTCAACAAATGGACCCCCAATAGGTGTGGTGAGCCGACTGGAGCACACCGCGCGTATCGGTGTTGACCGAAGCGATCAACAAAACCAACACAAACATCCAAGTGACAATACTTAGGACGAAATAAGAATTTCCGCTGGGAGTAGCAAGTATATCTCCGAAACCGGAGATTCCCGAACTCTCGCCTGGGAAAGGAAAAGGAGGTGAATCCCAAATCACATGACTCAGGAGAATTTCGATTTAGATTTTATTTTGTTTCAATTTAAGTTTTGATGTGTGAGTTTAGATTTTAGTTCGAGTTTTGATTTAGATCAAGTTTGTCAAAATTAATTTGAGGGATTTGATTTGAAATGAAAAATGGAATTCCGAGGTTTTAGATGTAACATCTTCAAATCTCGAAAGAAATTTGAATTGATCGTATCGAATCATTGCAATAAGGAGAGATCTCGCAGCAATGCGGTGTCGGATGTAAAATCCTTAACCTCAAGAGTTTGATTTCGATGTATTTCATCGCAATAGGGAAAGAATCCTAAAGCAATGAAGTCTCGTATGTAAATCCTCAACCCAAAAGTTTGAATTTTAATGTATTTCAAAGGCAATAGAAAAGAATCCTAAAGCAAATGCAGCTTGGATGTAAAATCCTCGACCCAAAAGTTTGAATTTGATGTATTTCAGATGCAACAGAAAAGAATCCTAAAGCATCGTAGTCTCGGATGTAAAATCCTCGACCCAAAAGTTCGAATTTGATGTATTTCAAGTGCAACAGAAAAGAATCCTAGCAAAGTGCGATCTGGATATAAAATCCTCGACCCAAAAAGTCGAATTTGATGTACTTCAATGCAACAGAAAGAATCCTAAAGCAACAGGTACTTGGATGTAAAATCCTCGACCCAAAAGTTCGAATTCGATGTATTTCAAGTGCAATAGAAAGAATCCTAAAGCAATGGTACTTGGATGTAAAATCCTCGACCCAAAAGTTCGAATTCGATGTATTTCAATGCAATAGGAAAGAATCCTAGCAAAGGCACTTGGATGTAAAATCCTCGACCCAAAAGTATGAATTTGATGTACTTCAATGGCAATAGGAAAGAATCCTAAAGCAAAGGTACTTGGATGTAAAATCCTCGACCCAAAAGGTCGAATTTGATGTACTTCAAAGGCAATAGAAAGAATCCTAAGCAAAGGTACTGATGTAAAATCCTCGACCCAAAAGTTTGAATTCGATGTATTTCAAGTGCAATAGGAAAGAATCCTAAAGCAATGCGCACTTGGATGTAAAATCCTCGACCCAAAAGTCTCAATTCGATGTATTTAAGTGCAATAGGAAAAATCCTAAAGCAATAGGTACTTGGATGTAAAATCCTCGACCCAAAAGTTTGAATTCGATGTATTTCAAATGCAATAGAAAGAATCCTAGCAAAGGTACTTGGATGTAAAATCCTCGACCCAAAAGTATGAATTTGATGTACTTCAAAGGCAACAGAAAGAATCCTAAAAGATGCAGTCTCGGATGTAAAATCCTCGACCCAAAAGGTCAATTCGATGTACTTCAAGTGCAATAGAAAATAATCCTAAAGCAAAGGTACTGGATATAAAATCCTCGACCCAAAAGTCGAGTTTGATGTACTTCAAAGGCAATAGAAAAGAATCCTAAAGCAAGGCAGTCTTGGATATAAAATACTCGACCCAAAAGTCGAATTTGATGTATTTCAGATGCAATAGAAAAGAATCCTAAAGCAAGCAGTACTTGGATGTAAAATCCTCAACCCAAAAGTTTGAATTTGATGTATTTCAAAGGCAATAGGAAATGAATCCTAGCAAAGGTGCAGTCTGGATATAAAATCCTCGACCCAAAAGGTTGAATTTGATGTATTTTAGTGCACAGAAAAGAATCCTAAAGCAAAGGTAGTCTTGGATGTAAAATCCTCGACCCAAAAGTTCGAATTCGATGTATTTCAAAGGCAATAGGAAAGAATCCTAGCAAGGTAGCCTTGGATGTAAAATCCTCGACCCAAAAGTTCGAATTTGATGTATTTCAAAGTGCAATAGAAAGAATCCTAAAGCAAGGCATCTGGATGTAAAATCCTCGACCCAAAAGTATGAATTTGATGTACTTCAAGTGCAATAGGAAAGAATCCTAAAGCAAGGTATCTGATGTAAAATCCTCGACCCAAAAGGTCGAATTTGATGTACTTCAAAGGCAATAGGAAAAGAATCCTAAAGCAATAGCAGTCTGGATATAAAATCCTCGACCCAAAAGTCGAATTTGATGTACTTCAAAGGCAATAGAAAAGAATCCTAAAGAAGTGCAGTCTGGATATAAAATCCTCGACCCAAAAGTTGAATTTGATGTATTTCAAAGGCAATAGGAAAGAATCCTAGCAAAGGCAATCTTGGATGCAAAATCCTCGACCCAAAAGTTCGAATTTGATGTACTTCAAAGGCAATAGAAAGAATCCTAAAGCAAGGCAGTCTTGGATATAAAATCCTCGACCCAAAAGGTTTAATTTGATGTACTTCAAGGCAATAGGAAAGAATCCTAAAGCAAGGCAGTCTTGGATATAAAATCCTCGACCCAAAAGTTGAATTTGATGTATTTCAGTGCAATAGGAAAGAATCCTAAAGCAGTGCAGTCTTGGATATAAAATCCTCGACCCAAAAGTTGAATTTGATTTATTTTAGTGCAATAGGAAAGAATCTTAAAGCAGTGCAGTCTTGGATATAAAATCCTCGACCCAAAAGTTTGGATTCGATGTATTTAAGTGCAATAGGAAAGAATCCTAAAGCAGTGCAGTCTTGGATGTAAAATCCTCGACCCAAAAGTTTGAATTCGATGTATTTCAGATGCAATAGGAAAGAATCCTAAAGCAGAGGTACTTCGATGTAAAATCCTTGACCCAAAAGTTTGAATTCGATGAATTTCAGTGCAATAGGAAAGAATCCTAAAGCAGTGCAGTCTTGGATGTAAAATCCTCTACCCAAAAGTATGAATTTGATTTATATTTGATTCGAGATCTGGAAGAAATTGAATTTGAATTTGATTGAGACTGGATTTGGAATCTAGAAAGATTGAATTTGGAAATTTGGAAGGATGAGTTTGAACTCGATTGAAATTTGATTTAAGATTCGATTTGAAATTTGGAAGATCAAATTTGAAACTTGATCGGGAGTGGATTTGGAATTTGATCGAGAATTTGATTTCGTGATTCGAAAAGATTGAAATTTGATTTGGAATTTGGAAAGATTGAATTTGAAATTTGATTTGAAATTTGGAAGGATGGAGTTCGAGATTTGTGTTGATTTCGTTTATCTTTTAACGGTTCAAATTTTATTTTATCGTTTATTTAATGTTCATATGAATTTGGTGTTTGTCATTTTTTTAAGATTTTTTTTTAGGAAAGTTTTCTTTTATTTTTCTTTCTTTATTTCTTTTCTGTTCTTTGTTCGAAGTTCATTTAACTTTAATGGCGTTTCCCAATCAATTTGCACAAAAGAGGTGAAGGCCAAAACGTGACATGGTCACTTTCATTCCAATCATGTTGAAAATACATCATACAACTCGATCTGGAATACATTTCATACAATCCATGTAGACTCAAAACGGACTGTGTATGATCTTTGTTGGTCCATCAAAAGAAGCATTTGTCAAAAAATCCATGTCCGAATAGTGGGGTACATGGTTAATAACATCACCTTTCAAGCCATCCTCGGCAAGGATGCCGGCCGGATGTACGTTGGAGGTGTGATATTTCCCATGTAACTCATGCACTCGTAAGGTCGGAGGTTCTCTAGCTCGGGTCTGGTCGGAAATGGTAAGGTATCTTGTCGTCGTCCATTCTCTCGAAAGTAACTAAGATCCGCTCCACCGGCACTCCGGTATGCAATGCTTAGCGATATCCGCTCCGTTGCCCTTCGCATCATGACGGAACCCACCGCAGAAGGTATCTTTATCGGCCTCGGAACTCACCCGGGCTCGCTATCCGGAGGTCGGATCCGAACATGATGTCACACTCGTTCAAGAAAGAGACCGTGCAGAAGGTCCGACGAAGTCGTGGTGATCTATATGTGGGGGTATGCGATCACCCCGTTTGTAGATGTCGATGATGCAACTATTGGGTATGCAATCCGCCGTGCAGTACCCTCCATGTTATCAATCTTTTTACCATTCTCCCGATGACTAATGGCATCGGATCTACTCGCCCATGACGGAGTATCCCCGTGGGTTTCCCTTTCGTCTTCGAAGAAGTTGTAGCAAGCATCCGCATTGTATCGTGATTTTTCCTTTCCCCGGCATCCATCTCCGGGGTTCCGAGTATGTGTTTTCCCTCGAGCGGCTCGCTCGGCCCATTCTTTTCGGATCCCGGATACAATCCACGATTTGCTCGTTGTTCATACTCCGAGAATACGTCGGTATGTAGCTCGAGGCCCTCTAGTATGTTGATTCTTCTTCCTTTAATTCTCTCGAAGTATTCAAAGGTTCTCTTTTCAACATTCCGCATTCTCTCCAGCTCGTATTCCGGAATGATCCGTGCATGGCGAGGCCTTGTGACATTTTGTGGGATATATGGTTCAATCCCTTCACGTTCCCCCGCATACCTCGGCTCCTCGTGGATGATGCCTCGTCGGACATCCCCGGGTCGCTTCGCAACAAGGTCATGCATTATTGGTGGTTCTATCCGGTGGCGTGGTAGCCTTCTTTCTTCTCGATCTTCCGGAGATTTCCCCGGTTCTTTCGTTATCCTAGGAGCCGGCCTCCTTTCTTCGGTGTTCCCGGTGAACCGGTGTCCTTGAAATGTGTGTGCCTGGCATTAGCAATTGTCTCGTCGCGCCGGTCCGCGACTAGTTTTGTTAACATCTTACGGATACGGCGATTCTTATTTCTTGGTTGCGTGGCCGTGAGAGTAGCTCTCCGCACTTCGAATCTCCGCGGGCGCGGCGCCGACAAGCTCGCCTCCGCCGTAGCGACTGCGTACTTCATTTTCTTATCTTCTTCGGTGTTTGCTTTTCTTTTCGTTGTTGGATTGGTGGCTTGGGCCACCCACTTTCATCACTCGTCCGCCCGGGTAGTTTTTCTCGGTTAATCGGGACCCGACCACTTTCCTCATATCGTAGGCTCGCTGGTGCGAAATCCGAGTCAATCTCGATTATCGCTCCATCTTTCACCCTCTTTTCATCGAGTGCAAGGCTTACGCCATTCTTAAAGTTCAGGACCAACCGCCCGTTCGACATTTCCCTGCGAAAAGATAAGGAAAAGGATCAGGGGCTGTACTAAGAACAAGAACATTAAGAAAATGTTTATTAAAGACATTTTTTTATTTCTCTTATATTTTAAAATTTAACAGGAATGAAGTAAGATAAGATCGGGGAAGAGATTTTGATTTGGAAAGGAAAACAGAGAAAACTTTATTATCATGATTTTATTTATCTTAGCACATTTTATTATTTTTGGGTTCGGACCCAATCATAAGTAATTACTTCGCCCGTGTTTCTTTGGGATGAAGAATTCATTTCTTCGAAACATTAGGTAGCGTAATACTTTTTCAAGTATCGTCCGTTGATCGGAAGCATATGTCGTTCTCCCTGGCAATTCACTAGCTGGTAGGAACGTCCTGAGTATACTGCTTCAACCACAAACGGTCCTTCCCAAGTGGGTTCAAATTTTCCTCCTATCTTGCGGTGTGCAAGAATAGTCTCTCGAGAATGAGAACTAAGTCACCAACTTTGAAGGTTCTTGGGCGGACCAGCTTGTCATGGGCTTGAACCATCTTAGCTTCGGTATAGTTCTAAATTCTCGTTGCGCCGCAAGTCTTTTACCTTCCAAGCTTTCTAATTCTTCGAGTCGTAATCCGGCGTTTTCTTCGTCGTGATCTTGTTTGCAAATCGCAATTCGAGTGAAGGAAGCCGAACCTCTAAAGGTAACAATGCCTCGGACCCATACACTGTGAGCGTAAGGTGTAGCTTCGAGTAGGAGTTCGAAGGTTGTCCAGTAGGCCCATAAGGCTTCTAACAATTTCTCGTGCCAATTTCTCTTATTACCGTCCAAGGTTTTCTTTAAGATTTGAACGAGAGTTTTATTAAAAGCCTCGACGAGACCGTTTGCTCTTGGGTAGTAAATTGTCGAGTATCGCCGCCGATTCCGTGTCTCCCGACAAAATTGTTGATTTGTGTGCTTCGAATGCCGACCCATTATCCGAGATGATCTCGCGCGGCACTCCGAAACGGTAGACAACTCGGTTCTTGAAAAACTTTAAGCACGTGGTGTGCTTTCACTTCTTTAAGTCGAACCGCTTCGCCCACTCGGAAAAGTAATCCGTAGCCGCAAGAATGAAGCGATGTCCTTTTGAAGATGGTGGTTCTATTGGACCCACTATATCTGTGCCCCAACATTCAAATGGCCACGACGCAATTTTCGGGTGCAGCACATTTGGAGGTTGGTGTAGAACCACTCCGTGCACTTGGCATTGGTGACAGCTCTTGGCAATTTTCATGCGATCGGTCATCATCGAGGGCCGTAGTACCCTAGTCTTTTAATTTTTATTTTCATCTTTGGACCGGATCGGTGAGCGCCACGAGTCCCGAATGTACCTCTTTAACAATTTCACGGCCTCGGACCCGCTTAGGCACCTTAGCCACATTTGATCAAAAGACCTTCCGTATAATGTGTTGTTTATTAATGCGTAAGACAGAGTTCTTTTCTTGATCTAATGGGCTAACGACCTATCGTTTGGTAGCTTTCCTGTTTGCGGTGTAGTTCATCAATGGCCGTCGCCAATCTTCTCGTGTTTTCCGTCACCGCTCGCAATCGCTTCTTTTTCTTTTTCTGGTTTGTGTATTGTGTCTATGTCAAGCCGTGATAGGACTCGACGTCCGTGAACCGACACTTCCACCGATTCATCTTGCAAACGAGCGAATTCTTTTGCGAGATGGGCTAAAGCATCTCGCTAAAGCATTTTCTTTCTCGGGAATTTTGTAGATCGTTACATTTGGAATCTGTTCCAACAACCGTATGGCGTACTCGGAAGTATTGTTCGAGTCTTGGCTTTAAAATTCGTATTGTCCGACGATCCGTTGAATGATTAACCGTGAATCCCCGTAGATGTTGATGTCCGTTATCCCCATTCGAATAGCTAATTCCAGCCCCGTTATGAGGGCTTCGTATTCCGCTTCATTGTTTATACACCGTTCGTCAAGTGGTAGGAGTATCTTAACATCCCCCGCTCCGGCGTTATAAAGATTAGCCCGATTCCCGCCTTACCGGCACTATCACTTGCGATTCTTCGTCTTTGTGTGCCGAAGATGCTCCGTCAAAATATAATTCCCAACGTCAATCATCAAGGTCTTCTAGGTTCATTATTTGTTCATCCTGCGGATCGTCATCGAGAGGAGATTCGGCCGCAAAGGGTGTGCCGCGAGGAAGTCTGCTAAGACTTGTCCCTTTACGGCACGTAGAGGCACGAAAGTTATATCGAATTGCAATAATATCATCGACCATCCGGCAAGTCCGCCGGAAAGTGTTGGACGAGTCATCAAGTATCGCAATGGATTAAACTTCGAGATCAAGTCGACCTTATGAGAAAGCATGTAGTGCCCGAGCTTTCGAGCGGCGAAGATCAAGGCCAAACAATGCTTTTCAATTGCGGGATACCTTACTTCCGTCGAAGTAAACGACGGCTTAAGTAGTAAAGAGCATTTTCTTTACCCTCATCATCGACCCGGACTAACAGGGCTCCGAGAGAGTCGTCTAAAGCCGCGGTGTAAAGTATCGACGGTCTACCCGAGACCTGGGTCGCTAAGACAGGAGGTGTCATTAAATATTGTTTAATGTCCTCGAAGGCCTTCTCGGCATTTCCCTTCCCAAATAAATTTGGCTTCCTTTTTAACTAGAGCCGAGAAAGGCCGACACCTACCCGACAGTTTGAGATAAAGCGTCGAAGATATGCCGGCTTCCCTTGAAAAGATCGTAGTTGTTTTAAGGTTTTGGGAGGAGGCATTTCTAAGATAGCTTTAATCTTTTCCGGGTCGATTTCAATTCCACGATGTCGGACAACGAATCCTAAGAATTTCCCGGAGGTGACGCCGAAGGCGCATTTTAAGAGATTCATCTTAAGGTTAAATTGTCTTAATCGTTCGAAAACAATTCTCAAATCATACAGGTGATTGTCCTTTACTTTGCTTTTGATGACCACATCGTCCACGTAGCATTCGACTTGATTGTGGATGAGATCATCAAAATTCTTGTCATTGCTCTTCGGTAAGTTGCTACCGCGTTCTTCGATCCGAATGGCATCACCGTGTAGCAAAATACTCCGATCGGCGTTCGAATGCCGTAAGCTTTTCATCTTCCGGAGCCATTTTTATCCGGTTGTATCCCGAAGATCCATCCATGAACGAGAATATTTCATGTGTTAAGCAATGTCGATCATTAATTCCGGGATCGGTAGAGGGAATTCATCCTTCGGACATGCCTTGTTTAAATCTATGAAGTCCACACAGCATTCCGATCCGACCATTCTTCTTCTCGACCGGCACTACATTGGCTAACCAAGTCAGGTATTGTTCTTCACGGACAAATTTAGCGTCTATTAGCTTTTTTAACTTCGGCTATGACTTGTTGTTCGATTTCTAGACGCATTCTTCCGGGACCTCGTCCGACCGGGACGAAGTAGGTTCCACTCCTAGCTTATGAACTCGCGACCTCCGGAGCTAATCCCGGCATTTCATCGTAGCTCCAAGCAAAACAATCTTTAAATTCTATTAATAACTCGATTATTTCTTCGGAGTCTTCTTTATCGAGTAAGGAGCTAACAAAGGTAGGCTCTAGGCTCTTCGCTAGTACCTAAGTTAACTTCCGTTAACTCATCTATCGTAGATTTGATTTCTTCTTCGAATTCGAGTGGAGCGTCTCCAATTTGTAAATCTTCGAGTTCGTCCGTAGTTTCCATGCAGCTTTCATCGGACTTGCAAGTGACAACTACAAAATTCGCATCGTCAACCGACCCTACCGTGCCGAATCCGAGTCCATGCTTTCAATCGGGTGACGACCGGAGTTATTCCATAATTTTTCAAAATGTTGTGATTGGCCTTTTGTCCATTGTCGAGGTAAGAAACCACGTTGAATTAAATTTTGAACACAGTGGAGAGTACCACTCAAAAGGTAATTCCATTAATTCCGATGAAGTGACATCTTCAAATTGTACATTATTTTCGCTTTGAGGAAGAAGCACCACGGTAGAATTCGATTGGCCTCGCACCGTCGTTACGTACCTCTTCGACCACCATACCCTCGATCTTATTAGAATGGATCGGGGTTAGGGTCATAAGTATGTACGTAGTGGTTAATCTTATCGTACATCGATTTATATTCTTCGTTCTTTTCATCTTCGAGGAGATCTTCGAATTGCGGCTTCTTTCGACTTATTGTTGCCGCTTCTTGCTTCGATTTCCTTTTCTTCTTCGTAACTATCATTCCAATCAACATTGATGGCCGGTTTCCTCCGTCCAACTCGTCCTAACGTCTCTACCACGACCTCGTCCCCGCCTCGACCTCGGATGCGAGTCGAGGAGAAACCTTCACCATCTCGCCGTAAGGGAGTGGTGAGTGATCGTTGGACTAGAACCTCGGGTTCTTCGTTGTCCCGAACTTTCTTTGCTTCATTTGTTATGGTATCTCCGGAGAAGATCGTTTTCTTTGCGGTGCATAATAAGCCGCATCTTCATGGATTCCAATCTCATGTACGGAGAATGGTCGCAAGTCGCCTTCGATGCACTCGTTCCCCTCCATCGTAGTATTCGATGCACCGGTGCGCAGATGATGGTACCATCCTGTTTTCATGTATCCATGGTCGGCCCAGCAGAGCATTGAACGACCTTTCTAAATCAATTATGTGAAATTTTGCGGTTGTCTTTGCTAAGTCACCGGTCTTCATCAGTAGCGTTATTGACCCGAGGGCTCTTTCTCCTTTCTGGTTGAATACTCTTAATAACATTTTGTCGGCCTCAAGCTCACGAGCATCAATTTCCAAGTATGCTAGTGTTCGAAGACTCATTATGTTGATTGATGCTCCCGGATCCACCAATACTCCGAGAGCGTAAACTTCCCAATTGTAACCGAAATGTACAACGATCGGTCGTGATCTCGCCGTCCCAAGTAGTAAGTCATCGTCCGTGAAGGTAACGCCCGTCGTTCCTTTAACGAGCAAACCTCATCTAAGGAATCTCCGGCCATTTGAGCTAAGCAAATTTCTCGGATCAAGTAAGGCCTCGATCGAGCTTCTCTCATCTCCTTTCGATAAGATGAGAGCATCGTAAATGCTCGGCCGGTCGGTAGTTTCCTAAGATGGCCTAGCACGTTGTAGTCCACTTTGTTTCCATGTGTCTCGACTTCTTCTCGAATGGGTATTTCTTCCGTCGGGGTTGGTTCTTCTTGAACAACTACCCGCTTTCCTTTGTCCTTTCGGACCCATTCTCGGAGGTAGAACTCTTCCACTTCTTAAGTCGACTTCGTAATTTCTTCGAATCTAGTGTCGAACTTGTCGGTGTCTCCTCCCGAATCGGAATGATGTGCTCTTCCGCATTATCTTCAAAATCGAAGGCTCTAACTCTATCGTAACCGGAGCTCCTCGAAACTCACAGCATAGATCCATTGCTTGTCGAACTCTCGTAGCCTCCTCGATGGATGTCTTCTTCGTTATTTTGATCGTCGAGATCGTGTATGATTTGAGAATTGTCGTTGGTATCGAAATCGATGTCCGGATTGTCGCTAGTTACGTAAGCGTTAGAAACAACCAAAACGTAGCCAACGCCATCACCCTTATCATTATATGATCCCACCGAAGTGAGCAGATAATCATACAAAATCGAGGTTCGAGGGATTTCTCCCCGAATCGGAAACAACTATCCTAGGATAAGCAGCCTCTAGTCTAGCCTTAGGAGTCTCGGTCCCCTCTTCTTCGTCAATTTTCTTCTTTTCTTCGATCGTCTCCCGTCGAGGTGGTTCTTCTATCGCAAGTGATAAGTATCGGCTTAACGTGTCTCGAACTCGAATCGAAGCCCGCACCGAAGCGGTTCGGATGTCGTCTAAAATCTTCTTCGAAGACCTTGTCCGAGCGGTAGTCCATCCATCGTCGCTTGCATAGGGATCTATCTGAATGACGGGATCGGCTGAGATAACATCGACGGAACCTCCTTTCGGGGTTCCTTCATGTACTCCTTCGGGATTGTTATATTTCCTTTCCGAAGGTCGTCGTTGAGCCAACTTTTAAAGGTAATGCAATCTTCTATCTTGTGCCCAAGCATCCGGTGGTAGGGGCAAAAGTTGGGATCACCGTTCTTGTTGACTTCCTCCGGTCTTTTAGGTTCCGGCAGTCTGAAATCCGGAGTCTTCATTAGGCTACGGAACATTTTCGATATCGCTTCATTTTTGAACGGATATTCTCTCGCTCGAAGCTTCCTTAATGTACGTTGCGGACGAGGCGGTTGTTCATACCGGCGGAGACGACCGATAGCCGGACCGGGCTGCCGGCAATTCGTTGTGGTTGATGCGGCCGTTTCGGTGGTATTTCGCATCGGCTTTCGCCTTTGTCAACCGCCGCAACGATCACGGATTTCTTTTGGAAGGTCTTCACCGGCTTCTGCTTGTCCGTCTTGTCGGCGAAACTTAATTGCTTCACCTCTTCTTGCAAGCTTCCGGCCTTGCTTAACAACTTCTCAAAAGTCTTAATAGTGAATCCTTTGAGGAGAAGTGCTATCGGGCCGTGAATGCTTTTAAGCAAGATGCCGATCGCATGTTGTTCTTGCAATTGTGGTTCACACTTCATGCTTAAGTTTCTCCATCGAAGTATGTAATCCACCAAAGTTTCATTCGGCCTTTGTTTCTCTACCACTAAATCACCTATAGTGATGTGGTGCCGAGCTCCGCAAATCGCTCGATGAAGAGGCTCTCTAGCTCCGAGAATGTCTTCACCGAGCCATCGGGTACCCCGCATACCGCCGAAGGCGATTCCCGACGCATCGCCGACGAACCGTCGGAAGAGTAGCGCATCGCTCCCACCGGCATTGCAACAACCGGCACGAAAGTGTGCAACATGCCGTCTGGGGTTCCCTGTTCCATCGAATGTCTCGAACCGCAGGTGGTACGAAGCCTTTCGGTATTGGACGACGTCGAATTCTTCCGGGTAAGGTCTACCCGTCCGAATGGATGTCCCGTTCTTCGATTGTGCTAAGGCTTCTCGCACTCGCCGTTCTACCAAGTTATCGATATCCTTTTCGTGGATCATACTTTGTGTTGTATCCTTTTTCACTGGTCATCCCCATCGACGGATGTAATCTCCTTTCCTCCGTCTACAATGTGAATGACCTCCGGGGGTGTCTCTCTATGTGGTTGTACTCGACTCCGGAGAGTGGCCGCAGCTACGGCCATCTCTTCCATCCTTTTCGCCATTTGAGCGATCGTGTCGTCTTTTTCCCGAAGCCGTCTTCTCATCGCTCCGGCTCCTCTCTTTTCGGCCGCAGGAGCACCTTGCGAAGCCGATGAAGCTCGTGTCTCAACCATGTTGATTTCTGCATATTCGTCGTCCATGAACTCCGATGAATCGATCTCATCTCTGAACTTTTCTTCTCTTTCTTTTGCCAACCGTCGGATGTCGGTTCTCAACTTTTCCATGACATCTTCTAGCGGAGCTTTCTGTGTGTCTTTTCGGTTGTCATGCGATAGTTGCCGGGTCCCCTTTTCATGAGTCCCCTTTATCGCAGTAGCGCTTTCTTCAGATTCTAGCCTCCTGGCGAGACTTTCTTTTTCGGGCTGCTGTTTCAATCTCAATCGCCCGAGTAGTGGGACGCCATACCATCCTTCTAGCAGCCAGAAGGTCCAGGACCGCATGGTCCGTCTGGCCAAATGCTCGGAAGGTGGTATCCTCCCTAATCTGTAATCCCGAGACAACAATGGGCGGACTAGCCTTCATTCTCTTGCTCGGCTTTTCCGTCATGATGGCGGGCTCTACTCGTGGCCCAAGACGGGATTCGACCGGCACCCGCCCTATCCTTCGTAGAATTTCCGATACGGGGCAGCTTTTCCTTCCTTGCTAACTTTTCTACCAAAGTTTGCAGTCGAGCAAACGACGTAGTTCTAGTTCTTTTCGCGGCTATCGTCGTAGTATGCGGGCCGAGGTAATGTGGCAGCAATCTTGCGAACATTCTCCTCATCCTCTCGCAACGGAGAGGGGATGGAACCCGCTTCCTCCCAAAAGTGGTATGTAGTCGGGCAACGGTGTATATTCCGGTAGCGGTGTATATCTCGGCAGCCTCCGGAATTTCCTCCAGAAAGCAATTTCGAGCAGCTCCGGCTTCTCCGGCGATCCTTCTACTTCGTTTCTTCTTCGGGTCTTTGTCGGTGACGGAATCTTCGAACCGGACCCGATTTCGAAAACGAAGGTCTTACAGAAGATCCGTACCCTCCACGGTGACAGGTTTACCATAATCTCGGATTTCTTTCCCCTTTGATTCGCGTAAGTCGGGGTAGGTGCGAAACAACTAGACCAGTGGGGGTAGTAAGAACAGTCCTCCTGCGGACGGCAGATACTCCTCCTAGTCGGGATCCTTTGCAGGGGAGGAAACTCTTGGGTCGACCTAAGGTTGAACTCAAGCAGTGGCTCCTCAGCTTCAGATACCTTGTTTGTTAGTGCAAAGAGGGAGACGTCGGTGACCTCGACGTTCGTGTTTTCAAATCCTCGTCCAAATCGGATGATCCCATTGTCTGGGCAGACTCATCCTTATAGACAGCCGAAGTCCAATCCGTTGGTGAAGGAGAAAATCGGCTTCGGGCTTCCATTTCGCAGTGGTAGATTATGGTTGTCGGTCCCAAGTTATGCTTCTTTTCTTTGTGACGAAAAGAAAGGAATTGAAAAGAGCCCGAACTCATTCTTGTTCATGTATTTTTAAGAGGGAATCATTTGTTAAAAGAGTCACTTATTAGAGGGTTTGTTTATTTAGAACGGAATGTTCAAAGGTGTAGAGAAGGTAAGGAATCCGATTCGAGTTGGAAAGGAAAAGAAAGTCTTAAGCAAGACTTTTCGACTCGAAGGCTCATTCCTAAACTAACACCTATCGGGGTCCACCCCACCTCAAAAATGAGGTAAAAGGATCTCGGAACCTCTCTGTTTAGAGGTGTCTAAACAAATGGCTCCTAAATCCGAGAGAATGTTGGCTATACTTGTCCAAGGTAGAAATGAACATAGTATTCCAACTGAAAGAAGGGTAGTTCGATCCACAAGGACATGGATACACTTCCGATTTTTGAAAGCGGAATTATCCGATTAAAATGGAGAGAGGAATTTTCTCCGAACGGAGTTGCTGTAAATCTGTCAGGCATATTTTTAGGTTGTGTTTTATTTTGAAGAGGGGTCGCCTAACAGAAATCTGTCGGCGAATTTTTAATTTAATTAAAATAAATAATTTGAAAAGTAGTATTTGATTTTGAAAATAATTTCAAATTTGAAGGTTTTAAGATATGAGACTAAACCAATCTCACATCCCAAATAGTTTATATAAACGAGCACCGCACCACAAACCGTGTATCTATCCCTAAGGATAGACACACTGCTTGACGGTGGGGCTCGATTAAATAAACTAGAAGATTTGTGACATCCGTTTGGTCTGCGAACCAATTTTATAAGCCGACAAAATTCCCTCGCTTAATATGAAAACATTAAACAGGGTTTATATTACCCGGGTTCTTCAAAATTCCTATAAGGGCAAGCCCCTATAGTTAATTACATCTTAAGTGACGGGAATCACCTAAGAAAACTCTCGATAATAATCAATAATTCGCCCTCAAGGATTTCAAAGTTTAAGTTTTCAAGGGATTGAATTTTGGAATTTCAATAGGGAATGGATCAAGTTTGGAACATTTTGTTTTGTGAATCCAAAGGAAGAAAAGTAGGAGAAACCACAGATTCGAAGTGAACTTCGGTAATTTCCCGACTATCCTATTGTGTGGCTTAAATTTAGGAAAATCCTAATGTTTATTTAAATGTTTTGATTTTGTCAATTTTAATTAATTAGGACTTATATTTATATGATAGAATCATACAAATAGCCTCGAAGATGTGAGGGTTTATGTCGTATTAGACGACTACCTCGGAATCCTAAGTCGGGTTAGGGCTTAATTTGCAAGGCAAATGCCTAACAAAAGGTTAAGGATTTATGTTGCACTAGGCAAACTACCTCGAAATCCTATGGCTTGGTTATTTAATTCTAGGAAAGTTTTCTTGAAGTAGGTTCAAGTTTTGTTGATGACGATGGCCGTGCTGCCCACCATGCTCCGAGCTCCTTATTGTTGCAGAGGTTTAGTTTTAGAAATCATAAATCAGGAGATGAGAAAAGTGTTTTGGTTTAGAGAAAATCTTAATTTCGAGGTGATTTTTTATGTTTTAATTAAAACAAATCTTAAAGTTGATTATAACGACACCGGTTAAGATCCCACGGTTCCATCCTTCCGGCATCATTATTTTTATCGTATTCACTTAGTCCGGATGAATTTGCTAAACTCAACCGAATGAGTTCCACACTTTCATTTAGACCGTGGAAAATCCCGTTAGCAACACGTAGGTTACATCATCCGAGGTATTCCCGATCATCCAACGAGACGTTTTAATTTAGTTGCAATTGTAGTTTTGTGTTCTATTTGTGATTAAATTTTGAGTTGTTTTATATTTTGAAATGTTGTGGCGGTGAATTTTATCTTGCAATGACTTTTAATTTAGTTTTGGTTTCAGCTTTAGGGGCTATCCTAAAGGTGTGGGTTTTCATGCAACAGTTGTCTTATCATGCAAGAAAAGTAAAGTGCATTTCGCAATAAAGTAAATTGCAATAATGTAAATTGCAAGAGAGTAAATTGCAATAAAATAAAAGCGTACCCGGAGGGTCTTCCCGTCATCCCAAGCTACACTTAAAACACAATTAGAATATTTAAGCAAGTTCCTAGTAAAGCTAAGGGAAAGGTTATGGTTTTCTACCAAATTCCTAATCCTATAGCTAGTCATCTCCTACGACGTCTAGGTTCTTTGTGTTTTTTTGTTTAAGGACGATTTTTCTTCATCAAAGAATAATTAAATTCAATTTTTCTTATAAACATCCTATCGTATCGAGGAAGTGCTTAAGACAAATCTTAAACATCTTTTCAATATTGCTAGAATTGTTTTAAGTCCAAATGAATTCGATTATATAAATGAATTAATCGTCCGGGATTCAAGTTTTGTTAACTTACTCAGATGAACTAGGACATTTGAATATCCTATAAGTGAAGTAACATTTCATTTAATGTCCTATTTAGGAGTTATGATAACTAAAGCTTTTGAGGGTAAATCGGTGTTCAAATGGTTTGTGATTTAGTTTAATTTCCATTAATGAGTTTAAATTGGAATAAGTTGTTCAAGTTATTTTAGATTTATTTTGAATTCTTTATGTCTTAGGTGATGTTATATTTAATTTAATTTAATTTAATTGAGTTTTAATTTAATTTAATTCAATAGAGTTTGATTTGATGTTAAATTAGTTTAATTTGATTTGATTTAATTTTAATTTAATTTGATTTAATTTACTTAATTTAATTTAATTTAATTATTCAATTTAATTTAATTTGTTTAATTTAATTTAGTTTAATTTAATTATTCAATTTAATTTAATTTATTTAATTTAATTTAATTTAATTTGATTTAATTTACTTAATTTAATTTAATTTAATTATTCAATTTAATTTAATTTATTTAATTTAATTTAATTTAATTTGATTGTTTAATTTAATTTAATTTGATTTAATTTAATTTAATTTAGTTTAATTTAATTGTTTAGTTTAATTTAATTTGATTTAATTTAATTTAATTATTTAATTTAATTTAATTTATTTAATTTAATTTAATTTTAATTTAATTTTATTTTTTAAATTTTAATTGAATTTTTTTAAAAGAGTTTAATAATTTAATTTTAGTTTAATGATTAAGTCTTTTAATATTTTAAATTTGAGTTATCATTTTAATTAAGAATTGAATATTAATGAGATAATTAATTTAGGGATTTTTAAATTAAAGAATAAATCTCTTCCTAATAATATCCCTATTTTAATAATTCCAATTTTATTATTCTTCCAAATTTAATCCATTATTTAATTAAATTTTAATCATTTTAAAATTGCTTAATGGGTTTCTACCCTTTAATTATTTAAATTTCAATCATCCAAATCAGATTAGGATCAAATATTTTACTTGTTAATTTTTTATTAAACCTAAAAAATTTAATTAAGGATTAAAATTTTAATTACCACTTTACCCTTTAAGCTTAATAATTTCATAACTCACTAAATTGAACTCAAATGAACTTGAAATTCTTATGTGACTTCACTCATGTGTCAATAAAGACATGAGAGGAGAAAATGTGATTTTTCTGTATTTAATTTATTTATATAATTATTTTTGGTGAAAAATAGAGATTTCCAAGGAAAATTTAATAACATGACCAAGGGAAAGTTTCTGTCCTTAAGAAAATTAGGGGACATTCCTAATGACCAGAGAACCACTTGGACCAATTTTGGTGATTTTTTGAATTATATTATTTTTATTATAATTATTTTAAGTTTTGGAGTGTTAATTAATTTAAAAATAAAATAAATGTTGAAAAATGAATTTTATATTTTTTAAAAATCTCTCTAATATCAAGGAAATCAGAGAAGCAAATTTTGCAATTTTCTGATTTTTCTATGATTTATTATAATTATTTTAGTGAAAATGCTAGAAAATACATTTTTTTAATTTTAAAATTACCTTAAAGCTTTAAAATTTAATATCTCACTAAATAGACCTAAGAAAAATGTGGGATTTGTTCCTATGTGATTAAAATTCAAAATGTGACATTTTGGTGAATTTTATTATTTTTGTGATTTTTATTATTTTTTAATTATTAAAAATATTAAAATATTATTAAAAATCAACTTTTTTAGAAAATTGAAATTTTAATTTTCCTAGATTCCCCTGATATCAAAGAGGCCCCAAAACCAATTTAGTGAATTTTTGAAAGGTATTTTAAAAGTTATGAATTTTTAAAGTTTAAAATGGCTAAGTGGCTTAATCAACCCAATTAGTGGGGCTAACCAAGTCCAATTGACCTCAAACTTTTATGGTGGATTTCTCTGATCCTAAAGGTCAGTGGAGAATTGATTTCAAGTCAATTTGATGCCCGGTTAACTCTAATTAAATAAAGACCTATTTTGGGTGTTTAAGCCAATTAGGGTTGTTTTAAATGAACTAAGTCAAAACCTATTTTTCCTAGGGTTCTCTCGGTCATAAGGATCATCACCAAATTTTCCTAGAATTTATTTCACAACATGCTATTTAT
This sequence comes from Papilionanthe hookeriana x Papilionanthe teres, assembly GCA_022702705.1. NCBI lineage: Eukaryota > Viridiplantae > Streptophyta > Magnoliopsida > Asparagales > Orchidaceae > Papilionanthe > Papilionanthe hookeriana x Papilionanthe teres. Next base: position 117,720,212 of record CM040427.1, read on the forward strand.
TGGAATTAAAATATTCAAAACAAGTAACATGAACTTGAAAAATCAATAACTCTTCATAGGATAGCCTCCGACTTTGGAAAATTCAGGGAATGTTCCCAAATTCGGAGGCTTCAAAGCCCTATGGTCTCATGCCATGGTGAATTGTATACATGCATGGAGAATTAAAATAATGCAGAGAGTAAATAAATTATAAAAAATAAAATACTTCATGAAATTAAATGATTTCTTTTCCACATTATTCTCCTCTCGTTCACCGAGCAAGAGGGTATTTTTATTTTATTTTTCCGATTTTTCTACACGGAGATATGAATTTTTGAAGTTTAGGGAATTAAATAAATAGAAAAAACCCTAATTTTCTATTTATCCACGCGGCGCCGCGTCAACCTCGGCAGCTCCGAACGCACACGCGTCGCGCTCCCATTCGACGCCGCCACCTGAGTCAGCAGCCCGGGCCCCGCGGTTCTCGTACCGTCTCCTGGTCCGACGCCATCTGAACCGTTCGTCCGCGCGTGTATTGAATGGACGACATCCGTTCATCGTCCCCGAGCGTCCTCACCCGAGAGCCGTCCACACTAAATCCCTAAGATCTCACTCGATACTCAATGGATTTTCATGTTCTTATGCTCTATGGATTCGTCTTGAAGAGACGAACACATCTATACTGGCTAACATGCATCGAAATTAAGGCATTTGAAATGGAGAATCTCCGAAGCTCGGGATAAAGAATTAGCTCATACCTTTGCTCGGAGAAGTGTGGCTTCAATCCGAGAGTTGTTGCACCTTCGATCGGATCCCAGCGAAGCTCCGGATGAAGTCTCCCGGTCCGGTGAATCGCTCGGATGTGATTTCGACCAAGCCCGATCACAAAGCTTGGAGGGCTTGAGCAACCGGGTGGCTCCGGAGATGGGGCTTTTGCTGGTGGACACCTTCCCTCGGTCCGGTGAAGGTGTAGAACCAATCAATTCGGGAATTGGCTCACTCGTGGAGAAGTGTCCTGGTTTTGGGTGGAATTTCGACTGGGAAATTGGATTTTATCAGTGGGGATTAGGGCAAATTGACACTGGGGATCTACTACTCTAAGGGTGGAGAAGGGTCTGGAACAATTTTGGCAGAGTTTCGGCAAGGTTTGTGCTCAGCTCCTCCCATGGCCGAGAGGGGTGGAGTTTAAATAGGAGAGGGTGGAGGGCCACCCAGGGCAGTCCTAAGGCCAAAGAGTCATATAGGAACTTATCCTTTAAACTTCCACATCTGATTTCAACCCTCTAGGTGATTAGGGGTCTACAGTCAAGTTTGTGGAGTTTGTAGGGAGTTAAGAAGTGGTTTGAATTTCTAAAAGGTGGGTCCCAATTCTAGTCTTCTAAGACGAGTCAAAGGAAAAGCCTAAGGCTAGATCCTAAGTACTAAAGAGAAGAAGAGAAGACCTCATCAAAAATGAGGTCGAGAGCAATTCCCGGAGCCGGAGACTTCATCTGGAGCTTCCTTGGGTGCAATCGAAGGTGCCACAACTCTCTGATTGAAGCTTCACTTCTCAGAGCCAAGGTATGGATCACTTCTCCCTCCCAAGCTTCTGTAAATTCTCCATTTCATTTGAATCAATTTCATAACATGTAAACCATATGGATGTGTTCGTCTCCTCAAGAAGAATCCATAGAGAATAAGAACACAAAAATCCGTTGAGAAATGAGTGATATCTTAGGGTTTGAGTGTGGACGGCTCTCGGGACACACCAGTCGGAGATGATGATCGGCCGCCATTAGATCGAGCATGTATCGAATGGACGGTGCAGATCACGTCGGATCAGAAGATGGAGCGAGACCGCGGGACGCCTGGCTGCTGACTCAGGTAGCGGCGTCAAATAAGAGCGCCCCGCGTGGGCTTTCGGAGCTGCCGAGGATGAGTCGGCGCTGCGTGGATAAGTAGGAAATTAGGGGTATTTTTGATTTATTTAAATACCCAGAACTTAAAAAATCCATATCTTTGCATAAAAAAATCATAAAAATAAACTAAAAATACCCTCTTACTCAGTGAATAGAGGAAAACAATGTGAAAAAAGAATTAAGTTAATTTGAAGAGTATTTTATTTTTAATTAATTATTTACTCATTCCAGTGTTTTAATTCTTCACTTAAACACACAATTCAGCATGGCATTAAACCATAGGGCTTTTGTAGCCTCTGTTCTTGGAAACATTCTCTGAATTTTCTAAGGTCAGAGGCCATCTCTATGGCAAGTTATTGATTTTTCAAAATTTAAGTGTCTATTTTGGCATTTTAATTCCAATAATTAGCATGTTGCTTACAAAATTCTAGAAAAATTTAGAATGGTATCTTATAACTAGAGGACCTTAGGGAAATTTTGCTTTGGTTTGATTCCTCAAGAATAACCCTAATTGGTCTAAACATTCAAAACTAAATTTTAATTAAATAGGGATAACCATACATCAAAATCACTTGAAAACAATTCTCCACTGGTCTTTAGGATCAGAGGGACCTCACATAAAAATTTGAGCTCAATTGGAGTGATTAGCCTCGCTAAATGGACTAATTAAGTTACATGACCAAAATTAAACTTTAAAAATTCATAACTCCAAAAATACATTTAAAAAATTCACCAAAATGGTTTTGGGGCTTCTCTGATGTTAGAGGAGTCTAAAAAAAATTAAAATTAGAATTTTCTAAAAATTTTCATTTTTAATCATATTTTAATATTTTAATAATTAAAAAATCATAAAAGTCACAAAAATATTAAAAATCATAAAAATATCACATTTTGACTCCTAATCACATAAGAACAAACCTAATATTTTTCCTAAGTCTCTAGGTTAAGATATTGAATTTTAAATGCTTAAAACAATTTTTAATACTAAAAAATGAATTTCCTTACATTTTCACTAAATTAATTCTATTAAATCAAAAAAAAATCAAAAAAATATAAAATTCATTTCTCTGAACTCTTTGAGGTCAGAGAGATTTATGAAAAATATATAATCCATTTTTCAACTTTAATTTTATTTTATAATTAATTAACACTCCAAAACTCAAAATAATCATAATAAATAAAATATAATTTCAAAAATCACCAAAATTGGTCCAAGTGGTCCTCTGGTCAATAGGACATCCCATAATTTTCTTAAGGATAGAAACCTTGCCTTGGTCATGTTGTTGAATTTCCATTGAAAATCCCTATTTTTCATTGGAATAATTATATAAATTAAATTAAAAATAGAAAAATCACATTTTCTCTTCTAATGTCTTAATTGACATTTGAGTTAAGTGAAATAAAATTTTAAGCTCATTTGAGCTCAATTTGATGAGTTATGAAATAATTAGGCTTAAAAGAGCATAATAGTAATTAAGAATTTTAACCCCTAATTAAAATTTTAGGTTTAATCAAAATTATTAGGTAAATTATTTGGGGTAAATTATTTTTCATACAAAGATCACTTGAAAGCAAATCTAAAAAAAACTTGAAACTTCAAAATCAACCTAAAAAATAATTTATAATTAAAAATCAAACCAATTAAAAATTAACCTAAAATATTTCAATTAAATTAAAATATTAAATTAAAATTAAATCATTAAAATCTAAATTAAATAATCTAAACATCTCTTTCAACCCAAATTAATCTAATATATTGAGATCATTTAAAATGTAAAGATTTAATTAAATTAAAACAACTTGAACACTATTCCAAACTTAAAATTATTAAAATTTCATAACTAAATTAAACCACATTAAATCATCAATTCAAATTTTAAATTACTAAAATCTTTCATAAATTACTTTGCCCTTAAAGGCTTTCGTTATCATAACTCTTAAATGGAGCATTAAGTGAAATGCCACTTTACTCATAGGATAATCAAACATCCTAATTCTCTGAGCAAGAAGCAAAATTCAACTAAATTCTTAGATGATTAATTCACGAGTACAATAAAATTCATTTGGACTCAAAATAATCTCAGAAGTATTGAAAAGATGTTTAGGACTCGTCCTAAGCGCTTTCTCACTATGACGAGATGTTTTAGAAGAACATTTTAACTTAATTGTTCTTTGATGAAGAAAATCAGCCCTAACAAAACACACAAGAACCTAGACGTCATAGGGATTGACTAGCAATAGGATTAGGACTTTGGTAGACAACCAAAACCTTTCCTTAGCTTTACCTAGGTGTTTTCTTGCAAATATATAAATGCCTTAACATGTGTTTTAAGTGTAGCTTGGAATGACGGGAAGACCCTCGAGGTATGCTTTTATTTTATTGCAATTTACTTACCTGCACTGTACTTTATTTTTCTTGCATGTTAAACAAGATTGACACCCTACATGAAAACTGAAACCTTTAGGATAGCCACAAAACTGAAACCCAAAACTAAATTAAAAGTCACAACAAGATAAAATTCACCTCTACAACATTTCAAAATATAAAACAACTCAAAATTTAATCACAAATAGAACACAAAACTACAACTATAACTAAATTAAAACATCTTGTTGGATGATCGGGAATACCTCGGATGATGTAACCTACGTGTTGCTAACTGGATTTCCCACGGTCTAAATGAAAGTGTGGAACTCATTCAATTGAGTTTAGCAAATTCATCTGGACTAAGTGAATCCGATAAAAATAACGGTGCCGGAATGATGGAACCGTGGGATCTTAACCGGTGTTGTTATAATCAACTTTAAGATTCCCATAATAAAACATTAAAGACATTTGGACTTTAAGACTTTTCTAAACCAAAACACTTCTCTCATCTCCTGATTTTCACTTTCTAAAACTAAGCCTTTGCAATGACAAGAAGCTTGGAGCACGGTGGGCAGCACAACCATCTTCTTCAACAAAACTCGGGTCTACTTCAGCAAAACCATTCTTAGAATTAAATAACCAAGCCATAGGATTTCGAGGTTGTTTGCTTAGTGCAACATAAATCGTCAAGCTTTTTGTTAGGCATTTGCATAATCATGTTATGCAAATTAAGCCCTAACCAGTCTTAGGATTCCGAGGTAGTTGTTTGGTACGACATAAGCCCTCACATCTCCAAGGCTATTTGTATGATTATATCATACAAATATAAGTCATAATTAACTAAAATTGGCAGGATTACAACATTAAACATACTCTTAAATTGAATCCAAACAATAGGATAGTTTGGGAAGTTGCCAAGATTCTTCATGGATCCTCAACTTCTCCTACTTCTCTTCTTTCGGACACCTGAAAATAATTGTTCCAAATTTGATCCATTCCCTATTGAAATCTCCAAAATCCAATCCTTTGAAAACCTTAAATTTTGAAATTCTTGAGAGCAAAATCAATGATCATTATCGAGAGTTTTCTTAAATGATTCCTGTCATTTAAGATGTAATTAACTATAGGTGCTTGCCCTTATAGGGAACTTTATGAACCCAGGTAATATAAACCTTGCTTAATTCCCTTATATTAAGCAGGGGAACTTGTTGGCTTATAAAATTGGTTCACAGACCAAACAGATGTCACAAATCTTCTAGTTTATTTAATCGAGCCCCATCGTCAAGCAGTGTGTTTGTCCTTCGAGATATATACACGGTTTGTGATGTGGTGCTCGTTTATATAAACTATTTGAGATGTGAGATCGGTTTGATTTCATATCTTAAAATTTTCAAACTTAAAATTATTTTCAAAATCAAATCCTACTTTCTAAATTATATATATATATATATTCTCTGACAATTTATGTAAGCTACCCCTTTTCAAAATACAACTTAACCTAAAAATAAGCCGTACAATTGGCACATCATTTTTATTTCACAACATCAACACATCAGATGAAAAGGAGAAAGACAAAGAAATATACTCAAGACTCATGAGGAAAAGATGTCAAAAAATTGATTTCATATATATAAAGAACGACATACAAACAAAGTAAAGTAAAAATTACTTATCTCAAACTCTTCCCCAAGCGAATCTCAAGGAATTCCTTTGACTCCTCTTCTTTCTTCACAACAACACACACTTCTATCGTTAGAATAGTAAGGAAGAAAAAATCTCTCACTTTCCCTCTCCTCTCACACTCCTTAGAAGAGAAAAACAAAAACCTAACTTCCTACACAAAATGGAAAGAACTCACTCTCTAAACTCCAAACTCTTCTCTTCCTTTCTTCCCCCCTTTGAAATGTGGCTCCAAAAGTGTTTAAAATGCGGCCAAAACTGAATTCCCAAGAGTTTTCTCAAGCAACCTTTCAATATCTGGCCAAATACTTTAAATCTAGTACAAAATCGGGATAGGGCGCTGTCCGGCGCTGGTAGGAGCGCTGTTCGGTACATTATTCCGCCAAAACGTCGTAAATTTCTGGAAACTGGTGCTGTCTAGTGCTAGTTCAATAAAATACACTTTTGTCCTTTTTCGCACCAAATTTTCTCCTTTTCACTTCTTTTTGCTCCAAAGGCCTAAAATCATTTTATCTGCATGAAATCATCAAAAATACCTTCCTTTAAAGTGCAATATCATCAAAAATAGGTATGAAATGAATAGTAAAAAGCTATTAAATTTTCAGTGGATCAAGATCCCCAAAACTTAACCATTATTTGTCCTCAAGTAGTTCTAGTTAATACATAAAATTATGATTCACTGCAATGAACTTCTTTCTAGAATACCATAATTTTGATTTAGATAAGTATAGTAGTGAAATTTTCAGAAAGATATTTGAATAATTCAAGTAAATTCTGCAGGTGTAAGAATATCTAGTAATCAATTCTAAGAGTTTAGCTTTCTATTCTTTTCAAAAATGACTATAGATTGTTCTATTAAGGCACTTAAGAGAATTACATGAAAAAACGTTTATGAGAACACTACTAGTAAAGATACAATCCATACATATAAGTTCAGGATACTAATTATGTTTTTTCCCTTTAGGTAGGTCCAAGTGAAGCCAATTTTTTATTAGGCATCTCCTCAAGCTTCTACTCACTTCTCTCTTTTTTTTCTTTTGTTTTTTGAATTTCTTCTTTTCCTTTTGATTTTATTTTCTTTTCTTTTGCTTTTTTGTTTTTCTTCTTTTTTTTTCAGTGAGGATTACTATATCTGGATAGCCTTTAATGATTTTGAACTTCACCCTTCTCACCCTGAATTTGAAACATATCACATTCCTTACCTTATAAGCACTTATTTAGCTTATTAATGATTCATCATAGAGTCTCAATCCTTTCTTATCACATAAAATTTTAAGATTCTTAATATTTCAAACATACAATTTTTCTTACTTTGAATAATTGACTATAGTCCTATACTTTTATACCAAATATCTTACATTACAAAATTACTTTTCATTACCAAACACTTTCATTCAATTTCATAAAATACTTAAACAAAATTAAAATACAGTTATATGAAATTTAGCTCTATTACAAGAAATCATATTACTAATTTTTGAAAATAATTTTAAATGAGAACAATTAACAATTAGTCCTTTTTCCCCTTCCCCTAAACTTAGATTTTTGAATATATTTTACATGGAAGAAAGAAAAAAATCTAAATATAGCTCATACCTCAATATGCTGGCTTTTCATACCTTTGAGTATCAACAGGTTTTTCTTCATAAGATAGAACAGTAGACCTGAAATAATTAAGAAGCATTTTTATACACAAATATGGGTTAGAAGTTTATAAAGAAAAAGTTTAAAACACATTAAACAGTGCACATAACATTAACATCTAACTGTTAGTGGTACAAATTAAACTAACATTCCAAACACATAAAAACTTCACTATCACATCACATACATCAATAACAAAGTCTACTACAGGTACATCCAACACACATATAACATCTCAGATGCAAATCATAAGGAGTCTCAGGCACATCACAAATAAAAAACACAGATACATCACAAAGTTCAATGAAAAATAAAAATAAAAATAACAATACATAAACTACCAATCTTCATCTTCTGCGGAGCTCCACCATCATCAGGTTCTTCAGGAAGGTATGGAGTATACTTAGGGTAAGTAGGAAATAAATCATCAATGTCTCCCCTGAAAAATCTCATATGTGCGTCATGATAAGCTATCTCATATTCTCTCCACCGCACTTGATAATCATCATTAATTTTGTTCCTCACTTCTAGTCCCTCTACTCTGGTGTTTAACCTTTTCAATTGATCCATAACATCATCCAAAGTAGGCTCCCTAGATGTAGATCGTCTATCTCGACTAGAAGAAGGTTTATCAGCTCTTTTACTCCATTTCCATCCTACCTGGGCTTCATAAGTCTTCAGATTTAGTTTAGTAACAGGCTTCAGGGCGTGGACTACCTCATCATTATCTTCAATCACTACACCTGCCTGAATACATAAAGCATGAATCATAATGGGGTGTCCTAGTCCTCCTGTAGTCTCTCCTTTTGAGCTTGTCAAAATACTTTTTATGAATAATAGCCCCAATATTAATATTCTCCATTTTTTGAATACAATAATTCAGAACAGCTTTATCAACAGTAACATTACTGTGAAGGTTGGTAAGTAGTAGTCTTGCAGAAATGAAAAAATGTCAGATTTTTGATACATGATTCAAAGTAGAAAGGGGAAAATTAACTTTCATTCTCTGCTTAATGAAAAACTGGGTTTCCGACTTTCTTTTTCATTTTTGATCATTTTAAACCAGCTCCGATGTCTAATTGGTCTAATTAAGCATTGAATAACATCCTAAAGCCTTGGCAAATGATATATTCTTTTAACACAAACAACACATAACATTACTTTCATATATAAAATCCATGTGTCATACACATACCCACAACACTAAGCATTACATATTTTTAAGCTATATAATCTTAAATTCAGTGTTGCACACAACCACAACACAATAACGCTGAGAACTAAACAAACAATCTTGTCTAAAGATAACATTCAAACCAAATAAAGTAAAAACAAGCAAAGCAATCTGATATACAAATACAGAAATACACTAATCAAGTTTCATTCTTCCTTTAAACTATCATCAATTCTAAGATCTCCAATGGATTGAGAATGGACAAATAAATCGTAGAATGGACGAAACGAGAATTCTTTAATTGAATCCTCTTCAATCCACCCTTTTCTTCTCATCAATCGCGTCAAACTTCCTTCAAGATATCTAGAATTATCAAAGTGTTCCTTCATTCTCCAATCCAGATGATCAAAGTAATCAGAAAGATTGTTGATTGTATTCATCAGATGTTGTACTTCCTTCTCCAATTTCTTGATTTTCTTCAGGATGATCTGTGAACTTTCAAGAAAACAAGGAGGAATAGTTGCTGACCTTTGAGATGGTTAATCTTCAATAATGCTCATATCATTCATATCACCAATTGCCTGGTTACTATATGCATCTGCTGGGTCTATAGACTTCCAAGCCCATACTTTGATCCATGAACGATCAATCTCGAAATAGACTTAACAATTATTGAACCAACATCAATAGGCATTCCCATTTGAATACAATAATTCAGAATAACACACTCCTTAGTTACCTTACTGATTTTCATTGTCGGGAGAAATTTTGCACAAATGAAATATTGTAAGTGTATCGATGTAGGATTTAACAGTGTGGTCGAGAAACTTACATACCTGCTATCTCTTATCTCCCATTCATCACTTTCATCCGTCAGATATCAATATATGTCATTCATATTGTCTTTCGTCAGGGCAAAACTTGAATAGTAGCAGGTTGGCACAGTCTCCATCATATATAAATCATTAATCTTTGCAGGAGTAAATGTGACAAACCTACCTCGCACATAAACTGATCCTCGGTTGATTCCATGAAGATTTGCATAAAACTCCTTCACAACTGGGACAACTACAGCGGTAGTAGTATAACAAAATACTTCTGAATGTCTCTGAACAGTAATTTCATCAATTCTATTTGTAGGAGAATTTGTACCTCGATTTACAAATCCTCGCTCCTTAACCAATCTCATTTTTGACATATTTTTTTGAAAAGTCACGATGCCTCGAAACTTACGAACTTTCTACATTTGAACACATGAAATTTTTGAATTTCTATCGAGTCGGAATCCATTTGGATAAGAATGTGGGTCTTCCTCTTCGTTCCTTTGGAAGTTCCAACGTCTAGGGGCAGTTTTTGGAAGTTCTAATGGAGGCTTTAATGCCTAAAACTGCCAAAACTTGGATTTTAAAAACGATAAACAATTTTCTGAACAATAGCGATGTCCGACGCTGATCAGCGCTAGTTCAAATTCGCCAAAATTCACTTCATTCAAATTTTTTCCAGATTTCAATTCATTTCTTAAATATTATTAATGATGATTAAGGAAGAATAAGACTTAATTAAGCAACAAATAAACACAAATAACACATCAAACAAAGCAAACACTCAATAACTGTGGGTTGCCTCCCACAAAGCGCTTGGTTTAACATCGTCAGCTCAACATAACTTTCGATTATTCAGGTTGATCCAACATTAAAACCTCTTTAAAATTAAGTCTAATAACTTCAAAATATGGTTTTAATCTTTGGCAATTAACTTTGAATATTCTTCTAGATTTAGGGTCTTCGATAATCAGAGCTCCAAAATGATACGCTTATACGACAATGAAAGGTCCTATCCATCTAGATTTCAGTTTCCCAGGAAATAATTTCAATTTTGTATTGTATAATAAAACTTGTTATCCTGGTTTAAATTCCTTTTTTAAAATCTTCTGATCATGCCATATTATTCTTCTTTCCTTATATATTCTATCATTATCATATGATCCATTTAAGATTTCTTTCAATTCATTCAATTGCAACAGTCTCTTCTCACCAACATCTTTCAAATTAAAATTTAATTTCTTTATCGCCCAATATGCTTTATATTCTAATTGAACTGGCAAATGATAGGTTTTTCTAAAGATTAATTTGTAAGGGGACATTCTGATAATAGTTTTATAAGCAGTTTTGTATGCCCATAAAGCAGTATCTAATCTAGCAGACCAGTCCAATTTCTCAGGATTAAAAACTTTCTCCAAAATTCGTTTAATTTCACGATTAAATACCTCTGATAAATCATTAGTTTGGGGATGATAAGTTGTAGAGATTATGTGCACAATATTATATTTTTCCACCAATCTCTGAATTAGATTATTATTAAAATGGGATCCTCTATCAGTAATGATTACTCTAGGCATTCCATATCTTGTGAAAATATTCTTCATTAAAAATCTCGAAACACTTTTAGCATCACACCTAGGTAAAGTTATTGCCTCAATCTATTTTGATACATAATCAACAACAATCATTATATATATATATATATATATTTCCAAATTAAGGCATAAGTGCTCCCATAAAATCTAATCCCCATGCATTAAAAATTTTAACTTCCAGAGTAAAATTAAGAGGCATTTCATTTCTTCTAGATAAATTACCTATTCTTTGACATCGATCACAAGTTTTGATAAATTTATAAACATCTATGAAAAAGTTTAGGCCAATAAAATCTAGATTGCAAAATCTTATGTGCAATTCTATCAATTTCGAAATGTCCTCCAAATTCAGAATCATGACATTCTTGAATAATTTTTTCAGTTTCTTCATAAGGCACACATCTCCTAATAATAAAATCTTTACATTGCTTGTAGAGATAAGGATCATCCCAGAAATAAAATTTAGCATCATGCTTAAATTTTTTCTACTATTGCATTGTTAAATTAGGTGGTAAAATATTAGTAACGATGTAGTTCATAATATCACCATACACGGTAAATTTCCTTCAATAACACTGTATAATTGCTCATCAGGAAAAGTTTCAGTAATTTCCTTTTCAAAATCATCCAAACTAGGTTGTTCAAGTCTAGATAAATGATCAGCTATTTGTTTATCGATCCCTTTTCTATTAACAATCTCAAAATCAAATTCTTGTATTAAAGCATTCATTAAATCAGTCTTGGTTTTGCATCCTTCTTTTGCATTAAATATTTAATAGCAGAATGATCAGTATGCACTACGCATTTTGCTCCGATTAAGTAAGATTTAAATTTTTCAAAATCATATACAATCGCTAATAACACTCTCTCAGTAGTAGTGTAATTAATTTGAGTAGCAGTAAGAGTTTTACTATCATATTGTATAACTTTAAACATTTTATCATGTCTTTGCCCTAAAATAACTCCAATAGCGTAATCCCTAGCATCACACATTAGTTCAAATGGTTTCTCCTAACTAGGTGAAACTATTATAGGTGCAAAGTTAATTTTTCCTTCAATAGATTGAAAGCTTTTAAACATTCATTGTTAAAATCGAACATTCTCTCTTTTTTCAAAAGTTGGCATAGAGGCCTAGAAATTTTTGAAAAGTCTTTGATATATCACCTGTAGAATCTTACATGTCTCAAAAAGCTTCTTACCCCTCTCACAGTTGTTTGAGGTAGTAATTTTTCAATAAGATGAATTTTTGCAGGATTTACTTCCATACCATATTCAGATATTTTATGCCCAAGCACAATTCCTTCAGCAACCATTAATTGACACTTTTCCCAGTTTAGGACTAAATTTGTTATCTCGCATACCTCGAAAACGTTTTCTAAGTTGCATAGACATACATCAAATGAATCTCCAAATATTGAGAAATCATCCATAAACACTTCTATTCCATCATCGATTAAATTGCTAAATATGGATGTTGTACATATTTGAAATGTTACAGGTGCATTACATAATCTAAAGGGCATTCTTCTAAAAGCAAAAGCTCCATAAGGGCTAGTAAATGTGGTTTTCTCTCAATCCTCAGGAGCAATAGGTATTTGATGATAACCGGTATATCCATCTAGAAAGCAATAATACTTATGTCCAACAAGTCTGTCTAGCATTTGGTCTAAAAAGGGTAAAGGAAAGTGATCTTTTTGGTGGTGGTCTTTTATTTTCTATGATCAATACATATTCACCATCCAGTGACTTGTCTTGTCGTTATAATTTCATCCCAATCATTTAGATCAACAGTCACTCCTCGTTTCTTAGAAACACAATGAATTGGGCTCACCCAAACACTATCATAAATAGGATATATTATTTCAACATCTAACCACTTTAATATCTCTTTTTTAACCACTTCTTTCATTATTGGCTTTAGTCTCCTTTGTGGATCAACTCTTGGTTTGTGTTGTTCATCCAATAAAATTCTATGCATATAGATCGAAGGACTGATTCCTTTAATATCAGCTATGGACCAACCAAAAGCTTTTTTGCATCTTTCTAAAGTTTCTAATAATTTTTGTTCTTGATATTCATTTAAATCCGAAGATACAATGACCGGTAAAGTAGATAATTCTCCAAAAAACATGTACATAAAATGATTAGGAAGAATTTTTAGCTCAAGTTTAAGGGGTTTAATAAAAGATGAAATCAAACTTTTATCTCTATTATTCACTGTATCCAATCTTTCAATTTTTTCCTGAACAAAGTCTAACATTTCATTCTTCATATCATCTAAATCATCTTCATTTTCACTTTCATTTTCATCCTCACATTCTAGATTTTCTTCAAATAATTCTTTAAAATAATCTTCTCTCAAATAATCACAGACTTCCATTCGATAGCACTCGTCAACTTTTTCAGTTGAAGGGTGCTTCATAGATTTCAGAATATTGAAAGTTACCTCTTGGTCGTTCACTCTCATAGTTAATTCTCTTTTCTGAACATCAATCGTAGCTCTCCTAGTAGCAAGAAATGGTCTTCCCAAAATAATTGGAATTTATTTATCTTCCTCCATATCTAATATTATAAAGTCCACAGGAAAGATAAATTTATCCACCTTCACTAATACATCTTCCACAACTCCCTTAGGATAAGTGATAGAATGATAAGCAAGTTGAAGAGTCACAGATGTAGGTGAAATTTCTCCTATTCCCAATCTTTTGAAAGTTGATAAAGGCATAAGATTAATACTAGCTCCAAGATCACATAAAGCTCTTCCGAAAAAATTTTCACCTATTACGCACAGGATAGTGAAACTACCTTGGTCTTTAAGTTTTTCAAGAAGCTTTTTCTGGATAATTGCACTTCACTCACCGCTAAGTGAAACAGTCTCGTGGTCTTTAAACTTTCTCTTCCTTTTAATAATATCCTTCATAAACTTTGCATAATCAGGCATCTACTCTAATGCTTCAACAAAGGGAATATTAATCGTTAACTTCTTAAGAATTTCCAAAAATTTTGCAAATTTGTTATCCCTATTCCGTTTCTTTAGTCTTTGAGGAAAAGGAGGAGGTGGTTTTTTAATAGTTATCTTCATTAGTTCTATCGAATATTCATCTGGATATATCTTATCAAAACTTTTCTCAATGTTCACTTCCTCTCTTTCAGCTTCGACTTCTTTTTGAACTCTTGATTCTAATTATTTTCCACTCATTATTTGAATAGACTTAATTTACTCTTTGTTTTGATCTTTCGGGTTGATCTCAATATTATTAGAAAGATTCCCTGAAGGTCTATTATTAAGCGCAGTAAAGATATGTCCCAATTGATTTTCATTGTTCTTCATTGCAATGTTTTGAGCTTGAATTTGATTACCCATATTCAGAATAATTTCTACAGTAGACAACTTATTTTCCTTAAATTTTTTTATTACTATTAAAACCAGGAGGATAAGAAGGTTAAAAATTTGTATTTCTTTGGTTGTTTGGATTTCCAACTGGATTCATAGGATTGTTTCTCCATTGTGGGTTAACGAAAGCATTAGTATTATTCCAGTTAAAGTTTGGATGATTCCTCCAAGTAGGATTATAATAATTCAAATAAGTAATATTGACTTTATTATGTATAGCATTCAAGGTTTCATAAGACATTTGAGAGTTTGTCATATGTCCTGATGAATTTTCTTCTAACACTGGGGGTGTTAGAGAATAATTCATTCCATATTAATCTAATTTCTTAGAAAGTGCAGCAATTTGAGAGACTATCATAGTTATCACATCAGAATCATGAATACTGGCTACTCTCTTATGATTTACCCGCTCAGAGAGTCATTGAAAATTATTAGTAGGCATCTCTTCAATTAACGAATATGCTTCATCAATAGGTTTTGACATTAATGATCCACCAGCAGCAACATCGATAATCGATCTCAATGATCCTACTAATCCATTATAGATGGTTTGAATTATTAACCAGTCTGGTAAAGCATGGTGTGGCCACTTCATCAGAAGATCTTTAAATCTTTCCCAAGCAGCATATATGGATTCTCCATCAAACTGACTAAAAGATGTGATATCATTTCTCAACTTAGCAGTTTTGTAAGGAGGAAAATATTTCGACAGAAACTTATGTGAAAGCTCTCCCTAAGTTCTAATAGATCTAGGTGCTAACAAATTTAACCACACCTTAGCCTTATCCCTAAGTTAAAAAGGAAAAAGTCTAAGTCTAACAACATCATTCGACACTCCATCGTATTTAAAAGTAGCACATAGTTCTAGAAAACTAGCGAGATGTAAGTTAGGATCTTCATTAGGTGTTCCTCCAAATTGATTATTCTGTACCATTTGGATAATAACAAGTTTAAGCTCAAATGAATTAGCAGCAACATCAAGATTTTGAATAGTTAAGTGAATTTTATCTACTGTTGGATTAGCATAATCTCTTAAAGGTCTTGGAATATTTTCGTTTTGATTGTTCAAATTGTTCGCCATTTTGTGAGGATTTGTAGATTGTTGTTTTTGTTTTCGAATTTTTCTAATAGTACGCTCTAATTGAGAATCATCAGGCACTAAACCTATAGATCCAATACTACGCATACAAATGCAATAAAAACTCACTAAAAATAAATTGACACACACAACTATGACTTTTAATTCAAATATATGATTTCCAATACTACAAAAATAAATTTTAATAGTTACTTTTTTTTTACCTTGCCTCCCCAACAATGGCGCCAAAAACTTGGTGTGACTTTTTTATTTTGCTAAAATTAAAGAACTCAGATTTAGATATATATTATGATTTAAATAATAATGAGTCACACAATTAAAGCAAATATATGTATCACACAAGTAATACATGGCTCTAGTGGAGTCCTGGAATATCGATCCCACAAGGAAGCTTTACTTTTATGGCATAGCACAGAAATCTATTATCGAATCATAGAACAATTGCAAGTTGTTTAAATTAGAAAGTAAAGATAAATAGGTTCAGTTACTATATCTACAAAAGCAGGTTCTAAACTCTAGCAAGTTAAACTAATGCGAGACTAAATTTATAACAAAGTTTAGTTGTAAGAAAGCGTCTTCCTCCTTTCCATTCATAATGTGATGATTATTGTGACACAGATCAGTGATGCAAATGTATTGTGCCAAATAAGAGAATTCCTGTGCTTTACCCATATTTCAACGTATAAAGTACATTGGCTAATCCTAAGTTTAGTCTCCAGATCCAAGGTTAGGCTGGGAGGATACTGGCTCTCACTCTAGAGCTCCCACTTCCCTTCAACGGAAGGCTAACTCTCACTTCAGTTTTTAAACTTAGGATCAAATTGAGGATTTTCAGCCTGTCACTATGAAATCTCCAATTCTAAGCCCATCAAAGTATATTTCCCTATTTATTTGCATTCAACCCCCATGAACTTCACCATTCAAGGAATTTGAATGTGACCTTCATTTTTGTTGTGGAACTCATAATCCTTTCGGAACATATGTTTTCCAACAAGTTTTAACAATTCAATTGGCCAGATCAGAAAGTAAATGAAGTTCTAAGTGAAAAGGTTATCACAAATTTTTCATAATAAATCGACACATGATTTCCATTTCACAACATCAACACATCACATGAAAAGGAGAAAGACAAAGAAATATAATCAAGGCTCATGAGGAAAAGATGCCAAAACATGGATTTCATATATATAAACAACGTCATACAAACATAGTAAAGTAAAGATTACTTATCTCAAACTCTTCCCCAAGCGAATCTCAAGGAATTCCTTTGACTCATCTTCTTTCTTCACAACAATACACACTTCTCTCTTTAGAATAGTAAGAAAGAAGAAATATCTCAATTTCCCTCTCCTCTCACAGTCCTTAAAAGAGAAAAACAAAAACCTAACTTCCTACACAAAACAGAAAGAACTCACTCTCTAAACTCTAAACTCTTCTCTTCCTTTCTTCCCCCCTTTGAAATGTGTCTCTAAAAGTGTTTAAATTCGGCCAAAACTGAATTTCCAAGACTTTTCTCAAGAAACCTTTCAAAATCCATCTAAATACATTGAATCTAGTTTAAAATCGAGATAGGGTGCAGTCCGGTGCTGGTAGGAGCATCGTTCGATGCATTATTCCGAAAAAATGTCATAACTCTCTAGAAACTGGCGCTGTCCAGTGCTGGTCACAGCACCATTCGACACTAGTTCAATAAAATGCACTTTTGTCCTTTTTGCTCCAAATTTTTTCTTTTTCACTTTATTTTGTTCCAAAGGCCTAAAATCGTTGTACCTACACGAAATCATTAAAAATACCTTCCTTTAAAGTGGAATATCATAAAAAGCTGGTATGAAATGAAAAGTAAAAAGCTATCAAATTTTTAGTGGATCAGAGTGACAGATTGAAATCCCCAATTTGGTCATAGGGTTTGGAAACCAAAGTGAGAGTTAGCCTTCAGGGGAAGGGAAGGGGGAGCTCTGGAGTGAGAGCCAGTATCCTCCCAGCCTAATCACATATTTGGGGACTGAACTTAGGATTAGCCAATGTTCTTTATGCACTTAGAAAAGGGTAAAGAATAGGAATGCTCCTATTTGGCACGATACATTTGCATCACTGATCTATGTCACTAAATCATCAATTTATTATTGGAGAGGATGAAGATTCTTTCTTACATTTGAAATTTTATTATAATTTATTCTTGTGTTAGTTAAACTTGCTAGAAAGTTAGAACATAATTTGGTAGAATTAGTAAATGCAACTGTTTGTTTATCTTTTAATATTAGTAAATACTTGTAATTGTGCTGTGATTCGAGAAGTGATTTTTGTACTACATTATAAAATTAATTGCATCTCTATGGGATCGATAACCAGGACTCCACTAGAGCCCTATATTACTTGAGTGATACATATATTTATGTTTAATTTTGCGACTCGATAGAAAACTAAATCAATATATATATATATATATATATATATATATATATATATATATATATATATATATATATATATATATATATATATATATATATATATATATATATATCGTGTGTGTGTGTGTGTGTGTGTGTGTGTGTGTGTGTATGTGTGTATATATATATATATATGTGTGTGTATATATATATATATATATATATGTGTGTATATATATATATATACACATATATATATATATATACATACATACATATATATATATATATACATACATATATATATATATATATATATACAAATTTGAGTTCATAAATTTTGGTAATTTTAAAAAGTCGCACCAAGTTTTTAGCGCTGTTGCCTGGGAGGTAACTACTAAAATTAATTTTGTAGTATTTGAAAGCTTATATTTGAATTACAAGTCATAATTGTGTGTGTTTGTTTATTGTTAGTGTGCTTATTGTGTTTGCATGCATAATATCAGATCTATAGATTTAGTGCCTTACGATTCTGAATTAGAACATACAATTTAAAAAATTCAAAAACAACAAAACAATCTGCAAATCCTCACAAAATGACAAACAATTTGAATAATCAAAACAATCAAAACAATATTATACCAAGACCTTTAAAAGATTATGCTAATCCAATAGCAGATGAAATTCACTTAACTATCCAAAACCCTAATGTTGCTGCTAATTCATTTGAGCTTAAACCTGCTATTATCTAAGTGGTACATAATAATCAAAACAATCAAAACGAAAATATACCAAGACCTTTAAGAGATTATGCTAATCCAACAGCATATGAAATTCACTTAACTATCCAAAACCCTAATGTTGCTGCTAATTCATTTGAGTTTGAACCTGTTATTATCCAAATGGTACAAATAATCAATTTGCAGGAACGCCTAATGAAGATCCTAACTTACATCTTGCTAGTTTTCTAGAACTGTGTGCTACTTTTAAATATGATGAAGTGTCGAATGATGCAGTTAGGCTTAGACTTTTTCCTTTTTCATTAAGGGATAAGGATAAAGTGTAGTTAAATTCGTTGGCACCTAGATCTATCAAGACTTGGGGAAAACATTCACAAAAGTTTCTGTCTAATATTTTCCTCCTTCAAAAACTGCTAAGCTGAGGACTGATATCACATCTTTTAGTCTGTTTAATGAAGAATATATATATGAAGCTTGGGAAAGATTTAAAGATCTTCTAAGATAGTGTCCTCATAATGCTTTACCGAACTGGTTAATAATTCAAACATTTTATAATGGATTAGTGGGATCTTTAAGATCGATTATAGATGCTGCTGCTGGTGGATCATTAATGTCAAAATCTTTTGATTAAGCATATTTGTTAATTGAAGAGATGGCTATGAATAATTTTTAATGGCCCTCTGAGCGGATAAATGCTAAGAGAGTAGTAGTATTCATGATTCTAATGTGATAACTATGATAGTCTCTCAAATTGCTACACTTTCTAAGAAAATAGATTAATATGTAATGAATTATTCTTAAACACCCCCAGTGTTAGAAGAAAATTCATCCGGATCGATGATAGACTCTCAAACACCTTATGAAACCTTGAATGCCATAAATAACAATGTCAACAATCCTTATTCAAATTATTATAATCCTGGGGAAAAAGATGGTGAGTTGAAAATCCGAACAACCAAGAAAATACTAATTATAGACCCTCTTATCCTCATGGTTTTAATAGTAACACACAATTTAAGAAAAAGAAGTTATCTACTGAAGAAATAATTTTTAATATGGGTAATCAAATTCAAGCTCAAAATGTTGTGATGAAGAACATTGAGAATCAATTGGGACATATTTTTACTGTGCTTAATAATAGACCTTTTGGAAATATTCCTGACAATGTTGAAATCAATCCAAAAGATTAAAACTAGGAGCAAATTAAGGCTATTCAATTAAGGAGTGAAAAAAATTAGAAACAAGAGTACAAAAAGAAGTTGAAGTTGAGAGAGAGGAAGTAAACATTGTAAAAGGTTCAAATAGGATATATCCAGACTTAGAATATCCGATTGAATAAATGAAGATAACTATTGAAAAACTACCTCCTCCGTTGCCTTAAAGATTAAAAAAACAGAACAGGGATAATAGATTCGCAAATTTTTTGGAAATCCTTAAGAAATTAACGATTAATATTCCCTTTGTTATAACATTAGAGCAGATGCCTGATTATGCAAAGTTTATGAAGGATATTTTAAAAAAAAAAGAAAGTTCAAAGACCATGATAGTGTTTAACTTAGCGGTGAATGTAGTGCAATTATTCAAAAGAAGCTTCTTGAAAAACTTAAAGACCCTCGTAGTTTCACTATGCTGTGTGAGAAATGTTTTGGAAGAGCTTTATGTGATCTGGGAGATAGTATTAATCTTATGCCTTTATCAACTTTCAAAAGATTGAGAATAGGAAAAATTTCACCTACATCTGTGACTCTTCAATTAGATGATCATTTTATCACTTATCTTAAAGGAGATGTGGAAGATGTATTAGTGAAGGTGGATAAATTTGTCATTCTTGTGGATTTTATTGTATTAGATATGGAGGAAGATAAAGAAATTTCAATTATTTTGGGAAGACCATTCCTTGCTACTGGAAGAGCTATGATCGATGTTCAAAAAGGAGAATTAACTATGAGAGTTAATGATCAAGAGGTAACTTTCAATATTCTAAAATCTATGAAATACCCTTCAGCGGAAAAAGATGGTGAGTGCTTTCGAATGGAAATCTGCGATTATTTGAGAGAAGACCATTTTAAATAAGTATTTGAAAATAATTTGGAATGTGAGGATGAATGTGAATGTGAAGATGATTTGTACGATATGAAGAATGAAAAGTTAGAATTTGTTCAGGAAAGATTTGAAAAATTGGATACTATGGAAAATAGAGACAAAAGTTTAATTCCATCTATCATTGAACCCGATGAACTTGAGATGAAAATTCTCCCTAATCATTTGAAGTATATGTTTTTAGGAGAATCATGTACCTTACTAGTCATTATGTTTTTGGATTTAAATGAATATCAAGAACAAAAATTACTGGACACCTTAAGAAGATACAAAAAGGATTTTAGTTGGTTCTGAAAAAATATTAAAGGAATTAGTCATTCGATCTGTATGCACAGAATTTTGTTGAATGACCAACATAAACCTAGAGTTGATCCACAAAGGTGACTGAACCCAATGATGAAAGAAGTGGTAAAAAAGAGATTTTAAAATGGTTAGATGCTGGAATTATATATCCAATTTCTGATAGTGTTTGGGTAAGCCCAATTCATTGTGTTCCTAAGAAAGGAGGAGTGACTGTTGACGTAAATGAACGAAATGAAATTATAATGATAAGACAAGTCACTGATTGGCGAATATGTATTGATTATAGAAAATTAAATGCCGCCACCAGAAAAGGTCACTTCCCTTTACCTTTTTTAGATCAAATGCTAGACAAACTTGTTGAACACAAGTATTAATGCTTTTTGGATGGATATAACTGTTATCACCAAATACCTGTTGACCTCATTTTTGATGAGGTCATCTCTTCTTCTTTTTAGTACTTAGGATCTAGCCTTAGGCTTTTCCTTTGACTATCTTAGAGGATTAGAATTTAGACCCACCACTTAGAAATTCAAACCACTTCTTAACTCCCTGTAAACTCCACAAACTTGACTATAGACCTCTAATCACTTAGAGGGTTGAAATCAAATGTGGAAGTTTAAAGGATGAGTTCCTATAGGACTCTTTGGCACTTAGGACTACCCACAGGTGGCCTGGTCTGGTGAAGGGCTGACTTATACACACACTACACCTATACACTACAGTTGCACACACATCCTAGAAACACACCCATACCTAACTTGACCTCCTGACTCATAAAGGTGATCCACATGGATGGTCCTTAACCCCTAAGCCCTTGGCTAAGATGGTTAGGAACAACATAGTGGATGCCTCAAATGAGTCCCTTCATGGCTCATGTGGGCTTGATATGGCTTCATGGCTCAACCAAAATAATTTCATTCAACTTACATTCACCTAATCTTCAATTTTCCAAATTTTCGATTTTGACCCAGGGATCCTACACACTTTAGCCTACCCAAAACCCTTGAACTACCCAAAATTTGCAAAATCACCTAAATTACCCAAAATTCCCCAAAATTAACCTTGAATATTTCCCCTCCACTCAAATTGATCATTCATAGCAAAAAATACCAAAAATTCCAAAAATACCTCCCAATAGCCTCCAAATACCCAAAATACCCCTCTTGACCCAAAAATCCAAAAATTCAGAAAATTCCCAGAAAATTCCAGAAAATCCCAAATATTCCCAATTGCATTTTGTTCAACTACACCATGGGCCAATTTTGTCAATTTACCCCATTTTTGTCAAAACCCCCAATTTGACCCATTTTAACCCAAAATGAACCCAATGTCAAACCTAACCTACCCAATTGACCCAAATTCTGGTCCAATTCAATTCTAAACTTCAATTCAACATTCCCAACACCAATCTAGACCAAATCCAAGTCCAATTTGATTGACATTTGAAACCAATTTCACTTTTGGCCTTAAAGCCCAATTTGGACCCATAACCCAAACCTAATCCAAACTAACCCAATTCAACTCCAATTAACCCCAAACCTTTTCTAAACCTTCCTTAGCATCCCCACAAACAAAACACTAACATGATTTTCCCAAAATTTTCACCCAAAAGCCCATCCTAAAATAAAAAAAAACCACTTCCCTAAATCACTTTAAAAGCTCATCTAAAACCATTTCAAAGAGCCCAAAATCTACCCTAAAGCCCATATGACATTTTCATTTGCAATCCATTTAATCAAAGTCATTCCCTAAGTTCCAATCCCATCATCAAATGATTCCAAATCAAGCCTCATGCCAAATCACCCCTAAATGCCAAAATTCACAAAATCCTTCTCCATGAAAGTTGACTTAACTTTTACCAAGCCAAATGGAGCCATGAAGCCATGCATGAGCCCCATGGGAGCCATGAGAGCCATGGAATCTACTTTCCACCTCACCAAACCATTAATGGCAAGATAAAGGATCTCTTTCTTAAACCCTCTTAAACCTTTTTTTACCTTAAGCATGTCACACACTAAACCATACTTAGCCACCTCACCATGGATGGAGACCACACCATTTTCTCTTGGCTGACCCAAGTGACTCTTTTCAGCCTAAAACCAGGCCTTGGGTGGTGAACCTAGCCCAACACCATGGGTTGACTCATTTGAACCCAAAATAGCCTTCCCCCCATTCCATTTCAATTCAACTCCTTTACACATGTCCATGGCCGATTGATCGCACTAAGCCCCAGCCCCGACCTCCCGACATTGAGGGTGACCCGACCACGGCCGGCCAGCCACCACGACCACCGGAAACCACCAGTGCCGAGAGGACCCATGTGAGCCAAAGTTTGGAATTCCCACTTGCTGAGCCGCCCCATGCCCAATGGCCATCATGGTCGTTCTTCCCTTGACCTAAGCAGTCGATCCCAAGCCTTAACTCCCCCGGGAGGCCCTCCACCCTCTCCTATTTAAACCTCACCTCCTCTCGGCCATGAGAGGTGCTGAACCGGACCTTGCGAAACCACCGCCAAAATTGCTCTAGACCACTCTCCATACTTAGAGCGGTTGATCCCGAGTGACAATTTGCCCTAATCCCCACCAACAGAGCCCAATTCCTCAGCCAAAATTCCACCCAAAACCAGGACACTTCGCCACAGTGGATCAATCCCCAAATTGATTGATCTTACACCTTCACCAGGCCAAGGGAAGAGGTCCACCAGCAAAAGCCCCATCTCTAGGCCACCCATCTGTTCCATACTCCAAGCTTTGTGATCGGGCTTGGTCGAAATCATACCTAGACAATTCACCAGGCCAAGGGACTTCATCTGGATCTTGCTTGGACCCAATCGAAGGTGACACAACCCTCAGATTGAAGCCACACTTCTCTAAGCAAAGGTATGAGCTAACTCTTTATCCCAAGCTTCTGGAGATTCTTCATTTCAAATGCCTTAATTTCAATGCATGATCATCGCATAGATGTATTCGTCTCTTCAAGACGAATTCATAGAGCACAAGAACATGAAAATCCGATAAGTATTGAGTGAGATATTAGGAATTTAGTGTGGACGGTTCTCGGGCTAGGAGGCTTGGGTACGATGAACGGATGTCGTTCATTTAATACACGCGCGGACGGATGGCCAGGATCGCGCCGGATGAGGAGACAGAACAATACAGCGGGCCCCCGGAGCGCTGAGTTAGATGGCGGCGCCGAATTAGAAGACGACTCATGTGCGTTCGGAGCTGCCGAGGATGGCATGGCGCCGCGTGGATAAGTAGAAAAATAGGTTATTTTTCTATTTATTTAATTCCCTAAACTTCAAAAATGCATAACTTTGTGTAGAAAAATTAGAAAAATAAAATAAAAATACCCTCTTGCTCGGTGAACGAGAGGAGAATACCGTGGAAAAGAAATCATTTAATTTCATCAAGTATTTTATTTTTAATGATTTATTTACCCTCTCGCATTGTTTTAATTCTCCATGCAAATAGGAAATTCACCATGGCATGAGACCATAGGGCTTTTGAAGCCTCCGAACATGGGAATATTCCCCGAATTTTCCAAGGTCGAGGCCATCCCTATGAGAAGTTATTGATTTTTCAAATTCATGTTCTCGTTTTGAGTATTTTAAATCCAATAATTAGCATGTTGTGAAATAAATTCTAGGAAAATTTGGTGATGTTTCTTATGACCAGAGGACCCTAGGAAAAATAGGTTTTGAATTAATCCACTTGGAATAAACCTAATTGGCTTAAACACCCAAAATAGGTCCCTAATTAATTAGAGCTAATCATACATCAAATTGAATTGAAATCAATTCTCCACTGACCTTTAGGATCAGAAGAACCCACCATAAAAATTTGAAGTCTATTGGACTTGGTTAGCCCTACTAAATGGGTTGATTAAGCCATTTAGCCAATTTAAACTTTAAAAATTCATAACTTTCAAAATATTTTTCAAAAATTCACCAAATTGGTTTTGGAGCCTCTCTGATATCAGGGGAATTTAATAAAAATAAAATTGTAATTTTCTTGAAAAGTTAATTTTTCGCATTATTTTAATATTTTAATAATTAAAAAATAATAAAAATCACAAAAATAATAAAATTCACCAAAATGTCACATTTTTGAATTTTAATCACTTAGGAACAAATCCCATATTTTTCTTAGGCCTCTATGATGAGATATTAAATTTTAAAGCCCTAGGGTAATTTTAAAATTAAAAAAAATGTATTTTCTAGCATTTCCACTAAAATAATTATAATAAATCAAAGAAAAATCATAAAATTGTAAAAATTAATTCTCTGATTTCCTTGATATCAGAGAGATTTTTGAAAAATATAAAATTCATTTTTCAATCTTTATTTTATTTTAAAATTAATTAATACTCCAAAACTCAAAATAATTATAATAAAAAGAATATAATTCAAAAAATCACCAAAATTGGTCCAAGTGGTCCTCTCGTCATTAGGAGTGTCCCATAATTTTCTTAAGGACAGAAACTTTCCCTTGGTCATATTATTAAATTTTCCTTGGAAATCCCTATTTTCCACCAAAAATAATTACATAAATAAATTAAATACAGAAAAATCACATTTTCTCCTCTCATGTCTTTATTGACATATGAGTGAAGTCACATAAAAATTTCAAGTTCATTTAAGCTCAATTTAGTGAGTTAAGAAATTATTAAGCTTGAAGGGCAAAATAGTAATTAAAATTTTAATCTTTAATTAAAACTTTAGGCTTAATAAAATTAAAGAGTAAAAAATTTGATCCTAATCTGATTTGGATGATTGAAATTTAAATAATTAAAGGGTAGAAACCTACTAAACAATTTAAAAATAATTAAAATAAACCTTAATCAAATAATTAATTAAATTTGGAAGAATAATAAAAAAATTGGAATTATTAAAATAGAGATATTATTAGGAAGAGATTTGTTCTTTAATTTAAGAATCCCTAAATTAATTATCTCAATAATATTTAATTCCTAATTAAAATGATAATTCAAATTTAAGATTTAAAATGCTAAGAGACTTAATCATTAAATTAAATTAAAGTTAAATTATTTAAATTAAACTCTTTTAAAATTTCAATTAAATTAATACTTTAACAATTAAAATTAAATCATCTTTAAAACTAAAAATAAAATAAAATTAAATAAAATAAAATTTAAATAAAATTTAAATTTAAATTAAACCAAATTTAAATTAAATTAAATCAAATTAAATTAAATTAAATCAAATTAAATTAAATTAAATTAAATTAAATTAAATTAAATTAAATTAAATCAAATTAAATTAAATTAAATCATATTAAATTAAATTAAATTAAATTAAATTAAATTAAATTAAAATAAAATAAATAAAATCAAGTTAAAATTAAAATTAATTTAAATTAATTAGATTAAATTAAAATTAAAACTAAACCAAATTAAATTAAATTAAAGTTAAATTAAATTGAATTAAAAATAACATCACCTAAGACATAAAGAAATTCAAAATAAAGCAATTTGAACACTATTCCAAATTTAAACTCATTAATCGAAATTAAATCATAAACCATTTGAACATCAATTTGCCCTCGAAAGCTTTGGTTGTCATAACTCCTAAACGAGAATGTTAAATGAAATGATACTTCACTCATAGGATATTCAAATGTCCTAGTTCACGGAGTAAGATAACAACAAAACTTGAATTCTGGACGATTAATTCATTTGTATAATTAAATTCATTTGGACTTAAAACAATTATAGCAATATTGAAAAGATGTTTAAGATTCTTCTTAAGCACTTCCTCAATATGATAGGATGTTTATAAGAACAATTGAACTTAATTGTTCTTTGATGAAGAAAATCGTCCTCAAACCAAAACACAAGAACCTAGACGTTATAGGAGATGACTAGCTATAGGATTATGAACTTGGTAGAAAACCATAACCCTTCCCTTAGCTTTACCTAGGAACTTGCTTAAATACTCTAAATTGTGTTTAAATGCAGCTTGGGATGACGGGAAGACCCTCCAGGTACGCTTTTATTTTATTGCAATTTACTTTATTGCAATGCACTTTACTTTTCTTGCATGATAAACAACTGTTGCATGAAAACCCACACCTTTAGGGTAGCCCCTAAAACTGAAACCAAAACTAAATTAAAAGTCATTACAAGATAAAATTCACCGCCACAACATTTCAAAATATAAAACAACTCAAAATTTAATCACAAACAAAACACAAAACTACAATTACAACTAAATAAAAATGACTTGTTGGATGATTGGGAATACCTCGGATGATGTAACCTACGTGTTGCTAACGGGATTTCCCATGGTCTAAATGAAAGTGTGGAACTCATTTAGTTGAGTTTAGCAAATTCATCTGAACTAAGTGAATCTGATAAAAATAACGATGCCGGAAGGATGGAACCGTGGGATCTTAACCGGTGTTGTTATAATCAACTTTAAGATTTATTTTAATTAAAACATAAAAAAAACACTTGGAAATTAAGAATTCCTCTAAACCAAAACACTTTTCTCATCTCCTGATTTATGAATTCTAAAACTAAACCTCTGCAACAACAAGGAGCTCGGAGCATGGCGGGCATCATGACCATCGTCATCAGCAAAACTTGAATCTACATCAGCAAAACCATTCTTAGAATTAAATAACCAAGCCATAGGACTTCGAGGTAGTTTGCCTAGTGCAACATAAATCCTCAACCTTTTGTTAGGCATTTACATGATCATGTCATGTAAATTAAGCCCTAACCGGTCTTAGGACTCCGAGGTAGTCGTTTAGTACGACATAAACCCTCATATCTTCGAGGTTATTTGTATGATTTTATCATACAAATATAAGTCCAATTTAATTAAAATTGGCAAGATCAAAACATTAAACAAACATTAAGACTTTCTTAAATCCAAGCCAAACAATAGGATAGTCGGGAAATTACCGAAGTTCGCTTCGAATCTGTGATTTCTCCTACCTCTCTTCCTTTGAATTCCCAAAACTAAATGTTCCAAATTTGATCCATTCCCTATTGAAATTCCAAAATTCAATTCCTTGAAAACTTAAACATTGAAATTCTTGAGAGCAGAATTACTGATTATTATCGAGAGTTTTCTTAGGTGATTCCCATCACTTAAGATGTAATTAACTATAGGGGCTTGCCCTTATAGGGAATTTTAAGAACCGAGTAATATAAACCACTGCTTAATTCATTTATATTAAGCAGGGGAACTTGTCGGCTTATAAAATTGGTTCGCAGACCAAACGGATGTCACAAATCTTCTAGTTTATTTAATCAAGCCCCATCACCAAACAGTGTGTCTATTCTTCGAGATAGATACACAGTTTGTGATGCGGTGCTCGTTTATATAAACTATTCGGGATGTGAGATCAGTTTAATTTCATATCTTAAAATTTTCAAATTCAAAATTATTTTTAAAATCAAATACTACTTTTCAAATTATTTATTTAAATTAAATTAAAAATTCGCCGACAATTTCTGTTAGGCGACCCCCTTTTCAAAATAAAATACACAACCTAAAAATATGCCGACAATACCTATTGCTCCTGAGGATCAAGAGAAAACTACATTTACTAGCCCTTATTGAACTTTTGTTTTTAGAAGAATGCCCTTTGTATTTTGTAATGCACCTGCAACATTTCAAAGATGTATGATATCCATATTTAGCAAATTAATAGATGGTGGAATAAAAGTGTTTATTAATGATTTCTCAGTATTTGGAGTATCATTTGATGAATGCATTTACAAATTATAAAAAGTTTTAGAGGTATGAAAAAAAAAAAATTTAGTCCTAAATTGGGGAAAGTGTCAATTTATGGTTGTAGGAGAAATTGTGCTTGAACAAAAAAAAAACTGAAAATAGCATGGAAATAGATCCTGCAAAGATTTAAATTATAGAAAAATTACCACCTCCAACAACTATGGGAGGGGTAAGAAGCATTTTGGGACATGTAGGATTCTATAGGCGATATATTAAAGACTTTTAAAAAATTACTAAGCCTCTATGCTAACTTTTGGACAAAGATAAGATGTTTGTTTTTAATGAAGAATGCTTAAAAGCTTTCGATTCATTAAAGAAAAAATTAATCACTGCCCCTATAATAGTTTCATTTGACTCTGAGAAACCATTTGATTTAATGTGCGATGCGTGCGATTATGCTAATTGAGTGGTTTTAGGGCAAAGGCACCAAAAAATGTTTAAAGTTATATACTACGCTAGTAAGACTCTTACTGATGCTCAAATTAATTACACTACTACTGAAAGAGAGTTATTAGCTATCGTTTATGCCTTTAAAAAATTTAGATCTTACTTAATTGGAGCCAAATGTATAGTGCATACTGATCATTCTGCTATCAAATATTTAATGCAAAAGAAGGATGCTAAAACAAGATTGATGCGATGGATACTTTTAATGTAAGAATTTGATTTTGAGATCATTAATAGAAAAGGGGTCGATAATTAAATAGCTGATCATTTATCTAGACTTAAACAACTTAATTTAGCTGAATTTGAAAAGAAAATAATAGAAACTTTCTGTGATGAGCAGCTATATAATATAACAGAAGGAAATATACCGTGGTATGCTGATATTGTAAACTACATCATTAGTAATATTTTACCACCTGAATTAACAATGCAATAGCGGAAGAAATTTAAACATGATGCTAAATTTTATTTTTGGGATGATCCTTATCTGTATAAGCAATGTAAAGATCCTATTATTAGGAGATGTGTGCCTTATGAAGAGCTGAGCGAATTATTCAAGAATGTCATGATTCTGAATTTGGAAGAAATTTTAGAATAGATAGAACTGCATGTAAGATTTTAAAAGATGGATTTTATTGGCCTACTTTTTTAGAGATGTTTATAGATTTATCAGAACATGTGATCGATGTTAGAGAATAGGAAATATATCTAGAAGAAATGAAATTCCTCTTAATTTTACTTTGGAAATTGAAAATTTTGATGCTTGGGGATTAGATTTTATGGGATCATTTATACCTTCATTTGGAAATTTATATATACTAATTGTTGTTGATTATATATCAAAATGGATTGAGGTAATAACTTTACCTAAGTGTGGTGCTAGAAGTATTCCGAGGTTTTTAATGAAGAATATTTTCACAAGATATGAAATGCATAGAGTTATTATCACTGATGGAGGATCCCATTTTATGAATAATGTGATTTAGAAATTGGTAGGAAAATATAATATTATGCATAAAATCTCTACAGCTTATCATCCCCAAACTAATGGCTTAGCTGAGATATCTAATCATGAAATTAAATGTATTTTGGAAAAAGTCATAAATCCTGAGAAATTAGATTGGTCTTCTAGATTAGACACCACCTTATGAGCATACAAAACTGCTTATAAAACTCCTATAGATTAATCTTTGGAAAGACTCGTCACTTGCCAGTTGATTTATAATATAAAACATATTTGGTGATAACGAAATTGAACTTTAATTGAAAGATGCTGGTGAGAAAAAACTGTTGCAATTGAATGAGTTAGAAGAAATCAGAAATGAATCATATGATAACGATAAAATATATAATGAGAGATGAAAAATATAGCATGATCAGAAGATTGTTAAAAAGAAATTTGAATCAGGACAAAAAGTTTTACTATACAATACAAGATTGAAATTATTTCCTAGGAAACTGAAATCTAGATGGACAGGACCTTTCACAGTCGTAAAAATCTACAAATTTGGAGCTAAGATTATCGAAGACTCTAAATCTAGAAGAATATTCAAAGTTAATGAACAAAGATTAAAACCATATTTTGAAGGCAAAAGACCTAATTATAAAGAAGTTTTAATGTTGGATCAATCTGAATAACTTAAAGTTATGTAGGGCTGATGACGTTAAACCAAGCTCTTAGTGGGAGACAACCCACAGTTTTTGAGTGTTTGTTTGTTTGTTGTATTATTTGTGTTTGTTTGTTACTTAATTAAGTCCTAACCTTCCTTAAATATCATTAACAACATTAAAGAAATGAATCAAATTGAAGTTTGGAAAGAATTTGGACAAAATGAAGTTTGACAAAAATTGAACTAGCGCCGGACAGCGCTGCTATCAGTGTAGGACCGCGCTGCTATTCAGAAAATAGTTTTTTGTCTTTAAAAACGTGTTTTTGCGGTTCTAGGTGGAAAATTCTTCCACTTGAACTCCCAAAAACTGCCCCTAGATGCAAAAACTACCAGATGAACGAAAAGGAAGATCCCAAATCTCATTCAAATGGATTCCGACTAGATCGGAACTTCAAGATTTCAAGTTTTCAACCATAGAAAGTTTATCAGTTTTCAAGCGCAATGTCTATTCAACAAGAATATCTGAAAGAAGAGGCTGATTAAGGAGTGAGGCTTCGTGAATCGAGATATGAATTCTCCTACTACTCAAATTGAAGAAATTATTGTTCAGAGACGTTGGGAAGTGTTATGTTATACTACTACCACCGTAGTTGTCCCTGTTGTGAAAGAGTTTTATGCAAATCTTCATGGAATCAACCAAGGATTAGTCTATGTGTGAGGTAGGTTTATCACATTTACTCCTGCAAAGATTAATGATTTATATATGATTGAGAATGTGTCGATCTGCCACTATTCAAACTTTACCCAATGAAGGACAACATGAATGATATATATAGATATTTGACGTATAAAAGTGATGATTGGGAGATAAGAGATAACAAGTATATGAGTTTTTTGACCACACTACTAAATCCTATGTTAAAGCACTTACATTATTTTATATGTGCAAAATTACTCCCAACTATGAAAAACAGTAAAGTAACTAACGAATGTGCTATTTTGAACTATTGTATTTAAATGTGGATGCCTATTGATGTTGGTTCTATAATTGTGAAATCAGTTTTGGGATTGATTGTTCACGGATCAAAGTATGGGCTTAGACATCCTTCCACCATATTTCTCCTCTGCAGTTAATCACAAGTGCCATATGAGAATTGGGAAAAAGTAATTCTACCTTTGAAGCTTATAGACGCAATGGAGGAACATAGTAATCAGGAAGTTGGTGATATGAATGATATAAGTATAATTGAAGATCAACCATCTCAAAGTTCAAGACATATTCCTCCTTACTTTCCTGAAAGTTCAAAGATCTTTTTGAAGAAAATTAAGAAATTAGAAAAGGAAATGCAACGCTGATGAATGCAATCAATAATTTAGCTGGCTTCTTTGATCTTGGATTAGAGAATGAAGGAACACTTTGATCATTCTGGGTACCTTGAAGGAAGCTTGATACGATTGATGAAAAGAAAAGGTTGGATTGAGGAGGATTCTACAATCTGTTCATTCTACGTTCAATCAATTGGAGATTTAAGAGTTGATGATAGTTCTAAGGAAGAATGAAGACTTAATTATTGTGTTTTTGAGTTTATGGATTTGAATTGATTGCTTACTTTGCTTTGCTTTGCTTGAATGTTATATTTGGACTTACTTTCTTGTTCAGTTTTTAGCGTTATTGTGTTGTGTTTATGAGCGACGCCGAATTTTAGTATTTTATGGCTTGAAAATGTGTAGAGTTTAGTGTTACTTATGTGTGTTTGTAATTTGGATTTTATATTTCAAAGTAATGTTTTGTGTTGTTGGTGTGAAAAAATATTATTTGTTATGGCTTTAGTATGTTATTCAATGCTTAAATGGACTAATTAGACGTCAGAGAGGGCTTGAAAAGATCAAAATTACAAAAAACGTTGGAAGTCCATTTTTTGAACTCGCGCTGAATGGCTCTGTCACTAGTGTCGGACCGCATCGAAAGATAGAGAGTTTGGCTTATTGAAATGAAATTTGTGCTGAACGGTGCTGTCACCAGCGTTGGACCGTGCCCGACCAGAAAAAAGCCTTAAACCCTCAAATTTCACGATTTAACCCGGGACCCACCATTTTTGCCCAAACCATCGTCTTCTACCTCCAGCTAAGGCTGATTTATGTACCTAGGGCTCACTTGCATTTGAATTTGAAGCAATTTTGTAGCTGGAAAAGTTTGGATTTCATCTTCTCTTAGTAAGAGCTTTACTTTCAACTAAATTTTTTTGATTTTGACCGTGGAAATCTCTTACATTAGGAAGATTTGAATTTTGAGGTTTTCAGAGAAAATTTGCAGATTTTCCATGGTGTTGGAGTTCTTATCTATTTTAATTTACTTTGGAGTCTATTACATTACAATTTTGAAATTCATTTGGATAAATTTGATATTTTTAGAAAAATGGCTCGAAGAATGGCTAAGGGGAGACAATTTTATTATGATGAGAGTAAATTTGTGAATTTCAAGTCTTATTCCCACTTTATTACATTTTTTAGTAATTAGAAGTGTATTCAAGAAAAATCCTTTGAAAATCTTGGAGTGTGATTGAAGAATTAATTGCAAATCGTCAATGAGAAATTTTTTGCTATTTTACTGCTGAAGTGATGCTGGGGATTGTAAGAGAATTTTATGCAAATTTATAGTATTCTGAGAGCGAATATATCCTTGTTATAAGACAAATGGTTAAATTTATCCCAGCCTGCATCAATGCATTTTACCAATTGAGAGAACCTTTCTTGTGTGAATACGAAAAATTTTCCTATTACTAATGAAGCATTGGATATGGTTATGAAGTATTTGACTGACGAAAAAGGGGAATGAAATATTAAACAGAAGAAAAAAATTTAACTTCCACCTTTCTACATTGAATCCTATATCAAAAGCCTAACATTATTTCATTTATGTAAGACTTTTGCCTACCAGCAATCACAGTGAGGTTACTGTAGATAGAGCTGTTCTGAATTACTGTATTCAGAACATGAAGAATATTAATATTAGGGCTATTATTCATAAGAGTCTTTTGACAAATTCAAAAGTAGAGACTACAGGTGGACTAGGACACCCCAGCCTAATTCATGCCTTGTGTATTCAGTTAAGTGTAGCAACTGAAGATAATGATGAGGTAGTCCATCCCCTGAAGCCAATAAGTAAACTAAATATGAAAACCTATGAAGCCCATGTAGGATGGAAATGGAGTAAGAAAGTTGATGTACCTTCTTCTAGTCATGAGAGACCATCTACATCCAGGGAACCTACTCTGCATGATGTTATGGATTAGTTAGCAAAGTTGAACACCAAAGTAGAGGCACTAGAAGCAAGGAATAAGATAACTAATGATTATCAAGTGCAGTGGCAAGAATATGGTATAGCTTATCATGACACACATATGAGATTCTTCATGGGAGACACTAGTGATGTATTCCCTACATACCCTGAGTACACTCGATACCAGCCCGATGAACCTGATGATGGTGGAGCTCCTACAGATGATGATTGGTAGTTTCGTATTTTTATTTTCATTATATTTTCTATTTGTTGATGTATTTGTGATATACATGAGACTCTGTGATTTGTATTTGTGGTGTAATTTGTATTTGGATGTGTTTATTGTGAACTTTATGTTGAATTGTGATGGATGTGATGTAATTGTATTTAGTCTATTATTTTAATCTGTGATTGTAACAATTGGATGTTAATGTTGTGTGTTTAGTTGATGTTTTATGTTTTAAGATTTCAAACTGCTTCCATTGCAAATTTCTAACCTATATTTGTGTGTATAAATGCTCTTAATTATTTCAGGCATACTGTTCTAATTTATGAAGAAGACCTGCCTAAATTCAAACGTATGAAAAACCCAACATATTTAGGTATGAATTATATATGTTTATATCTTTTCATTATACCCATATTAATTGTATTGATATTCAAAAATTTAAGTTTGGGGGAGGGAAAGAATTAACTGTTAGTTGTTCTCATGTAAAAGTATTTTCAATATTATTAACATGATTTTTTGTGATAGAGCTCAATTTCAGATAACAGTATTTTGATTTTATTTATGTACTTTAGTGGACTTAAATGAAAGTATTTGGTAATGAAAAGTAATTTTGTAGGCTAATATATTTAGTATAAGAGAATAAGACAATAGTCAACTATTCAAAGCAAGAAAAACTGTATGTTTGAAGTATTAAAAATCCTAAAACATTATGTGAAAGGAAAGGATTAAGACACTATGATGAATCAATAATAAGCTAAATAAAAGCCTATGAGGTAAAGGATTGTGGTTAGTTTCAAATTTAGGGTGAAAAGAGTGAAGTTCAAAATTATTAAAGGCCATCCAGATATAGTAATCCTCACTTAATAAATTAAAAAGAAAAATAAAAAAAAAAAGAAAAGACGAAGAAAAAAAGGAGAATAAGAAGAAAAAGAAAAGAAAAAGTGAGGAGAAGCTTGAGGAGATGCCTAATAAAAAATGGGCTTCACTTGGATCTACCTAAAGGGAAAAATTTAATTACTTTCCTGAACTTATGTGTATGGATTAACATCCTTACTAGTAGTGTTCTCATAAACTTCTTTTCATATAATTCTTTTAAGTGCCTTAATAGGACAATCTACAGTCATTTTTGAAATAAATAGAAGGCTAGAAATCTTAGACTAGATAGCCTTACACCTGAAGAATTTACTTGAATTATTCAAAGATCTTTCTGAAAATTTTACTATTGTACTTATCAAAGTCAAAATTATGGTATTCTAGAAAGAAAGTTCATTGTAGTGGATCATTACTTTATGTGTTAACTAAATTACTTGAGAACAAGTAATAGTTAAGTCTTAGGGATCTTGATCCACTGAACATTTGATAGCTTTTTAATGTCCATTTCATACCTGTTTTTGATGATATTTCTCTTTAAAGATATGTATTTTTCATGATTTTATATAGGTACTATGATTTTAAGCCTTTGGAGCAAAAGGAAGCGAAAAGGAGAAAATTTGGAGCAAAATGGAGCAAAATGCATTTTATTGAACTAGAGCTGAACTGCACTGTCACCAGCTCCGGACCGCACCAATTACAAAGACTTTTGGACTAGAAGGCAGAAAATAGCGCTGGAAGGCGTTGTATCCTGTGTCAGACCGTTCTCTATCCTGATTTTGAACTAGATTCAATGTATCTGGCCGAATTTTGGAGGGATGCTTGAAGAAACTCTTGGGAAATCTGTTATTACCGAATTTAAACTATTTTGGAGACAAGTTTAGAAAGGGGGAGAGAGTCTTGAGTGTGAGGGAGTGAAGAGTGTGTGTGTTTTTTCATTTGTTTTGGAAATCTAGGGTTTGTGTGTTCTGTTCTAAGGAGTGTAGGAGGAGAGGAAAAGTGAGAGATTTCTTCTTCCTTACTTATCTAAAGACAAAATTTTGTGTTGTTGTGAATAAAGAAGAGGAGTTAAAGGAATTACTTGAGATTCACTTATGGAAGAGTTTGAGATATGTTATCTTTTCTTTACTCTGTTTGTATGATGTTGCTTTTATATATAAAATCCATGTTTTGTCATCCTTTTATCATGAGTCTTGAGTAGATTTCTTTGTCTTCCTCATTTTCATGTGATGTATTGATGTTGTGATATAGAAATGATGTGTCAATTTTTTATGGAGAATTTGTGACGACCTTTTCACTTTGTACTTCATTTACATTTTGATCTAGCCAATTAAATTGTTAAAACTTGTTGGGAAACATATGTTTCGAAAGGATTATGAGTTCCACAACAAAAGTGAAGGTCACATTCAATGTCCATGAATGAGTGACGTAGTTCATGGGGGTTGAGTGCAAATAAATAAGGAATTATATTTTGATGGGCTTAGAATT
Source organism: Papilionanthe hookeriana x Papilionanthe teres (assembly GCA_022702705.1). NCBI lineage: Eukaryota > Viridiplantae > Streptophyta > Magnoliopsida > Asparagales > Orchidaceae > Papilionanthe > Papilionanthe hookeriana x Papilionanthe teres. The sequence continues at coordinate 117,757,089 of CM040427.1, forward strand.
AAAGATTTTAGAGTGATAGGCTGAAATCCCCTATTTGGTCATAGGGTTTGGAAACAAAAGTGAGAGTTAGCCTTCAGGGGAAGAGAAGTTCGAGCTCTAGAGTGAGAGCCAGTATCCTCCCAGCCTAACCACAAATTTGGGGACTGAACTTAGGATTAGCCAATGTTCTTTATGCGATTGGAAAAGGGTAAAGAATAGGAATGCTCATACTTATCACAATACATTTGCATCACTGAGCAATGCCACTAAATCATCACTTTATTATTAGAGAGGAGGGAGATTCTTTCTTACAATTGAACTTTTGTTATAATTTAGTCTTGTGTTAGTTAAGCTTGCTAGAAAGTTAGAACATACTTTGGTAGAATTAGTAACTGTAACTGTTTGTTATCTTTTAATATTAGTAAATACTTGTAATTGTACTGTGATTTGAGAAGTGATTTCTGTGCTACATTATAAAATTAATTGTCTCCCTATGGGATCGATAACCAGGACTCCACTAGAGCCCTGTATTACTTGAGTGATAAGTATACTTGCATTTAATTGTGTGACTCAATAGAAACTAAATCAATATATATATATATATATATATATATACACACACACACACACACACACACGAGTTCATAAATTTTGACAATTTAGAAAAGTCGCACCAGGCAGCTAGGAAATATCACCCCAGTGCCTCCCCTCATGAATCTGAAATGAGCATCATGGTATGTAATATAATACTCAAAACTCCTCATATAATCACCATTCACATCTCTTCTAGCCTTAAATTCATCCACCTACTATGAAGTCCTTCTATACTGGCACACTGATTCCTCAACTGCTCCATAACATACGATAATGTAGGTAGCTCAGAAGTAGATGGTATGTCTTGGCTGGTAGTAGGAATATCAGTACTCCTACTTTCTCCTCTCCCCACTACATGAGACTCATAAGTACGAATAATGATCTTGGTAATAGGCCTCAGTGGATGGACTAACTCCTCATTACTATCAAACTCAACTCTAGATTGTACACATAATGAATGAATCAGGGCAGGATCTCCTAATCCACCAGTAGTTTCTCCTCTAGCAATAATCTAGATATTTTTGAAGATAATCGATCCAATAGCAATTTTTTTCATAGTCTAAATACAATAATTGAGAATTTCTCTATCTCTAGTGAATTCGCTGTGATGATAAGAAAGTAGTAATCTTGCAGAGATAAAATAGTGCCATGCTTTAGAAGCTACATTTAACTTGGAAGTAGGAAAATTAATTATATGTTATTGTTTTACTTTCCATTCCCCTCTTCCATCAGTAAAAAAATGCAATCACTTCTTTCATATTAGCTTCCCTCATATCAAAGTTTTCATATTCACAAAATCTCATTCCCCTTAACTGATAAAAAGTATTAATACGCTGAGGGGTGAATTATATCACATTTCCTCGAACAAGCATATATTCTGTTTTGATCCAAGGCTGATTTGCATAAAATTCTCTAACTGTACCCATAATTACATTAGCAGTAAAATAACAAAAGGTTTTCCAATTTCAATCACAAATCAACTGCTCTACAGATCCGCCCGGATTTTCAAAAGCCCGGTCTTGAATACACTTTTTGTTATATAGGAATGAATTGAATACTTTCACATTAACAAATCTATATTCATCAAAATCCATCTTTCTCGAAGCCATATGAAATTGTCTAAAAATTTGCAAGAAAATCCAATAAATTTTAAAATAACAATGTAGGAGACTTCTAAAGCAACTCTAAATAAGTAAGAGCTTAAATCACTCTGGAAAATCTAAAAAATTCATCAAAAATTACAATTTTTGAATCTAAATAATGTGAGAAATTTCCAAGGTGAAAATAAAAAATTTTTAGTCTAGGTTGAAGCTCTTACCAAGAGAAGTCAAGATCAACACTTTTTAAGCCTTGAAATCACTTTAAATCCACGATCTAGCAAGCCATAGATCTCAAAAATGCATTGGCTAGAGGTAGAAGACGATGGAAATGGCGCAAAAGGCGGGTCATAAGGCAAAAATGTAAAATAAAGAGGGTTTGGGTTTTTTCTGTATTCGTTCGCCGGTGGCACTAGATAAGGCGTCGATGGCGCTCTATTTAATATAAGGCGCCTGTAGCGCCGGTTTAATTTATGGGTCCATAAAATTTTTGCAATTTTGATCATTTCAAAGTTACACCATCACATAATTAGCATCTTTGAGCATCTATTTCATCAATTAAACGACTAACTAAAAACAAATTTACACAAATAACAAAAAACATCACTTTAAAATATAAAATTCACATTACAACCATACACACTTAAGCATTCACTACATAAGTTCATCAAGCCATAGAAGTTTAGCATCATAAACACACTACGATACTCTAACGCTGAAAACTAAACACAAACACAAAATCCAAGCATAATAAGTCCAAACATATACAACAAAGTCAATTAAGCTAACACTAAGCACACAAAAGCATAATAAAATTTAACACCAACTACTGAACATAAAGCAGAGTCACTTCTCATCTTCAGTCTCAGTACTATCTTCTCCTCTGATATCTTCCATAGATTGATGATGCACAAACAGATTGCAGAAGGGATGATACGGGAATTCACCTGTCGAATCCTCAGCAATCACAGCATTCCTTTTCATCACATTTACCAAATTATCTTCAATTCACCCAATGTGATCAAATTGTTCTTTCATTCTCCAATAAAAGTGATCAAATAAATTAGAAATATTATTGATAGAATTCATAAGATTCTATACCTCTTTCTCCAACTTTGTGATCTTCTTCAAAATCACATGGAAACCTTCAGGAAAGTAAGGCTGAATAGGTCGAGAACTTTGAGAGGTTTGATCAATAATGAGGCTCATATCATACTCATCTCCTATTTCCTAACATTCATAAAGATTAGTTGGGTCTACAGACCTCCATGAAAGAAGCTCTTTTTCCCAACTTTCATATGGAACCTGTGATTGGCTGCAAAGAAGAAATATGGTGGAAGGATGTCTGAGCCCATATTTAGATCCATGGATAATCAATCCCAATATCGATTTCATAATTATAATACCGGCCTTCTAGTTTGATTATAGTAATTTAAAATAGCACTTTCCTTTGTCATTTTGGTAATTTTCATAGTTGGAAGTAATTTTGCAGAAGTGAAGTAATGTCATTGCTTCGACACCAGATTTAAAAATATAGTAGAAAAACATACAAATCTGTTGTCTCTTATCTCCCAATCTTCACTTTCATCCGTCAAATAGCGATAAATTTTATTCATATTGTCTCTTGTCTCATTAAAATTTGTATAATGGCAGATAGACACGTTCTCAATCATAAAAAATCATAAATCTTCGAAGGAGTGAATGGTTTATACCTGCCTCGCACATAGACGAATCCTTTGTTGATTCCATGAAAATTTGCATAAAACTCTTTCACAACAGGAATTACTACGGGGGCAGTAGTGTAGCATAACACTTCCCAACGCCTCTACATAATATTATATTCTACTTGAGTACTTGGAGTATCCATACCTCAATTTACAAAGCCTCTTTCTTTGATTATCCTCCTCTTCATCATCACTTTGTTGAATAATCACTGCGCCTAGAAACTGATGAATTTTCATCAGTTGAAAACTCCAAATCTCGTGGTTTCTATGGAGTTGGAATCAATTGGAAGCGAATTTGGAATGAATCCTTTCATTTTTCCAGAGTTTATGGGGTTAGAAACACATTTTGGGAAGTTATTAGAATGAAATCCTACCTAAAACTTCAAAAATCGTAATTTGAAACTCTAAGAACCGTCATAAGACCTTCGACGCCGGTGGCGCGGATAAGACACCAGCGACGCCCAATTCCTGAAATATGGTGCATTCCTTTGGAATAGGGAGCCGGTGGTGCCCATTTTGGCTCTGGTGGCGCCAGTGTTAAAAAGTGCACCAAACTTCATTTTGGTCTGAAATATTCTAATTCTTCTATATGATCCAATAATTTCCAATCTTTTATGATATTTATGAATGAGTAGGATTCAAATAGGACTAACTACAAATACAACTACTAAAAAAAAGCAAGCAAACATAATAAGGATAAATATGGGTTGCCACCCACAAAGCGCTTGGATTAACATCGTTAGCCCGACAAACATTCAGTTATTCAAGATGACTTAATATTAATACAACTTTAAAATCTGGTCAATACCCTTTAAAATATGGTTTTAATTTATGCCCATTAACTTTAAATATCTTTCCAGTTTTAGGATCCTCAATATCAACAGTTGAAAAAGAAGAAAATTTTATAGCAGTAAGAGGTCTTATCTACCTAGACTTTAGTTTTCCCACAAATAATTTTAATCTTGTATTATATAGCAAAACTTTTTGTCCAGGTTCAAATTTTTTTCTTAATATCTTCTGATCATGCCATAATTTCATTTTCTCCTTATAAATCCTGTCATTATGATAAGATTCATTACTAATTTCTTCAAATTCATTTAATTGCTCAAATATCTTCTCACCTACATTCTTTAAGTTAAAATTCAACTCTTTTATCGCTCAATAACCTTTATGCTCCAATTATAAAGGTAAGTGGAAAGTGTTTCCATATACTAGCCTATAAGGAGACATTCCAATAGGGGTCTTATAAGTAGTTCTATATTCCTATAATGCAGTATCCAATCTCACAGACCAATCTAATTTGTGAAGATCCATAGTTTTATCCAAAATCCTTTTAATTTCATGATTGGATACTTTTGCTAAACCAGTAGTTTGGGGATGATAAGCAGTAGATATTCTATGAATAATATTATATTTTCCAACCAATATATGAATCTGATTATTCCTAAAATGAGATCCACCATCAATTATGATTGCTCTCGGCATTCCATATCTTGTTAAAATATTTTTCATTAAAAATTTTGAAACACTCTGAGCATCACATGTAGGTAAAGTAATTGCTTTGATCCATTTTTAGACATAATCAACAACAACCAATATATATAAATTTCCAAATGAAGGAGTAAATGGTCCCATAAAATTCAATCCCCATACATCAAAGATCTCATCTTCTAAAATAAAATATAGAGGCATTTCATTTCTTCTAGAAATATAACCTACTCTCTGATATCGATCACATGATTTTATATCTCTGAATACATCCCTAAAAATTAGGCCAATAAAATCCATATTTTAAAATTGTATAAGCACTTTTATCAATACCAAATTGTCTTCCAAATTTTGAATCATGACAACTCCGAATAGTTAGTTCAATTTCTTCATATGGCACACATCTTCTAATAATAAGATCCTTACACTGTTATATTGGTAGGGCTCATCCCAAAAGTAAGATTTAGCATCATATCTAAATTTCTTTTGTTGTTGCCTTATTAAATCAGGTGGCAAAATATCACTTACTATATACTTCACAATATCATCATACCAAGGAAAATCCCTTTCCTTAATGATATAAAGCTGCTCATCACTGTTATTTCCTTCTTAAATACAGATAGTTCAAAATACTCCAGTATAGACAAATGGTCATCAATTTGATTATTAGTTCCTTTTCTATTAACTATCTCAAAGTCAAATTCTTGCAATAGAAGTATCCATCTAATTAACATCGGTTTGGCATCCTTCTTTTGCATTAAATATTTGATAGTTGAATGGTCTGTATGCACTATGCATTTAGTTCCAATCAGATAAGGTCTAAACTTTTTAAAAGCATACACAATAGCTAATAATTCTCTTTCCATAGTGGTATAATTAATCTGAGCTTCATTAAGAGTTTTACTAGCATAGTAAATAACCCTGAACATTTTATCATACCTTTTCCCTAAAACAATTCCAATTACAAAATCACTGACATCACACATATATTCAAATGGTTTCTCCCAATCAGGTGAAACAATTATAGGGGCAGTGATTAGTTTTTCTTTTAATAGTTCAAAGGCATTCAACTTCATTAAAATAAAATTTCTTTTCTTTTCCTAAAAGTTGGCACAACGGTTTAGTAATATTCAAAAAATCTTTAATATAACGCCTGTAAAATCCAACATGTCCTAAGAAACTCCTTACCCCTTTCACTATAGTAGGAGTTGATAATTTCTCAATAATATGAATTTTTGCAGGGTCAACCTCCATACCAAGTTTAGAAATTTTATGTCCAAGTACAATTCCTCCCACAACCATAAATTAACATTTTTCCCAATTAGAAATAAATTTGTTTTCTCGCAAAGCTCTAAAACTTTTTCTATGTTATTCAAACATATGTCAAATGAAGTTCCAAATACAGAAAAATTATCCATAAATACTTCTATTCCATTATCAATCAAATTATTAAAAATAGACATCATACATCTTTGAGACGTTGCAGGTGCATTACATATTCCAAAGGGCATTCTTCTAAAAGAAAAAGTTCCATAAGAGCTAGTAAATGTAGTTTTTTCTTGATCCTCAGGAGCAATAGGTGTTTGATGATAACTATTATATCCATACAAAAAGCAATAGTACTTGTGTCCGACAAGTCTATCCAACATTTGATCTTGAAAAGGAAGAGGGAAGTGATCTTTCCTAGTAGCGACATTTAATTTTCTATAATCGATACAAATTCGCCAACCATCAACTTGTCATGTTGGTATAATTTCAATCCGTTCATTTACATCAACGATCACTCCTCTTTTCTTTGGGAAACAATGAATTGGACTCACCCAAGCACTGTCTGAATTTGGATAAATAATTCCAGCATCAAGCCATTTTAAAATTTCCTTCTTAACTACTTCTTTCATCATTAGATTTAATCTCCTTTGCGGATCAACTCTAGGTTTATGTTGTACATCCAACAAAATTCTATGCATACAGATCGAATGACTGATTCTTTTAATATCAGCTAAGGTCCAAACAAAAGCCTTTTTGTATCTTTTTAAAGTATCCAATAATTTTTGTTCTTGATATTCATTCAAATCCAAAGATACAATAACTGTTAAGGTTGATGATTCTCCTAAAAACATATATTTCAAATGATTAGGAAGAATTTTCATTTCAGGTTCATGAGGTTTTATGATAGAAGGAATTAAACTTTTATCATCACTTTTCATAGTATCTAACATTTTGAATCTTTCCTGAACATAATCTAAATCTTCATTCTTCATATCATCAAAATCATCTTCAATTTCCTTATCATCCTCACATTTCAATTTTTCATATTCTATTTTCTCTTCCAACATATCTTTAAAATGATCATCTCTCAAATAATTACAGATTTCCATTCTAAAGCATTCATCATCTTTTTCTGTTGAGGGATATTTCATAGATTTTAGAATATTAAATGTCACCTCTTGATAATTAACTCTCATAGTTAATTCTCCTTTTTGAACATCAATCATAACTCTTCCAGTGGCAAGGAATGGTCTTCCTAAAATAATTTGAATTTCTTTATCTTCCTCCAAATTTTTTACATTAAAATCCACAGGAAAGATAAATTTGCCCACCTTAACTAATACATCTTCCACAACTCATTTAGGATAAGTAATGGAACGATCAGCTAACTGAAGAGTCACAGAAGTAGGTAAAATTTCTTCTATTCCTAATCTTTTCAAAGTTGATAAAGGCATAAGGTTAATACTAGCTCCTAGATCACATAAAGCTCTTCCAAAAAGTTTTCTCCTGTAGCACAAGGGATAGTGAAACTACCAAGGTCGTTAAGTTTTTCGGGAAGCTTTTTTCTGAATAATTGCACTACACTCTCCGTTAAGTGCATCAGTCTCATGATCTATGAACTTTCTTTTCCTTTTGAGAATATCCAACGTAAACTTCGCATAATCAGACATCTGTTCTAATGCTTCAACAAACCGAATATTTATCGTTAATTTCTTAAGGATTTCTAAAAATTTCATAAATCGGTTATCCCTATTTTATATTTTCAATCTTTGAGGAAAAGGTGGTGGTTTTTCTACATTAATTTTCATTGGTTTAAGTGGATATTCTAATTATGGATATATTTTATTAGACCTCTTTCAATTTCCACCTTCTCTTTCTCAGTTTCAACTTTTTTTTGCACTCTCGTTTCTAATTCTTTTCCACTCCTTAATTGAATAACCTTAAGTTGCTTTTTGTTTTAATCTTTTGGATTGATTTCGACATTACTGGGAAGAGTTCCTGAAGGTCAATTATTAAGTGTAGTGAAAATATGTCCTAATTGATTTTCAATGTTCTTAATCGAAACACCCTGAGTTTGTAATTGATTACCCATATTTAAAATTAATTCTTTAGTAGATAACTTTTTTTTCTTAAATTGTGGTTTACTATTAAAACCTGGAGGATAAGAAGATCTATATTTTTTGTTTCCTTGATTGTTCAAATTTCATACTGGGCTAACATAATTGTTTACCCTTTGCGGGTTAACATCATTGTAATTATTCCAGTTAAAATTCAGATGATTGTTCCAACCAGGATTATAATAATTTGAATAAGGATTTTTGGGACTATTATTTATAGCATTTAAAGTCTCAAACGGTGTTTGAAATTCTATTATCTGTCCTAATGAATTTTCCTCTAGCACTAGGGGTGTTTGAGAATAATTCATTTCATATTGAACTATTTTCTTTGAAAGGGAAGCAATTTGACAGACTATCATAGTTATAGCATCAGAATCATGAATACTAGCTACTCTCTTAGGATTTACCCGTTAAGAGGGCCATTGAAAATTATTAGTAGCCATCTCTTCTATTAGGGAGTATGCTTCATAAGAATGTTTTTACATTAATGATCCACTGGTAGCAGCATCTATAATCTATCTCAAAGATCCCACTAATCCATTATAAAATATTTGAGTTATTAACCAATCTGGTAAAGTATGATGTGGACACTTCCTAAGGAGATCTTTAAATCATTCCCAAGCTTCATATACGGATTCCCCTTCAAACTGATCAAAAGATGTAATATCATTTCTTAGCATAGCATTTTTTTATGGAGGAAAAATATTTTGACGAAAATTTTTGTGAATGTTCTCCCCAAGTTCTGAAAGATCTAGGTGCTAACAAGTTTAACCAAGCCTTAGCGTTATCCCTTAATGAAAAAGAAAAAAGTCTAAGTCTGACAGCATCATTTGACACTCCATCATATTTAAAAGTAGCAAACAGTTCTAGAAAACTAGCGAGATGTAAATTAGGATCTTCATTTGGTGTTCCTACAAATTGATTATCTTGTACCATTTGGATAATAACAGGTTTATGCTCAAATGAATTAGCAGAAGAATCAAGATTTTGGATAGTTAAGTGAATTTCATCTGTTGTTGGGATAGCATAATCTCTAAAAGATCTTGGTAAATTTTGATTGTTCACCATTTTGTGAGGATTTTCAGATTTTTTTGTTATTTTCAAATTTTTCTAACAGTATGCTCTACTTCTGATTCGTAAGACACTAAAATTACGGATCCAATCCTATGCATATAAATTCACACAAAACACACTAAAAAGGTAAGCAAGCACACACAATTGCAAATTACAAAGTAAAGGTTTTCAAATACTACAATTTAAACAATTACCATTTTTTACCTTCCCCGACAACGACACAAAAAATTAGAATCAGGGGTAGGTGAAATGCCTCTAACGTAAATATTCAAAGGATAGTTTAAGTTCAATTTCATAATAAGATCAGTTTAATAATTAGACAGTCACTCATACACACAAGTATACATATTATTCAAGTAATACAGGGCTCTAGTGGAGTCCTGATTATCGATCCCACGAGGAAGGTTGGAACTTATCGAAATATGGTTAATGTTTGAAATCCAATAATCAATTCACAATGCATGTTCAAGTACTATTTAAGTTGTTAGTGCAAATATAATTAATGCTAAGTTAACTACAATTACTTTCTAAATTTCTAAACAGGATTAACTAACACTCTCTAGGTTTTGTATTGAAAGGTTCAAATATGGAAAAATATCTTTTTTCTTACAATGATTCTGTGATTAGTGATCGATATTAATTGATAATAAATTTGTATTGTGCCAAATAGGAACATTTATGTTCTTTACCCTCGTCAGAGTACCCCCTCTTCCAAGTATGAAAAAAACATTGACAAATCCTAGCCTTAGTCACTAAATCTATGGTTAGGCTGGGAGGATACTGGCTCTCTGATGCGATGCGACTTTAAATATGCTTTAAAATACAAGAGTTTGATACCACTTTTTAGAAGATTTAACCACCAGCAAATGGTGCCAAAAACTTGATGTGCGAGGTTTACTTTTATAATTTTATATTTAGATTTAATTATTATAAAAGTCACAATTTTAAACACAAGTATATGTATCGTTCGAAGTAATACAGGGCTACAGTGGAGTCCGGGTTATCGATCCACGGGGATAGTGAAATAAAAAGTAAAATATATAAGTAATATTTTGAAATTTTCTTATGCATATATATACCTTTTTTTATATATATTAAAATAATAATTTTTACTAAAATAAAGGAAGCAGTAAGCAGTAAATTAAAATAAGCAGTAATTAAAATTCTATGAAAGTGTAAAAATGATTTTCTCCTTTTTCATCTAATCCAAGAATTATAGATTAATTATCTTTTGTAGGGAATGAAGATTATGGTATTGTGCCAAATAGAAGCATTCCTATTCTTTACCCTTTGGTCCAGGTGCAAAGAACATTGACTAATCTATAGTTAGCCTCAGGATGTTTTATTAGTAGAATGGGTTAATCTAGGCTCACACTACTTAGATGTCCGAGGGTGGCTATGGTCGACCCTACCGGTGACCCGTTACCTTTCTATAAACCAAATTATTAGAATTTAGTCTGTCACTCTAAAAACTAATTAATTCTACGCACAATAAATAATATCTTCCTATTTATTTGCACTTCACCTTCAACAATCTGCATATAGCCTGTGATTACCTAAGGATTCACGTGATATCTACTAGATAAGAATTTATTTCCGCATAGGTCTCAAAATTATTCAACAGATTTTAACAAATTAAATGACCAATTTAAAAAATAAATTAAGATCAGGTATTAATATCATCACAATATTTTTAAAATATTTTATATTTAATTCTCCTACGAAATTTATTTATTTTATAATCTTTTCATAGTTAAATGGAGAAAGATAACTAACTACTCAGAACTCATTAAAATAACACAACAAAACATATTTATAAAACTTTGAACCAAAGTGCAAATACTTATCTGAAGTGTTCCTTCAAGAGCTCCGCTGACTTCTACTGACTCCAAAGCAATGATGAAAGACTCGACGACGATTACACACAATAAACACTCAAAATAAACTCATTAGATACAAAATAAAGTGGCACCCTAAGTATGGAAGAGACTAAATTAAACTAGAGATGAGAGAGAAGATGCTAAAATGGGTATGTGTATTTAGAGGGGTTTGATGTGATTTTCTCTGTAAAATGGGCTCCTATTTATAGAGCTCTGAATTTGACCAGGGGTTTCTTAAGACACCTCTTCAAAATTCATCCAAATTCAATGTATCTTCTAGAAGGTAACCGTCGCGCCTAGGTGCAGGGATCTGGCGCCTAGGCTAGACTCAATGACCAGGTCTTTCGCACCTCTTCACTTTGGGTCGCACCTCTTCGCGATCCAGACCGTTTCCTTGTGTCCAAGTACATTGTATCACAAGTCCTATATATTAGGAATAACTTCCAGTCTTCTAGAAGCTCCAATAAACACTTAACACCATCAAAATAACTGCCCAAAGTCATCAAAAAAAATTAACAATGTCTGTATCGAACTGGCTCTTAGGCGCCAGACTCTAGCGCCTAGGCGCCAAGCCAATAATTCCAAAAATTGCTCCATAAGCTCCATTTTTTCTCCTTTTTGCTCCTTTTTCCTTCTTTTTCTTTCTTGGACTCTTTTTAATCATCTACATCCAAAAACTTGAAAATACCTTTCATTAAAGCATAATATCCTTAAGAATTGAATCATAAATAAGGCATAAAAATGGGTATTTTTTAGGTAGATCAAATTCCCCAAACTTAAACGTTACTTGTCCTCAAGTAACCCTTTTAATTACATAAAATAGATAACATTTGGAATGAAGTTAAAATATTTAAGATTTCTTATAATTTTTGGTTTTATAAATGCTTTAGCAAATCATTAACCAAATTTCACTAATTAAGTTTAATTTTAAGAATTTAAGAATATTTAACTACCAAATCATAAGACTTCCAATCTTTAATTTATTTCAAGAATAATTGTAGTTTATCATATCAAGGTCACATAGAATATTTACAAGAAGAAGACTTTCATGAAATATATATATTTTTTTTGTAAAAATATATTTACATAGAAATTAAGTTAAAAATGTACTCAGTTTTCTTATTATAAGATAATTCGAGAGAAGCCAATTTTTGATTAGGCATTTCCGCAAGCTTCTCCTCACTTTCTTTTCTTTTTTTCTTTTATTTACTCTTTTTTTTCTGGATTGTTTTTCAATCACTTTTTTTTATTTTTAAGTGAGGATTACTATTTTTGGATAGTCTGTTAGTGATTTGAGCTTCACTATCCTTAACTTATTTTCAAAAACTTATCCTTCCTTACTTAATAAATATGACATTAATAATTTATTACTTTTCAAAAATTATTTCAATCTTTTCTTTTTAAAGCAATAATCTCGATTTCTTAGTATTTCAAAAATACAATTCTCTTTACTGTAAATAGAAAAATTTTGATCTTATTATTCTTTTAAGCTAAATAATTCTATTCTTAAAATCAATCAAAATTTTTGAAATTTTAGTTAAGTTCACTAAATTATTTATAAATTAAAAAATTTAGGTAATATTAAATAGATTTTTTATTCCTTATGTTATGTTAATATATTTTTAAAGAAAATATTAGCTATTTAAGGACAAATAATATTTAAATTTGATAGATATTTTTCCTTCCCCCAAACTTCAGCTTTAGTATCAATATGAATTATGAAATTTCCTAAAGCATGAGAGAAAGAAATAAACAGGAATTAAGCTAAGTATAACAATGATGTAGTAAGGAAAAACTAACTTCTACTTCTACACATGCTTCAATATGAATATAACAGAAATGATTAAGCATTTATAGAAATGTTTTGCAGAGCAGGAGTTAATTTCTAAATTTTTTTTTAATTTTGATTTTTATTATTATATTTTTTTAAATTTTTTCTCTTTTTGAACATGCAGTTTTACTAACTATTCATGAATACTAAATAATAGGCTGAAACAGAAATAAACTTTTATAGAAATTCATTCACATCTCAGTCTTAAACACGCATCAGACAAGATATAAATAAACAGTTTTAACCTAAAAAGTTCACAACAACTCTAACAAATAACATCGCAATAAATAGTACAAGAAATAAGAGAACACTCTAAAAACATAATCAATAATTTCTAGAGATAAGTCAAGCTACTAATCACTGTCTGTAGCTTCATCATCATCATCACAAAAAGAGAACTCCATATCCTTAGGATCAACATAGGGTGAAAATCTGGGACATGTAGGGAACTAAACATCATGCACTCCCTTCAGAAATCTCACAAAAGACTCTGAATACTCAGCATCGAAATCACTCTTTCTTTGTGTATACTCAGAAAGGTGATCAATCTTCTTGTCTATGGTATCTACTCTGCAGTGAGTTAAGAATAACTCATGCTGCTGCTCTATGAACTGATCATGCATGGTTTCCCAAAATGTAAATGATGGATCAGCAGAAGTAGATGGTCTAGAAGTAGAAGCTCTACCTGAAGTAGGTAATGAACTTACTGGTGCAGTAGAACTCTTACCTAGCAGTCGATCATAAATGCTGACGCTTTCTCTTCCTATAGCCTTCGTTGACTTGAGCTTTTCCTCAAAAAGCTCAACAACTACTCCAGCACTTTGACATAGAGAATAGATCAGTGATGGAAAACTAAGTCCAATAGATGTTCTAGAACGAGCAGTACCCTCCACAGAATCATAAATAATGCTCCCTACATCAATATACTTCCTCTCTTGAATGCAGTAGTTTAGAATAGCTATATCTCTGGTAACTTTAATCAGATGATTGGATGAGAGGAGATGAGCAGAAATAAAGTAGTGTCATGCCTTGGAAACACCATTAAGCTTAGAAGATGAAAAATTTACCCTTTTCTATTCCGAGTCTTCCAGGCTCCAGTACAATCAGTCAGGTAGGCAATGATCATGTCCAAATCTTCCTCAGATGGAGATAAACCTGAGTAATAACACTCAATGTTTGGTGGTAGGCCATAGAAAATTTTGATGCGTTCAGGAGTGAATCCCACTCCAACTCCTCGAATGAAAATCTTGTATTCCTCCGCATTCGCGAAATCAGCATAAAATTCTCTAACCACCGGGATAACGACAACTAAGTGAAATAGCAAAATTGTTGCCAGTTGAGTGCAACGATTGTCTCCTCAATTCTTCCTCCAGGATTATAAAAACTTCGCTCTGAGATAAACTTCTGAGTCATAGCAAAATTATTATATCGAAAATGTACAGCAGCAGTGACAAACTTGCTACGATCAAAGTTTTCTCGTTCCTTTCCTTGCTTAGATTTGGGTGCCATCTAAACGTGAAAGAAAAACACGAAATAAATTTAACGGATCTAGAAAAATAACTATATTAAGCTTTTCAAACTTGAAAAAGCTTAAACACCCATGGATTTAACCATAAAAAATCAAAGTTTTTCTCAAAATTTGGTTTTTCAAGATGAGTGCAAAATCCATGGTGAAAATAAAAAATAATGAGTTTAGAATGTAGACCTGACCTCGAGATGAAGAAATCGGGTGATTTCAAGCCCAAAAACTTGAAAATCCAGTCTAAATGGGATCTCTAGGTGGTATTTTTGTGAAATACTGTGCAGAAGGAAGCTTAGGCGTCAAAAATGGTGTGTGGGGGGTGTGGGGTTTAAGAAGATGAGTTTTCGGGTTCAGGCCGAACTGGCGCCTAGGCGCCAGACTCGCCTTTCCAAAAATTCAATTTAAATTAAATATTTTCCACCAATTCTTATCAAATTTGACTCCTAATTACTCTTATGAGTGTATTTATTCATTTTATAACCTCCAAATATTTTCACAATCAATTTAAAATGAAAGTATAGATCCACATAAATGTATCCAAATTCTTCAATTCAAAATCCTAATATCCATTCCAAATTCAACAACTTTCAGTACAAGACTTGTATGAAGGTTCAACGTTTTATAAATAACACTAACAATCAGCAAAGCAAACATTCAAATCCAACAACACACATTGAACAAATTAAGCAAATACACACATTAGATATTCAAGATACTAAAACAAGACTCGATTACACCTAAAACAAATATAGTATCTATTTAACACCGATCTTCAATTTCCATCTCATTCGCAATGAAGTTCGCTAGGACCAAAGGGATAGAACACCAACGTCCTTGGAAATTCCAAAGTCGTCTTTTCATCAATCCACTTATTCTTCACGTACATTTCTACTTGAGCGTCATGATAGGCAGCCATGTGATCAGATTGAAGTTTGGTTTTCCATTCCAAGTGTTCATGTTGGTGATACATCTCATGGAGACGATTACTAATACTTTGAAGTTCCACTTCAATCTTATCCACTTGACTAAACTTTTTCTCCAAACTAACAACAATAGAACCATTAAAATAAGGCTGAGGATCTTTAGGAGATTTGTCTCTTACCTCATTTCCATGATTTCCTCTATCCATGACCTCTAAATCCTTCCTAACTCCTCCAAAATGAATTTCTCTGGTCGAAATTAGTGTGTCTATGGGATTGGGGAAGAAAAATAGGCTATAAATAAACTGAAGAAATTCGGTTTTTCCATGATCTGTAACCGCGGAGCTTAGGCGCCGAAATCTGTCTCCTAGGCACCGGATCATCGATACGCTAGTTATTCAGGCGCTTAGGTACCAAC
Source organism: Papilionanthe hookeriana x Papilionanthe teres (assembly GCA_022702705.1). Classification (NCBI taxonomy): domain Eukaryota; kingdom Viridiplantae; phylum Streptophyta; class Magnoliopsida; order Asparagales; family Orchidaceae; genus Papilionanthe; species Papilionanthe hookeriana x Papilionanthe teres. The sequence goes on from CM040427.1 coordinate 117,773,002, forward strand.
TTTTGGTACCTAGGCGTCGGAACCTCGATCGACTCTGATTCGCCTATTGTCAAATTTTACAAAGTTTTGGTCGTAAAAATAGGTTTAATAAACAAGTATGATCAACACACAAACACAATTACGAAAAATTCAAATCACAAACAATCACAAATGAAGGTTAAATTGATCTTCTTTTTACTTACATTTGATATGGAGTGGTCCAAGTCTAATTTCTATATACTTCAAGAAAATGTTTAGCTTAAGCCAATACAGATTTGTTTCCCTTCTATTTCTAGAAGTTATATACAAATTCAGTCAAGACCAAGGCATAACCTTATAACGATAATTAAACTTAAACTAATAAATAAGGAAGGGTTGCCTCTCACAAAACTCTTGGTTTAAGATCGTTAGCCTGAACTAATTAATTAAATTAATTGGGTAGACTCAGCTCATAAGCCTCTTTGTAAATTAATTTCATTTCTCCCATATAAAGCTTCAGTCTTAATCTGTTAACTTTAAATACTTTTCCAGTTTTGGGATGTTTAATATCCACAGCTCAATAAGGGTATACTTTCTCAATTATAAACAATACCATCCATTTAGATTTTAATTTTCCAGGAAAAGTCTTAAACGAGCATTAAATAATAATACTTCTTGTCCAGGCTAAAAAATTTTCATTGAAATTTTTTTGTCATGCAATTTCTTCATTCTTTCCTTATAAATTCTTGCATTTTCATAAGACTCATTTCTAATCTCTTCCATTTCATTCAGTTGTAATAATCACTTTTCTTCGCAGTTTTCAAATTATAATTGAACTCCTTTATCGCCCAATAAGCTTTATGCTCAAGTTCAACAGGTAAGTGACAATCTCTACCATAAATTAACCGATAAGGTGACATTCTAATAGGTGTCTTATAAGCTATTCTATAAGCCCATGATGCAGAATCAAGTCTATCAACCCAGTCAGTCCTTTTAGGATTAACAGTCTTTTAAAATATTCTTTTAATTTGTCTGTTTGATACGTCAGCCATTCCACTTGTTTGAGGATGATAAGCAGTTACAATTCTATGCTTAATTCTGAATTTTTCAAGCAATGATTGAATTTTTATATTTCTTAAATGACTTCCCCCATCTATGATAATTATCCTAGGCATTCTAAATCTTGTAAAAATTTTCTTTAAAAATTTTGAAACACTTTTGGAATCACAGTTCAGTAAAGCTACAGCTTCGATCCACTTTGAAACATAGTCAACTGCTAATAAAATATAAATCTTTCTAGATGATGGTACGAAAGGTCCCATAAAGTCTAAACCCCATACATCAAAAATTTTGATTTCTAATATAAAGTTTAGAGGCATTTCATCTTTTTTGGATATATTTCTTATTTATTGACATCGATCACAAGTTTTCACATAATGTCCAACATCTTTAAATAAAGTAGGCCAATAAAATCCAGAATTTAAAATTTTAAATGCAGTTTTATCCACTTCAAAGTGTCCTCCAAATTCAGTATTGTAACATTTTTGAATAATTGCAAAAGTTTCTTCATAAGGTACACATCTTCGAATCACAGAATCTCTTCCTATTTTAAATAAATGAGGATCTTCCCAAATATATGATTTACAGTCATTCTTGATTTTCTTAATATATTTACTATTCATCCCATATGGTAAAATATTACTAACCAAGTAGTTATCTATATCTGCATACCACGACATTTGTAATCCTTGAATGACATATAATTGCTCATCCAGGAAATTTTCATTTATATTTTCTTCATAAATCTTCTCATTATTATTTTTGATTCTGGATAAATGATCAGCAATTTGGTTGTCAGTCCCTCTTCTGTTCACAATTTCAAAATCAAATTCTTGCAAAAGTAAACCCATCTGATCAATCTAGGTTTAGCATCCTCTTTTGATATTAAATACTTAATAGCAGAATGATCAGTATGCACAATACATTTTGTTCCAAGAAGATATGGTCTAAATTTATCAAAGGCATATACTATTGCTAATAGCTCTTTTTCAGCAGTAGTGTAATTTACTTGAGTTTCATTAAGAGTTTTGCTATCATGGTATATAACTTTGAAAATCATCTCATATTTTTGTCCTAATATAGCTCTGATTGCATAATCACTTGCATCACACATTAATTCAAAAGGTTTATTCCATTCAAGTGCAACAATGATAGGTGTAGTGATTAACTTTTCTTTCAGAATATTGAACGCATTCAGACAATCTTCATTAAATTCAAATTTAGCTTCTTTTTCTAATAAATAGCAAAGAGGTTTAGCAATCTTAGAAAAATCCTTTATATATGTCCTATAAAATCCAGCATGACCCAGAAAACTTCTTACATCAGTAACAGTAGTAGGTTGTTACAGTTCAGAAATAATTTTCACTTTTGCTTGATCAACTTCCATCCCTATTTATGAAACTTTATGTCCAAGTACAATGCCTTATGTGATCATAAATTGACTTTTTTCCCAGTTTAGAACTAAATTTGTTTCTTCACATCTCTTCCAAATTTTTGTTATATTTTCCAAGCAAGATTCAAAAGAAGTTCCAAAAACTAAAAAATTGTCAATGAATATTTCAATTCCTTTATCAATTAAATCACAGAATATTGACATCATACATCTTTGAAAAGTTGTAGGTGCATTGCATAAACCAAAAGATATTCTTCTAAAGGCAAATGTTCCATAAGGACTAGTAAATGTTGTCTTTTCTTGATCCTCAGAAGCAACAGGTAATTGATGATAACCAGATTATCCATCCAGAAAATTGAAATACGAGTGACCAGCAAGTTTATCCAACATTTGATCCAAGAAAGGTAAAGGAAAATGATCCTTTCTAGTGGAGTTGTTTAATTTTTGATAGTCAATGCAAATTCGCCATCCAATAACTTGTCTTGTTGGGATTATTTCATTCTTTTCATTGACAATGACAGTTACTCCTCCTTTCTTCGAAACACAATGAATAGGACTTACCCATTGGCTATCCAAAATAGGATAAATAATTCTAGCATCTAACCATTTCAAAATCTCTTTCTTAACAACCTCTTTCATAATTGGATTTAATCTTCTTTGAGGTTCAATAGTGGGTTTACAATTTTCTTCCATTAAAATCTTATGCATAGAGATTGAAGGGATTATTCCTTTTATATCTGCAATAGTCCAACCAAAAGCTTTCTTATAATTCTTCAAAACTCTAATTAATTTTTCTTCTTGATCTTTGCTTAAATCTGAAGATATAATTACAGGTAAAGTTAATGAATATCCAAGAAATACATACTTTAAATGTGCAGGTAACATCTTTACTTCCAGTTCAGGGGCTTTTTCAATTGAGGGTAATAATATCTCATTTGTAGTTATGTCTAAAATTTTCCAATTTTCATGAATATAATGAACTTCTTCAGATGAATTTTCTTCATTTAATGACTCATCATATAACATATATTCATTATCTTTATCATCAAAAATGACCTTACATCTTTCTTGGTAATGCTTTTCAATCATATAATCAAAAATATCCATCCGATAACATTTTTCTTTTTTAGGATACCTCATTGATTTCGGAACATTGAATGTTATCTCTTGATCATTAACTCTCATCGTTAATTCTCCTTTTTGCACATCAATCATAGCTCGACCGGTAGCTGGAAAAGGTCTTCCTAAAATGATAGGTATTTCTTTATCTTCTTCCATATCTAGAACAATGAAATCTACAGGGAAGATAAATTTATCTACCTTAACATGAACATCCTTTATAACTCATTTATGATAAGTGATCGATCGATCAGCTAACTGAAGAGTTACAGTGGTAGGAGAAATCTCTCCTAAATCTAACTTCTGAAAGATTGAAAATGGCATGAGATTAATACTAGCTCCTAAATCACATAAGGCTTTTCAACAAAATTTTTCTCAAATAGCTCATGGTATAGTAAAACTTCCAGGATGTTTAAGTTTCTGAGATAGTTTCTACTGAATTATTGCACTACATTCTTTATTTAATGCAACAGTTTCATAAGCTTTAACTTTTCTCTTCTTGCTTAAAATATCCTTCATAAATTTTGCATAGCTTGGCATTTGCTCCAAAGCTTCAGCAAAAGGAATGTTGATAGTAAGTTTCTTAAAAATTTCAAAGAACTTAGAAAATTGATGGTCAAGCTTCTGTTGTTTAAGTCTTTGAGGAAAAGGTGGAGGTGGTGTTTCAACTTCCTCTTCAATAGGTACAACAGTATAATCTTTACTTGGCGAAAGGGTATCTTTAGGTGTTTCAATCTCTTGAACTGCTTTCTCTTTTTCAATCTCATTCCGTGTTTTCTCTTTTAATTCCTTTCCACTTCTAAGTTGTACAACTTTTGCTTGTTCATGTTCTTTTCCAGATCCATTAGGATTAATTTTGACATTGCTAGGCAGTGTTCCTTGAGGTCTGTAATTAATGAAATTAGCAATTTGCTAATTCTCAATATTATGAATAGCAGTGCTTTGACATTGTAGCTGATTGCTAAGTTTCAAGATCAATTCTACTATAGAAAACTTTTTCTGCTGATTGTTATAACCAGGAGGATAAGTTGGTCTATAGTTTAAATTTCCTTGATTGTTCCAATTTGGATTGGTTTGATGTCCATTACTCTAATTAAAATTAGGATGATTTTTTCAACCAGGAATATAATAATTAGAATAAGGATTATTAGCTTTTCTCGCAATAGCTTGCAATGTTTCCATTGTTTAAGAATCATCAGAATTTGTAGCATTATCATTACTTACATGCTATAAATTAATAGAAAAATTATCTAATTTCTTAGATATCGTAACCACTTGTGAAGCTAAAATAGAAAAGGCTTCAATATCATGAATACTGACCATTCTTTTAGGATTAACCCTTTCAGAAGGCCATTGAAAATAGTTGTTAGTCATTTCTTCAATTAAGGTGTAGGCTTCTTCAAATGTCTTAGCACTTAAAGAACCACCAGCAGCAGCATCAATAATTGATCTAAGTGATCGAATAAGTCCACTATAAAATGTTTGAATAATTAACCAATCTGATAAAACATGTTGAGGACATTTTCTTAATAGTTCTTTAAATCTTTCCCAAGCTTCATAAATTGTTTCTCCATCAAATTGAGTAAATGAAGTAATATCATTTCTCAATTTTTCAGTTTTAGAAGGAGGAAAATATTTAGCAAGGAATTTTTGTGCCATATCTGCCCACGTTTTAATAGAACAAGTTGCTAATGAATTAAGCCACATCTTTACTTTATCTTTTAAGGAAAAAGGAATGAGTAGAAGCCTAATAGCATCATCAGAAACATTAATATATTTAAAGGTAGCACAAATTTCTAAAAAACTAGCAAGGCGTAAATTTAGATCCTCATTAGGTGTTCCTCCAAATTGATTGTTTTGAACCATTTGAATAATAGAAGGTTTAAGCTCAAAAGAATCAGCATCTACAGCAGGAATTTGAATACTAACATGAAGTTCATCAGCTATAGGGTTTGCATATTCCCTTAATGGTTATAAATATTTTGTTCATTATTTTCGATTGGATTTTGATTATTATTATGTAAGTTAGCCATTTTTTGATGTTTTGAAATTTGTTTTCCTTTTTTATATCTTTTAATTGTTTTTTCTAATTCAGAATCAAAAGGTAGTAATCTTTCAGATCCAAAACTACGCAAAAAAATTTAAAAAAAATATATTTGATTTTATGTTTTGTTTTTACCTTTTTATTTTATCTTATTCCCTGGCAACAGCGCCAAAAACTTGATGCGATACGACTTTAAATATGCTTTAAAATACAAGAATTTGATACCACTTTTTAGAAGATTTAACCTCCAGCAAATGGCGCCAATAACTTTATGTGCGAGGTTTACTTTTATAATTTTGTATTTAGATTTAATTATTGTAAAAGTCACAATTTTAAACACAAGTATATGTATCGTTCAAGTAATACAGGGCTATAGTGGAGTCCTGGTTATCGATCCCACGGGGATAGTGAAATAATAAGTAAAATATATAAGTAATATTTTGAAATTTTCTTATGCAAATTATATATACCTTTTTTTTAATATATTCAACTAATAATTTTTACTAAAATAAAGGAAGCAGTAAGCAGTAAATTAAAATAAACAGTAATTAAAATTCTATGCAAGTGTAAAAATGATTTTCTCCTTTTTCATATAATCCAAGAATTATAGATTAATTATCTTTTGTCGGAAATTAAGATTATGGTATTGTGCCAAATAGAAGCATTCATATTCTTTATCATTTGATCCAGGTGCAAAGAACATTGACTAATCTACAGTTAAGCTTAGGATGTTTTATTAGTAGAATGTGTTAATCTAGGCTCACACTACTAGATGTCCAAGGGTGGCTATGGTCGGCCCTACCAGTGACCCTTACCTTTCTATAAACCAAATTATTAGAATTTATTCTGTCACTCTAAAAACTAATTAATTATACGCCTAATAAGTAATATCTTCAAATTTATTTGCACTTCACCTTAAACAATCTGCGTATAGCCTGTGATTACCTAAGAATTCACGTGATATCTACTAGTTAAGAATTTATCTTCGGATAGGTCTCAAAATTCTTCAACAGGTTTTAACAAATTAAATGGCCAATTTAAAAGTAAACTAAGATCAGGTATTAATATCACCACAATATTTTTAAAATATTTTATATTTAATTATCCTATGAAATTTAATTAATTTATAATCTTTTCATAGTTGAAAGAAGAAAGAAAACTAACTACTCAGAACTCATTAAAATAACAAAACAAAACATATTTATAAAACTTTGAACCAAAGTACAAATACTTATCTGAAGTGTTCATTCAAGAGCTCCACTGACTTCTACTGACTCCAAAGCAATGATGAAAGACTCCAATAGCAATTACACACAATAAACACTCAAAATAAACTCACTAGATACAAAAAGAGACTAAATTAAACTAGAGATGAGAGAGAAGATGCTAAAATGGGTATGTGTACTAAGAGGGGGGTGTTTGGTGGGATTTTCTCTGTAGAATGGGCTCCTATTTATAGAGCTCTGAATTTGACTAGGGGTTGCTTAAGGTACCTCTTCAAAATTCGTCCAAATTCAATGTATCTTCTAGAAGGTAACCGTCGTGCCTAGGCACCTAGGCGCTGGACTTCGTGACCAGATCTCTCACACCTCTTCACTTTGGGTAGCACCTTCGTGATCCAGACCGTTTCCTTGTGTCTAAATACATTGTATCACATGTCCTATATATTAGGAATAGCTTCTAGTCTTCTAGAAGCTCCAATAACCGCTTAACACCGTCAAAATAATCGCCCAAAGTCATCGAAAAACTTAAGCAATGTCACGTATCGAACTGGCCCTTAGGCGCCGGACTCTGGCACCAGACCAATAATTCCAAAAATTGCTCCATAAGCTCCATTTTTGCTCCTTTTTGCTCATTTTTCCTTCTTTTTCTTTCTTGGACTCTTTTTAATCATCTACATCTAAAAACATGAAAAAACCTTTCATTAAAGCATAATATCATTAAGAGTTGAGTCATAAATAAGGCATAAAAATGGGTATTTTTTAGGTAGATCACTCTCACTTTAGAGCTCCCACTTCCCTTCACTTGAAGGCTAACCCTAGCTTTAGTTACTAAACTTTAGGACCAAATTGGGGATTTTAGCCTGTCACTTTAAAATCTCCAATTTAACGCCCATCAAACCACATTTCCCTAATTATTTGCACTCAATTCCCATGAACTACACAACTCATTCAAGGACATTGAATGGATTCTCCACTATTATTTTAGAGCACTTAGACCTCTCGGATTGAATGTTTCACAAGAAGTTTTAACAATTTAATTAGCCATATTGAAAAGTAATTGAAGTTTAAAGTGAAAAATCATCACAATTTCTTAACATTTTTATGGCACATCAAATCTGCATCAACACTTCACTACATCACATTGCAAGAACAAAGATAAATAAATCTACTCAAAATTCATGAGGAAGATACAACATAACATGGATTTTATATATAAAAGCAAATTCATACAAATCACAAAAGTAAATACAACTTATCTCAATTTCTTCCCCAACCAAATCCCTTGACGTTCCTTTGAATCCTTTTCTCTCTTCACTACAACACTCATTATCTTTTTAAAATAGTAAGGAAGAAGTAAACTCTCACTCTCCTCCTTCTCCTACACACTTTAGAGAAGAATCCCTCACAAAACAACACTTAAAAACACTTACCTCACAAACCCTAACACACTCTCTTCACTCCCTTTCACTTCTCTCCCTCTCCTCTCTCTCAAAAATGGCATCTGTAATTGTCTATAAGAGTTTAGAAATGAATTCCCCAAGCATTTTCTCAAGAAATCCTTCAAAAAGCATCCAAATACATTGAAATTGACTTCCACCGATATTGGGCGCCAGCGGCACTGGATAGGGTATCGGCGGTGCTGTGCTGCTATTTAATTTTTGAACTCTCTGAAATTGGCAGTCGGCGGCGCCTATTTTGGCGCCGGTGGCGCCATAAGGCTATTTTCTCCATTCTTCATCTTTTTGCTCCAAATTCATTTCTTTTCGCTTCCTTTGGCTCCAGTGACCTAAAATCATTATACCTGCAATAAAACGTGAAGAATACCTTCCTTTAAAGTACAACATCACCAAAAATGAGTACAAATTATACAACAAAAATCTAACATATTTTTGGTGCATCAGGAACCTCGATAGCCCTAAGGTTAAAAAAAGAAAACTCTAGTTCTTTGACCTACAAGGTGGACCTTAAGAGGTGGGACTCATGCTCGCTAGATAGATGGCAAAATCGTCTCAGGAAAGAAAGTAAAGAAGAGATACAACTATAAAACTATAAACACTCTCCACAAAGGACATAGAACCCATTTGGGTCAGTGCAATTTCTGACACCCTAAGCACATTAGAGAACCACCTAAGTAGAAATATAAGCTAGGTTAGTCAGGTTAAAGAAGTTCGGGGGCTTCTCCTTGGGACATGTAAACATGAATGTAGTTATCCACCACAATCTTAAGTGTAGAGGCCCTATTAATTATGACTTGGGATAGTTTCATGCTTGCAAACTATTTAAAATCTGGCTCGAAGGCTGTGCAATAAAAAATGCGCGAATTTTAAAGTCATAAATATTATAATGCTAATATTTTCATTATCTTGAATGTTGTATTAGCATTTTGTAGCAAATTTAGAATTTTAAATCCTAAAGAACCTATATTATATTTGTGAGTCCCAGACAAATCACAAAAAGAAATAATGAAATTTTTTTCAAGTATCCAAGCATGTATTAAGAGATGAAAAATGAGTCAAATAAAAATAATAACAGGTTGGTTGCTGCTAAGTCGGCAACATATCCCAAAAAATAAAAAAGAGTAATCAAACTCCACATATACAAGCTTGATCCTAGTTCTATACATCAATATGAAATGCAGAATTAAGAACGAGACACAAGCTACTACTCCTGGTCCCTTGCCATGCGGTTCCAGTGCCAAAATGTCATGAAATGCATGCTCGTATCTTATTTTTGCTACATGACTCTCCTAGGCCTCTAAAAAGTCCATAGAAAAATAAAAGAAAAGACACAACCTACATGCAGATAACATTAGCGGAAGAGCCAACAAATATACAACATATTATGAGCTGTGCCTTTTATTGAGGGAGCTAAATAACACATGCAAGCAAATGGTTGTTAAAAATAATTACATGTCCTATTTAGTGATACCTGTGTAAGCGCATCTACAGGTACAACTCCCTATAGAAGAGCCTCTAATACGCTACCATACATATCAAGCACACCAGGAACACAAAGCAAGAAAGATACCTAGCAAAAGAAACCAAACCAATAAAGAAAAATAGCTAGACAACAAAAGCCTGCTTAGCATCCTAGACCTAGTATAGCACACCATCTAACAAGAAGTATCTTAACCAGCACCAAGATGTATAGGGTGAAGTCTCCAACTATAGTATTACTTTGGTAGGGTTATCATGTTGACCCCTTTTGAATATCCAAGGGATCTAAAGCACGTCACAAGAAAGTGGTGATATTCAAAAGAGGTAGCCTCACATATGGCTTAACATATATAGTTTTAAAGTAGGAAGATAATACTCATGATAGTAAAAATATCCATTTTATTCCTTTCAATTATTAGACCTTAAATTGCGGTTCCGTGATGCATATAATGTATTTTAGAGTCTTTGAATCTTTAGTAGAGTTATTATGTTTGTTGCTCATAATACAAAAACTCGCATTACTCATTGAGGCATCCTCACAGGAGACGCTCTTTTGAGTATCAAAACTAACAAACAAGTCACTTCTCTAATGAGTAGGACAAGCCATCAAGGTGAATGTGCAAGCATACAATCATGCAAGAAGCCCATATTATGATTGTTCAACCTAAAAAAAAATCACAATAGACGCCCCAAGGGGACAAAGCACAAATCATGCAAATAAGTGCAAGGATGTTACATGCAACATGATGCACACGAGAACCAGTAAGACATGTTACCTATGGAGAGGAATTACGCCTGCTCGAGAACCCGAGGTGCCATGCGATAAGCAGACACCCACTACAAATGAGTCTTCATCAAGTAAAAGTATACATATTAAAAGGATTTACACCTTACCTGAGAGGCACTCACCGAGCACACATGCAAACATATAAGATAGGCAACAAACATACATGAATAATCAGGCATATGACATTTAGAAATGTCAAGCATAAGACAAGAAAAAAATATAAAGCGTAAGACATACTAATGGCAAGCAAACAGAAATGCTACATGCCAAACATGAAAAGTGATGTGATCCTTACAAGTGAGAATCATACACCTAGGTGGACATGCATTGTGCCTCGCACTAGTTCAATGGCTATAAATCATGACTTGTGCTTATCACAATAAGAAATACCTACAATGCTCTGGGCGGTGTCATATAGAATCAGATAGATGGCTCATATGTAAACCAATTAATCCTAAAGTGTGCAAGTGTTTGTCCCCGTACAAACAACGTCATATGTAAGGAAGATACATAAAAGTGTGGGCGCTCAAAGAGACTTCCCAACATGTCACATGCAAAGCTTAAAACAATAAAGTATTTTGTACGAATAAAACAAATGATAAAGATCAATTCAAAATATGATTTTCATTCACATACTAATGGACAAGCAATATGATGCCAAAGACATCTATGTAGTAAGTGTTTGGACTAAGGAAGGGTGGATCAATCCAAGATGATCGATCAGACCCGAAGAAAGGGTGATCATACTGGGGAGGCCTATCAGACCCAAAATGTTCGATTAATACAATGTAGTCAATCAAAACAAAAAAAATAGAGCAATTAGACCTGTGCGACCAATCAAACAGAAAGTGATCAGTGGATCATGCTGGGGTAGCCGATAGAATCAAAGTGATTGGGTGATCAAACTGGAGTGACCGATCAAACCTGAAAGATAGGGTAATCAATCCAGGATAGCTGATCAAACCCAAAAAGATTGGGAGATAGACACAGGATGGTTGATGGAACCAAAAATATGGGGTGATCATACCAGGACAACCTATCAGACCAAAGTGCTCACGCAATCATGTATACCATATGTGACATGATCCGTACACAAAAATAAAAGAAATTACCACACATGTGTAATTAAATCTAAAATTCTCGACTACACGTTAAACTCATCTTAACGACCTCACATAGGTACCTAGAGTTGAATCTCTTGGATCAGCAGCATAGATACATCCGACTTTGGCATGGAAATGTGGAAGACTTCACCCTCGAATTTCTTGTAAGGGAAGTCCTTCACCATTCATAGGGTTGACTAGCTACAAAGCTTGTTTCATCCTATGTACTTCCATGACCTTATGGGATGGGCTAGCTACAAAGCTTTCCATCCTTCAAGATCAAACTATTCCAACCCTTTCAAGGATGGTTGGAAGTGCCAAATCCATGAAAATTTGGGATTCTGTCTACTTAGGTATAGATCTAAGGCTCATAAGGGAATACTGCCAGATTAGTTAGGATTTTGTCCAATGAAAGCTTCCTAACCTAACACCTCCTCTAAGAAATTGAAGGCTAATCTAAGGGCGTGTGTCAGCCAACCAACTTGCCTATGTGGGCGACCATACCCATAACAGCTAGCCTAGGTTGATCTTAGTGTTAGCTAGGAATGAAAACACAAAGAATTTTAACATTATCACCACCGTGGAGGTTTCAAATGCATTTCTTCTTATAGGATGAAGCTCTCCCAGTGGTAGGAGAGATGATGACGTTCTGGCGAAGATTCAAAGAGTTTTATTCTTTGCTCCTTCTCCAATGAACGAAGAAGCTCTCATTCAACAAGAGAATCTAGTGACGTTGGAGCTCTGATGAAGATCCTCCTCTTAGGATAAGGAAGCTCTCCTTAAGATGGAGACTCTATTAGGTAGCACACAAAAACACTCGTCCACCTACTCTTTTCGAGAGATAATGGTCATAAAGGGAAGCTAAGAGGAAGCTGGAGAAGAGAACGAAAAAGAAAAAGTGAAGGAAGGCGAAAGACACATCAAGAAACAGTCTCCACTAAACACAAAAAATTCCCTCGCAGGTTCCCACAGCTCTCTAGACAAAGTTTCACAAAAGAAAAATGCAGTCTCTTCCTGTTGAAGGTCCTTGCTCAAGTTATATTCCCGGGGCTTAACACATGGAATGACAAAATGCCCAATTAGGAAGAATCCCTAAGGAGCCCAAGTCCAATTTTTGGATTTAGAACTGATTCATGGTAGTTAATCGGTGGATCTGCAGTGTATTGTTGGGTTTCTAGGGACCTGTAGGCAGAAATAGTGCAACAAGTAGAGCATGGGGCCAGGGCATTTAAGGCATAGGCGCTAAACCTGGTGCCTACTTTTTTGTCATAGGATTGGCATCTAGGTGCCATTAAGTGGTGCCAGACTTCCAGCTCCATTTTAAATGTTCCGGGAGGGGAGGGGGAGGGGATCATTCTGGATGCTTAGATGCCCAGGGTTGGCACCTAGGAGACAGTCTAGCACAAGAACCCTGATTTGCATCGGGAGTGCCTGATAGAAGATTTTATTGATCGGTAAGAAACTGTAGACTTCATATGAATAACATGTAGTCCCATAACTTCAAAATTAAACTTTTTGATTAGTCATTAAATCAAGAAATACTGTCCAATGGTCACCCTAACTCACAGTGCAGGAAGGGCATCCTGATCGCAGCTATCTTAAATAAGTATTTATAAGTATTTTTGGTTCAATCACAAAATATAATCAGTCTTATAAAAAAGTAGCCAATCTATACACAATTATATGTATTACTCAAGTAATACAAGGACTCTAGTAGAGTCGTGGATATCGATCCTACAGGGAGGAAGTAGATCCTTAAAGTGTAGCACAGAAATCCAATATTCAAATAACAATGCACTTAGAGTAAATACTAAAGTTACTAAAGTTTAAAAATGCTAGAGATTTTAAGATCACTAAAGTACTCTCTAAACTAAAAACCAAAGTTAACTACTACTACACTAATTTTTGTATAGAAATGTTTAAATTTCGAGAAAGTGTCGTCCACCTAACAATGATATTAGGGTGAGTGAATGATATTAATGAAAATCTTGTATTTTATCAAATAGGAGCATACCGATTATTTAACCTCTTCTAATTGTTATAAAGAACATTGACTAATCCAAGGTTTAGTCCCTAAATCCATGGTTAGGCTTGGAGGATACTGGCTCTCACTTGATAGCTCCCACTTCCCTTTGCATGAAGGCCAACTTTCGCTTTAGTTTCCAAACACTAGGACCAAATTGAGGATTTTAGTCTGTCACCCTAAAATCTCCAATTCTATGCGCAATAACTCATATTTTCCTATTTATTTTACACCCAACCCCCATGAACTACATCACTCATTCATGTACATTGAATGTAATCTTCACTTTAGTTATAGAAAGCATAGTTCTTTTTGATTTTATGTTTCTCAACATATTTTAACAATTCAATTGGCCAGATTGAAAAGTAAATGAAGTATGGAGTGAAAAATTATCACAATTTCTTAACATTCATACAACGCATCCAATATAAACTATCACCGCACCATTTGTCATTGCAAGGAGAAATACAAATAAATCTACTCAGAATTCATAAGGAAGATACGACAAAAAATAAAGATTTTATATATAAAAGAAAGTTCATACAAACAATAAGAAGTAAATATAACTTATCTCAATTTCTTCCTCAAGCAAATCCCTTGAAGTTCCTTTGAATCTCCTTCTCTTTTCACAACAACACACAATTCTCACTTAGAATAGTAGGGAGGAAGCATTATCTCACTTTTCCTCTCCTCCTAAAACTCTTTTAAGAAGAATCCATCACAAAAAGAAACTTTTACACCAAACCCTAGACTCTAAACTCTCTATAAACACTTCCTCATCCTTGAATTATGGAGCCAAATTTCTGTTAAAATAGCCTAGGGTCGAATTCCCCAAGAGATGTCTCAAGAATGCCTCCAAACGTCATCCAATTACATTGAATTTGGCCTTCACCAACTTTGGGAGCCATCAGCGCCCGATCACACATATTAAAGATGCTCTCTGGGAAAATGGTGTCGATGGTGTCAGAACTCATATTTCTAGTTTTTGCTTTTTTCACTCCAAATTTATTTCTTTTCGCTTCTTTTTCCCCAATTTCCTAAAATCATCATACTTGGAGCAAAACATCAAAAATACATTATTTTAAAGTGAAATATCACAAAAAATGAATACAAAATATATATCCATAATCCAACATTTTTTTGGTGCATCAAAATCTCCAAACTTAACAATTATTTGTACTTAAGTAATCCTTTTACTACATAAAAATATGACTCATAGTAGTGAACTTTACTTAAAGAATACTATGATTTTTTATTTAAATAAATATAATAGTGAGACTTTTATAAAGATATTCAGTAACATATGTCAAAACTATATGTGTAAGAACATTTAGTAATCAAGTCTAAGAGTTCTAGTGTCCCATTCATTTTAAGAATAACCATAATTTGTCACATTAAGTATGCTCTGAAGGATCATATGAAAAAGAAGCTCATGATAACTCTATTAGTAAGGATGCCAATACTTAAATATAAATTCAGAAATGCAACTAAGTTCTTCCCTTAAGTTGATTCAAGTGAAGCCAATTTTTGATTAAACGTCTCCTTAAGCTTCTCCTCAATTATATTTTTTTTTTCTTTTCTTGTTTCATTTTGGGATTGCTTTTCAATCCTACTTTTTTTCTTTCTCTCTCTTTTTCTTTTCTTGTGAGGATTACTATATCTGGGTAGTCTTTAATAATTTTGAACTTCACTCTCCTCTCCTTAAAGTTGGAACTTGTAACATCTCTGTACTTTATAAATATATATTAACTTTTAAATGATTCAGCATAAAGTCCCATTCTTTTCTCCTCACATAAACTTCTAAGATTCTTAAAATTTTAAAAATACTATTTTCTTTACGTTAAATAGTTAACAATAGTCTAATCCTCTTATAATAAATGTCTTAGTCCCATAAAGTTAACCTTCATTACTAAAAACTGTCATTCAAATCTATTATGATATTTAAATAAAATCAAAATTTTAGTTATCTAAAGTTAAGCCCAACTACTTTAAGTCATGTTAAAATAATTTTGAAAATATATTTTATTTGAGAACAAATAAAAGTTAATTTTTCCTCCCTCGAACTTAAGTTTTTCAGTGTATATCAAATTAATCAACGAGAGAGAAAAATAAAAAGAAAATTAACCTTTTTGTGTCAGGCTTTTGAGTCTTCTGAAACATGCATGTATTAATAAAAAATTTAACTACAGGCATAAACAGTTAGAAGCATTGTTTCACATATATATTAGAGATTTGCTGGGTGAAGAAAATTTTAAAACATAACTTTAAACACTTAATACAAACGTACACCCATTTCAATTTCAAATAATTGATAAACAAACCATCACAAATTTCATTACAACTTAATTAATTTAACATAATACAATCACTACACACATCAACTACATAAAATAATATAACAAGCATAAAAGTCTACACAAAAATAGCAAATTAAAAGAATACCACTCTACCAATCATCTTCTATTTCCTCTTCTGCTCCTTACTCTTCAGGTTGGTATGGAATATAGCAGGGGCATGTAAGAAATCACACCAGCTTCTCCCCTCATGAATCTCATTTGAGCATCATAATAAGCTATATCATATTCCACTCTTCTCTTCTGATAATCAGCATTAATACTATTTCTTGATTTTAATCCATCAATCCTGCTATGAAGTCGTGCAATATCACCCTGTTGTATCATCAACTGCTCCATAACATCAAAAATAATAAGAGTTATGGAGGTAGAAGGTATTTGATAACTAGTAGAGGGGACCTCACTACTCTTAATTCCAGATCTCCATCCTACATGAGATTCATAAGTGCGGATGTTGACCTTATTGATATGTTTTAAAGGATGGGCCAACTCTTCACTATTATCAACCTCAACTCCAGACTGTACACAAAATGTGAAAATCAGGGCAGGATGTCTTAATCCTCCGGTGATTTCGCCTTTAGCAATGGTCTGGATACTATTATAAATAATAACACTAATATTGATCATCTTCATATTTTGAATACAAAAGTTCAAAATAGATCTATCTCTAGAAACTTCACTGTGATGATAGGTAGGTAATAATCTTGCAGAAATAAAATAATTTCAGGCTTTAGATGTGGCATTTAGAGTGGAAGCAGGAAATTTTATCTTTTGCCTTTGCTTTGTGTTCCACTCCCCTTTTCCATCAATAAGAAAAGATATTAACTCTTTTAAGTCAGCATCCATAGTACCAAAAGATTTATACTCACATAATGGATTATCTCTCAATTCATAGAAGGCATTGATTCATTCAGAAGTGAATTCTACCATTTGTCCTCGAACAAGCACATATTCTTTTTCAGCCCACCACAAGTTAGCATAAATCTCACGGACTACATATGCAACCGCATCGGCAGAAAAATAACAAAATGTTTCCTAGCTTTGATCAGCAATTACCTGTTCTACAACTTCGCATGGATTTTTGAATCCTCGATCCTATATACACTTTTTACTTCAAATGCTAGAGTTGAAATTATATTGTGCTTTGATATTTACAAACTTCTTTTCATCAAATCCCACCTTCCTCTTCCCCTTCCATTTCAAAATTTCTAGAAAATGTGCAAATAAATCTCAATAAATTCCAAAATTTACAACTTAGTAGACTCAAAAGTCACATCTAATAGGTAAGAGCATTTCACCATGGATCATCTCAAAGTTTTCTTCAAAAAAAAAAAATCAAATTTCTGTATCTCCCCAATGTAGGAGATTTCCATGGTGAAATAAAGAACTTTTAGTTTAAGTAGAACTCTTACCAAGAGAAGATGAGATCCAAGCTCCAAAAGCATTGAAATCGCCTCAAATCCAAATGCTAGCAAGACCTAGGATTGGTTTTTGGCCTTGATTGGAGGTTGAAGGTGGTCAAAGGCCGTCAAAGGCTCAAAATCAAGATTTTTATATGTCCAAGTTGAGTTCCGGGTTTTGGGTGCCATCGACACCCATTCTGGCGTCGTCGGCGCTAGACCGATTTTTAGGGTTTCAAAATTTTTACGATTTCTATCGTTTTTGAGTTACAAAAACATCTAATTAGCCTATTTAAGCTCTATTTTCATTCATAAGTGATCAACAAATAAAATATTACACAAATAACACAAAAAATCACTTTTATACATAAAATCTACAACTACAAACTTACACAATTAAATTACTCTACCACAACAATAATTCAGCATTGCAATCAAACCACAACACTCTAACGCTGAAAATATAACATAAACTCAAATATCAAGCATAATAATTCTGAAATCACACAATAAAGCAAGCCAAATACAAAACACGCTTAAGCATATAAAGTCCAAATACTAAATACTAGATAAAATAGAGAATCACTACTCATTAATGTCACTGCTATCTTCTCTAATACTCCCATGAATTGGCGGCGCATGAACAAATTGTAGAAGGGTCGATACAAGAATTCATCAGTCAAATCCTCTTCAAACCAAGCCTTCTTCTTCATCAAATGTATCAAGCCTTCTTCGATACGCTCAGTGTGATCGAACTGTTCATTCATCCTCCAATCCATGTGATCAAATAATTCAAAAATACTATTAGTTGCATTCATAAGATTTTGTACCTCTTTCTCCAATTTCTTGATCTTCTTTAGAGTCAGCTGTGAACTTTCAAGAAAATGAGGTTAAATAGGTAGTAAACTCTGAGATGGTTGGTCTGCAATTATGATCAGATCATTTTTATCCCTAGTTGTTGGACAGTCATAAATGTTAGTTGGGTCCATGGGCTTCCAAGGGAGAAGCACTTTTTTCCAACTTTCATATGTAACTTGTGACTGGTTGTAGAGAATAAATATAGTGGAAGGATGTCCCAAACCATAATTTGATCCATGCACAATCCATACCAAAGCAGATTTCCTAATTATGGTGCCATTATCAACATGACTTCCAGTTTAAATATAGTAGTTCATTATTGCACTTTTCTTTGTCACTTTACTAATTTTCATGGCTGGGAGTAATTTTGAAGATATAAAGAAATGTCATTGCTTCGATACTAGATTTAATAAGGTTGTAGAGAAATTTACATACCCGTTATATCTTATCTCCCTTTATTCACCTTCATCTGTCAAATATTGATAGATTTCATTCATGTTAT
Source organism: Papilionanthe hookeriana x Papilionanthe teres (assembly GCA_022702705.1). Classification (NCBI taxonomy): domain Eukaryota; kingdom Viridiplantae; phylum Streptophyta; class Magnoliopsida; order Asparagales; family Orchidaceae; genus Papilionanthe; species Papilionanthe hookeriana x Papilionanthe teres. The sequence continues at coordinate 117,791,761 of CM040427.1, forward strand.
TATTCATAGGGGAAAACTTGTATAATGAAAGATTGACACATTATCTATCATGTAAAGTTCATTAATCTTTAAAGAAGTGATTGTTATCCACCTACCTCTCACATAGACGACTTCTTGATTGATTCCAACGAATATTTACATAAAAATCCTTCACCTCAAAAATGACTACTGACCCAAGGAAAAAAGGTTAAGATTTTCATGCCTATTTTATTCTGATTTTGATGATATTGCATTTTAAAGAAGGGTATTTTTGGAGTTTTTCTGTAGGTATGAAGATTTAAAGACAAATGAGTGAAAATATGCAAAAATGAGCTAATTTGGAGCAAAAAGGACTAAAATATGAAAATTTGACTTAGGGTGCCGACGGCGAGGTTGAGGCCGCCAACGGCGTGATTTTCCCGAGAGTTCAGAATTAATTGCAAAGGAGGCCACCGAAGGCGGAGGTCGAGGCCGCCGAAGGCGAGGTCAGTTTAAGGCACTGTTTCTAGAAGGCCGCTGATGGTGCAGTTCGAGGCCGCCGACGGCGGGATCCGCGTTTCTTTCACAATATACGTCGAATCTGGATGATTTTCGAAGGGATGCCTAGAAAACCCTTGGAGACTCTTTAACAAATTTAAGAAGAACCATTTTAGGCCAAAAAACTATCCTTTTAGAGTCCTCTAAAAGTCACTAAGAGTCTGTAAAAAGTTATATTAGAGTTTTCTAACAGTTACTTAGTGTCCTATAGAGAGTCCACTAGTGTCCATTGTTATTAGTAAGTGTTAAATAGTGAGTTCAAATAGAGATTGTGAGGAATTCTTCAAAGGATAGTAAAAGTGGAAGGGAAGTGAGAGATCTCTTAAGGATTGCCATTTCGAAGGAGAATTCCGTGTACTGTAAAGAAGGAAGAGATTCAGAGGAACTTCAAGGAGTTTGCTTGGGAAGGAATTAAAGATAAGTTGTGTTTATTTACTTTAGTTTGTAGTACTTTACTTTTATATATGAAATCCAAGTTTTATTGCATTCTCTCCATGAATTCTGAGTACTTGTTCTATCTTTCTCCTTGTTTTGATATTTTTGTGATATGATAAATAGATTTAATGTGCCATAAAATATTTAAATAAGTTGTGATAATCTTTAACTTAGATCTTAATTTACTTTCAATCTGACCAATTGAAAAGTTAAAATCTGTTCAGTTTGACAACTATAGTTAAGATTACATCCTAGATTCAGGGAGATCAAAATTCTTGAAAGCAGGGTGCAAATAAATAGGGAAATAACATTCATTAGGCGTAAAATTGGAGATTTTAGAGTGACAGGCTAAAATCCTCAATTCCCACCTATCGTTTAGGTGCTAAGGTGTAGATTGTTAGCCCTCAGGTGGGGGGAACTTGGGAGTTTGAAGTGAGAGCCGGTATCCTCCCAGCCTAGCCGCAGATTCAGTAACCAAGCATAAGATTAGTCAATGTTCTTTATGCCTGAACCAAAGGGTAAAGAATAGGTATGCTCCTATTTAGCACAACACCAATTAAAAACTAATTTTAATTATCTATTCACTTAAATATCTTAACAAAGGAGAAAGATTTTTGCTTATATATTTAAACTTAATTTTAGTAGTATTAGTTATTTGTTAGTAGAACTAGTTTAATTTAAATTTTGTATTATTATTGATTTCTTATTAGTGACAGATAGGTAATTTCGATTTAGTTATGATTCTAAATTGGTTTCTATAATCTTAGTTTGTAGCCTCTAAAATATTCCCAGTGGGATCGATATTTAGGATTCCACTAGAGCCCTGTATTACTTGAGCGATACGTCTACTTATGTTTAAAAGTAACTCTGCAATTAGAAGATTATAATATATAATTTTTACTAAAATTAAATTACACTCCAAGTCAATTTTTTAGTGCAATTGCTGAGGATTTAGATCTTCTAGTAGTTGTGTTGAATTCTTATATTTTTAAGTATATTAAAAATTGCTTTCAAGTTTTTGGCATCGTTGTCGGGGAATATAATTAGAGTAACAGGCAATTTAGGACTATTAGAAAACATTTTAATAGAATTGCAACTTATTTAGTTAACTATTTTACTGTGTACTGATTTCGATTGTATGTAAATTTGGTTTTGAAAATCTTATACCCTACAATTCAGAATTAGAACACACTGTTAAGAGAATTAGAAAACTAAGAAAAGAACCTATAACTTCTGAAACAATGGAAAACAACGTAAACAACCAAAGAATAGAAAATGAACATCAATCTAGACCATTAAGAGATTAAACTAACCCTACATTAGATGAAATTCACTTAACTATCCAAAATCCTGATGTAGCCGCTAATTCATTTGAGCTTAAACCTGCAATTATCCAAATGGTATAAAACATTCAATTTGGTGGAACTTCATATGAAGATCCTAATTTTCATCTAGCAAGTTTCTTAGAACTTTGTGCTACTTTTAAGTGCGATAAAGTTTTTGATGATGCTGTCAGACTTAGACTTTTTCCTTTTTCGCTAAGGGATAAGGCTAAGGCTTGGTTAAATTCGTTAGCACCTGGATCTATTAGAACTTGGGGAGAACTTTCACAAAAATTCATATCAAAATATTTTTCACCATCTAAGACTCCTAAGCTTATAAATGATATCACATCTTTCAGTCAGTATGAGGGCGAATTGATATATGAATCTTGGAAAAGATTTAAAGAACTTCTTAGGAAATGTCCACATCATGCTTTACCAGATTGGTTAATTATTCAAACATTTTATAATGGATTAGTAGGATCTCTTAGATCTATTATTGATGCTGCTGCTAGTGGATCACTAATGTCTAGACCTTTTGAAGAAGCTTATGCTTTAATAAAAGAAATGGCTACCAATAATTTTCAATGGCGTACTGAAAGGGTAAATCCTAAGAGAGTAGCCAATGTTCATGATTCTGCAGCTTTAACTATGATAGTTTCTCAAATTGCTGCTCTTTCAAAGAAAATAGATCAATACAGAATGAATCGTTCTCAAACACCTCCAGTGTTAGAAGAAAATTCATTAGGACAAATTGTAGATGCTCAATCTTCATATGAAACTATAAATTTATTAAATAATAGGCAAAATAACCCTTATTCAAACTATTATAATCTAGGTTGGAAAAATCATCCAAACTTTAATTTGAATAACCAAGGTAATGCAAATCCTGTTAATCCTCAGTGGGGGAACAATCCTGTAAACCCATTAAGAAATATAAACAACTAGGGTAATTGTAATTATAAACCTTCTAATCCACCAAGTTTTTATAATAATTCACAATTTAAGGAGAAGAAGTTATCTATGGAAGAATTAGTTTTGAATATTGGTAATCAATTACAAAGTCAAGGAGCTGCTTTTAAAAATATAGAAAACCAATTGAGGGAAATTGCTACTGCACTAAGGAATAGACCTGTTGGAACTTTACCTAGCAATGTTGAAGTAAATCCTAAAGATCAAGGAAAAGAACAAATTAAGGCTATTGTCGGCATATTTTTTTAGGTTATGTGTTTTGAAAAAGGGGTTCGCCTACAAAAATTGTTGGCGAATTTTTAATTTTAAATTTAATTTATATATATATATAATTTGGAAAATAACATTTGATTTTGAAAATATTTTTTTAAGTTTGAAAATTTTAAGATATGAAATCAAACCGATCTCACACCCCAAATAGTTTATATAAACGAGCACCACACCACAAACCTTGTATATAGATACACTGCTTGATGATGGGGCTTGATTAAATAAACTAGAAGATTTGTGACATTCGTTTGGTCTGCGAACCAACTTTATAAGCTGACAAGTTCCCCTTCTTAATATAAATGAATTAAGCAGGGTTTATATTACCTGGGTTCTTAAAGTTCCCTATAAGGGCAAGCCCCTATAGTTAATTACATCTTAAATGACGGGAATCATTTAAGAAAACTCTCGATAATGATCAGTGGTTTTACTTTTAAGAATTTCAAATTTTAAGGTTTCAAACAAATTGGATTTTGGAAATTTCAATAGGGAACAACTTAAATTTGGAACAATTTATTTCAGGAGTCCAAAGGAAGAGAAGTAGGGGATGTCATAGACCCGAAGTGAACTTCGGTGACTTCCTGACTATCCTATTATTTGGATTCAATTTGAGAGTTTATTTAATGTTTCAATCCTGCCAATTTTAATTATTTAGGACTTATATTTGTCTGACATAATCATACAAATAGCCTCGAAGATGTGAGGGTTTATGTCGTACCAAACGACTACCTCGGAGTCCTAAGACCGGATAGGGCTTAATTTGCATAATATGATTATGCAAATGTCTAACAAAAAGTTGAGGATTTATGTTGCACTAGGCAGACTACCTCGAAATGGTACGAGTATGTTATTTAGATGAAAGAATGGTTTCGCTGAAGTATACACAAATTTTGCTGATCAAGATGGTCGTGCTGCCCACTATGCTCCAAGCTCCTCGTTGTTGCAGAAGTTTGGTTTTAGAAAGTGGCAATCAGGAGATGAGAGAAGTGTTTTGGATTAGAAAAGTTTAAGATTGAGATGACTTAGTGTTTTAATTAAAACAAATCTTAAAGTTGGTTAAACAGATCCGATTAAGATCCCACGGTTCCGTCATCCCGGCACCGTTATTTTCATTAGATTCACTTAGTCCAGTTGAATTTGCTAAACAGAATGAGTTCCACACTTTCATTTAGACCATGGGAAATCTCGTTAGCAACATGTGGGTTACATCATCCAAAGGATTCCTGATCATCCAACGAGACGTTTTAATTTAGTTGTATTATCAGTTTTGTTGTTCTGTTTGTGATTAAATTTTGAGTTGTTTTATATTTTTAAATTTTGTGGCGGTGAATTTTTATCTTGTTGTGACTTTTAGTTTAGTTTTGGGTTTCAGTTTTGTGGCTATCCTAAAAGTTTCAGTTTTCATGCAGGGTGACTTTCTTGTTTAACATGCAAGAAAAGTAAAGTACAGTGAAGGTAAATAAATCGCAATAAAATAGAAGCGTACCTGGAGGGTCTTCTCGTCATTTCCAGCTGCACTTAAAACACATGTCAGAGCATTTATATATTTCATGGAAAGCACCTAGGTAAAGTTAAGGGAAGGTTCTGGTTGTCTACCAAAATCCTAATCCTAGTCGACTCCTATGACGTCTAGGTTCTTGTGTTTTGTTAAGGATGATTTTCTTCATGAAATAACAATTAAATTCAATTGCTCTTCTAAAGCATCCCATCATATTAAGAAAGTTCTTAGGACGAATCCTGAACATATTTTCAATATTTCTGAGATTGTTTCGAGTACAAATGAATTTCACTGTACATGTGATTTGGTCATCCAAGAATTTAGTTAAGTTTTGTTTCTTGCTCAGTGAACTTGAACATTTGATTGTCCGATGAGTTAAGTGACATTTCACTTGACACTCCATTTGAGACTTATGAAGGTGAAAGCCTAACAGGGGCAGATTAGTTCATCAAAGGATTTAACCATTCTTAATTGAAATTTGAGTTGGAGATTTAAAGTTGTTTTGATTTAATTATAAAGTTTTATTTGATCTTTTTAGGTGTTTTAAACCATTTTAAGTTGGAATAGTATTCAAGTTGTTTAATTCAATTAAACTTTTATATTTTAAATGATCTTAATGTTTTAAATTAATATTAATGTCTTAAACTGATTTAATTTTTAATTTATGATGTTTTAGTCATGAATTGTTCTTGGTCAATCTTTGATGTTTCAAATTATTTAAGTTGAAAGAGTTGTTTAAATTATTTAATTTCATTAAATTTTAATGATTCAAATTTGGTTTAAATTAATCATAGTAGTTTAGGTTAATTTTAATTGGTTTGGTTTTCACAATTTTTTGTTAGTAATTGTTTTGAGATTAATTTTTATGTTTCAAATTTGTTTTAACTTTGTTTCCAAGTGATTTCAAATTAGTTTTAATGTTTTAGATTTATTTTAGTTTAATTATTAAGTCATTTAATGTTTTAAGCTTTAATTTAATTAAGGATTATTTCTTTTTTTTAATTATTAATTTAAATTATCACTCTTTAGAATTAATTAAGAATTGAGTATTATTGAATTGATCCATGTAGAGATTTTAGATTGAAGAATTGATATCTTCTTAAGTCATATCCCTAATCTTAATGATCCAAATTTTAATTATTCTCCCAAAATTTAAATAATTTAATTAATTAAAGTTCCATTTTGATGTATTAAAAGTGATTAATGGGTTTCTACCTTTAATTCCCTAAGTTTCAATCATCCAAGAGAAAATTAAAATCAAATATTTTACCTTCCCTTTGATTAGGCCTAAAGTATTGCTTAGGGTTAAAATCCTTAATACTTTTATGCCCTTTTAAGCATGTTCATTTCATAACTCACCAAATTTAGCTCAAATAAACTTAAACTTTGTATGTCACATTACTCACATGTCAATTAAGACATTAGAGGAGAAAATGTGATTTTTCAATTTCTAATTTGATTTATATAATTATTTTAATGAAATAATAAGGGTTTTCAATGAAAATTCAACAACATGACCAAAGTAAAATTTATGTCCTTAGAAAAATTATGGGATGTTTCTACTGACTAGAGGACCACTTGGACCAATTATGGTGATTTTTTCGATTATATTTTATTTATTATAATTATTTTAAGCTTTGGGGTATTAATTAATTAATTATAAAATAAAATTAAACTTGAAAAATAGATTTTCTATTTTTCCTAAGTCCCTCTGACCTCAAGGAAGTCAGCTAACCAAAATTTATAATTTTATAATTTATTTTTGATTTATTAGAATTATTTTAGTGGAAGGGTTTGAAAATTCATTTTTTTTTAAATTTAAAAATTACATTAAGCTTTTAAAATTCAATATCTTTACCTATAGACTTAGAAAAAATATTTGGTTGGTTCCTAAGTTATTAGGGAACAAAATATGACATTTTTGTGATTTTTCATATTTTTGTGATTTTTTCAATTTTTAAATTATTAAAATATTAAAAATAGGGTTAAAAATGAAATTTTTTAGAAAATTTTAATTTTAATTTTCTTAGACTCCTCTGATATCAGAGAGCCCGCAAAACCAATTTGTTGAATTTTTGAAGTGTATTTTGGGTTTTATGAATTTTCTATTTTCAAAATGGCTATGTCATTTAATTAATTCATTTAATGGGTTAAATTATTTCTAATTAACTTGAAATTTTTATGTGAGGTTCTTTGTATCCTAAGTGACAATAGAGAATTATTTTCAAGTGATTTTGATTTATGGTTACTCCTAATTAATTAAAGTTTAAGTTTAAATGTTTGGGCTAATTAGGGTTATTTTTAAGAAATTAAATCAAACCAAAATTTTCATAGGGTCCTCTAGTAATAAGATACATCCCCTAATTTTTCTAGAATTTTATAAGAAAAATGCTAATTATTATAATTAAAATACCAAAACAGACACATAAACTTGAAAAATAGATAACTTTCCATAGAGATGGCCTCTAGCCTTAGAAAATTTAGGGAATGTTCCCAAGAATAGAGGCTACAAAAGCCTTATGGTCTCGTGTCATGATGAATTGTGTATGCAAATGGAGAATTAAAACACCACCTAGGGTATTTAAATCATTAAAAATCATAGACTCAACAAATTAACTTAATTCTTTTTCCAAATTATTTTCCTCTATTCACTGAGCAAGAGGGTATTTTTAGTTTATTTTTATGATTTTTCTATGTAAAGATAAGAATTTTTGAATTTCTGGTTATTTAATAAATTCAAAAAATCCTATTTATCTACTTAAACCAGTCAGCACCGCGTCATCCTCGTCCGAGTCGAAAGCACACGCAACGTAATTTGATTTGGTGCTACCATCCGACTCAGCAGCTACGTGTCCCATGGCTCCGTTCTGTGCCTCTGTCCGACGCAATAACAGCCATCCATTTAATACATGCACGAATGGACGACATCCGTTCATCGTCCCCAGGCGTCCTAACCCGAGAACCATCCACTTTCTATAACAAAGATCTCGCTCGATACACAACCAAATCATGGGTGGTTGGTCTCTATCGACGCGTCTAGACTAGATGAACATATCCATACGGCTATTATGCATTAAAATCAAGCCAAAAAAATGTAGAATTAATAGAAGCTCGGGAGGAAGAAGAGGTCAATACCTTGGCTCTGAGAAGTGAAGCTTCAATCAGAGGGGCTTGGCACGTTTGTTGGAGTCCAAGGAAGCTAAGGATGAAGCCTAGACCTGTGGTGAAATGCCTAAGTATGATTTCCACAAGCCCAATTTCAAGCTTTGGTCTAAAGCACAAATGGGTGGCCTGGTGAAGGGGCTTCTACTGGGAAACTTCTTCTCTTGGTCTGGTGAAGGTGTGGGTGAGTTTAATTTGATTTTGGTGGAGGTTTCAGGGATGTCCTTGTTTTAAGCCTGAGATTGAGCTCTGAAATTGAGCTCAACCAGTGGGAATTAGGGCAGGAAAACAGTGGGGATCAACTTCTCTATGCTAGGAGAAGAGTGTGGAGTAATTTTGGCAGAGTTTTGGCAAGGTTTTTGTTCATCACCTCTTTTGGCCATGGGGTGGTGAGTTTAAATAGCCATGGCTGTGGAGCTTCTCAGGGCAAGCAAGGGGCTGGGATCAGCTGCTTAGGTCAAGGGAAGAAGGGCCATGGTTTCAACTGGCCATGGGACAACTGAGCAAGGGAGTTTTGAATTTTTTTGCTCACATAGAGTTCTCAGCCTGGTGTTTTCCGGTGACTCAGGTGGTGGTATGGTTAGGCATGGGTCACCCTCATGGTCAGGGAAGTTAGAATTTAAGTTTTTTGCAAAGAATTGGCATTGGCCATGTCCAAGGTTTGATTTAAATGGAATGAGGGATGAGCTAATTTTGGGCGCAAATGGGTCCAAGTAATGGATTAGGGCTTGGTGCACCCACCAAAGAGACTTTGGGTGCTGTGGGGGTCAGGTAAGTCAGCTAGCTTAGTGGGGAGAAGTCACCATATAAGTACATTGAGGTTTAATCAAGATTTAGAAGAGTCATGTAAAGGATTAATCACCCTTAAGGGAATCATTAAAGGACTCCCTCCTTTTGCCATAAATGACATGTTAATGTGTAAAGTGACTCAGGCCAAGGTGATTCAGGCCCACGATAAGCTGGTCCACCCAAGGACATTCTAAGTCTTTGACTTGGTTCTAGTTCTCAAAGTATATATTCTTACACACCGCAAAAAAGGAGGTAAATTTGAACCGAATTGGGAGGGGCCGTTCGTGATCGAGACAGTCTACTCTAGAGGTTCCTACCAACTTGTGAATTGTTGTGGAGAACGATCTATGCTTCCAATTAATGGAAGATATTTGAAGAAGTATTACGCAACCTGATGTTTCGAAGGATAAACTTTAAAAAATGAAGTCTCATTCCTAGAAGCACGGGTGAAGTAATCATTTGTAACTGGGTTTGAACCCAAAATATAAAAATATATGATAAAAATCATTAACAAAAAATTGTGTTAAAAAAATGTGAAATCACAATAATAAAATTTTGATCCTTCCTTTCAAATCAACTCACTCCTGATCTTTCCCCATCTTTCCCTACTCTTATTAAAATTTGAAAGAAATGAATAAAAATTTTTTATTAATAAGTAAATTTTCTTATTGTTCTCATTCTTAGTACAGACTCTGATCCTTTCCTTGTTTTTCGCAGGGAAATGTCGAACGGGCGGTTGGTTCTGAACTTCAAGAATTGCATGAGTCTAGCACTCAATAAAATAAAGATAAAGGATGGGGACATGATTGAGATTGACTCTGATTTCACACCGGCTGGCTTGCAATATGAGGAGGCCGATTGGACCCCAATTGACCGGAAAGAATTCCACAGTCAGACAGTGGTAAAAATGGGTAGCTCGAGTTAGCAGTCTACCGACAAAAAGAGGAAAGTGAACGCCGCTAATGTAATGGGAGAAGACAAGAAAGTCAAGTTCATGGTTACTACAGCAGAGGGCAGGCTTGTCAGCCCCATGCCCACAGAGGTTCAGGGAGTGATAAGGGCTACTCTCACTCCTACACAGCGAAGAAACAAGAACCGCTGCATTCGCAAGAGTTTGAGCAAGCTAGCGGCGGACCACCATGAAGAGACAGTTGCTACCGTCAGTGCAAGTACTTCTAATAAATCAGTTCTGTAGGATCCAGAAATAAGGAGATCAACTCCAAGGACCGCAGAAAAGATGAAAGAGATTCTGAGAAGAGCAGAAACAGAGTTAGTGCCACGACGCCAGATGGATATACCAGCTTGAAGAGTTTTGTTACAAAAGTAACCCCGAAGGATGTCCTGACAGAGACTATCCCCGAGGAGCCGAGATATGCAGGAGAGCGTGCTAGGGTTAAACCATACATCCTACAGTACGTTATCAGACCTCACTGATTACAGATAATCCTAGAGTACGAACTGGAGAGACTGCAGAAAGTTGAAAAGAAAACATTCGAATATTTTGAAGGAATTCGAGGCAAGAAGATCAATACCCTGGAAGGCCTTGAGCTGCTTATAAATGTGTTCTCAGACTACGAGCAGTAGCAAATTGTGGATTGCGCCATCAAGCTTCAGAAAATCGGCCGAGCTGGTCATTTGAGAGAAAATACCTACTCAGAACCTTGGAGGTTGATGAAAGGAAAAGGAAGAGTTATGATCCAGTGTGGGTGTTACTACAACTTCACCGAGGACAGGAAAGGAAATTCACTAGTGATACTTCGTCGCAGTGAGGTGGATCCGATGCTAGGAATCATCAAGAGGATGGTGAAAAGTATGGTGACATGGAAGGTACTTCCTGCATATTGCATACCCAAAAGCTGCATCATTAACATATACAAGGAGGGCAACTGCATACCGCCACACATAGATTATCACGACTTCGTCAGACCTTTCTGCACAGTGTCTTTCAGCAGCTAGTGTAACATCATGTTCGAATTAGACCTCCAGATAGCAGGCCCCGAAGAATTCGAGGGCCGGTGGAGATACCTCTACCGGTAGGTTCCGTCTTGGTGCTAAAAGGAAATGGAGTAGACATAGCAAAACACTGCATTCCAGGGGTGCCTGTTCAGCGAATCTTCGTCACTTTCAGGAGGATGGACGACAACAAAATGCCTTTCCACTTTCAGCCAGACCCAGAGTTAGAGAGCCATCGACCCTACGAGTTGTGAGCTTCATGGAAAATATCACACCTCCAATGCACATCCAAATGACATTTCCTGCTAAGGATGGCTTAGTAGGTGATGTTATTGTCCATGTGCCTCACTATTCAGACATGGATTTCGACAGATGCTTTTGGAAGAAGCTTGCAAGAATCTTACGCAGTCCGTTTTGGATTTATAAAGATTATATGAGATGCTTAATTTTCAAGGACAATATCATCATGTTTTGGATCAAGCTATATGATGTATTTTCAGCAAATTGGAATGGAAACGACCATGTCTGCTTTGCCCTCACTTCTTGTGTGCAAATTTGACTCGGAAACGCCATTAAGTTGAATAAAATTTGAATGAAGAATGATTTGAAAATAAATGAGAAATCTTTTAAAATATTGAATTTCAAAACAAACTCCAAATTAACACGAACTCTAATTATACAAAAAATGAAATCAAATCACTAAAAATAAATGAAACAAATCTAAGTTTCGAATTGAATTCCGATCTAAATCCCCTGACCCAAACCTTTTGATTCTTCTTCAAACCTGAATCTGTTTGAAACTCTTTCGAAATTCGAGTCCTTTCCTCGACTTGTCGCTAGGTCCATTCTTTTCAGCTTGGTACGCTTACCAGTCCCTTTCAATATTTTCTCTGTGTGTTAGAGGATCGACCAATTCTATTGGCACGGAGCCATGAATGTTATTAGATTTAGTTCTAAAGGCATAGAGCTGGGTCCCTCTTCACACAGATCTCTTTTCCAAAAAAGCCTTCGGGCGGGATTTGAAACACCTTCATATCCCATTCTCTCTTTCGAGAATGGTACCTAAATTCCAGCTCTCTCCTTTCGAGGTCGATACCTAAATTCTGATTCTCTTCCGAGGCTGGTCCCTAAATTCCAATCCTCATTTCCGAGGTCAGTACTTAAATTCTGAATCTCATCTTTCGAGATCGGTACAAAAATTCTAATTCTCAATTTCGAGATTGGTACCAAAATTTCAGTTCTCTCCTTTCGGGGTCGGTACCTAAATTTTGATTCTCTTCTGAGACTGGTACATAAATTCCAGTCCTCACTTCCGAGGTCATTACTTAAATTCTGACTCTTATCTTTCGAGATCGGAACCTAAATTCTGATTCTCTTACTAGACTTGTACCTAAATTCCAGTCCTCATTTCCGAGGTCAGTACTTAAATTCTGACTCTAATCTTTCAAGATCGGTACCTAAATTCTGATTCTCAGTTTTGAGACTGGTTCCTTTTCAAGGTCTGTACCTAAATTCTGGCTCTCTTCAAGGCTGGTACCTAAATTCTAGTCCTCATTCTGAGGTCAATACTTAAATTCTGATTCTCATCCTTTTCGAGCTCGGTACCTAAATTTTGACTCTCTTCGAGGCCGGTACCTAAATTTCAGTCCTCATTTTGAGATCAGTACTCAAATTATGATTGTCATCCTTTCCGAGGTCAGTACCTAAATTCTGACTCTCATATTTCGAGATCGGCACCTAAATTCTAATTATTAGTTTTGAGACTAGTACCTAAATTCCAGTTCTCTCATTTTCGAGGTCGGTACCTAAATTTCGACTCTCTTCGAGGCTGGTACCTAAATTTCAGTCCTCATTTTGAGATCAGTACTTAAATTCTGATTCTCATCCTTTCTGAGGTCAGTACCAAAATTTTGACTCTCATCTTTCGAGATCGGCACCTAAATTCCAATTATCAGTTTTGAGACTAGTACCTAAATTCCAGTTCTCTCATTTTCGAGGTCGGTACCTAAATTTCGACTCTCTTCAAGGCTGGTACCTAAATTTCAGTCCTCATTCTGAGGTCAGTACTTAAATTTTGATTCTCATCCTTTTCGAGATCGGTACCTAAATTCCGACTCTCTTCGAGGTTGGTACCTAAATTTCGTCCCCATTCCGAGGTCAGTACTTAAATTCTGATTCTCATCCTTTTCGAGGTCGGTACCTAAATTCTGACTCTCTTCGAGGCTGGTACCTAAATTTCAGTTCTCTCCTTTCGAGGTCGGTACCTAAATTCTGACTCTCTTCCTGAGAATTGATACCTAAATTTCAATTCTCATCTTTCGAGATCAGTACCTAAATTTTGATTCTCATTCTTTTCGATCGGTACCTAAATTTTGATTCTCTCTCTCGAGGCTGGAGCCTAACTTCCAGTTTCTCTTCTTGAGGCTAGAGCCTAAATTCTAGTTCTCTTTCAAACTTTCGAGGATGGAGCCTAACTTCCAGTTCTCACCTTGAATCTTCGAGACTGGAACTTAAATTTCAGTTCTCTTTTTAATCTCGAGGTTGGGACCTAGGTTCCAATTCTCATCTCAAATCGAGAATTTCCTTGAAATCAATCTTGAATCTAACTTTAATCAAAATTTAAACTCAAAATTAAAATTTGAAATAAAAAATGAAACGAATCTAAAATCTAATCTCTTGAAATCTTGTGATTTAAAATTCACCTCCTTTTTCCCTTGCGAGAGTTATGAAATCTTCAGTCTTGGAGATTTACCTGACACTCCCTAGCGAAAATTTTCTACGCTTTGTTCTAAGTGTGTCACTTAGACGTCTGTGTTAGTTTTTTTGATCTTTCAGGTCAATGCCAATACGTGCGGTGTGCTTGGTTAGCCACACCACACCTATTGGGGGTCCATTAGTTGACCTCATTTTTGGTGAGGTCTGATCTCTTTCTCCTTAGTGCTTAGGATCTAGCCATAGTTTTTTCCCTTGACTATCCTAGAAGACTAGATATGGAACCCACCATTTAGAAATTCAAACCAAATATTGATTCCCTTTGGAATCCTACATAGATGTTCATTAACCTTCAAGTCACTTGGAAGGTTAGGACCAATGTGCAGGAAGACAAGGATGAATTCCTATAGGATGTTCAAGCCTTAGGACAACCCTGGGTGGCCTAGTCTGGTGAGGTCCAGTTTACACACACCACATTGTTGCACATGTCTAAACCCTAAAAACACTCTTACCCAACTAGGCTTCCTGACTCATGTAGGAAACTCATATGGATGGACCTCAACCCCTAAGCCCCTGGCTAAGAGGGTTAAGTACAACACATTGAGTCCCCAAAATGAGTCCTCTCATGGTTCTTGTGAGCTTAACATGGCTTCATGTCTCAACCAAAATGGTTTAATTTTACTCACATCTAATCAATCTTCATTTTTCCCAAAATTTCAATTTTGACCCACAGGGCCCTAAACCCACCAAACCTACCAAATACCCTTGAAGTTGCCCAAAATTTCCAAAATTGCTAAAATTAACCAAGATTTCTCAAAATCAATCCTAAATTTTCCCCACCACTCAAATTGATCATCCATGACCAAATATATCAAAATTCCAAAAATAGCCTCCATTACCCTTCATGTACCCTCCTTGTACCCTAAAAGCCTAAAAATTCCAAAAATCCAAAAAATTCTCAAAAATCCCAAAAATTCCAAACTATTATCCACATCATTTTCTTTAACTGCCACTTACCCCAATTTTATCAATTTAACCAAATTTGATCAAAAATTCCAAATTGGCCCTTAAGGCCCAAAGTGACCAACTAAGTCAATCCATCCCAAATAGAACCCAAATGTCACCCAATTTTTCCCAAATTTGTTTTTAAATCTTCCTAACATCCCCACAAAAGAAAAAATACATTAATTTACCCCAAATTTGGAACCAAACTTCACCCAAGCCTAACTTAAACCAAAATTCCCCAAATTGGCCTAAAACAATCATGAACCCAAACAAGCCCAAATCCCAAAATCATGATTCAACCAAAATTGAAAACTCTTTTTCACACCTCCATAAACATTTTACAACATTAATTTCACATCAAAACCAACATTAGCCCAACTTTAGCCAAAGTTAGCTCAATTTGGCCTACTTTGATCCTATTATTAAAAGACCCAAATTAAACCCAATTCAACTCCAAATGACCCCAAATCTTTTCTAAAACCTTCAAAACACACTCCTAAACTAAATTTAAAATTTATTTGTCACAACCTTTTTCTAAATTTTTATCCAAAAGTTTATTTTAAAACCTAAAAGCCTATCTCCTTAAAATATTTTAAAAGCCCATTTTTCACCAAATTTGTTTTTTAAAAAAAAAGAAAAGCCCAAAATCTATTCCAAGGATCATATGACATTTTTTTTTCATCATCCCTTTAATTAAAATAATTCCCTCAGTTCCAAATTCCATCATTAAATAATTCTAAATCAAGCCTCATGCCAAATTACCCCTAAATGTCAAAAATCCTAAAATCCCTTTCTCATGCAAGTGAGCCAAGCCATTCCCAAGCCATGAGCAAGCCTTGGAGCCATGTTTAAGCCACATGAAGCCATGAGAACTTTAGATTTGTCATCACTCCATAAATGTAAAAAGGAGGAAGGCCTTTAAACACCCCCTTAAAAGTCATTAACCTTACCCATGCTTCACCCTAACCTAAAATTAATCCAAATAATTTTGATGGGGACTTCACCATCCTTCCCTTGGTTGACCCAACTAATTTTCCATCAGCCTAAAGCCATCTTGGAGGGTGAACCAAACCCAAAAGCATGACTTGACCAAAATGAGCCCAAAAGAGCCACTTCCCCCATTCCACTTAAATCAAACCCTTTACACATGGCAATACCCAATTGAACTCACTAAACCCCACCCCTGACCTCACTGGTCAAGATGGTGACCCATGCCTGGCCGGACCACCACCTAGCTCGCCGGAAACCACCAGGCCGAGAGGTTTGATTTGATTCAAAAATTTAAATTGAGCTTGTTGAGTTGTCCCAACCCAATTGGACTTCACAGCTCTTCTTCTCCTCCCCTAAGCAGCTGATTCTAACCTCTAATTGACCCTGGTAAGCCCTTTAGCCATGGTTATTTAAACAGCCGACCTCTAAAGGTTAGCTGAACCAAAGTCTCTCAAAACCTCTATCCAAGTGGCTTAAATTCTCCCCCTAACACAGAGAAGAAGTTCCCCGCTGTTCTCTTGCCCTCATCCCCATTGATTGAGCTCAATTTCAGAGCTCAATTCTCAGCCCAAAATAGGACACATCACCACAATGAACAAAACCCCAAATTGATCAACCCTAAACCATCACCAGATCAAGAGAGGAAGTTCCCCAGTGGAAGCCCCCTCACCAGGCCACCCATTTGTGTTGGAGACCAAAGCTTGAAATAGGGTATGGTGGAAATCATACCTAGACATTTCACCACGACCAGTGGCTTCATCCCCATCTTCCCCAGACTCCAAAAAATGTGCAAAGCTCCTCTGATTGAAGCCTCACTTCTCAGAGCCAAGGTACTGAACTCCTTCTTCCCGAGAGCTTATTTTAATTCTCCATTTTGTTTGAGTCAATTTCAAAGCATCATAGCCGTATAGATATTGTCACCTTGTTGAGATGAGTTCATAGAGCCCAAGATCATGTAATTTGGTTAAGAAATGAGGGAGATCTTAAGGTTTGAGTGTGCACGGTTCTTCGGTTAGGGCGCTTGGGGACGATGAACGGATGTCATCCATTCGCGCATGTATTGGATGAACGGTTGAGATCAAGCTGGACGAGGAGATGGAACGGGACAGTGGCCCGCGTGGTTGCCGAGTCAGATGGCGGCGTCAAACAGGAGCGCGCCGCGTGGAGCTTTGACCCGGACAAGGATGAAGCTGCGCAGACATGGTTAAGTGGGAAAATAGGGTATTTTTTGAATTATTTAAATGTCCTGGCCTTTGAAAATGCATATCTTTGTGTAGAAAAATCACAAAAATAAACAAAAAGACCCTCTTGCTCAGTGAATAGAGGAGAACAATGTGGAAAAAGAATTGATATATTTTGTTAAGTATTTAAACTTTAATTAATTAAACACTGATCTGAGCATTTTAATTCTCCACTCACACACACAATTCACCATGGCATGAGACCATAGGGCTTTTGTAGCCTCTGTTCTTGGGAACAATCCCTGAATTTTCCAAGGTCAGAGGCCACCTCTATCGCAAGTTATATGTTTTCCAATTTTTTGTGTCTGTTTTAGCATTTTAATTCCAATAATTTGCATATTGCTAAGAAACTTCTAGGAAAATTGGGGGAGGTACCTTATGACTAGAGGACCCTAGGAAAATTATGATTTGATTTAACTCCTTAAAAATACCCTAATTAGCCTAAACACTTAAAACTGAACTTTAATTAATTAGGAGTAACCACACATTAAAATCACTTGAAATCAATTCTCACTATCACTTAGGATACAAAGAGTATCACATAAAAATTTCAAGTCAATTGGAATTAATTTAACCTATTAAATGAATTAATTAAGTGACATAGCTATTTTGAAAATTAAAAAATTCATAAAACCCAAAATATATTTAAGAAATTCACCAAACTTGTTTTGTGACCTCTATGTCATCAGGGGAGTCCAAGAAAAATAAAATTACTTTTTTCATAAAAATTTAATTTTTAATCATTTTTTAATATTTAATAATTAAAAATTATAAAAAATAAAAAAAATAAGAAGAAATCACCAAAATGCCACATTTGGTCTCCTAATCACTTGGGAACCATCAAAATATTTTTGCTAAGTCTCTAAGTTGAGATATTAATTTTTAAAGACTTAGGATAATTTTTAATATTTAAAAAATGAATTTTTTTTAACCTTCTATTAAAATAATTCTAATAAATCAAAGAAAAATAAAAATATATATATAAAATTTGTTTCTCCGAACTCCCTGACTACGGAAAGATTTTCTAAAAATCTGAAATAAATTTTTCCACTTTTAAAATATTTTAAAATGAATTAATATTCCAAAATTTAAAATAATTATAATAAATAAAATATAACTAAAAAAATCACCTAAATTGGTCCAAGTGGCCCTCTAGTCAGCAGGAACATCCCATAAGTTTCCTAAGGACAAAAACTTTAACTTGGTCATGTTGTTGAATTTTCATTGAAAACCCTTATTTTTCATTAAATTAATTATATAAATCAAATTAAAAATGGAAAAATCATATTTTCTCCTCTAATGTCTTAATTGACATGTGAGTAAGGTGACATAAAATTCTCAAGTTCATTTGAGTTTGATTTGATGAATTATGGCTAGAACATGCTTAAGAGGGCATTAAGGTAATTAAAAGGTTTTAACCTTAATTAAAATTTAGGTCTAACCAAAGGGAAGGTAAAATATTTTGATCCTAAATTACAATGGGATGATTGAAGCATAGCAAGTTCAAGTGGTAGAAACCCATTAAATCATCTTAAACATTAAAAGGAAGAAACATTAATTGAATTACATGAAATTTGGAAGATTAATTAAAGCTTGGATAATTAATGATTAAAAATAAATGTAATAAAAAAATTTTATTCCTCTAAATTAAATTTCCCAATTAGTAATTCAATTAAACAATATTTAATGTCAATTAATGGAACTTTAAAATAATGATTAAAATTGATATTTAAAAAAAAAAAACAAAACCCTTTGTTGAAAATCTTATGATTGAACTAAAGACACTAAAGGAAATTAACTTGAAATTCCCCAAAACTTAAATTAAGAATAAAATTTTAAAACATTTAAAGATCAACCTAAAAAGTTAAAATCATTTAAACTAATAAAACTTAATTGAATTGAACAACTTGAACACTATTCCAAACTTAAGATAATCTAAAAAGAGAAAGAAGATTAATCATAACTAAATCACTTTAAATCTCCAACTCAAAACTTCGATTAAGAATGGTTAAAATCTTTAATGAACCAATTTGCCCCTAAAGGCTTTCATTATCATAATTCCTAAATGAAGTATTAAATGAAATATCACCTTACTCACAAGGATAATCAAACATCCTAATTCACTGAGCAAGAATAATTTGGGTGATTGATTCATCACCACAATGAAACTAACTGAACTTAAAATAATCCCTACAATGTTTAGGAAGATGTTCAAAATTCAGTTCTGAGCACTTCTTTAACTTATGGGAACGTTTTAAGAGAACAGTGAGACTTCATTGTTCTTTGGTGAAGAAAATCATTCTTAACAAAACACCAGAACCTAGACGTCATAGGAATTGATTAGCAATAGGTCTAGGATTTTGGTAGACAACCAGAACCTTCCCTTAGCTTTACCTAGGTATTTTCTTGTTGCAATTTATATATAAATACTTTAACATGTGTTATAAATGCATGAAAATGATCGAACCCAACATGTTTAAACAATTCAAAATTTAATCACCAACAAAATGAAACTGCAATTATAACTAAAATTAAAACGTCTCGTTGGATGATCGGGAATCCCTCGGATGATGTAGCCCACGTGTTGCTAGCGAGATTTTACAAGGTCTAAATGAAGGTGTGGAACTCATTCTGTTGGGTTTAACAAATTCATTTGGACTAAGTGAATCCGATGAAAATAGCGGTGTCGGGATGATGTAACCGTGGGATCTTAATCAGTTCTGCTTAATCAACATTAAGATTTATTTTAATTAAAATACTAAATCATCTCAATTTTCAACCCTTTTAAACAAAAATAGTTCTCTCATCTCTTGATTTCCGCTTTCTAAAACTAAATCTCTGCAACAACAAGGAGCTTGGAGCACAGTGGGCAGCACGGCCATCTTCATCAGCAAAACTTGTGTCCACTTCAGCAAAAACTTTCTTAGAATTAAATAACAAAGCCATAGAACTCTAAGGTGATTTGTCTAGTGTAATATAAATCCTCAACATTTTGTTAGGCATTTGTATAATTTTGTTATGTAAATTAAGCTCTAACCGGTCTTAGGACTCTGAGGTAGTCGTTTGGTACGACATAAATCCTATTTGTGTGAAACCTTAAACTTTGAAATTCTTGAGAGCAAAACCACTAATCATTATTGAGAGTTTTCTTAAGTGTCTTCTGACATTTAAGATGTAATTACTGTAGGGGCTTGCCCTTATAGGGAACTTTAAGAACCCAGGTAATATAAACACTGTTTAATTCCTTTATATTAAGCAGGGGAACTTTTCGGCTTATAAAATTGGTTCGCAGACCAAACGGATGTCACAAATCTTCTAGTATATTTAATCAAGCCCCATCATCAAGCAGTGTGTCTATTCTTTGGGATAGATACACGGTTTGTGGTGTGGTACTCTTTTATATAAACTATTTGGGATGTGAGACCAGTTTGATTTCATATCTTAAAATTTTCAAACTTAAAATTATTTTCAAAATCAAATGCTACTTTCCAAATTATTTAAAACTATATATAAAATAAATTTAATTTAAAATAAAATTTACCGACAACTTCTGTAGACGACCCCTTTCAAAACACACAACCTAAAAATATGCTATCAGAATGGAATTTAATTCAATAGAGCCCACCGACGGCTCGCACAACCCCGTTGACGGCGAGATCGCAAAAAATACCTATTTACCGCAATTTTGACCGGTCAAATGGCACTATTCATCTTCTTCTTTGCTGTTTTACCCGAAAGGTCGACTTGGGCTTGATAGATCTCAGATTTAGAGTGATTTCAACAAATTCTAACACCGGATTTCATCTTCTCTTGGTAAGAGCTTCCCTCTTATGTAAAAATTTTTGATTTCCATCATGAATTTCTTCCACATTAAGAAATTTTGGAAAATTTGAAAATATGGAGAAAAGACTTGGAAGGAATTCATGGAACTTGTTTTAGATTGCTTTAAAACCCATTTAGAAGTCATTGTATTATTATTTTGGAGATTAGTTTAGATTTTTATGATTTTGATAGATCAAACAATAGCTCCACGACATAAGAGAAGACTCGAACACGACGAGACTCGATTCATAAATGCGAAAGCACAATCAAGGTATACTTCAATCTTTCAAAGTAAGAAGTGTATCCAAGATCGAGTTTTTGAAAATCCTGGAGGAGAAGTGGAATGAATTATCAAAGAGCGAGGATGGGAGAACTTTTGCTACTCAACCAACAGAGCTGCTATCGAAGTGGTGAGAGAGTTCTACTCCAATCATACTCAACTAGAGGATGAACCAGTCCAAGTAAGAGGATTCTCTGTCGAATTTAATGCTAATCGTATTAACACTTTTTACAAGCTTCACGATTATTTTTCTAGCGAGTATGAAACATTTGGAACAATGCAAGGTTAGTTGAATGATGTTATCAACTTTCTCACTGATTGGAAAGGAGTTTGGAAAATTAAAAATCATGAACGGATTAACATTCCATTGTCCATGATGAATGCCACTCCTACGGCATGGCATTATTTCATTTGTTCGACTCTGCTGCCCACTTACCATCATAGTGAAGTCTCGAGAGATAGAGCTGTTCTAAATTTTTGTATTCAGAACAACCGAAGCATTAATGTGGGGAGAATCATTTATAAGAATATTATGGCCACTACAAAGAGTGACACAAGTGGATATTTAGGGCATCCTGGCCTTTTTTATGCACTTTGTCAATTATCTGGAGTTGAAGCAAGAGATGATGAGGAATGGGTGTATCCGATGAAACCCATTAGTAAAGCAAATATAAAGACTTATGAATCCCATGAGGAATGGAGAACAGGGAGTAGGAGCAAGGCACCTTATACTAGTAGAGACATTCCTTCTACTAGCTATGACCCTCCAGCCTCTAGTCCCCCGACCTTTTATGATCTGAAGAATGCCATGACCCTACAGAGGAGAATTTTTGAGCAGTTAGATGAAAAATTGGAAAGAATTGATCACAGGATTGAAGTTTTAGAGAGAAGACACGATCATGATAGTGAGTATCTTCAGAGGCACTCTGATTTTGAGATGGCATATTATGATGCTTAGGCCAGCTATTACAGAGGAGAGCCTGATGACATTTTTCCAGAATGCCCCCGGTATAGTCAGTATAAGCCCAATCCTCCTGATGACCAGGGTGATGATGATGTATGGGATTTTGATTGATCTTTGTGATAGTGATGTGTTGTGTTATTTGTTTTAGCTTTGTTGTTGTTCTTTGATTTTTATTGTATTCTGTGGACTATCCTTGTTTCTGAGACATGTGTTTGGTTTGGTAGTTTGCATTTTCATTTCTGGATGTTTGTGATATTTGTGATGGTAATAATAATTGTGAACTTTTAAGTTAAAATAGTAAATTGTTTGTTCTGTGTTGTGAAACGCATATGTTCAGTTTAGTTTTTTGTTGTTTAATGTTTTATTTTATTCACTACTTTTAAAATTTCATTACCCCAGCAAATTCTATAAATTGTTATGTATGTAGAAATTTTTTTTAATTTTACAGGTCATTTGAAGTTAGAAATTTTGATAAGAACATGTAAATTTCAAAAAGACAAAAATGCCTAAAGAGCAAAGGTATGAATTTTTATATTTAGAATTTTCTTTCTACCCTGTATTATTTTAATTATAGAAAACATTAAGTTTGGGGAAGGGGAGAAAAATCTTAACTATTATATGTTCTCAAATAACATATTTTCAAAATTATAATATAATTTTTGTGATAAAATTTGATTCAGATAACTATGTTTAGATTTTATCTAAATATTATAGAGAATTCAAAGAAATATTTTTGGTAATGAAAATCAATTTTGAATATTAAGATATTTAGTATAAAAGAATGAGACTATAGTTAACTATTTAAAGTAAAGAAAACTATATTTTGAAATATTAAGAATCTTAGAAATTTAGTTGAGAAAGAAAATATTGGGATTCAATAATGTAAAAACTATGAAGTACATATAAGGAAAAAAATGTTTGAAAGTTTCAAATTTAAGAAAAGAAGAGTGAAGTTCAAAATTATTAACAGGCTATCCAGATATAGTAATCCTCACTTGAAAAAAAAAATAAAAAGAAAGAAAAAGAAAAAGGATTGAAAAACAATCCATGAAAAGAAAAGAAAAATATATAGGATTGAAAAACAATACAAAAGAAAAAAAAAAGTATGTGAGAAGAATCTTGAGGAAATGCCTTATCAAAAACTGGCTTCACTTGGATTAACCTAAATGGAAAACTAAAAGCATTTCTGAACTTATATTTATAACTAGTATCTTTACTTAATAAAATTCTCATGAAATTCCTATCTTCTGAATATTCTAAGTGAATTGATATTGCAACATATAATCATTCTTGAAATAAATAGAAGACTAGAAATCTTAGGCTTGATGACTAAATAACCTTATACCTATAGAATTAATCTAATTATTTGAAAACTTTTTCTAAGAATTTTTGCTATAAAATTTATTTAGATCAAAATTAAAGTATTTCTGAATTAAAACTTTACCACAATAAATCATAACTTTTATTTAGTATTAAAGATTACTTGAGGACAAGTAATAGTTAAAGTTTGGGGGAGTTTGACCCAAGGAAAAAAGGTTAAGATTTTCATTCCTATTTTATACTGATTTTAATGATATTGCACTTTAAAGAAGGGTATTTTTGGTGTTTTTCTGCAGGTATTAAGATTTAAGGACAAAAGAGCAAAAATATGCAAAAAACGAGCAAATTTGGAGCAAAGAGGACTAAAAAATGAAAATTTGACTTAGGGCGCCGACGACAAGGTCGAGGGCGCCGACGGCGTGATTTTCTAGAGAGTTTAGAATTAATTGCAAAGGAGGCCATCGACGACGGAGGTCGAGGCCGCTGACGATGATGTTAGTTTAAAGCATTATTTCTAGAAGGCCGCCAACAGTGGGATCGACTGTTCTTTCATAATATACATCGAATCTGGATGATTTTCGAAGGGATGCCTGGAAAACCCTTGGAGACTCTTCAATAACTTTATAAAGAACCATTTTAGGCTGAAAATTTGTCCTTTTGGAGTTCTCTAAAAGTCACTAAGAGTCTGTAAAAAGTTCTATTAGAGAGTTCTAATAGCTATTAGTGTCCTATATGGAGTCAACTAGTGTTAGTAAGTGTTAAATAGTGAGTTCAAATGAAGATTGTGAGGAATTCTTGGAAGGATAGTGTTGACCTCATTTTTGATGAGGTCTTCCTTTCTTCTTTTAGTGCTTAGGATCTAGCCTTAGGCTTTTCCTTTGACTTATCTTAGAGGACTAGAATTGGGACCCGCCTTTTAGAAATTCAAACCACTTCTAAACTCCCTGCAAACTCCACAAACTTGACTATAGACCCCTAATCACCTAGAGGGTTGAAATCGAAATGTGGAAGTTTAAAGGATGAGTTCCTATGGGACTCTTTGGCCTTAGGACCGCCTACGGGTGGCTTGAGTCTGGTGAGGGGGCTGACTTACACTACACCTACACACTACACTCCCACACACCTCCTAAAACCACACCCATACCCAACTTAACCTCCTAACTCATGTAGGTGATTCACATGGATGGTCCTTAACCCCTAAGCCCTTGGCTAAGAGGGTTAGGAACAACATAGTGAATGCCTCAAATGAGTCCTTTCATGGCTCATATGGGCTTGAAATGGCTTCATGGCTCAACCAAAATGATTTCACCCCACTCAAATTCAACCCAAAATCAAAAAGCCCAATTTTGACCTAAACCCAAATCTAACCCAAATAGGCCCAAACCTCAAAATTAAAACCCAACCAAAGCCAAAACCTCTTTGAAACACTCCCATAAACATTTCTTAACATTTATTTTACATCAATTTCAACCCTAGCCCAACATTGGCCCAAGTTAGCCTAATTTGACCTACATTGGCCCATTTACCAAATAAACCCAAATTCAACCCAATTCAAACCCAAACCACCTTAAATCTATTTCAAATTATTCATGAAACATCCACTAAACCAAAACCAACAACTATTTGGCCCAAACTTCTACAAAAATTTTCATCCATGAACACATTCATAAACTTAAAAGCCCACTTCCCTTAAACCTTTCTAAAAGCCCATTTCCTTCAAAATTCAAAAGCCCAAATCTACCCTAAAGCCCACATGACATCTCCATTTGTCATCCATTTAATTAAATCCATTACCTAAGTCCTAAAATCACCATCAAATTATTCCAAATCAAGTTTCATACAAATTTCCATCAAAACATCCAAAATTCTTAAAACCCATTTTCATGAAATTGACCCGAGCTTTTCCCAAGCCAAATGAAGCCATGAACAAGCCATTCTCGAAGCCACATGAAGCCATGAGGGCTTTGACTTGTCATTAGTCCATTTATGGCAAGAAGAGGGGTTCTTTCTTAAACCTCCTTTAACCCTTTTTACCTTAATCATGTCACACACTAAACCATGTTTAGCCACCTCATCATGGATGGAGACTTCACCACTCCTTCTAAGCTGACCTAAATGATTCCCTCAGCTCAAAATCGAGCTTGGAAGGGTGCACCAAGCCCAAAATGGTGGGTTGACCCAAACCAAGCCAAAGTGAGCCTTCTCCCATTCCATTTAAATCAAACTCCTTTACACATGTCAAACCTCGATTGCCTACACTAAACCCCAGCCCTGACCCACCTGACCAAGATGGTGACCATTGCACGGCCGGTCGGCCACCGAGGCAGCCGGAAAACACCATGGCCGAGAGCTCACATGTGAGCCAACATTGAAATTCTCACTTGCCGAGCCGCCCCATGCCCAGGTGGTCACCATGGCTGATCTTCTCCTCACCGAGCTAGGTGATCCCAAGCCCTAACTCCCTGCGAGAGGCCTTCCGCCCTCTCCTATTTAAACTCCACCCCTCTCGGCCATGAGAGGTGCTGAAACAAAAACCTTAAGGAAACTCGCCAAAATCACTCCGGATCACTCTCTACACATAGAGCACACGATCCCCAGCGAATTCCAGCCCCGATTCCTTCTAGTCGAGCCCGATTTTGAGCTCGAACTTTAGCCCAAAAACCAGGACACTTCTCCGCAGTGAGCCAATTCCCAAATTGATTGGCTCTACACCTTCACCGGACCGAGGGAAGGTGTCCACCACCAAAAGCCCCATCTCCGGGGCCACCCGGTTGCTCCGAGCCTCCAAGCTTTGTGATCGGGCTTGGTCGAAATCATATCCGGACAATTCACTGGACCAGGAGACTTCATCCGGAGCTTGCTGGGACCCGATCGAAGGTGCAACAACTCTCGGATTGAAGCCACACTTCTACGAGCCAAGGTACGAGCTAACTCTCCATCCCGAGCTTCGGAGATTCTTCATTTCGAATGCCTTAGTTTCGATGCATGTTAGCTGTATAGATGTGTTCGTCTCTTCAAGACGAATCCATAGAGCATAAGAACATAAAAATCCACTGAGTATCGAGTGAGATATTAGGGATTTAGTGTGGACGGCTATCGGGTGAGGACACTTGGGGACGATGAACGGATGCCGTCCATTCGATACACGCGCGGACGAACGGCTCGGATGGCGTCGGACCGGGAAACGGTGCGAGAACCGCGGGGCCCGGGCTGCCGACTCGAGTGGCGGCGTCGAATGGGAGCGCGCCGCGTGGCCTTTCGGAGGCTGCGAGGATGCGGCGGCGCCGCGTGGATAAATAGAAAATTAGGGTATTTTCTTATTTATTTAATTCCCTAAACTTCAAAAATCCATATCTTTGTGTAGAAAAATCACAAAAATAAAATAAAAATACCCTCTTGCTCGGTGAACGAGAGGAGAATAATGTGGAAAAGAAATCATTTAATTTCATTAAGTATTTTATTTTTTATAATTTATTTACTCTCTGCATACATTTAATTCTCCATGCATGTATACAATTCACCATGGCATGAGACCATAGGAGCTTTTGAAGCCTCCGAACTTGGGAACATTCCCTGAATTTTCCAAGGTCGGAGGCCATCTCTGTGAAAAGTTATTTATTTTTCAAATGCATGTTGCTTGTTTTGAGTATTTTAATTCCAAAAATTAGCATGTTGTGAAATAAATTCTAGAAATATTTGGTGATGTTCCTTATGACCGAGAGAACCCTAGGAAAAATAGGTTTTGACTTAGTTCATTTAAAACAGACTCTAATTGGCTTAAACACCCAAAATAGGTCTTTAATTAATTAGAGTTAACCAGGTATCAAATTGACTTGAAATCAATTCTCCACTGACCTTTAGGATCAGAGGAATCCACCATAAAAATTTGAGGTCAATTGGACTTGGTTAGCCCCACTAATTGGGTTAATTAAGCCACTTAGCCATTTTAAACTTTAAAAATTCATAACTTTTAAAATACTTTTTAAAAAATTCACCAAATTGGTTTTGGAGCCTCTCTGATATCAGGGAAACCTAAGAAAATTAAAATTTCAATTTTCTAAAAAAGTTGATTTTTAATAATATTTTAATATTTTTAATAATTGAAAAATAATAAAAATCACAAAAATAATAAAATTCACCAAAATGTCACATTTTGAATTTTAATCACTTAGGAACAAACCCCACATTTTTCTTAGGTCTATTTAGTGAGATATTGAATTTTAAAGCCCTAGGGTAATTTTAAAATTAAAAAAAATGTATTTTCTAGCATTTTCACTAAAATAATTATTATAAATCATAGAAAAATCAGAAAATTGCAAAATTTGATTCTCTGGTTTCCTTGATATCAGAGAGATTTTTGAAAAATATAAAATCCATCTTTCAATATTTATTTTATTTTTAAATTAATTAACACTCCAAAACTCAAAATAATTATAATAAAAATAATATAATTCAAAAAATCACCAAAATTGGTCCAAGTGCTTCTCTAGTCATTAGGAATGTCCCCTAATTTTCTTAAGGACAGAAACTTTCCTTTGGTCATGTTATCAAATTTTCCTTGAAAATCTCTATTTTCCACCAAAAATAATTATATAAATAAATTAAATACGAGAAAAATCACATTTTCTCCTCTCATGTCTTTATTGACATATGAGTGAAGTCACATAAAAATTTCAAGTTCATTTAAGTTCAATTTAGTGAGTTATGAAATTATTAAGCTTAAAGGGTAAAATGGTAATTAAAATCTTTAATCCTTAATTAAAACTTTAGGTTTAATAAGAAATCAACAAGTAAAATATTTGATCTTAATCTGATTTGGATGATTGAAATTTAAATAATTAAAGGGTAGAAACCCATTAAACAATTTCAAAATGATTAAACTTTAATTAAATAATTGATTAAATTTGGAAGAATAATAAAATTGGAATTATTAAAATAGGGATATTATTAGGAAGAGATTTATTCTTTAATTTAAAAATCCCTAAATTAATTATCTCATTAATATTCAATCCTTAATTAAAATGATAACTCAAATTCAAAATATTAAAAGACTTAATCATTAAACTAAAATTAAATTATTAAACTCTTTCAAAAATTTCAATTAAAATTAAAGATAAAACTTAATTAAAAATTAAATTAAAATTAAATTAAATAATTGAATTAAATCAAATTAAAACAAATTAAATTAAATTAAATTAAATTAAAATTAAATTAAATCAATTAAATTAAATCAAATTAAATTAAATTGAATTTAAATTAAATTAAATTAAATTAAACAATTAAATTAAATTAAATTAAATAATTAAATTAAATTAAACAATTAAATTAAATTAAATTAAATCAAATCAAATTAAAGTTAAATCAAATCAAATTGATTAAACATCAAATCAAATTAAATTAAATTAAATTAAATTAAATTAAATTAAAACTCAATTAAAATTAAATTAAATTGAATTAAATATAACATCACCTAAAACAGAAAGAAAATAAATTTAAAGAAAAACAACTTGAACACTATTCCAAATTTAAACTCTTTAACTTAAACCAAATCATTTGAATACTAACTTACCCTTGAAAGCTTTAGTTATTATAACTCCTAAATAAAACATTAAATGAAGTGTCACTTCACTCATAGGATATTCAAATGTCACTAGTTCATCGA
Source organism: Papilionanthe hookeriana x Papilionanthe teres (assembly GCA_022702705.1). Lineage (NCBI taxonomy): Eukaryota > Viridiplantae > Streptophyta > Magnoliopsida > Asparagales > Orchidaceae > Papilionanthe > Papilionanthe hookeriana x Papilionanthe teres. Next base: position 117,820,671 of record CM040427.1, read on the forward strand.
GCAAGTTAACAAAACTTGAAATTCTTGGACGATTAATTCATTTGTATAATTAAATTCATTTGAACTTAAAACAATCCCAGAAATATTGAAAAGATGTTTAAGATCCTTCTTAAGCACTTTCTCAATATGATAGGACATTTATAAGAACAATTGAATTTGATTATTCTTTGATGAAGAAAATCGTCCTTAAACCAAAAACAAAGAACCTAGACGTCATAGGAAATGACTAGCTATAGGATTAGGAATTTGGTAGAAAACCATAACCTTTCCCTTAGCTTTACCTAGGAACTTGCTTAAATATGCTAATTGTGTTTTAAGTGCGGTTTGGGATGACGGGAAGACCCTCCAGGGTACGCATTTGTATTATTGCAATTTACTTTCCATGCAATTTATTTTCCGACAATTTACATTATTGCAATTTACTTTATTGCAACTTGCGTTTATTTTTTTCATGCATGATAAAACAAGCGTTGCATGAAAACCCACACCTTTAGGATAGCCCCTAAAGCTGAAACCAAAATTAAGTTAAAAGTCATTGCAAGATAAAATTCACCGCCACAACATTTCAAAATATAAAACAACTCAAAATTTAATCACAAACGGAACACAAAACTACAATTACAACTAAATTAAAACGTCCTGTTGGATGATCGGGAATACCTCGGATGATGTAACCTACGTGTTGCTTAACGGGATTTCCCACGGTCTAAATGAAAGTGTGGAACTCATTCGGTTGAGTTTAGCAAATTCATACTGGACTAAGTGAATCCGATAAAAATAATGATGCCGGAAGGATGGAACCGTGGGATCTTAACCGGTGTCGTTATAATCAACTTTAAGATTTGTTTTAAATAAAACATAAAGAACACACGGAAATTAAGATTTTCTCTAAACCAAAACACTTTTCTCGACTCCCGATTTATGATTTCTAAAACTAAACCTCTGCAACAACAAGGAGCTCGGAGCATGGTGGGCGAGCACGACCATCGTCATCGGCAAAACCCGAGTCTACTTCGACAAAACTTTCATAGAATTAAACAACCAAGCCATAGGACTTCGAGGTAGCTTGCCTAGTGCAACATAAATCCTCAACTCTTCGTTAGGCATTTGCATTGCAAATTAAGCCCTAACCGGTCTTAGGATTCCGAGGTAGTCGTCCGATACGACAATAAACCCTCACATCTTCTAAATTTATTTGTTTGATTTTATCATACAAATATAAGCCCTAATTAATTGAAATTGGCAAGATTGAAATATCAAATAAACATTAGGACTTTCCTAAATTCAAGACAAACAATAGGATAGTCGGGAAATTATCGAAGTTCACTTCGAATCGGTGATTTCTCCTACCTCTCTTCCTTTGGATTCACAAAACAAAATGTTCCAAAATTTGATCCATTCCCTATTGAAATTCCAAAATTCAATCTTTGAAAACCTTAAACTTTGAAATTCTTGAAAGCGGAATTATTGATTATTATCGAGAGTTTTCTTAGGTGATTCCCGTCACTTAAGATGTAATTAACTATAGGGGCTTGCCCTTATAGGGAATTTTAAAGAACCCGAGTAATATAAACCTGTTTGATACTTTCATATTAAGCGGGGAATTTGTCGGCTTATAAAATTGGTTCGCAAACCAAACGGATGTCACAAAACTTCTAGTTTATTTGATCAAGCCCCACCATCAAGCGGTGTGTCTATCCTTAGGGATAGATATACGGTTTGTGGTGCGGTGCTCGTTTATATAAACTATTTGGGGATGTGAGATCGGTTTAATCTCATATCTTAAAACTTTCAAATTTAAAAATTATTTTCAAAATCAAATACTACTTTCTAAATTATATATATTTAAATTAAATTTAAAATTTAAATTCGCCGACAACTTACGTTAGGCGACCCCCTTTAAAATACAATACAACCTAAAAATAATGCCGACAATTTACGGCGACTCCATTGGGGAGAATTCCTCTCTCCATTATAATCAAATAATTCCGCTTTCAAAAATCGGTAGTGTATCCATGTCCCTAATGGATCAAACTACCCTTCTTTCCGTTGGAATACTATGTTCATTTCTATCTTGAACAAGTATAGCCAACATTCTCTCGGATTTAGGAGCCACTGTTTAAACACCCCTAAACAGAGAGGTTCCGAGATCCTTTTACCTCATTTCTGAGGTGGGGTGGACCCCCAATAGGTGTTAGTTTAGGAGTGATCCTTCGAGTCGGGAAGTCTTGCTTAAGACTTTCTTTTCCTTTCTGAATCGGATTCCTTACCTTCTCTACACCTTTGAACATTCCGTTCTAAATAAACAAACCCTCTAATAAGTGATTCTTTTAACAAATAATTCCTTCTTATAAATACATGAACAAAGAATGCGTTCGGACTCTTTTCAATTCCTTTTCGTCCTAAAGAAAAGAAGCATAACTTGGGATCGACAACCGAGAATCTACCTTGCGAAATGGAAGCCCCGAAGCCGATTTTCTCCTTCACCAACGGACTGGACTTCGGCCGTCTATAAGGATGAACCGCCCGACAATGGGGTCATCCGATTTGGACGAGGATTTGAAAACTACGAACGTCAAAGTCACCGACGTCTCCCTCTTTGCACGCGACGAACAAGGTATGCGAGGCCGAGGAACCACCGCTCGAGTTCGACCTTAGGTCGATCCAAGAGTTTCCTCCCTGCAAAGGGTCCCGACTAGGAGGATCTTCGCTGTCCGCGGGAGGACCGTTCTCACTACCCCCATCGGTCTAGTTGTTTCCGCACCTACCCCGACTTTTGCCATATCAAAGGGGAAAGAAATCCGAAATTATGATGGACCCGTTACGCGTGGAGGGTACAGATCTTCTCGTGAGACCTTCGTTTTCGAAATCGGGTCCGGTTCAAAGATTCAGTCACCGACAAGGACCCAAAGAAGAAATAGAAGTAGAAGGATCGCTAGAGAAGCCAGAGCTGCTGAAATTGCTTTCCTAGAGGAAATCCCAGAACTGCCCGAATATACACCGCTGCCAGAATATACACCGCTGCCTGAATACATACCACTCTTGGGAGGAAGCAGGTTCCATCCCCTCTCCGCCGCGAAGATGAAGAAAATGTTCGCAAGATTGCTGCCACATTACCACGACCCGCATACTACAACGATAGCCGCAAGAAAAGAATCGAACTACGCCGTTTGCTCGACTGCAAACTTTGGTAGAAAAGCTAGCGAAGAAGGAAAAGCGCCCCGTGTCGGAAATTCTACGAAGGATAGGGCGGGTGCCGAGTCAAATCCCGTCTTGGGCCCGAGTAGAACCCGCCGTCATGATAGAAAAGCCAAGCAAGAGAATGAAGGCTAGCCGCCTGTCGTAGTATCGGGGTTACAGATTAGGGAGGATACCACCTTCCGAGCATTTGGCCGATAGACCATCCGGTCACTGAACCTTCTGCTGCTAGAAGGATGGTGTGGCGTCCCACTACGGGGCGATTGAGAGCGAAACGACGGCCCGAGAAAGAAAGTCTCGCCGAGAGGCTGGAATGCGAAGAAAGTGCTTCTTGCGATGAAGGGGACTCGTGAAAAAAGGACCCGGCAACCATCGCATGACAACCACGAAGATACACGAAAGCTCCGCTAGAAGATGCCATGGAAAAGTTGAGAACCGAGCATCCGACGGTTGGCAAAAGAAAGAGAAGAAAAGTTCGGAGATGAGATCGACTCATCGGAATTCATGGACAACGAATATGCGGAAATCAACATGGTTGAGACACGAGCTTCATCGGCTTCTCGAGGTGCTCCTGTGGCCACGAAGAGAGGAGCCGGAGCCGATGAAGAGACAGCCTTCGGGAAAAGGACGACACGATCGCTCGAATGGCGAAGAGGATGGAAGAGATGGCCATAGCTCTAGCCACTCTCCAAAGTCGAAGTACAACCACATGAGAGACACCCCAGAAGTCATTCACCTCGTAGACGGAGGGAAGGAAATTACATCCGTCAATGGGGATGACCAGAGTGAAAAAGGATACAACACAAAGTATGATCCACTGAAAAGGATATCAAGAACTTGGTAGAACGGCGAGTGCGAGAAGCCCTAGCACAATCGAAGAACGGGACATCTATTCGGACGGGTAGACCTTACCGGAAGAATTCGACGCTGTCCGATACCCAGAGGGCTTCGTACCACCTCTGTTTAAGACCTTCGACGGAACCGGGAACCCCCGACGGCATGTTGCACACTTTCGTGCCGGTTGTTGCAATGCCGGCGGGAGCGATGCGCTACTCTTCCGACGGTTCGTTAGCGATCCGTCGGGAATCGCCTTCGGCCGGTATGCGGAATTACCCAACGGATGCAGCAAAGACATTCTCGAGCTAGAGAGCCTCTTCATTAAGCGATTTGCCGGAGCTCGGCACCACATCACTATAGGTGATTTAGTGGTAGAGAAACAAAGGCCGAATGAAACTCTAGTGGATTACATACTTCGATGGAGAAATTTAAGTATGAAGTGTGAACCACTAGCTGCAAGAACAACATGCGATCGGCATCTTGCTTAAAAGCATTCACGGCCCGATAGCACTTCTCCTCAAGGGATTCACTATTAAGACTTTTGAGAAGTTGTTAAGCAAGGCCGGAAGCTTGCAAGAAGAGGCGAAGCAATTAAGTTTTGCCGACAAGACGGACAAGCAGAAGCCGGTGAAGACTTTCGAAAAGAAATGCGGGGTCGTTGCAGCAGTTGACAAAGGCAAACAACCGATGCAAATACCACCAGAACGGCCGCAGCAACCACAACAAAATTACCAGCAACCCCGGTCCAGCTATCAGTCGTCTCCGCAGTATGAACAACCGTCTCGTCCGCAACGTACATTGAGGGAGCTTCTGAGCAGAGAATATCCGTTCAAGAATGAAGCGGTACCGAAGATGTTCCGTAGCTTAATGAAAACTCCAGATTTCCAGTGCCGGAGCCCGAAAGACCGGAGGAAGTCAACAAGAAAGGTGATCCCAACTTTTGCCCCTACCATCGGATGCTTGGGCACAAGATAGAAAGACTGCATTACCTTCGAAAAGTTGGCTCGACGACAACCTTCGGAAAGGAAATATAACAATCCCGAAGGAGTACATGAAGGAACCCCGAAAGGAGGTTCCGTCGATGTTATCTCAGCCGATCCCGTCATTCCGATAGATCCCTATGCAAGCGACGATGGATGGACTACCGCTCGGACGAGATCTTCGAAGAAGATTTTAGACAACATCCGAACCGCTTCGGTGCGAGCTTCGATTCAGAGTTCGAGACCTGTTAAGCCGGTACTTATCACTTGCCATAGAAGAGCCACCTCGACGGAGAAAATCGAAGAGAAGAAGAAAATTGACGAAGAAGAGGGGCCGAGACTCCTAAGGCTAGACTAGGGGCTGCTTATCCTAGGATAGTTGTTTCCGATTCGGGGGAGAAATCCCTCGAACCTCCGATTTTGTATGATTATCTCGCTCACTTCGGTGGGATCATATAATGATAAGGGTGATGGCGTTGGCTACGTTTTGACTCGTTTCTAACGATTACGTAACTAGCGACAATCCGGGCGTCGATTTCGATACCAACAACAATTCTCGAATCATACAAGATCTCGACGATCAAAATGACGAAGAAGGCATCCATCAAGGAGGCTACGAGAGTTCAACGAAGCAACGGATCTATCCGTGAGTTTCGAGGAGCTCCGGTTACAATAGAGTTAGAGCCTTCGATTTGGAAGATAATCCGGAAGAGCCGATCATTCCGATTCGGGAGGAGACACCGACAAACTCAATACTAGATTCGAAGAAATTACGAAGTCAACCTAAGAAGTGGAAAAGTTCTACCTCCAAGAATGGGTCCAAAAGACAAAGGAAAGCGGTGGTTGTTCAAGAAGAACCAACCCAGGCGGAAGACATACCCATTCGAGAAGAAGCCGAGACACGGGAGAACAAAGTGGACTACAACGTGCTAGCCCATCTTAGGAAACTACCAGCTAAGCCGAGCATCTACGATGCTCTCATCTTATCAAAGGAGATGAGAGAAGCTCGATCAAGGCCTTACTTGATCCGGAAATTGCTTAGCTCGAATGGCCGGAGATTCCTTGGATGAGGTTTGCTCGTTAAAGGAACGACGAGGTGTTACCTTCACGGACAATGACCTACTACTCGGGACGACGAGATCACAACCGACCGTTGTACATTTCGATTACTAATTGGGAAGTTTACGCTCTCCGAGTATTGGTGGATCCGGGAGCATCAATCGATATAATGAGTCTTCGAACACTAGCATACTTGGAAATTGATGCTCGTGAGCTCGAGGCCGACAAAATGTTATTAAGAGGATTCGACCGGAAAGGAGAAAGAGCCCTCGGGTCAATAACGCTACCGATGAAGACCGGTGATTTAGCAAAGACAACCGCAAAATTTCATATAATCGATTCGAAACGTCGTTCAACGCTCTCTCGGGCCGACCATGGATACATGAAAACGGGATGGTACCATCATCTCTGCATCGGTGCATCAAATATTACGATGGAGGGGAACGAGTGCATCAAAGGAGACTTACAACCATTCTCCGTACATGAAATTGGAATCCATGAAGATGCGGCTTATTATGCACCGCCAAAGAAAACAATCTTCTCCGGAGATACCATAACAAATGAAGCAAAGAAAGTTCGGGACAACGAAGAACACTGAAGTTCTAGTCCAACGATCACTCACCACTCCCTTCCGGCGAGATGGTGAAGGTTTCTCCACAACTCGCATCCGAGGTCGAGGCCGGGGACGAGGCCGTGGTAGAGACACTAGGACAATTGGACGAAGAAACCAACCATCAATGTTGATTGGGATGATAGTTACGAAGAAGAAAAAGAAATCAAGCAAGAAGCGACAACAATAAGTCGAAAGAAGCCGCAATACAAGATCTCCTCGAAGATGAAAAGAACGAAGAATACAAATCAATGTACGAGAAGATTAACCACTACGTACATACTATGACCCTAACTCCGATCCATTCTAATAAGATCGAGGGTATGGAGGTCAAAGAGGTACGTAGTGACGGTGCTAAGCCGATCAAATTCTACCGTGGTGCTTCTTCCTCCAAAGTCGAAAATAATGTACAATTCGAAGATGTCACTTCATCGAATTAATGGAATTACCTTTTGAGTGGTACTCTCCCTGTGTTCAAAATTTAATTCAACGTGGTTTCTTACCTCGACAATGGACAAAAGGCCAATCACAACATTTTGAAAAGTTATGGAATAACTCCGGCCGTCCTCCCAATTCAAAGTATGGACTCGGATTCGGCACGGTAGGGTCGGTTGACGATGCGAATTTTGCTTGGTTGTCACTTGCAAATCCGATGAAAGCTGCATGGAAACTACGGACGAACTCGAAGATTTACAAATTGGAGACGCTCCACCGAATTCGAAGAAGAAATCAAATCTACTGATAGATGAGTTAACGGAAGTTAACTTGGGTACTAGCGAAGAGCCTAGACCTACCTTTGTTAGGTCCTTACTCAATAAAGAAGACTCCGAAGAAATAATCAAATTGTTAATGGAATTTAAGGACTCGTTTTGCTTGGAACTACGATGAAATGCCGGGATTAGCCCCGAGGTTGCGATCCATAAGTTAGGAGTGGATCCTACTTCGTTCCGGTCGGACAAGGTCCCGAAGAATGCGTACGGGAAATCGAACAACAAGTCATAGCCGAAGTTAAAAAGCTAATAGATGCTAAATTTGTCCAGTGAAGAACAATACCCGACTTGGCTAGCCAACGTAGTGCCGATCGGAAAGAAGAATGGTCGGATCGGAATTTGTGTGGACTTCGAGAGATTTAAACAAGGCATGTCCAAAAGATGAATTCCCTCTACCGATTCCGGAGCCGATGATCGATATTGCTTCGACACATGAAATATTCTCATTCATGGATGGATCTTCGGGATACAACCGGATAAAAATGGCTCCGGAAGATGAAAAGCTTACGACGTTCGGAACGCCGATCGGAGTATTTTGCTACACGGTGATGCCATTCGGACCGAAGAACGCGAGAGCAACTTACCAAAGAGCAATGACAAGAATTTTTGATGATCTCATCCACAATCAAGTCGAATGCTACGTGGACGATGTCGTCATCAAAAGCAAAGTAAAGGGAAACCACCTGTATGATTTGAGAATTGTTTTCGAACGATTAAGACAATTTAACCTTAAGATGAATCCCTTAAAATGCGCCTTCGGCGTCACCTCCGGGAAATTCTTAGGATTCGTTGTCCGACATCGTGGAATTGAAATCGATCCGGAGAAGATTAAAGCTATCTTAAAAATGCCGCCTCCCAAAACCTTAAAACAACTACGATCTTTTCAAGGGAAGGCGGCATATCTTCGACGCTTTATCTCGAACACTGTCGAGTAGGTGTCGGCCTTTCTCGGCACTAGTTAAAAAGGACGCCAAATTTATTTGGGAAGAGAAATGCCGGAAGGCCTTCGAAGACATTAAACAATATTTAATGACACCTCCTGTCTTAGCGACCCCAATCTCGGGTAGACCGCTGATACTTTACACCGCGGCTTTAGACGACTCTCTCGGAGCCTCGTTAGCTTGGGTCGATGATGAGGGTAAAGAAAATGCTCTTTACTACTTAAGCCGTCGTTTACTCCCGACGGAAGTAAGGTATCCCGCAATTGAAAAGCATTGTTTGGCCCCGATCTTCGCCGCTCAAAAGCTCGGGCACTACATGCTTTCTCATAAGGTCAACTTGATTTCGAAGTTTAATCCATTGCAATACTTGATGACTCGTCCAACACTTTCCGGCGGACTTGCCGGATGGTCGATGATATTATTGCAATTCGATATAACTTTCGTGCCTCCGCGTGCCGTAAAGGGACAAGTCTTAGCGGACTTCCTCGCGGCACACCCTTTGCCGGCCGAATCTCCTCTCGATGACGATCCGCAGGATGAACAAATAATGAACCTAGAAGACCTTGACGATCGACGTTGGGAATTATATTTTGACGGAGCATCTTCGACACACAAAGACGAAGAATCGCAAGTGATAGTGCCGGTAAGGCGGGAATCGGGCTAATCTTTATAACACCGGAGCGGGGGATGTTAAGATACTCCTACAACTTGACGGAACCGTGTACAAACAACGAAGCGAATACGAAGCCCTCATAACGGGATTGGAATTAACCATTCGAATGGGGATAACGGACATCAACATCTACGGGGATTCACGGTTAATCATTCAACGGATCGCCGGACAATACATAATTTTTAAGCCAAGACTCGAACAATACTTCCAGGTATGCCATACAGTTGTTGGAACGGATTCCAAATGTGACAATCTACAAAATTCCTAGAAAAGAGAATGCTTTAGCGGATGCTTTAGCCCGTCTCGCAAAAGAATTTGCTCGTTTGCAAGATGAATCGGTGGAAGTGTCGGTTCACGGACGTCGAGTCCTATCGCGGCTCGACATAGACACAATACACAAATCAGCAAAGAAAAAGAATCGGTTGCGGTAGTGACGGAAAACACGAGAAGATTGGCGACGGCCATTGATGAGACTACACCGCAAACGGGAAAGCTACCGGACGATAGGTCGTCGGCCCATCGGATCAAGAAAAGAACTCCGTCTTACGCATTAATAAACAACACATTATACGGAAGGTCTTTTGATCAAATGTGGCTAAGGTGCCTAAGCGGGTCCGAGGCCCGTGAAATTGTTAAAGAGGTGCATTCGGGACTACGTGGCGCTCACCGGTCGGGTCCAAAGATGAAAATGAAAATTAAAAGACTAGGGTACTACCGGCCCTCGATGATGACCGACTGCATGAAAATCGCCAAGGCCGTCACCAATGCCAAGTGCACGGAGTGGTTCTACACCAACCTCCAAATGTGCTACACCCGACAATTGCGTCGTGGCCATTTGAATGTTGGGGCACGGATATAGTGGGTCCGATAGAACCACCATCTTCAAAAGGACATCGTTTCATTCTTGCGGCTACGGATTACTTTTCCAAGTGGGCAGAGCAGTTCCACTTAGAGAAGTGAAAGCACACCACTTGCTACGGTTTTCGAGAACCAAGTTGTCTACCGTTTCGGAGTGCCGCGCGAGATCATCTCGGATAATGGGTCGGCATTCGGAAGCACACAAATCAACAATTTTGTCGGGAGACACGGAATCGGCGGCGATACTCAACAATTTACTACCCAGAGCAAACGGCCTCGCCGAGGCTTTTAATAAAACTCTCGTTCAAATCTTAAAGAAAACCTTGGACGATAATAAGAGAAATTGGCACGAGAAATTGTTAGAAGCCTTATGGGCCTACCGGACGACCTTCGAACCCCTACTCGAAGCTACACCTTACGCTCGGTGTATGGGTCCGAGCGATGTTACCTTTAGAGGTTCGGCTTCCTTCACTCGGAATTGCAATTGCAAACAAGATCACGACGAAGAAAACGCCGGACTACGACTCGAAGAATTAGAAAGCTTGGAAGGGAAAAGACTTGCGGCACAACGGAATTTAGAACTATACCAAGCTAAGATGGTTCGAGCCCATGACAAGCTGGTCCGCCCAAGAACCTTCAAAGTTGGTGACTTAGTTCTCGTTCTCAAGAGACCTATTCTTGCACACCGCAAGATAGGAGGAAAATTTGAACCCACTTGGGAAGGACCGTTTGTGGTTGAAGCGAGTATACTCGGGAGGTTCCTACCGACTAGTGAATTGCCGGGGAGAACGACATATGCTTCCAATCAACGGACGATACTTGAAAAAATATTACGCTACTCGATGTTTCGAAGGAATGAATTCTTCATCCCTAAGAAACACGGGTGAAGTAATTACTTATGATTGGGTCCGAACTCAAAATAATAAAATGTGCTAAAATAAATAAAGTCATGATAATTAAGTTTTCCTCGTTTTCTTCTCCAAATCAAAATCTCTTCCCTCATCTTATCTTACTTCATTCCTGTTAAATTTCAAAATATAAGAATAATAAAAAAATGTATCTTTAATAAACATTTTCTTAATGTTCTTGTTCTTAGTACAGCCCCTGATCCTTTTCCTTGTCTTTTCGCAGGGAAATGTCGAACGGGCGGTTGGTCTTGAACTTTAAGAATGGCGTAAGCCTTGCACTCGATGAAAAGAGGGTGAAAGATGGAGCGATAATCGAGATTGACTCGGATTTCGCACCGACGGGCCTACGATACGAGGAAAGTGATCGGGTCCCGGTTAACCGAGAAGAACTGCCCGGACGGACAAGTGATGAAAGTGGGTGGCCCAAGCCACCAATCCAACAACAAGAAAAGAAAAGCAAACACCGAAGAAGACAAGAAAATGAAGTCCGTAGTCACTACGACGGAGGGCGGGCTTGTCGACGCCGCGCCCGCAGAGATTCAAGAAGTTCGGAGGGCTACTCTCACAACCACGCAACGAAGAAATAAGAATCGCCGCATCCGTAAAATGTTAACAAAACTAGCTGCGGACCGGCGCGACGAGACAATTGCTAATGCCGGCACTCACATTTCGAGGACACCGGTTCACCGGGAACCCGAAGAAAGGAGGCCGGCTCCTAGAATAACGAAAAGAACCGGGGAAATCTCCGGAAGATCGAAGAAAGAAGGCTACCACGCCACCGGATAGAACCACCGGCGGTGCATGACCTTGTTGCGAAGCAGCCCCGGGGATGTCCCGACGGACATCATCCCCGAGGAGCCGAGGTATGCGGGGGAACGTGAAGGGATTGAACCATATATCCCACAATATGTCACAAGGCCTCGCCATCCGCGGATCATTCCGGAATACGAGCTGGAGAGGATGCGAAATGTTGAAAAGAAAACTTTCGAATACTTCGAGAGAATTAAAGGAAGAAGAATCAACATACTAGAAGGCCTCGAGCTACACACCGACGTATTCTCGGAGTATGAACAACGAGCAAATCGTGGACCGTATCCGGGATCCGAAAAGAATGGGCCGAGCGAGCCGCCCGAGGGAAAACACATACTCGGAACCCCGGAGATGGATGCCGGGGAAAGGAAGAATCACAATACAATGCGGATGCTTGCTACAACTTTCGTTGAAGACGGAAAAGGAAACCCACCGGAATACTTCGTCATGGGCAAGTAGATCCGATGCCATTAGTTATCAAGAGAATGGTAAAAAGATTGATAACATGGAGAGTACTGCCAGCAGATTGCATACCCAATAGCTGCATTATCAACATCTACAAACAGGGTGACTGCATACCCCCACATATTGATCACCACGACTTCGTCGGACCTTTCGCACGGTCTCTTTCTTGAATGAGTGCAACATCATGTTCGGATCCGACCTCCGGATAGCGAGCCCGGGTGAGTTCCGAGGGCCGGTAAAGATACCTTTACCGGTGGGTTCCGTCATGATATTGCAAGGTAACGGAGCGGATATCGCAAAGCATTGCATACCGGGAGTGCCGATGGAGCGAATCTCGGTTACTTTCGGGAGGATGGACGACGACAAAATACCTTACCATTTCCAACCGGATCCGGAGCTAGAGAACCTCCGGCCTTACGAGTCCGTGAGTTACATGGGAAATATCACATCTCCAATGTACATCCAGCTGGCATCCTTGCCGAGGATGTCTTGGAAGGTGATGTTATTGACCATGTACCTCACTATTCGGACATGGATTTTTGACGGATGATTCTTTTGATGGATCAACAAAGATCATACACGATCCGTTTTGAGTCTACATGGATTGTATGAAATATATTCCGGATCGAGTTGTACGACGTATTTTCAACATGATTGGAATGAAAGTGACCATGTCACGTTTTTGGCCTTCACCTCTTTTGTGCAAATTGATTGGGAAACGCCATTAAAGTTAAATGAACTTCGAACAAAGAACAGAAAAGAAAAAAAAGAGAATAAAAGAAAACTTTCTAAAAAAAAAATCTGAAAAATGACAAACACCAAGTTCACATGAACATTAAATAAACAACAAAATAAAATTTGAACCATTAAAAGATAAACGAAATCAACTTCAAAATCAAATTCCATCCTTCCAAACTTCAAAATCAAATTCTCAATCAAATTCCAAATCCACTCTCGATCAAATTTCAAATTTGATCTTCCCAAATCTCAAATCAAATTCTCGATCAAAATCCAAATCCAATCTCGATCAAGTTTCAAACTTGATCTTTCAAATTTCAAATCAAATCTTAAATCAAGTTTCAATCGAGTTCAAACTCATCCTTCCAAATTTCCAAATTTCCAAATTCAATCTTTCCAGGCTTCAAGTCTCAATCAAATTCAAATTCAATCTCTATCAAATCTCAAATCCGATCTTCTAGATCTCACATCAAAATTCAAAACTTTTGGGTCGAGGATTTTACATCCAAGACTGCACTGCTTTAGGATTCTCTTCCTATTGCACTGAAATACACCAAAATTCAAAACATTTTGGGTCGAGGATTTTACATCCAAGACTGCACTGCTTTAGGATTCTTTCCCTATTGCACTGAAATACATCAAATCAAACTTTTGGGTCGAGGATTTTACATCCAAGATCGCACTTCGCTTTAGGATTCTTTTCCTATTGCCTTTGAAGTACATCAAAATTCAAACTTTTGGGTCGAAGATTTTACATCCAAGACTGCACTGCTTTAGGATTCTTTTCCTACTGCACTGAAATACATCAAATCCAAATTCAAAACTTTTGGGTCGAGGATTTTACATCCAAGACTGCACTGCTTTAGGATTCTCTTCCTATTGCACTGAAATACACCAAAATTCAAAACATTTTGGGTCGAGGATTTTACATCCAAGACTGCACTGCTTTAGGATTCTTTCCTATTGCACTGAAATACATCAAATCAAACTTTTGGGTCGAGGATTTTACATCCAAGACTGCACTGCTTTAGGATTCTTTTCCTATTGACCTTGAAGTACATCAAAATTCAAACTTTTGGGTCAAGGATTTTACATCCAAGACTGCATCGCTTTAGGATTCTTTTCCTACTGCACTTGAAATACATCAAATCCAAATTCAAACTTTTGGGTCGAGGATTTTACATCCAAGACCGCATTTGCTTTAGGATTCTCTTCCTATTGCCTTCGAAATACATCAAAATTCAAAACTTTTGGGTCGAGGATTTTACATCCAAGACTGCACTTGCTTTAGGATTCTCTTCCTATTGCACTGAAATACATCAAAATTCAAAACTTTTGGGTCGAGGATTTTACATCCAAGACTGCACTGCTTTAGGATTCTCTTCCTATTGCACTGAAATACATCAAAATTCAAAACTTTTGGGTCGAGGATTTTACATCCAAGACCGCACTGCTTTAGGATTCTCTTCCTATTGCACTGAAATACATCAAAATTCAAAACTTTTGGGTCGAGGATTTTACATCCAAGACCTGCATTCGCTTTAGGATTCTCTTCCTCTTGCACTTCGAAATACACCAAAATTCAAAACTTTTGGGTCGAGGATTTTACATCCAAGATCGCATCTGCTTTAGGATTCTCTTCCTATCGCACTGAAATACATCAAATCAAACTTTTGGGTCGAGGATTTTACATCCAAGATCGCACTTCGCTTTAGGATTCTCTTCTTATTGCACTCGAAATACATCAAAATTCAAAACTTTTGGGTCGAGGATTTTACATCCAAGACCGTACTCGCTTTAGGATTCTCTTCCTATCGCACTCGAAATACATCAAAATTCAAAACTTTTGGGTCGAGGATTTTACATCCAAGACCGCACTTGCTTTAGGATTCTTTTCCTATCGCACTGAAATACATCAAATCAAACTTTTGGGTCGAGGATTTTACATCCAAGACCGCATCGCTTTAGGATTCTTTTCCTATTGCACTCTGAAATACATCAAAATTCAACTTTTGGGTCGAGGATTTTACATCCAAGACTGCACTGCTTTAGGATTCTTTCCCTATTGCACTGAAATACATCAAATCCAAACCTTTTGGGTCGAGGATTTTACATCCGAGACTGCATTGCTTTAGGATCATTTCCCTATCGCAATGAAATACATCAAAATCAAACTCTTGAGGTTAAGAATTTTACATCCAACACCGCATTGCTCTGAGATTTCTTCTCATTGCAACGATTCGATCTAATCGATTCAATTTTCTTTCGAGGTTGAAGATGTTACATCTAAAACCTCGAATTCCAATTTTCATTTCAAATCAAATCCTTCAAATTAATTTTGACAAACTTCAATCTAAATTGAAACTCCAAACTAAAATTTAAACTCACACATCAAAGCTTAAATTGAAACAAAATAAAATCTAAGTCGAAATTCCCCGGATCATGTGATTTGGGATTCACCTCCTTTTCCTTTCCTCGGCGAGAGTTCGAGAATCTCCGGTTTCGGAGATATACTTGACACTCCCCAGCGAAACTCTTCTACTTCGTCCTAAGTTCGTCACTTGGACATCCGTGTTGGTTTTGTTGATCGCTTCGGTCAACACCAATACGCGCGGTGTGCTCCGTCGGCTCACCACACCTATTGGGGTCCATTTGTTGACCTCATTTTTGATGAGGTCTTCCTTTCTTCTTTTTAGTGCTTAGGATCTAGCCTTAGGCTTTTCCTTTGACTATCTTAGAGGACTAGAATTGGGACCCGCCTTTTAGAAATTCAAACCACTTCTAAACTCCCTGCAAACTCCACAAACTTGACTATAGACCCCTAATCACCTAGAGGGTTGAAATCAAATGTGGAAGTTTAAAGGATGAGTTCCTATAGGACTCTTTGGCCTTAGGACTGCACTGGGTGGCTTGGTCGCAGTGAGGGGCTGACTTACACTACACCTACACACTACACTCCCACACACCTCCTAAAACCACACCCATACCCAACTTAACCTCCTAACTCATGTAGGTGATTCACATGGATGGTCCTTAACCCCTAAGCCCTTGGCTAAGAGGGTTAGGAACAACATAGTGAATGCCTCAAATGAGTCCTTTCATGGCTCATATGGGCTTGAAATGGCTTCATAGCTCAACCAAAATGATTTCACCCCACTCAAATTCAACCCAAAATCAAAAAGCCCAATTTTGACCTAAACCCAAATCTAACCCAAATAGGCCCAAACCTCAAAATTAAAACCCAACCAAAGCCAAAACCTCTTTGAAACACTCCCATAAACATTTCTTAACATTTATTTTACATCAATTTCAACCCTAGCCCAACATTGGCCCAAGTTAGCCTAATTTGACCTACATTGGCCCATTTACCAAATAAACCCAAATTCAACCCAATTCAAACCCAAACCACCTTAAATCTATTTCAAATTATTCATGAAACATCCCTAAACCAAAACCAACAACTATTTGGCCCAAACTTCTACAAAAATTTTCATCCATGAACACATTCATAAACTTAAAAGCCCACTTCCCTTAAACCTTTCTAAAAGCCCATTTCCTTCAAAATTCAAAAGCCCAAATCTACCCTAAAGCCCACATGACATCTCCATTTGTCATCCATTTAATTAAATCCATTACCTAAGTCCTAAAATCACCATCAAATTATTCCAAATCAAGTTTCATACAAATTTCCATCAAAACATCCAAAATTCTTAAAACCCATTTTCATGAAATTGACCCAAGCTTTTCCCAAGCCAAATGAAGCCATGAACAAGCCATTCTCAAGCCACATGAAGCCATGAGGGCTTTGACTTGTCATTAGTCCATTTATGGCAAGAAGAGGGGGTTCTTTCTTAAACCTCCTTTAACCCTTTTTTACCTTAATCATGTCACACACTAAATCATGTTTAGCCACCTCATCATGGATGGAGACTTCACCACTCCTTCTAAGCTGACCTAAATGATTCCCTCAGCTCAAAATCAGAGCTTGGAAGGGTGCACCAAGCCCAAAATGGTGGGTTGACCCAAACCAAGCCAAAGTGAGCCTTCTCCCATTCCATTTAAATCAAACTCCTTTACACATGTCAAACCTCGATTGCCTACACTAAACCCCGGCCACGACCCACCTAACCAAGATGGTGACCATTGCACGGCCGGCCGGCCACCGGGCCGCCGGAAAACACCATGGCCGAGAGCTCACATGTGAGCCAACATTGAAATTCTCACTGGCCGAGCTGCCCCATGCCCAGTGGTCACCATGGCCGATCTTCTCCTCACCGAGAGCGGTCGATCCCAAGCCCTAACTCCCTACGAGAGGCCTTCCACCCTCTCCTGACCCAAACTCCACCCCTCTCGGCCATGAGAGGTGCTCGAAACAAAACCTTAAGGAAACTGCGCCAAAATCACTCCGGATCACTCTCTACACATAGAGCACCCGATCCTCACTGAATTCCAGCCCCAATTCCTTCTGGCGAGCCCGATTTTGAGCTCGAACTTTAGCCCAAAACCGGGACACTTCTCCACAGGTGAGCCAATTCCCAAATTGATTGGCTCTACACCTTCACCGGACCGAGGGAAGGTGTCCACCACCAAAAGCCCCATCTCCAGGGCCACCCGGTTGCTCCAGCCTCCAAGCTTTGTGATCGGGCTTGGTCGAAATCATATCCGGACAATTCACCGGACCGAGAGACTTCATCCGGAGCTTGCGGGACCCAATCGAAGGTGCAACAACTCTCAGATTGAAGCCACACTTCTCTGAGCCAAGGTACGAGCTAACTCTCCATCCCGAGCTTCTGGAGATTCTTCATTTCGAATGCCTTAGTTTCAATGCATGTTAGCCGTATAGATGTATTCGTCTCTTCAAGACGAATCCATAGAGGATAAGAACATAAAAATCCACTGAGTATCGAGTGAGATATTAGGGATTTAGTGTGGACGGCTATCGGGTGAGGACACTTGGGGACGATGAACGGATGCCGTCCATTCAATACACGCGCGGACGAACGGCTCGGATGGCGTCGGACCGGGAAACGGTGCGAGAACCGCGGGGCCCGGGCTGGCGACTCGAGTGGCGGCGTCGAATGGGAGCGCGCCGCGTGGCCTTTCGGAGGCTGCCGAGGATGCGGTCGGCGCCGCGTGGATAAATAGAAAATTAGGGTATTTTCTTATTTATTTAATTCCCTAAACTTCAAAAATTCATATCTTTGTGTAGAAAAATCACAAAAATAAAATAAAAATACCCTCTTGCTCGAGTGAACGAGAGGAGAATAATGTGGAAAAGAAATCATTTAATTTCATTAAGTATTTTATTTTTTATAATTTATTTACTCTCTGCATACATTTAATTCTCCATGCATGTATACAATTCACCATGGCATGAGACCATAGGGCTTTTGAAGCCTCGAACTTGGGAACATTCCCCGAATTTTCCAAGGTCAGAGGCCATCTCCGTGAAAAGTTATTTATTTTTCAAATGCATGTTGCTGTTTTGAGTATTTTAATTCCAAAAATTAGCATGTTGTGAAATAAATTCTAGAAATATTTGGTGATGTTCCTTATGACCAGAGAACCCTAGGAAAACTAGGTTTTGACTTAGTTCATTTAAAACAGCCCTAATTGGCTTAAACACCCAAAATAGGTCTTTAATTAATTAGAGTTAACCAGGCATCAAATTGACTTGAAATCAATTCTCCACTGACCTTTAGGATCAGAGGAATCCACCATAAAAATTTGAGGTCAATTGGACTTGGTTAGCCCCACTAATTGGGTTAATTAAGCCACTTAGCCATTTTAAACTTTAAAAATTCATAACTTTTAAAATACTTTTTAAAAAATTCACCAAATTGGTTTTGGAGCCTCTCTGATATCAGGGAAACCTAAGAAAATTAAAATTTCAATTTTCTAAAAAAGTTGATTTTTAATAATATTTTAATATTTTTAATAATTGAAAAATAATAAAAATCACAAAAATAATAAAATTCACCAAAATGTCACATTTTGAATTTTAATCACTTAGGAACAAACCCCACATTTTTCTTAGGTCTATTTAGTGAGATATTGAATTTTAAAGCCCTAGGGTAATTTTAAAATTAAAAAAAATGTATTTTCTAGCATTTTCACTAAAATAATTATTATAAATCATAGAAAAATCAGAAAATTGCAAAATTTGATTCTCTGGTTTCCTTGATATCAGAGAGATTTTTGAAAAATATAAAATCCATCTTTCAATATTTATTTTATTTTTAAATTAATTAACACTCCAAAACTCAAAATAATTATAATAAAAATAATATAATTCAAAAAATCACCAAAATTGGTCCAAGTGCTTCTCTAGTCATTAGGAATGTCCCCTAATTTTCTTAAGGACAGAAACTTTCCTTTGGTCATGTTATCAAATTTTCCTTGAAAATCTCTATTTTCCACCAAAAATAATTATATAAATAAATTAAATACAGAAAAATCACATTTTCTCCTCTCATGTCTTTATTGACATATGAGTGAAGTCACATAAAAATTTCAAGTTCATTTAAGTTCAATTTAGTGAGTTATGAAATTATTAAGCTTAAAGGGTAAAATGGTAATTAAAATCTTTAATCCTTAATTAAAACTTTAGGTTTAATAAGAAATCAACAAGTAAAATATTTGATCTTAATCTGATTTGGATGATTGAAATTTAAATAATTAAAGGGTAGAAACCCATTAAACAATTTCAAAATGATTAAACTTTAATTAAATAATTGATTAAATTTGGAAGAATAATAAAATTGGAATTATTAAAATAGGGATATTATTAGGAAGAGATTTATTCTTTAATTTAAAAATCCCTAAATTAATTATCTCATTAATATTCAATCCTTAATTAAAATGATAACTCAAATTCAAAATATTAAAAGACTTAATCATTAAACTAAAATTAAATTATTAAACTCTTTCAAAAATTTCAATTAAAATTAAAGATAAAACTTAATTAAAAATGAAATTAAAATTAAATTAAATAATTGAATTAAATCAAATTAAAACAAATTAAATTAAATTAAATTAAATTAAAATTAAATTAAATCAATTAAATTAAATCAAATTAAATTAAATTGAATTTAAATTAAATTAAATTAAATTAAACAATTAAATTAAATTAAATTAAATAATTAAATTAAATTAAACAATTAAATTAAATTAAATTAAATCAAATCAAATTAAAGTTAAATCAAATCAAATTGATTAAACATCAAATCAAATTAAATTAAATTAAATTAAATTAAATTAAATTAAAACTCAATTAAAATTAAATTAAATCGAATTAAATATAACATCACCTAAAACAGAAAGAAAATAAATTTAAAGAAAAACAACTTGAACACTATTCCAAATTTAAACTCTTTAACTTAAACCAAATCATTTGAATACTAACTTACCCTTGAAAGCTTTAGTTATTATAACTCCTAAATAAAACATTAAATGAAGTGTCACTTCACTCATAGGATATTCAAATGTCCTAGTTCACTGAGCAAGTTAACAAAACTTGAAATTCTTGGACGATTAATTCATTTGTATAATTAAATTCATTTGAACTTAAAACAATCCTAGAAATATTGAAAAGATGTTTAAGATCCTTCTTAAGCACTTTCTCAATATGATAGGACATTTATAAGAACAATTGAATTTGATTATTCTTCGATGAAGAAAATCGTCCTTAAACCAAAACACAAAGAACCTAGACGTCATAGGAAATGACTAGCTATAGGATTAGGAATTTGGTAGAAAACCATAACCTTTCCCTTAGCTTTACCTAGGAACTTGCTTAAATATGCTAATTGTGTTTTAAGTGCGAGTTTGGGATGACGGGAAGACCCTCCAGGGTACGCATTTGTATTATTGCAATTTACTTTCCCGCAATTTATTTTCCAACGAATTTACATTATTGCAATTTACTTTATTACTAATCTGCGTTTATTTTTTTTTCATGCATGATAAAACAACTGTTGCATGAAAACCCACACCTTTAGGATAGCCCCTAAAGCCGAAACCAAAATTAAGTTAAAAGTCATTGCAAGATAAAATTCACCGCCACAACATTTCAAAATATAAAACAACTCAAAATTTAATCACAAACGGAACACAAAACTACAATTACAACTAAATTAAAACGTCCCGTTGGATGATCGGGAATACCTCGGATGATGTAACCTACGTGTTGCTAACGGGATTTCCCACGATCTAAATGAAAGTGTGGAACTCATTCGGTTGAGTTTAGCAAATTCATCTGGACTAAGTGAATCCGATAAAAATAATGATGCCGGAAGGATGGAACCGTGGGATCTTAACCGGTGTCGTTATAATCAACTTTAAGATTTGTTTTAAATAAAACATAAAGAACACCCGGAAATTAAGATTTTCTCTAAACCAAAACACTTTTCTCAACTCCCGATTTATGATTTCTAAAACTAAACCTCTGCAACAACAAGGAGCTCGGAGCATGGTGGGCGAGCACGACCATCGTCATCGACGAAAACCCGAGTCTACTTCAGCAGAAACTTTCATAGAATTAAACAACCAAGCCATAGGACTTCGAGGTAGCTTGCACTAGTGCAACATAAATCCTCAACTCTTCGTTAGGCATTTGCATTGCAAATTAAGCCCTAACCGGTCTTAGGATTCCGAGGTAGTCGTCCGATACGACAATAAACCCTCACATCTTCTGAGCTATTTGTTTGATTTTATCATACAAATATAAGCCCTAATTAATTGAAATTGGCAAGATTGAAATATCAAATAAACATTAGGACTTTCCTAAATTCAAGACAAACAATAGGATAGTCGGGAAATTATCGAAGTTCACTTCGAATCGGTGATTTCTCCTACCTCTCTTCCTTTGGATTCACAAAACAAAATGTTCCAAAATTTGATCCATTCCCTATTGAAATTCCAAAATTCAATCTTTGAAAACCTTAAACTTTGAAATTCTTGAAAGCGGAATTATTGATTATTATCGAGAGTTTTCTTAGGTGATTCCCGTCACTTAAGATGTAATTAACTATAGGGGCTTGCCCTTATAGGGAATTTTAAAGAACCCGTGTAATATAAACCCTGTTTGATACTTTCATATTAAGCGGTGGAATTTGTCGGCTTATAAAATTGGTTCGCAAACCAAACGGATGTCACAAAACTTCTAGTTTATTTGATCAAGCCCCACCATCAAGCGATGTGTCTATCCTTAGGGATAGATATACGGTTTGTGGTGCGGTGCTCGTTTATATAAACTATTTGGGGATGTGAGATCGGTTTAATCTCATATCTTAAAACTTTCAAATTTAAAAATTATTTTCAAAATCAAATACTACTTTCTAAATTATATATATTTAAATTAAATTTAAAATTTAAATTCGCCGACAACTTCTGTTAGGCGACCCCCCTTTTAAAATACAATACAACCTAAAAATAATGCCGACAGATAGTAAGAGTGGAAGGGAAGTGAGAGATCTTTTCTGCATTGCCATTTCAAAGGAGAATTCCATGTACTGTAAAGAAGGAAGAGATTCAGAGGAACTTCAAGGAGTTTTCTTGGGGAGGAATTAAAGATAAGTTGTGTTTATTTGCTTTAGTTTGTAGTACTTTACTTTTATATATGAAATCCAAGTTCTATTGCATCCTCTCCATGAATTCTGAGTAGTTGTTCTATCTTTCTCCTTGTTTTGATATTTTTGTGATATGATAAATAGAATTAATGTGTCATAAAATATTTAAATAAGTTGTGATAATCTTTAACTTAGATCTTAATTTACTTTCAATCCAGCCAATTGAAAAGTTAAAATCTGTTGAGTATGAAAATTATAGTTAAGATTACATCCGAGATTCAGGGAGATCAAAATCCTTGGAAGCAGGGTGCAAATAAATAGGGAAATAATATTCATTGGGCGTAAAATTGGAGATTTTAGAGTGACAGGATAAAGTCCTCAATTTGGTTCTATCGTTTGGGTACTTAAGTGTAGATTGTTAGCCCTCAGGCGAGGGGAACGTGGGAGCTCCGAAGTGAGAGTCGGTATCCTCCCAGCCTAGCCGCTGATTCAGTAACCAAGGATAGTATTTTTCAACGTTCTTTATGCTTGAACCAAAGGGTAAAGAATAGGTATGCTCCTATTTGGCACAACACCAATTAAAAACTAATTCTAATTATTTATTCACTTAAATATCTTAACAAAGGAGAAAGATTCTTGCTTATATATTTCAACTGAATTTTAGTAGTATTAGTTATTTGTTAGTAGAACTAGTTTAATTTAAATTTCATTTTATTGTTAATTGATTATTAGTGACAGATAGGTGATTTCGATTTAGTTGTGATTCTGAATTGATTTCTATAATCCTAGTCTGTAGACTCTAAAATATTCCTTGTGGGATCGATATCTAGGACTCCACTATAGCCCTGTATTACTTGAGTGATATGTATACATTCATTTAAAGGTAACTCTGCTATTAAAAGATTATAGTATATAATTGTTACAAAAATTAAATTATGCTCCAAGTCAAGTTTTTGGCGCTATTATTGAGGATTTAGATCTTCTAGTAGTGGTGTTGAATTCTTAAATTTTTAAGTATATTAAAAATCGCGGTCAACTACCGCGACAGTAATGTAACAAAACACTTCCCATTATCTCTGCATAATAATTTCTTATACTCGAGTACTAGGAATATCCATACCTCGATTGACAAATCCTTGTTTCTTGATAATCCTCCTCTTTATAAGAACTTTGTCACAAAGTCTCTGCGCCTCAAAACTGACGAACTTCCTCCTATTGAAAACTCTAAATCTTGGAGATTCTAAGAAGTTGGAAGCCAGAGAATACAAATTTTGGAATTACCTTCTCATTTTTCTGGATTTAATTGGTTTTAAAAAGAGTTTGGGGAGTTTTAAGGGTGAAAATCCCACTCAAAACCGCCAAAATCTGCCATTTAAAACTCCAAAAAACACATTTCACTCTGTCAGCGTCGTTGGTGCTGGATAAGGCATCGTCAGTGCCCAAGCTCCAAAAATAGGCATACTTCTTTACAAAACGTGTCATTGGTGTCATAGCACAATTTTTCTCCAACTTCATTTTCGTCTAAACAAAATCTGAATCTTTGATAAAATCCAATACTTATCACCATTTACAATATTTATGCATGAGTATGACTCAAATATACGATTAATTAATAATACGATAAGCAATAACCAAATCAAACAAACTAAAACACAAAGATAACTATGGATTGCCTCCCATAAAGTGCTTGGTTTAACATTGTTAGCCCGATAAGCATTAGTTTAATTCACGATGACTTAATCATTAAAACCTCTTTAATATGTACTCGCAACTCCTTAAAATATGATTTTAATTGAGCCCATTAAGTTTAAATATTCTTCCAGTTTTAGGATCTTCAATATGAACAGCTCCAAATTGATAAGCTTTTATAATAGTGAAAAGTCCTATCGACCTAGACTTAAGTATTCCAGGAAATAATCTCAAGTTTGTATTGTCTAACAAAACTTCCTGTCTGGGTTCAAATTTCTTTCTTATAGTCTTTTTATCATGCCATATCTTCATTTTATCCTTATAAATTCTATCATTATCATAAGATTTATTTCTAATTTCTTCCAATTCAATAAGTTGTAATAGTCTTTTCTCACCAGTTTCCTTTAAATTGAAATTAAAATCTTTTATCTCCCAATATGTTTTATATTCCAATTCTACTGGTAAATGACAAGTTCTTCCAAAAAAAAGTCAATAAGGAGACATTCTTATAGGAGTTGTATAAGCAGTCCTATATGCCCATAATACAATATCTAATCTAGCAGCCCAATCTAATTTACGAGGATTTACAAATTTCTCCAAAATTCATTTAATTTCGTGATTAGATACTACAACTAAACCACTAGTCTGGGGATGATAAGCAGTTGCGATTTTATGCATAATATTATATTTGTCAGTCAATCTCTGAATCAGATTATTTTTGAAATGAGATCCACCATCAGTAATGATAACTCTCAACATTCCATATCTTGTAAAAATATTTTTCATTAAAAATTTTGAAACTCTTTGAGCATCACATCTGGGTAAAGTTATTACTTCAATCTGTCTTGGTACATAATTCACTGTGATCAAGATATATGTATTCTCAAATGAAGGGATGAATGGTCCCATAAAATCTAATCCCCAAACATCAAAGATCTCAACTTCCAATGTAAAATTTAGTGGCATTTCATTTCTTCTAGAAATATTACATATTCGCTGACATCGATCAAATGTTTTAATATATCTATTAACATCCCTAAAAAGAGTGGGCCAATAGAATCCAGATTGTAAAATCTTATGTACAGTTATGTCAGTTTCAAAATGTTCCTCAAATTTAGAATCATGATTTCTCTAAATAATTGGTTTAATTTCTTCATAAGACACACATCTCCTTATAACAAGATCCTTGCTTTGTTTATAAAAATATAGGTCATCCAAAAAATAAAATTTGGCATCATGTATAATTTTTTTCTATTGTTGCTTTGGTAATTCAGGTGGTAAAATATCACTTACAATATAGTTCACAATATTAGCATACCATGATAAATTCCATTCCTTAATTATATGAAGTTGTTCATCAGAAAAAGTTTCTGTAATTTCAACTTCAAAATCAGATAATCCATGTTATTCTAGCCTCGATAAATAATCAGTTTTTTTATTGCTAGTTCCTTCTCTATCCACTATCATGAGGTAAAATCTTTCATTAGAAGTACCCATCTGATTAATCTTGGTTTAGCATCCTTTTTTTACATTAAGTATTTGATAGTAGAGTGGACCGTATGCACTATACATGTAGTCCCAATTAAGTACGACCTAAATTTTTCAAAAGCATATACAATTGCTAATAACTCTCTTTCGGTAGAGGTAAAATTAATTTGAGCTTTATTAAGGGTTTTACTTGTACAATATATAACTTCAAAAATTTTATCATACATTTGTCCTAACACAGCTCCAATCACATAATCATTGGCATCGCATATTAGTTCAAAATGTTTCTCCCAATTAGGTGAAACTATTATAGAGGCAATGATTATTTTTTCTTTCAATAATTCAAAGGCAATTAAACATAATTAATTAAAATCAAATTCCTTATCTTTTTCTAAAAGTTGGCATAAAGGCTTAGTAATTTTTGAAAAAATCTTTAATATATCGCCTGTAGAAACCAACATGTGCTAAAAAATTTCTAACCCCTATCACAGTAGTAGGAGGTAGTAGTTTTGCGATGATTTGAGTCTTTACAGAGTCTACTTCCATCCATATTCAGAAATTTTATGCCCAAGTAAAATTCCACCTGTAACCATAAATCAAAATTTCTCGCAATTTAGAACTAAATTTTTTTTTTTGCATAACTTCAAAACATTTTCTAAATTATTTAAGAAAGCATCAAATGAAGTTCCAAATAAGGAAAAATCTTCCATAAAAACTTCTATTCCATTATCAATCATATTACTAAAAATTGACATCATACATATTTGAAATGTTGCAGGTACATTACATAATCCTAAGGGCATTCCTCGAAAAGCGAATGTTCCATAAGGACTACTAAATGTGATCTTTACTTGATCCTCGGGAGAAATTGGTATTTATTGATAGCCAGTATATCCATCTAAAAATTAAAATTATTTGTGTCCAGCAAGCCAATCTAACATTTGGTCTAGAAAAGGTATAGGAAAGTGATCTTTTCTAGTGGCGGAATTAAATTTTCTATAATCAATATAGATTCGCCAACCAGTGACTTGTCTCGTGCTTATTAATTCATTTCTTTCATTCTTCTCAATGTCACTCCTCCTTTCGTATTAACACAATGAATTGGACTTACACATGCACAATCTGAAATATGATATATAATTCCAGCATCCAGCCATTTTAAATTGTCATTCTTTACAACTTCTTTCATCAATGGATTTAATCTCATTTTCAAATTAGTTTTTAGTTTATGTTGTTCATCCAATAGAATTATATGCATACAAATCGAAGGATTGGTTCCTTTAATATCAGCTAAAGTCCAACCAAAAGCATTTTTGTATATTTTTAATGTATCTAATAAATTTTTTTATTGTAAATCATTTAAATCTGAGGATATAATAACTGTAATGTAGATAATTCTCTTAAGAACACATACTTCAGATGGTTAGGAAGTATTTTCTTCTTCAGTTTAGAAGGTTTTATGATTGATGTAATTAAATTTTTATTATCATTTTCTGTAATAACCAACATCTCTAATCTTTCCTGAACATAATCCAATTCTTCATTGTCTATCTCATCATATTTACCTTCCAAATCATTTTCATCCTCACATTTCAAATCTTCTTGTTTCTTTTTTTCTTCAAACATTTCCTTAAAATGCTATCATTTCAGTAGTCACAAATTTCTATTCAAAAGCATTCATCATCTTTTTTTGTTGCAGGATATTTCATAGCTTTATATATATTAAATGTCATGTCTTGATCATTAACTGTCATAGTTAATTCTCCTTTTTGAACTTTTATCATAGCTCTTTCAGTTGTAAGGAATGTCTTCCAAATATAATAGGAATTTCTTTATCTTCCTCTATATCTAAAACAATAAAATCGGCAGGGAAGATAAATTTATCAACCTTCATTAAAACTTCTTCAACAACTCCTTTAGGATAAGTAATATAACGATAAACTAACTCAAGAACAACTGAAGTAGGGTAAATTTCTCCTATTCCCAACCTTTTAAAAGTTGATAGAGGCATGAGATTAATATTGGCTTCCAGATCATATATGTCTTTTCCAAAAAAATCTTCTCCAATAGCACAAGGTATAGTGAAGCTACCAGGTTCTTTGAGTTTTTTAGGAAGCTTTTTCTGAATAATTGCGCTACACTCTTAACTGAGTGCAACAGTCTTATTATCTGTAAACATCCTTTTCTTATTTAGTATATCCTTCATAAACTTCACATAGTTAGGCATTTGTTCTAACGCTTCAATGAAGGGAATGTTTACTGTTAATTTTTTAAGAATTTGTAAGAATTTAGAGAATTTTGTATCTCCCTTTTGTTGTTTTAAACTTTGAAGAAATGGACGTGGTTGTCTTTCTACAATAATTTTCATCGGCTTAAGCGAATATTCTATATTTGGATATATATTATCATTACCTTTTTCAATTTTCACCTTCTCTTTTTCAACTTCAACATCTTTTTGCACTCTTGATTCCAATTCTTTTCCACTTCTTTACTGTATAGCCTTAAATTTTTCTTTATTTTGATCCTTTAGGTTAATCTCGACATTACTAAGGAAAGTTCCTGAAGGTCTATTACTAAGTGCAATAGCAATATGCCTTAATTGATTTTCAATATTTTTAATAGCAGCTCCCTAAATTTATAATTAGTTACCTTAACTTTATAATTGATTCCCTTACTTTGTAATTGATTACCCAATATAAATTCTTCCATAGACAACTTCTTTTCCTTAAATTGCAGGTTACTATTGAAACTTGGAGGATAAGAAGATCTGAAGTTAGTGTTTCCCTGGCTGTTCAAATTTTCCATTGGTTCACAGAATAGTTCCCCCATTGTAGATTAATAGTAGCAGTGTTATTATTCCAGTTTAAGTTTGGGTGATTTTTCCAACTAGGATTATAATAATTAGAATAAGGATTGTTGGGTCTATTATTTATAACATTCAAAGTCTCATAAGATGATTGAGAATCTACTATTTATCCCAATGAATACTCCTTTAACACCAAATGCATTTGAGAATATTTCATTCTGAATTGATATATTTTTTTTGAAATAGCAATAATTTGAGAAGCCAACATAGATATTGCATCAGAATCATGAATACTAGCCACTCTTTTTAAATTTAGCAGTTCAAAGGGCCATTGAAAATTATTAGTAGCCATCTCTTATATTAAAGAAATGTCTCATCAAAAGGTTTTGACATTAATGATCTACCAGCAACAACATCAATAATTGATCTAAGAGATCCCACTAATCCATTATAAAAATTTTGAATTATTAACCAATCTAGTAAAACATGATGTAAACACTTCCTAAGGAGATTTTTAAATTTTTCCAAAGCTTCATATATTGATTCCTTATCAAACTAATAGAAAGATGTAATATCATTTCTAAGCTTATCAGTTTTTTATGGAGGGAATATTTTAGCAAAAATTATTGTGATTGTTTTCCTCAAGTTTTGATAGAGCCACGTGCTAACGAATTTAACCATGCCTTAGCTTTAACCTTTAATGAAAATGGAAAAATTCTAAACTTGACAGCTTCGTTTGACACTCCGTCATATTTAAATGAAGCACATAATTCTAGGAAATTAGCAAGATGTAAGTTAGGATCTTCATTCGGTATTCCACTAAATTAATTTTTTGTACCATTTGGATAATAGCAGGTTTAAGCTCAAATGAATTAGTAGTTACGTCATGATTTTGAATAGTTAAGTGAATTTCATCTGATATAGGGTTAGCATAATCTCTTAAAGGTCTAGGTTGATGTTCATTTTAATTTCTTTGATTATCAAAATTGTTCACCATTTTGTTCAAATTTTTATTTTTTTTTATTGTTTTTTAATTATAATAGTAAGTTCTAACTCTGAATCGTAAGTTACTAAACCTTCAGATCCAACACTACGCATACACAATTACAGTAGATACACTTAAATGCAAGTAAACACACACAATTGCAAAATATTAAACAAAGATTTTTAGTTACTAGAAAATTTACTATTGCCTACTCAGAAATGGCACCAAAAACTTGATCGCGGCTGTCTTAAATAAGTATTTATAAGTATTTTTGGTTCAGTCACAAATTATAATCAGTTTAATAAGAAAGTAATCAATCTTTACGCAAGTATTCGTATCCGTCGGCATATTTTAAAAAAGGGGTCGCCTACGGAAGTTGTCGGCGAATTTTAAATTTAATTTAAATTTAATTTAAATATATATAATTTAGAAAGTAGTATTAGATTTTGAAGATAATTCTAAGTTTGAAAATTTTAAGATATGAAATCAAACCCATCTCACATCCCAAATAGTTTATATAAACGAGAGCCGCATCACAAGCTGTGTATCTATCCCGAAGAACAGACACACTACTTGATGATGGGGCTCGACTAAATAAGCTAGATAATTTGTGACATTCATTTGGTCTGCGAACCAATTTTATAAGCCGACAAGTTCCCCTTCTTAATATAAATGAATTAAGCGGTGGTTTATATTACCTGGGTTCTTAAAGTTCCTTATAAGGGCAAGCCCCTATAGTTAATTACATCATAAATGACGAAAATCATTTAAGAAAACTCTCTATAATAATCAGTGGTTATGCTCTCAAGAATTTCAAAGTTTAAGGTTTTCAAAGGATTGGATTTTGGAAATTTCAAAAGGGATTAGCTCAAATTTGGAACAGTTTATTTCAAGAATCCAAAGGAAGAGAAGTAGGTGAAGCTGAGGATCCAAGAAGAATCTTGGCAACTTCCCAAACTATCCTATTGTTTGGCTTCAATTTGGGAGTTTATTTAATGTTACAATCCTGCCAATTTTATTTATTTAGGACTTATGCTTGTATTATATGATCACACAAATAGCCTCGAAGATGTGAGGGTTTATGTAGTACCAAACGACTACCTCGGAGTCCTAAGACCGGTTAGAGCTTAATTTACATAATATGATCATGCAAATTCCTAACGAAGAGTTGAGGATTTATGTTGCACTAAGCAAACTACCTCGAAGACCTATGGCTTGGTTATTTAAAACTAAGAAATGGTTTAGCTGATGTAGACCCAAGTTTTGTTGAAGAAGATGGTCGTGCTACCCACCATGCTCCTAGCTCCTTGTTGTTTGTAGAGGTTTAGTTTCAGAGAGTGAAAATCAGGAGATGAGAGAAGTTTTTTGGTTTAGAAATCTTAAAGTCCAAATATTTTTAATATCTTTATTAAAACAAATCTTAAATTTGTTTAAACAGAACCGATTAAGATCCCATGATTTCGTCATCCCGGCACCGTTATTTTCATCGAATTCACTTAATCCAGATGAATTTGCTAAACTCAACTGAATGAGTTCCACACTTTCATTTAGATCGTGAGAAATTCCGTTAGCAACACGTGAGTTACATCATCTGAGATATTCCCGATCATTCAATGAGACGTTTTAATTTAGTTGCAATTGTAGTTTTGTTGTTCTGTTTGTGATTAAATTTTGAGTTGTTTTATATTTTGGAATGTTGTGGCGGTGAATTTTATCTTGTGGTGACTTTTAATTTAGTTTTGGTTTCAGTTTTGTGACTATCCTAAAGGTTTTAGTTTTCATGCAACAATCTTGTTTAACATGCAAGAAAAGTAAAGCGCAGTGCATGTAAGTAAACTGCAATAAAGTAAATTGCAATTAAATAAAAGCTTACTTGGAGGGTCTTCCCGTCATCCCAAGCTGCACTTAAAACATATATTAAGGCATTTAAATATTTATAACAAGTACCTAGGTAAAGCTAAGGGAAGGTTTTGGTTGTCTACCAAAATCCTAATTCTATTGCTAGTCAACTCCTATGACGCCTAGGTTCTTTTGTTTTGTTTAAGGATGATTTTCTTCATCAAAGAACAATTAAATTCAATTGTTCTTCTAAAACATCTCATCATATTGAGGAAGCGTTTAGGAAGAGTCCTAAACATCTTTTCAATATTTCCGAGATTATTTTGAGTTCGAGTAAATTTAATTGCACAGGTGAATTAATCATTCAAGAGCTTAGTTAAGCTTTATCTCTTGTTCAGTGAACTTGGGCATTTGATTACCTGATGAAAGAAGTGGCATCTCACTTAATGCTCTATTTAAGAGTTATAATAATTAAAGCCTTTAGGGGCAAGTTGGTTTGTTGAGAATTTTAATAATTCTTAATTTGAAGTTTGAGTTAAAGGTTTAAAGCGATTTAGTTTAATTATGAGGTTTTAATTAATAATTTTAAGTTTGGAATAGTGTTCAAATTATTTTTGGTTTAAATCTTTATACTTTAGGTGATCTTAATATTTTAAATTTATCTTTGGTGTTTCAAATTCACTTAGATTATTCATATATCTTAATGATTTGGTTTAATTTAATTATGATATTTTAGGTTAATCTTGGTTAGTTTGATTTTTTATATTCTTAATTATGAATTGTTTTAATATTTCAATTTTTTTTACTTTTATTATTAAGTGATGTTAATTTAATATAATTTAAATTTAATTTAATTGAATTTAACTTAATTTAATTTAATTTAATTTTAATATTTCAAATTTAATTTAATTTAACTGTTAAAATGTTATTTTAATTTAATTTTTACTTAATTTAATTTAATTTAATTTTAATCTAATTGTTAAACCACTTAACATTTTGATCTTTCATTTAATTTAAGGGTTATATTTTTTTATTTTTTAATTTCCTTAGTTTGGATTATCATTTTAATCTTAATTAAGAGTTAAATATTATTGAAGTGACTTATTTAGGGATTTTTTATTAAAGAATTAATATCCTCTCAAGTTATATCCCTATTTTTAATAATTAAAATTTTCATTAATCTTCCAAATTTTAAATTGTTTAAATAATTAAAGTATCATTTTTAGTTTATTAAAAGTGATTAATGGGTTCCTACACTTTTAATTTCCCAAAGTTTCAATCATCCAAGAAAAATAAAATCAAATATTTTACCTTCCATTTAAATTAAACCTAAAATTTTAATAAAGGTGTTTAAATTCTTTAATTACCTTTATGCCCTTTTCGGCTTACTTATTTCATAACTCACTAAATTGAGTTCAAATGAACTTGAAATTTTTATGTCACCTCACTCACATGTCAATTAAGACATTAGAGGACAAAATGTGATTTTTTCTGAATTTAATTTATTTATATAATTATTTTAAGTGAAAAAATAAGGGATTTCAAGGAAAATTCAACAACATGACCAAAGTAAGGTTTCTATCCTTAAGAAAATTATGGGATGTTCCTAATGACCAAAGGACCACTTGGACCAATTTTAGTGATTTTTAAAATTATATTTTATTTATTATAATTATTTTGACTTTTGGAGGGTTAATTAATTATAAAATAAAATTAAAGTTGAAAAATGGATTTTATATTTTTCATAAATCTCTCAGAACCCAAGGAGTTCATTTATAATTTTTTTATTTTTCTATGATTTATTGGAATTAATTTAGTGAAAAGGTTGGAAAAAACATTTTTAAATATTAAAAAAATTGTTTTGAGCCTTTAGAATTCAATATCTTAACTTGGAGACTTAGGAAAAATATTTGGTTGGTTTCTAAGTGATTAGAAGTCAAAATGTGACATTTTTATGATTTTTATTATTTTTTAATTATTTAAATATCAAAAATATCTTTAAAAATTAAAATTTTTAGAAAATTCCAATTTTAATTTTTATAGACTCCTCTTATATCAGAGAGCCCATAAAACCAATTTGGTGAATTTTTGGAAAGTATTTTTGGAGTTATGAATTTTTAAAGTTTAATTTTGATCATGTGGCTTAATTAATTTATTTAGTGGGGCTAATCATTTCCAATTGGCTTCAAATTTTTATACAAGGTTCTCTGTATCCTAAAGATCAATGGAGAATTAATTTCATATTATTTTAATGTGTGGTTAACCCTAATTAATTAAAATTTAATTTTGAGTATTTAGGCTAATTAGGGTTATTCTTAATGAATTAAGCCTAACCATAATTCTCAGGGTCCTCTGGTCATAAGAAACTTCTCCAAATTTTTCTAGAATTTATTGAGCAATATGCTAATTATTGGAATTAAAATACCAAAAATAGTGACATAAACTTGAAAAATACATAACTTTCCATAGAGATGGCTTCTGACCTTGAAAAATTTAGGGAATGTTCCAAAGATCAGAGGCTTCAAAAGCCCTATGGTCTCATGCCATGGTGAATTGTTTATGCAAATGGAGAATCAAAATACTAAAATTAGTAAATAATTAATTAAAAATAAAATAATCATCAAAATATCTTAATTTCTTTTTCACGTTATTCTACTTTGTTCACTGAGCAACAGGGTATTTTTATTTTATTTTTATGAATTTTTTACACAAAGATATAGATTTTTTAAGTTATGGGTATTTAAATAAATAAAAAAAATCCTATTTATCTACTTACCCGACTCAGCGCCGCGTCAACCTACGCCAGATCGAAAGACCACGCGGCGCTCTCCTATTCGACGCCGCCATCTGAGTCAGCCACCACGCGTCCCGCTGTCTCACTCCTTCCTCTGATCTGACACAGTCTGAGACGTTCAACCAATACACGTGCGATCGGACGGCGCCTGGTCATCATCTACGACTGGTGTGCACCCGTGACCGTCCACACTAAAACCCTAAGAACTCTCTCATTTCTCAACGGAATTTCGTGTTCTTGTGCTCTATAGATTCGTCTTGAGGAGATGAACACATCTATATGGTTTATATGCCATGAGATTAACTGAAATGAAATAGAGAAGTGTTGGAAGCTCGGTAGGAAGGAATGATCCATACCTTTGCTCTGAGAAGTATAGCTTCGATCATAGAGTTGTGTCGCCTTCAATTGCACCTAAGGAAGCTCCAGATGAAGTCTCTGGCTCTAGGGAATTGTCTAGGTATGAAAGTGTCCACAGCCGATTTCAAAGCTTGGAGTCTAAAACAACTGGGTGGCCTGGAGAGGGGGCTTTCACTAGGGAACTCTTTCTCTTGGTTCTGTGCAGGTGTGGTGAGTTTAATTTGGATTTGGTGGAGGTTTGGGAGATTTCCTATTTTGGGCTTGAAGTTGAAATCAGAAATTGAGCTCAGCTGGGGGAAATTGGGGCTGGAATCCAATGGGGATCAAATGCTCTATGTGTGGAGAGTGGTCTGGAACAATTTTGACAGAATTTCAGTAGGATTTTTGTTCAGCACCTTCTTTGGCCGAGGGGTGGTGTGGTTTAAATAGAGGTGACTGGAGGGCTTCCCAAGGGGTTTAATGGCTTGGATTAACTGCTCTAGTGAGGAGAAGAACAGCCATGGTGACCATTAGGCATGGGACAAGTCAGCAAGGCATAATTGAAAAACTGGCTCACATGGGTGCTCTCGGCCTGGTAGTTTCCGGCAGCTGTGGTGGTTGGCCAACCAGGGTCAGGTCACCCTCAAGGTCAGGGAGGTCAGGTCTTGGGTTTAGTGCAGTCAATTGGCCATGGACATGTGTAAAGGAGTTGAATTGAAATGGAATGGGGAAGGCTATTTTGGGTCCAAATGAGTCAACCCATGGTTTTGGGCTAGGTTCACCACCCAAGGCCTGGTTTTGGGCTGAAAAGAATCACTTTGGTCAGCCAGGAGAAAATGGTGTGGTCTCCATCCATGGTGAGGTGGCTAAACTTGGTTTAGTGTGTAGCATGAATGGGATTACATGTGCTTAAGAAAGGCGTAAGAAAGGGGCCCCTCCTCTTGCCATTAATGGCTTGGTGAGGTGGAAAGGGGCTCCCAAGGCTTACATATGGCTTATGCATGGCTCCATGGCTCCATATGGCTTAGGGATGGCTTGGTTTGGTTTCATGAAAGTGGGTCTTAAGGATTTAGGATATTTAGGGGTAATTTGGCACATGGCTTAGTTTATAAAAGTTTAATGATGAATTTGAAACTTAGGGAGTGATTTAAATCAAAGGGGATGATGAGGGGAAATTTCATGTGGGCTTTAGGATAGATTTTAGGCTTTTGGATTTATTTTAGATGGGCCCTTAGAAAGGTTTAAGGAGGTGGGCTTTTAGGTTGGAAAACAAATTGGTAAATGGAAGTTTTGTAAAAGATTGGGTCAAACAAATGTTGGGTTTAGTTTAGGAATGTATCATGAGTGATCAAGAATAGGTTTGAAATAATTTGGAGTTGAATTGGGTTTAATTTGGGATTTTTTTGTAAAGGGGTCAAAGTGGGTCAAATTAGGCTAACATGGGCTAAGGTTGGGCAAGTGTTGGATTTGATGTAAAATTAATGTTGAGAAATATTTATGGGGGTGCTACAAAGAGTTTTCAACTTTGGTTGGGCTTTGATTTTGGGATTTGGGCTTATTTGGGTTAGGTTTGGGTTTAGACCAAAAATGGGGATTTTGGTTTGGATTAGGTTTGGGTGGAGTTTAGGTTCAAATTTAGGGAAAATCAAGTTATTTTTTTGTTTGTGGGAATGTCAGGAAGGTTTAGGAAAAGATTTGGGGCTAATTAGAATTGAATTGGGTTGGTTTGGGCTAAGTTTGTAGTCATGGGCCAAAATTGGGCTTTAGGCTTCAAATTAGAATTGGATCCAAATTTCAATCAAATTGGGCTTGGATTTGGTCTAAATTGATATTGGGGATATTGAATTGGAGTTTAGAATTGAATTGGGTCAAAGTTGAGGTCAATTGGGTTGATTTGGTTTGACATTGGGTCCACTTGGGTTAAGAATGAGTCAAATTGGGGGTTTTAGTAAAAGTGGGTTAAATTGACAAAATTAGCTTATGTTTTAGTTGAACAAAATGAAATTGGGAATATGTGGAATTTTCTGGAATTTTTTGGAAATTTTTGGAATTTATGGAATTTTTTGTTAAGAAGGGCATTTTGGGTATTTGGAGGGTATTGGGGGGTATTTTTGGAATTTTTGGTATATTTGGCTAAGGATGATCAATTTGAGTGAGAAATGTTTAGAATTGATTTTGAGGAATTTTGGGTAATTCAGGCAATTTTGCAAATTTTGGATAGCTTCAAGGACATTTGGTAGGTTTAGCGGGTGTAGGGCCCCGGGGGTCAAAAATTGAAATTTTGGAAAATTGAAGATTGATCAAGTTTGAATAGAATGGAATCACTTTGGTTGAGCCATGAAGCCATATCAAGCCCATAAGAGCCATGAGAGGACTCATTTGAGGCATTCACTATGTTGTCCTAACCCTCTTAGCTAGGGGCCTAGGGGTTAAGGTCCATCCATATGAATTACCTACATGAGTCAGGAAATAAAGCTAGGCATGAATGGTTTTAGGATTGGAATGTGTGTAAAAGTGTAATGTGTGTGCAAGTCAACCCTCACCAGACCAGGTCACCCCACCCAGGGTAGTCCTAAGGCCAAAAAGTCCTGTAGGGAACTCATCCTTTAAACCTCCACATTTGATCTTAACCCTCCAAGTGACTTGGGGGTTTACAATCAAACTTATGGGGTTTGCAGGGAGTTTAAGAAGTGTTTTAATTTCTAAGTGGTGGGTTCCATTTCTAGTCCTCTAAGATAGTCAAAGGGAAAGCCTAAGGCTAGATCCTAAGTACTAAGGAGAGAGAAGAGAAAAGACCTCATCAAAAATGAGGTCAACAAGTATTTCTCAAGTAATACAGAACTCTAGTGAAGTCCTGATTGTCGATCCCACATGGAGGAAGCAAATCTTTAAAGCGTTAACACATAAATCCAATATTCAAAGTACAATGTACATAAAGTAAATACTAAAATTACTAAATAACAATGCTAGAGATTTTAAGATCACTAAAGTATTCTCTAAACTTCAAATTAAAGTTAACTACTACTACACTAAGTATTGTATTGAAAGATTCAAATTTCAAGAAAGTTTCATCCTTCTTACAATGATATTATGTTGAGTGAATGATAAAGATTAGTCAAAATCTTGCATTGTACAAAATAGGAGCATACCTATTATTTATTCTCTTCCAAGTGTTATAATGAACGTTGGCTAATCCTAGGTTTAGTCCTTAAATCCGTCATTCGACTGTAAGGATACTGGCTCTGACTCCAAGGCTCCCACTTCCCTTTGCCTGAAGGCTAACTCTCACTTTAGTTTCCAAAAACTAGGATCAAATCAAGGATTTTAGTCTGTCACCCTTAAATCTCCAATTCTAAGCCTAATAAACCATATTTCCCTATTTATTTGCACCCAAACCTCATGAACTACATCTCTCATTCATGAACATTGAATGTAATCTTCACTTTTGTTGTAGAAAGCATAGTCCTTTCGGATCGTATGTTTCACAACATATTTTAACAATTCAATTGGTCAGATTGAAAAGTAAATAAAGTACAGTGTATCATCAAAATTTCTAACATTCATATGGCACATCCACTCTAAACCATCACTTGAAAATTTATCATCACAAGGAGAAAGACAAAGAAATCTCCTCAGAATTCATGAGGAAGATACGATAAAACAAATATTTTATATATAAAATAAAAGTCATACAAATAATAAGAATTAAATACAACTTATCTCAATTTCTTCCCTAAGAGAATCCCTTGAAGTTCCTTTGTATCTCCATCTCTTTTCACAATAACACACAATTCTCTCTTTGAATAGTAGGGAAGAAGCAATCTCTTACTTTTCCTCTCCTCCTACAACTCATTTGAGATGAATCTCTTAAAAACAACACTTTTACACTAAACCCTAAACTCTAAACTCTCTACAAACGCTTTCTATCTATTAACAAAACACTCACACTACCTTTTCTCCTTGAATTTTGGCACCAAGTTTGTGTTAAAATAGCATAGGGATGAATTCCCTAAGAGATGCCTCAAGAATCACTCAAAAAGTCATCCAAATACATTGAATTTGGCCTCCACCGACTTTTGTCACTCTTGGTGCCCTATCATGCGTAATTAAAGATGATTTCTAGAAAATGTCACCTTTAGCGTCCATTCTGACAACACTGGCGCTAGAACTCAGATATCTGCTTTTTATTTTTTTTCACTCCAAGTTTGTTCGTTTTCTCTTCTTTTTTTCCCCAAGTGCCTAAAATCATCACACCTGCAGCAAAACATGAAAAATACCTTCCATTAAAGTGTAATATCACCAAAAATTAGTACAAAATATATGTTAAAATTCCAACTTATTTTTGGTGCATCACGTTCCTAACCCTAACTTTCCTATAGTGCGTGTAGGAGGATGTCTGTTAACCTCATCTTTAGTTGAGATCTAGTCTTTCTTTAGAATAGCCTAGGGTCTAGCCACAAGACTGTCCTAGTGACTTTCTTAGAAGACTAGTCATGGAACCCTCCTCATAGAAATTCAAATTGTTCTTGCTTCACTGGGAGTTTTCATATGCTTCAAGCCTAACCTCCAGCTTTTGAGAGAAAGAGACCAAGGATAAGAAAGCCCAAGAGAAGTCTCATATAGGTGGTCAGACCTTAGAATCTACCCTTAGAATTCTAGAGATTACACCTCACTTACACTGCACACTCACAACCCTAAACAAGACACATCCCACTTTGATCTCCTAACTCTTTGGAAACTTATGAAAGTGGTTTTTCCAAGCTCTTAGCCTTACGCTAGGGTTGGCTAGTACCATCACAGAGAGGAACAAATGAGGGTGAGCCTTGGTCCATGGCTCAATCTAAATAATTCCATACTACTCACATTCAACCAAGTTCAATTTTCCCAAACATTCCAAATTTCTAACCCCTTTGACTCAAAATACCCAAAAGGCCCCCAAAATCCTACACCCTCCAAATTTTTTGAAATTGCCCATTTTTCACCCAAAATCATTCCAAAATACTTCCAACCACTCAAATTAGCCAAAATTAACCAAAATAGTCAAATTTCCCCAAAAATTCCCAAAATGACAAAAATGCCCCTCTTAGACCAAAATTCCAAAAATTCCAAAAATTCCCATAAATTCCCAAAACCTCCAGAATATTCTTAATTTCATTTCTTTTAACTACCACATGATCCAATTTGGCCAATTTAGCCCAATTTAACCAAAAGCCCCAATTTGACACATTTAACCTAAAAGTGCCTAAATTGGACCCAATGTCTGCCAAATTGATCCCAATCTTGCCCAATTTCAACTCCAAACTTTAATTCAATATCTCCAATATCAATATAAACCAAATCCAAGCTCGAGTTGACCAACATCTGAGTTCAATTTCACTTAAAATCCAAAATCCACAATTTTGCCTAAGTTGCCCAAATCCCCCAAATTGAGCTAACAGCAATCAATTTCTCTCCAATTTCAATTCTAAAACCTTCATAACACTCCCATAAATTGAATTAAACCACCAATTTCCCCAAATTGGAGCCCAAGTCTCACCCAATTTCACTTGAACCAAGCTTGTCTAATTTTGGACTCAAACATGCCATATATCCAAAATCTTCCAAATTGATTATCAACTTCCAAAATTTCTACTCAATTGGTGTTGGGAACCCTTTGTGACATTCCCATAGAACTTTTGGAACCTTCAATTGGCCTTGGACCCAACCCTTTCCCAACCTAAACACAAGTTAACCGAACTTGACCCAAATTGACCATAATGCCAAATTAAGCCAAATTGATCTACCAAACCAATCTAAACCACTCTAATCCTTTTATAAACCATTGGTGAAAATAATATACACAATATTACTCAATCACTTGGGCTTAATTCAAGATCAAACCCAAGTTATCCCAATTTTAACCCAAAGTGACCTAAATGAACCCATGACATAAATTCACGAAATTGAACCAAGACAGGGACGAAGACAGGCAGCCGTTGGATAGCACGTGTTTTCATTGTACGGCTTTGATCACGTCGGATGAGGAAATGAAACAGAATTGCAGACCACGCTGCATCCTAGTCAGCTGGCGGCATCAAATATGAGCGCGCCGCGTGGGGCTTAAGTCCATCGTAGGTTGACGCCACGCTGAGCTGGGTAAGTAGGCAAATAGGGTTATTTTTGAATTATCTAAATCAGTGAACTTTAAAAATTCATATCTTGGTGTAGAAAAATCATAAAAATAAAAAATACCCTCTTGTTTAGTGAACAGAGTAGAATAATGTGGAAATGGTTTGAAATTTATTTGATGCATGTATGATTTTTAATTAATTAAATACTGTCTATAGTATTTTAATTCTCTATGCATTAGGACATTTCACCATGGCTTGTCATTTTAGCATGTGAAAACCTCTGTCATGGGGGATCTTCTTTGATTTTTCCAAAGTCAGGGGAGACCTTTATGAAGAGTTCTATATATTTCAAGTTTAGGCATCTGTTTTCATAAATTAATTATAATAATTAGCATAGTGATAGTGATAATAAAAATTTAGAAAAATTAGGGTAGGTTTTTTTATGACGAGAGGACCCTAGAAAAAATACAAACTTGATTTAATTCACTGAAAATAACTCTAATGGTAATTAAGGTTTAAATATCAATTAAAAATAAATTAAATTACACAAAAATGAAAATCACCCAAAAAAATTCTCCACTATATTTTAAAGGTCAGAGAACTCCCCATAACAATTTCATGGAATTCGGAGTTCACTTGGTCACCTAAATGAATTTTCTATAAGAAATGATAATTTTGAACATTAAACTAATTTTAATAATTAAAATACAACTCAAAAAATTATGACATTAGTTTTGGAAGTTCTCTGTGATCAAAGGATTCATTTAAAAATAAAATTGGGGTTTTTACAAAGTTTTCATTTTTAATCTTATTTTAATATTTAAATAATTAAATAATAATTAAAATTATAAAAATATTAAAAATCATGAAAATATTACATTTGGTCTCCTAATCATTTAGGAACCATCCTCATAATTTTCCTAAGTTTCAAAATTAAAATATCAATTTTTAAAGGCTTACATCAATTTTTAAAGGGCTAAAAATGAATTTTCTTAATTTTCCACTAAAATAATTCTAATAATTAAAATAAAAATAAAAAAAATATAAATTTTGTTTTTCTAGGTTCCCTGGTCTCAGAGGGACTTAATAAAAATAGAAAATTAAATTTTCAACCTTTAAAATATTATAATTAATTAAAACTCCAAAACTTAGAATAATTCTAATAATTAGATTAAAACTCAAAAAATCATGGAATTTGGTCCAAGTGGTCCTCAAGTCTAGGTCTACCTCCCATAAAAAGTTCAAAATCATACGTCATGTTTTGGACAAGTTATTGAATTTCCATTGAAAACCCCTATTTTTGCATGAAAATAAATATATGAATTAAATTAAAATTTGAAAAATCACATTTTCTCCTCTGATGTTTTAATTAACCCATAAGTGAGGTCACATAAAAATTTCAAAGTCATTTGAGCTAAATTTAATGAATTATAAAGTGATAAAGGCCTTTAGAGGTAAAATTGTAATTTTGGAAACTTTAATCTTAATTAATATTTAGGCTTAATCAAAAATGGGAAAAGGGCAATAAATGATCTTAATTACTATATTGGATGATTGAAACATTAAGGGAAAAATTTTAGAAACTCATTTCAATTTTGTCACATCAAAATTAAATATTTAAATTTATTTAATTATTATAATTTGAAAAAAAATCAAATTAAAAGAGCCTTAAAGTTAGGGGTTGATTTTGGAAGTTGATATTCCATTAATTTGATGCCCATTCATTTGATGTTTAAATGATAAATCAATATTTTCGTATGAATCATAGTCATGAAAGTCATAACATTCCCTTTTCTAAAGACATAAAAATACCCACTAAATCTTAAGGGCTTAGTAATGAGCTAGGCTTGATCAAAAAAATTAATTAACATGATGAATAGAAAAGAAAACACTATTAATCTTAACTAACTTTTGAAACATTACGAGCCCATCAAAATTTGGTAAATTCTTCCATGAGTTAAATTTTGCCTCTAAGGGACCACTCACATAATTCCTAATGTAAAACACTAAATGATTATTACACCGCCTTTCAGGATGATTAAAAAATCGACTCACTGAGCATAGGGGTATTAAACAGATAAATCATTTAATAAATATGATAAGTCCAAAAGGACTTCAAGGAAGCTCAAAAGTATTGTGAAATATATGGGCTTCTCCTGGATCATTTCACAAGTATCCTGGACACCTCGTAGAACAACTGGACCTATTATATCTATTAAATAAAAAATCTTTCAAATAAATGAATAGGACCTGTTCACTGGGTTATGACCTATGACTTTGTAAACTCATGACAAACATATCCATAAGGTTTTACTTTCCTACAAATATAAGTGTTTATTGAAAAAATACTAAAGTTTCAGGTGGAGATGACGGGAAGACTTACCAGGTATGCCTTTATTTTAAT
This sequence comes from Papilionanthe hookeriana x Papilionanthe teres, assembly GCA_022702705.1. Taxonomy (NCBI): domain Eukaryota; kingdom Viridiplantae; phylum Streptophyta; class Magnoliopsida; order Asparagales; family Orchidaceae; genus Papilionanthe; species Papilionanthe hookeriana x Papilionanthe teres. The sequence goes on from CM040427.1 coordinate 117,863,538, forward strand.
GCAATTTACTTACCCGCACTCTACTGTACTTCCTTTTCTTGCAAATTTGCATGTTTAAAAATACTGTCACCCTGCATTAAAACTGAAACCTTTTAGGATAGCCATAAAACTGAGACCAAAATCAAAATTGAAAGTCAAATTAAGATAAAATCCACTGCCACAACATTCAATAATATAAAACAACTCAAAATTTAATCACAAACAAAACAAAAACCACAATTGCAACTAAATTAAAACATCTAGATGGATGATCAGAAATTCCTTGGAGGAGGTAACTAACGTGTTGCTAACAAGGTTTTCCCACAGTCTAAATGAAAGTATAGAACTCATTCAGTAGAATTTAGTAAATTCATTTGGACTAAGTGAATCCGATGAAAATAGCGATGCTGGGATGATTGAACCGTGGGACTTAACCAGCGTTGCTATAATTAACTTTAATGTTCCCCTAATATAATATTAAGACACCACAATTTAAATATTTCCAAAACATGACACTTCTCTTTCCTCCTCAATTGCCACTTCTTTAAACTAAACCTGCTACGACAAGGAGTTTGGAGCATGCATTGTGTGCAACGCGTCCATCTTGAACAGCAAAACTTGTCTGCACCAGTAAAACCATTCCTTAGTTTAAAACAACAAGTCATAGGACTTCGAGGTGGCTTGCCTAGTGCAGCATAAATCCTCACCTTTTCCTTTAGGCCTTTGCATAGCTCTGTTGTGCAATATAAGCCCTAATTCACTTTCAGATTCCGAGGTTATCGTCAGATACGACATAAATCCTCCAATCTTCCAGGTTATTTACATAATATGTTATTATGAAAATGTAATTCTTATAATTAATTGGCAGGATTGAAATTTAAATAAATTAATCTCCAAGGTTTAAAGCCAAACCATAGGATAGTTTTGGAAGACATCAAGATTTTCTTGAATCTTTGTTCTTCCCCTAGCCTTCCTCCTTTGGATTCTGATAAAATGAAATGTTCCAAAACTTAAGCCATTCACTTATTGAATTTTCGACTATCACATCTTCTTTGAAAACCATACCTTTGGAAGTCATGAATATGAATATTTCCTGATCTATATAAAGAGTTTTCTTAGGTGACCTCGGTTATCTAAGATGTAATTAACTATAGGGGCTTGCTCTTATAGGAAACTTAAAGACCCCATATTAATATAAACCCTATCTAATTCCTTCATATTATATAGGGGAAATTGTCGGTCAATAATGGTTTGCAAACCAAACGAATGCCATGAATTCTTTAGTTTATTTGATCAAGCTTCACCCTAAGCCATATATCTATTCTTTGGGATAGATACATGTCTTGTGATGAAGCGCTTGATTATCTAAACTAACATTTGTATGAAACCAGTTTTATTTCGTATTTGCAAAATTAAAATATTATTTTCAAAATCCATATATATATGTACATTAAATTAAGTCAATTTTCTATTTTATAAAACTATACTTTAAACCTTTTCAAAAATTTCAAACCTCCCACCGAATTTAACAACCGATAGTTAAATGTCTTGTGATGAAGCACTTGATTATCTAAACTAACGTTTGTATGAAACCAGTTTGATTTCTAATTCATCAAAATTAAAATATTATTTTCAAAATTAATATATTTATGTACATTAAATTAAGTTAAATTTCTATTTTATAAAACTATACTTTAATCTATACAGAAGATTGGCGCTAGCCATTTATAGAATATTTGAAAATTAGAAGATTACCAGAAGACAAGTCAGTAGTGCATCAAATTCAGAAGAGAGCTCTCTCATATGCCTTAATTCACAGTGTTCTATACAGAAGATCCTTGAACTAGAAGTGGCTTAGGTGCCTTAGCAGAGCAGAAGCACAAAAAATCATCAAAGAAGTACATGTCGGATTGTGTGGAGCTCACCAATCACAACTGAAGATGAAAATGAAGATCAAAAGACTCACATACTACTGGTCAGCAATGATGACAGATTGCATGGATATAACAAAGAAATGTCATCAGTGCCAAGTGCACAGAGTGGTCTTGCACCAACCTCCGAATGTTCTACACCCCATGATTGCCTCGTGGCCATTCGAGTGTTGGTACACGGATATAGTGGGTGTGATAGACCCTCCGTCTTCAAAAGGACACAGATTGATGCTCGCAGCTACAGACTTCTTCTCCAAGTGGGCAGAGGCAGTTCCACTACGGAAAGTTACAGCACAACAAGTTCTACATTTCTTCAAGAATCAAGTTGTCTACCGCTTCGGTGTGCCACTCAGGATCATTTCTGACAATGGGTCCGCCTTTAAGAGCACAAAAATCAACAACTTCGTTAGAAGACACGGGATAGATTGGACATTGTCAACAATCTACTACCCAAAAGCAAATAGCTTGGCAAAAGCCTTCAACAAGACATGCGATCAAATTATAAAGAAGACGCTCAATGATAACAAAAGAGGATGATACGAGAAATTGCTAGAAGCTTTGTGGGCTTATAGGACGACAATCAGAATGCTGACGCAATCTACACCTTATGCACTTGTGTACGGGTCTGAGGCAGTCCTTCCGCTAGAAGTTTAGCTACCGTCACTCTGGATCGTCGTCACTAATTAAATTACAATAGAAGAAAATGCCAAACTTTGACTGGAAGAACTGGAAAATCTCAAAGGGAAAAGATTGCTTGCACAACAGAATTTGGAGCTTTACCAAGCAAAGATGATTCAAGCCTATGATAAGTTGGTCCGCCTGAGGTCGTTTAAAATCGGTGACCTCGTGCTTGTTCTTAAAAGACCTATTCTTTTACACTGCAAGATAGGTGAAAAATTTGAACTGACTTTGGAAGGACCATTCGTGGTAGAAAATGTTTACTCTGAAAGATCGTACCAGTTGGTAAATTCTCAAGGGGAGAGATCCTTGTTGCCGATAAATGGACGATATCTCAAGAAGTACTACACAACATGAGGAATCTGAAGAAAGATTTTCATTTTGATGTAGAATAGGGCCAGCGTCTGTGACTGGATCCTAATCTTGTAATAAAATAAAATTAAATGAAATAAAATAAATTTTATCACAAAATAAAATACGCTTGTTGTAATTTCTAAATCTAAATCATATAATATTATATTAAATAAGATAATGACATCAAAACAATTATAAAACTTATTAAAATGAAAGATAATAATTTTTATCCTTATTCCTGTTCGTGCAAAACACCACCCACTGACACTTCCTCTGTTTACTTGTGCAGTCGGTGTCGGGTTGCGAGTTAGTGTGTGCCTCCATAAACGGCTCGGACTTCGCATCTTGAAAAAGAAAGACAAAATGAGACTACAGACATGAAGTCAATGAAGAAGATTGGTCGTAGAGAGACTGGACAGACGTCAGGATATGGAGGAACTGGGGGATTCGTCGACTTAGACCTCCTCAATGCAAGAAATACTCAGGTTCCATCCATGATCACTACTCTAAAAGGTGATCTTGTTGCTTCATTAACCGAAAGAGTTCCATATGCACCGTTGGCGAGTACAAAAAGAAGAAATGCAAATTGCCACAAGCGTCGCCTCTTAGACAGGATGGAGAGGAGACAAGCTCAGAAGCTAGCCGCCACTCTATCAACTGTTCCACAAGATTCTTACAATCCTGAAATGAAAGAAACTGACGACAGTCCACTGCGCACCAATACTGAGTCGGAGACTGCAGAGGATCCTGCGCCTACATTTAATCCAATGGAAGCAAATTTGACTGGGTGTCCGACTAGCAACTCTGGTTTACCCAGACTACCTACGGTGTCAGGGTTATATTTAGAATGCCCGGAATGTCATGTATTGCAGCTTGAAGAGTATGGAATGTTTGAGTCATATGCAGCTGCCTCAATGCTACTTTAGAGCCGGGAATATCTTGTGGTAGAGTCGTACATACCGCAGTTTGTCCTACCGCAGCCACCACCGCGAGGAGTTCCAGACTACATCATGGCAAAGATTAGAAGAATAAAAAAACAAGAATTTTAACATTATGAAGACATACAAGAAAAGTTTGTTAATATTCTGGAAGGACTCGAGCTATACACTGACATATTCTCGAGGAAGAATGAAGAAGAAATTTTGTACTGCATCAACACTCTTCAGACATTGGGTAGAGCATTTCGTCTGAGGCCAAGAACATATACATAGTTGTCGAAATGGAAACGTGGAAAGGGCAGAGTCACTATTCAGTATGGGTGTTGCTATAACTTCGCGATAGATCGGCAAGGCAATTCCCTAGGGATTTTACAGCACGATGAGGTGGACCCAATGCTGCCACAAATCAAGAAGTTGATTGATGCGATGCAACTTTATATATGCTTTTAAATACAATAATTTGATACCACTTTTTAGAATATTTAATTCCTGGAAAATGGCTTCAAAAACTTGATGTGCGTGTTTACTTTTAATTATGAATTTATATTTAGATTTTATAAAAATTATTGTAAAATTCACAATTTTAAAAAAAAGTATACGTATCGTTCAAGTAATACAAGGCACTATTGGAGTCCTAGTTATCGATCTCACAGGGATAGTGTTTATAAAAAGTAAGAAATGTAAAAAATATTTTGGAATTTTTCAAATTAAAAGTAATATATATATATATATATATAATTTTCAAATTTAATTTAATAACAATTTTCACTATAAGCATGTAAGCAGTAAGCACTAATAAAGTAAAGTAAGCAGTAATTAAAATTCAATGCAGGTATAAAAACTACTTTCTCCTTTTCAACTAATCCAATATTTTTAGAATAATTATCTTTTGTGGGGAATTTAGATTATGGTATTGTGCGAAATAGAAGCATTCCTATTCTTTACCCTTTGGTCCAGGTGCAAAGAACATTGACTAATCTATAGATCTGTTCGGGATGTTTTATTAGTAGAATGGGTTAATCTAGGCTCACACTACTAGATCGACCCTACCAGTGACCCGTTCCCTTTCTATAAACAAAATTATTATAATTTAGTTTGTCACTCTAAAAACTAAATAATTTTACGCCCAATAAATAATATCTTCCTATTTATTTAAACTTCACCTTAAATAACCCGCGTATAGCCTGCAATTATCTAATGAATTCATGTGATATCTACTAGTTAAGAATTTATCTCCGGATAGGTCTCAAAATTCTTCAACATGTTTTAACAATTTAAATGGTCAATTTAAAAAGTAAACTAAGATCTGGTACTAATATCATCACAATATTTTAAATATTTTAAATTTAATTCTACAAAATTTAATTAATTTATTATCTTTTCATAGTTGAAAGGAGAAAGATAACTAACTACTCAGAACACATTGAATCACACAAAAAAACATATTTCTAAAACTTTGAACCAAGGTACAAATACTTATTTGAAGTGTTCGTCTAAGTGATCCGCTGACTTCTACTGACTCTAAAGCAATAATGAAAGACTCCAACAGCAACAACACACACTAAACACTCAAAATAAACTCAATAAATAATGATAAAGATGGTGGCTCCATAAGATAATTGGATGGAATATAGTGTTTGGGGCTAAAGATGCAAGAAGGGGTGCAAGAGACTATAGGGTGCTAAAAGGGGCTGTTTTTTCTGTATAATGGGCTCCTATTTATAGAGCTCTGAATTTAACCAGAGTTTACTTAAGACACCTCTTCAAAATTCGTCAAAATTCAATGCATCTTCTAGAAGGTAACTGTCGCGCCTAGGCGCCGGGATCTGGCGCCTAGGCGCAAGACTCCATGACCAGGTCTTCGCACCTCTTCACTTTGGATCACACCTCTTCACGATTAAAACTGTTTCCTTGTGTCCAAATGCATTGTATCACATGTCCTATATATTAGGAGTAACTTCCAGTCTTCTAGAAGCTCCAATAACTGCTTAACTCCGTCAAAATAACTCTCCAAAATCATCAAAAAATATTAACAGTGTCTGTATCGAGCTGGCATTTAGGCGCCTAGGCGCCGGATTCTGGCGCCTAGGCGCCAGGCTAATAATTCCAATATTTTGCTCCATAAGATCCATTTTTTGCTCCGTTTTGCTCCTTTTTCTTTCTTGGACTCTTTTTTAATCATCTACATCCAAAAACATGAAAATACCTTTCATTAAAGCATAATATCCTTAATAATTGAATCATAAATAAGGCATAAAAATGAGTATTTTTTAGGTTGATCAAATTCCCCCAAACTTAAACGTTACTTGTCCTCAAGTAACCCTTTTAATTACATAAAATAGATAACATTTGAAAGGAAGTTAAATATTTAAGATTCCTTGTAATTTTTTGTTTTATAAATGCTTTAGCAAATCATTAACCAAATTTCACTAATTAAGTTTAATTTTAAGAATTAAAGAACATTTAACTACCAAATCATAATTTTAGTTTATCATATTAAGGTCAGATAGAATATTTACAAGAAAAAGATTTTCATGAAATATTTTTCTAGTAAAAATATTTGTACATAGAAATTAAGTTAAAAATGTAATCCGTTTTCTTCCTATAAGATAATTCAAGTAGAGCCAATTTTTGATTAGGCATTTCCTCAAGCTTCTCTTCACATTCTTTTTTTTTATCTTTTTTTTCTTTAAGTGAGGATTACTATTTTTGGATAACCTGTTAACGATTTTGAACTTCACTATCCTTAACTTATTTTCAAAAACTTATACATTCTTACTTAATAAATATGACATTTTTAATAATTTATTATTTTTCAAAAATTATTTCAATCTTTTCTTTTTCAAGCAATAATCTTGATTCCTTAGTATTTCAAAAATACAATTCTCTTTACTATAAATAAAAAAATTTTGATCTTATTATTCTTTAAGTTAAATAATTCTATTCTTAAAATCAATCAAAATTTTTGAAATTTTAGTTAAGTTTACTAATTTATTTATAAATTCAAAAATTTAGGTAATCTTAAATAGATTTTTCATTCCTTATGTTATGTTAATATATTTTTAAAGAAAATATTAGTTCATTAAGGACAAATAATATTTAAATTTGATAAATGTTTTCCCTTCCCCCAAACTTCAGCTTTAGTATAAATATGAATCATGAAATTTTCTAAAGCATGAGAGAAAAAAATAAATTGGAATTAATCTAAGTACAATAATGATAAAGTAAGGAAAAACTAATTTCTACTTCTACACATGCTTTAACATGAATATAACATAAATGATTAAGCATATATAGAAAAGTATTGCAGAACAAGAGTTAATTTCTAAAAAATCTCTTTTTTTAAATTATTTTTTTTAATTTTTATTTTTGAACATGCAAAATTACTAACTATTCATGAACACTAAATAGTTGGTTGAAATAGAAATAAATTTTTATAAAAATTCATTCATATTTCAGTCTTAAACACACATCAAATAATCTAAAAACAGTTTCAACATAAAAAGTTCACATCAACACTAACAAATAACATCACACTAAACAACACAAGAAACAAGAAACACACTAAAAACATAATCAACACATCTCTAGAGGTAATTCAAGCTACTAATCACTATCTGTAGCTTCATCATCGTCATCACCAAAAGAAAACTCCATATCCTTCGGATCAACATGGTGAATATCTGGGACAAGTAGGGAACTGAACATCATGCTCACCCTTCAGAAATCTCACTAAAGACTCAGAATACTCAGCATTGTAATCACTCTGTCTTTGTGTATACTCAGAAAGATGATCGATCTTCTTATCGATCGTATCTACTCTACAATGAGTTAGGAATAACTCATTATGTTGCTCTATAAACTAATCATGCATAGTCTCCCAGAAATAAGATGGTGGCTCAGCAGAAGTAGATGGTCTAGAAGTTGAAGCTTTACCTGAAGTAGGTAATAAACCAGAAGGTGCAGTAGAACTCTTACCTCGAAGTTGATCATAGATACTGACACTCTCTCTTCCTATAGTCTTTGTCGACTTGAGCTTTTCCTCAGAAAGCTCAACAACTACTCCAGCACTTTGACATAGAGAATAGATCAGAGATGGAAAACCAAGTCTAATAGAAGTTCTAGAACGAGCAGTAGCCTCTACATAACATAAATAGGCTTCCTCGCTACATCAATAGGCTTCCTCTCTTGAATGCAGTAGTTAAGGATAGCTCTATCTTTGGTAACCTCGCTCAGACAATTGGATGGAAGGAGATGAGTAGAAATTAAGTAGTGTCATGCCTTTGAAACACCATTAAGCTTATATGATGAAAAATTTACCCTTTTTCCGTTTCAGATCTTCCAGGCTCCAGTACTACAGTCAGGTAGGCAATGATCATATCCAAATCTCCCTCAGATGAAGATAATCTGGAGTAATAGCACTCAATATTTGGTGGCAGGCCATAGAAAATGTAGATACATTCAGGAGTGAATCCTACTCCAACTCCTTGAACAAAAATCTCATATTCTTCAGCATCCATGAAATTGGCAAAAAATCTCTAACAACCGGGATAACGGCAACAGCAATGAAATAGCAGAATCGTTGCCAGTTGAGCGCAACGATTGTATCGTCAATTCTTCCTCCAGGATTGTAAGAACTTTGCTCCGAGATAAATTTCCGAGTCGTAGCAAAATCATTGTATCGGAAGTGTGCAGCAGCAGTGATGAACTTGCTACGATCAAAATTTTCTCATTCCTTTCCTCTCTTAGATTTGGGTGCCATCTAAACGTGAAATAAAAACTCAAAATAAATTCAACGGATCTAGGAAAATAAACTAATTTAAGCTTTTCAAACTTGAAAGAGCTTAAAAATTCATGGATTTAACCTTAAAAATCAAAATTTTTCTCAAAATTTTGGTTTTTCTAAATGAGAGTTAAATCCAAGGTGAAAATAAAAAATAATGAATTTAGAATGTAGATTTGACCTCGGGATGGAGAAATTGGGTGATTTCAAGCTTGAGAACTTGAAAATCTAGCTTTAAATGGGATCTATAGGGGGCATTTTCACATAAAACAGTGGAGAAGGAAGCTTAGGCGTCAAAAATGGCGTGGGGGGTTTAAGAAGATGAGTTTTCGGGTTCATGCCGCACCAGCGCCTAGGCGTCAGACTCGCCTTTCCAAAAATTCGATTTAGATTTTATATTTTCCACCAAATCTTATGAAATTTGACTCATAATTACTCTTATGAAAGTATTAATCCAATTTATATCCTCCAAACATTTTTACAATCAATTTAAAATGATAGTTTAGATCCAAAAAAATGTATCCAAATTCTTCAATTCCAATCCATAACTTCCATTCCAAATTCAATAAATTTCAGTACAAGACTGTATCAAGGTTCATCATTTTATAAATAAGACAAACAATAACATATTCAAAGTAAATATTCAAATCCAACAACACACATTGAACAATTAAGCAAACACACAAATTTGATATTCAACACACTAACACATGACTCGATCACACCTAAAACATATATAAGTTCTATTTAACACTGATCTTCAATTACCATCTCTTTTGCAATGAAGTTCGCTAGGATCGAAGAGATATTCAACACACTAACACATGACTCGACTCTGATTCGCCTATCTTCAAATTTTACAAGTTTCGGTCGTAAAAATAGGTCTCACTAACGGGTATGATCAACACACAAACGCAATTACGAAAAATTCAAATCACAAACAATCACAAACGAAGGTTAACTTGGTCTCCTTTTTACTCACATTTGACATGGAATGGTCCAAGTCCAAATTCTATATACTTCAAGATAATGTTTATCTTAAGCCAATACAGACTTGTTAGCTTTCTATTTCCAAAAGTTATATACAAATTTAGTCAAAACCAAGGCATAATCTTACAACAATAATTTAACTCACACTAATAAATATGGGTTGCCTCCCACAAAGCACTTGGTTTAACATCGTCAGCCCGACCTAACGAATTGAATTAATCGAATAGACTCAGTTCATAAGCCTCATTGTAATTTAATTTCATTTCTCCCATATAAGGCTTCAGTCTTAATCAGTTAACTTTAAATATTTTTTCTAGTTTTGGGATCTTTAATATCCACAGCTCCATAAGGGTATACTCTCTCAAGTATAAATGGTTCCATCCATTTAGATTTTAATTTTCCAGGAAAAAGTTTTAAACGAGTATTAAATAATAATACTTCTTGTTCAGGCTCAAACATTTTCCTTGAAATCATTTTGTCATGCAATTTCTTCATTCTTTCCTTATAAATTCTTGCATTTTCATAAGACTCATTTCTTATCACTTCCATTTCATTCAGTTGTAACAATCATTTTTCTCCTGCAACATTCAAATTATAATTGAATTCATTTATCGTCCAATAAGCTTTATGTTCAAGTTTAACAGGTAAGTGACAATGTTTACCTAAAATTAACCGATAAGGTGACATTCCAATAGGTGTCTTATAAGCTGTTCTATAAGCTCATAATGCAGAATCAAGTCTATCAACCCAGGCAGTTCTTTTAGGATTAATAGTCTTCTCTAATATTCTTTTAATTTCTATGATTGATACTTCAGCCATTCCACTTGTTTGAGGATGATAAATAGTTGCAATTCTATGTTTAATTCTGAATTTTTCCAGCAATGATTGAATTCTTATATTTCTGAAATGACTTCCGCCATCTGTGATAATTATCCCGGGCATTCCAAATCTTGTAAAAATCATTTTCTATAAAAATTTTGAAATACTTTTGGAAACACAGTTAGGTAAAGCTACAACATCGATCCACTTTAAAACATAATCAACTACTAATAAAATATGAAATTTTCCAGATGATGGTATGAAAGGTCCCACAAAGTCTAAACCCCATCCATACATCGAAAATTTTGATTTCTAATATAAAGTTTATAGGCATTTCATCTTTTCTGGATATATTTCCCATTCTTTGACATTGATCACAAGTTTTCACATAAACATCTTTAAATAAGGCAGGCCAATAAAATCCAGAATTTAAAATTTTAAATGCAGTTTTATCTACTCCAAAGTGTCCTCCAAATTTAGAATCATGAAAATTTTGAATTATTGCAAAAGTTTCTTAATATGGTACACATCCTATTTTAAATAAATGAGGATCTTCCCAAATATATGATTTACAATCATTCTTGAATTTCTTAATATTTTTGTTATTCATCCCATAAGGTAAAATATTGCTAACCAAATAGTTAACTATATCAGCATACCAAGGCATTTGCAATCCTTGAATGACATAAAACTGTTCATCAGGGAATTTCTCATTTATATTTTCTTCATAATTCTTCTCATTATTATTTTTAATTCTTAATAAATGATCAGCAATTTGGCTGTCAGTTCCTTTTATGTTTACTATTTCAAAGTCAAATTCTTGTAAGAGTAAAACACATCTGATCAATCTAGGTTTAGCATCTTTTTTAGACATTAAATATTTAATAGAAGAATGATCAGTATGTACGATACATTTTGTTTCAAGAAGATATGGTTTAAATTTATCAAAGGCATATACTATTGCTAACAGCTTTTTTTAGTATTAGTGTAATTTATTTGAGTTTCATTTAAAGTTTTGCTAGCATAATATATAACTTTGAAAATTTTCTCATATTTTTGTCCTAATACAGCTCTAATTGCATAATCACTTGCATCACACATTAATTCAAAAAGTTTATTCCAATAAGGTGCAATAATGACAGGTGCAATGATTAATTTTTCTTTTAGAATATTGAACACATTCAGACAATCTTCATTAAATTCAAATTTAGCTTCTTTTTCTAATAAATGGCAAAGAGATTTAGCAATTTTAGAAAAATCCTTTATATATCTTCTATAAAATCCAGCACGACCTCAGAAAACTTCTCACTTCAGTAACGGTATTAGGTGGTTGAAGTTCAGCAATAATTTTCACTTTTTCTTGATCAACTTCCATCCCTATTTGTGAAACTTTACGTCCAAGTACAATTCCTTCGCGACCATAAATCGACATTTTTCCCAGTTTAGAACTAAATTTGTTTCTTCACATCTCTTCAAAACTTTCGTTATATTTTCCAAGCAAGATTCAAAAGAAGTTCCAAAAACCGAAAAATCATCCATAAATACTTCAATTCCTTTATCAATCAAATCACAGAATTTTGACAACATACATCTTTGAAAAGTTACAGGCGCATTGAAAAACCGAAAGGGACTCTTCTAAAGGAAAATGTTCCATAAGGACTTGTAAATGTTGTCTTCTCTTAATCCTCAGGAGCAACGAGTAATTGATGATAACTAGAATATCCATCCAGAAAATAGAAATATGAGTGTCCAGCTAGTTTATCCAACATTTGATCCAAGAAAGGTAAAGGAAAATGATAATTTCTAGTGGCGTTATTTAATTTTTGATAGTCAATGCAAATTTGCCAGCTAGTAACTTGTCTTGTTAGGATTAATTCATTTTTTTCATTAACAATGATAGTTATTCCTCCTTTCTTTGGAAAACAATGAATAGGACTTACCCATTGGCTATCCGAAATAGGATAAATAATTCCAGCATCTAACCATTTCAAAATTTCATTCTTATCAACCTCTTTCATAATTGGGTTTAGTCTACTTTGAGGTTCAATAGCGGGTTTACAATTTTCTTCTATTAAAATCCTATGCATACAGATTGAAGGGCTTATTCCTTTTATATCTGTAATAGTCCAACCAAAAGCTTTCTTATAATTCTTCAGAACTCCTATTAATTTTTATTCTTCATCTTTGCTTAATTTTGAAGATATAATTACAGGCAAAGTTAATGAATTTCAAAGAAATGCATACTTTAAATGTGCAGGTAACATTTTTAATTCCAGTTCAGGGGATTTTTCAGTTAATGGTAAAAGTATATCATTTTTAGTTGTGTCTAAAAGTTCCCAATTTTCATGAATATAATGAGTTTCTTCAGATAAATTTTCTTCATTTAATTTTTCAATTTCTTCATTTAATAACTCATTATATAACATAGATTCTTTATATTATCATCAGAAATGACCTTACATGTTTCTTGATAATGCTTCTTAATTATATAATCAAAAATATCCATTCGATAGCATTTTTCTTTATCAGGATATCTCATTGATTTCAGAACATTGAATGTTATCTCTTGATCGTTAACTCTCATCGTTAATTCTCCTTTTTACACATCAATCATATCTAGTCCAGTAGCTAGAAAAGGTCTTTCTAAAATGATAGGTATTTCTTTATCTTCTTCCATATCTAGAACAATGAAATCCACAGGGAAGATAAATTTATCTACCTTAACAAGAACATCCTCTATAACTCCTTTAGGATAAGTGATCGATCGATCAGCTAACTTAAGAGTTACAGTGGTAGGAGAAATCTCTCCTAAATCTAACCTTCAAAAGATTGAAAATGGCATGAGATTATAACTAGCTCCTAAATCACATTAGGCTTTTCCATAGAATTTTTTTCCAATAGCACCTAGTATAGTGAAACTTCCAGGATCTTTAAGTTTCTGAGGTAATTTCTTTAGAATTATTGAACTACATTCTTCACTTAATGCAATAGTTTCATAAGCTTCAAATTTTCTCTTCTTGCTTAAAATATCCTTCATAAAATTTGTATAGCTTGGCATTTGCTCCAAAGCTTCAGCAAAAGGAATGTTGATGGTAAGTTTCTTAAAAATTTCAAAGAACTTACAAAATTGATGATCAAGCTTCTGTTGTTTTAGTCTTTGAGGAAAAGGTGGTGGTGATCTTTCAACTTCCACTTCAATAGGTAATGCAGTATGATCTTTACTTGGAGAAAGGGTATCTTTAGGTTTTTCAATCTCTTCAACTTCTTTCTCTTTTTCAATCTCATTCTGTGTTTTCTTTTTTTAATTCCTTTCCACTTCTGAGTTGTGCAGATTTTGCTAGTTCAAGTTCTTTTCCAGATTCTTTAGGATTAATTTCAACATTGCTAGGCTGTGTTCCTTGAGGTTTGTAATTAATGAAATTAGCGATTTGACCCATCTGATTCTCAATATTACAAATAGCAGTGTTTTGACTTGTAGCTTATTGCTTAGTTGCAAGATCAATTCTTCTACAGACAACTTTTTTTGCTGATTGTTATTACCAGGAGGGTAAGTTGGTCTATAGTTTGAATTTCCTTGATTGTTCCAATTTGGATTAACTTGATTATTATTTCATTGTTGATGTCCATTATTCCAATTAAAATTAGGATGATTGTTCCAACTAGAATTATTAGAATAGGGGTTATTAGTTTTACTAGCAATAGTTTGCAAAGTTTCTATTGTTTGAGAATCATCAGAATTTGTAGAATTATCTTTACTTACATGCGATATGTTAATAGCAAAATTATCAAATTTCTTAGATATCGTAGCCACTTGTGAAGTTAAAATAGAAAAGGCTTCATTATCTTGAATGCTTGCCATTCTTTTAGAATTGACCCTTTCAGAAGGTCATTGAAAATTATTATTAGCCATTTCTTCAATTAAGGTGTAAGCTTCTTCAAATGTCTTAGCCATTAAAGAACCACCACTAGCAACATCAATAATAGATCTAAGTGATCCAATAAGTCCATTATAAAACGTTTGAATAATTAACCAATCTGGTAAAGCATGATGAGGACATTTTCTTAATAGTTCTTTAAATCTTTCCCAAGCTTCATAAATTGTTTATCCATCAAATTGTGTAAATGCAGTAATATCATTTCTCAATTTAGCAATTTTAGAAGGAGGAAAATATTTAGCAAGGAATTTTTGTGCCATATATGCCCATGTTTTAATAGAACAAGTTGCTAATGAACTAAGCCACACCTTTGGTTTATCTTTTAAGGAAAAAGGAAAGAGTCTAAGCCTAATAGCATCATCAGAAATATTATTATATTTAAAGGTAGCAGAAAGTTCTAAAAAACTAGTAAGGTGTAAATTTGGATCCTCGTTAGGTGTTCCTCCAAAGTGATTATTTTGAATCATTTGAATAATAGAAGGTTTAAGCTCAAAATAATTAGCATCTACAGCTGGCATTTCAATACTAACATGAAGTTCATCAGTTGTAGGGTTTGCATATTCCCTTAATGGTTTATAAATATTTTGTTCATTAATTTCGATTGGATTTTAATAATTGTTATCTAAGTTAGCCATTCCTTGATGTTTTGAAAGTTGTTTTCCTTTTTTTAATTTTTTAATTGTTCTTTCTAATTCGAAATCGAAAGGTAGTAATCCTTTAGATCGAGAACTACGCATAAAATTTAAAATATTTTTGTTTTGTTTTTGTTTTTTTTATGTTGTTTTTTTTTATGTTTCTTATCTTTCCTTTTACTTTTTATTCTATTCTATCCCCGGCAATGGCTCCAAAAACTTGATGCGATGTGACTTTATATATGCTTTTAAATACAAGAATTTGATACCACTTTTTAGAATATTTAATTTCTGGCAAATGGCTTTACAAACTTGATGTGCGATGTTTACTTTTACTTATGAATTTATATTTATATTTTATAATAATTATTGTAAAAGTCACAATTTTAAACGCAAATATACATTTCGTTCAAGTAATACAGGGCTTTAGTGGAGTCCTGGTTATCGATCCCATAGGTATAGTGTTTATAAAAAGTAAAAAATGTAAGAAATATTTTGGAATTTTTCAAATTTAAAGCAATTGTGTGTGTGTGTGTGTGTGTGTATATATATATATATATATATATTATTTTCAAATTTAATTTACTAACAATTTTTACTATAAGCAAGTAAGCAGTAATAAAGTAAAGTAAGCAGAAATTAAAATTAAATGTAAGTATAAAAATGACTTTCTCCTTTTCAACTAATCCAAGATTAGATGAATAATTATCTTTTGTGGGGAATTTAGATTATAGTATTGTGCCAAATAGAAGCATTTCTATTCTTTACCCTCTGTTCCAGGTGCAAAGAGCATTGACTAATCTATAGATCGGTTCAGGATGTTTTATTAGTAGAATGGGTTTATCTAGGCTCACACTGCTAGATGTCCAAAGGTGGATATGGTCGGCCTTACCAGTGACCCGTTCCCTTTCTATAAACCAAATTATTACAATTTAGTCTGTCAATCTAAAAACTAATTAATTTTACGCCCAATAAATAATATCTTCATATTTATTTGCACTTCACCTTAAATAACCCGCGTATAGCCTGCTATTACCTAAGGATTCATGTGATATCTACTAGTTAAGAATTTATCTCCGGATAGGTCTCAAAATTCTTCAACAGGTTTTAACAATTTAAATGGCCAATTTAAAAATTAAACTAAGATCGAGTATTAATATCATCACAATGTTTTAAATATTTTAAATTTAATTCTCCTACAAAATTTATTTAATTTATTATCTCTTCATAGTTGAAAGGAGAAAGATAACTAACTACTCAGAACACATTGAAATCACACAACAAAACATATTTCTAAAACTTTGAACCAAGGTACAAATACTTATCTGAAGTGTTCTTTCAAGTGATCCGCTGACTTCTACTGACTCCAAAGCAATGATGAAAGACTCTAACAACAATAACACATAATAAATACTTAAAATAAACTCACTAAATAATAATAAAGATGGTGGCTCCCTAAAATAATTGGATGGAATATAGTGCATGGGGACTAAAGATGCAAGAAGGGGTGAAAGAGACTATAGGGTGCTAAAAGGGGCGATTTTCTCTGTAGAATGGGCACCTATTTATAGAGCTCTAAATTTTACCAGGGGTTGCTTAAGGCACCTCTTCAAAATTTGTCCAAATTCAATGCATCTTCTAGAAGGTAACTGTCACGCCTAGGCGCCAGACTCCGTGACCAGGTCTTCGTACCTCTTCACTTTGGATCACACATCTTCGCGATTAAAATTGTTTCCTTGTGTCCAAATGCATTGTATCACATGTCCTATACATTAGAAGTAAATTCTAGTCTTCTAGAAGCTCCAATAACCGCTTAACTCCATCAAAATAACTACCCAAAATCATCGAAAAATCTTAACAGCATCTGTATCGAGCTGGCGCTTAGGCGCCGGATTCTGGCACCTAGGCGCCAGGCCAATAATTCCAATATTTTGCTTCATAAGCTCTTTTTGCTAATTTTTCCTTCTTTTTCTTTCTTGGACTCTTTTTTAATCATCTACATCCAAAAACATGAAAATACCTTTTATTAAAGCATAATATCCATAAGAATTGAATCATAAGTAAGGCATAAAAATGGGTATTTTTTTGTAGATCATTGATAAAGAGGATGGTCGAGTGGCACATGTTGTCGGCAGACTATATTCCTAACAGCTGCATCATAAATATTTATGAAGATGGGGACTGCATTCCACCTCATATAAACCACCGTGACTTTGTGAGACCCTTCTGCACGGTCTCTTTTATAAGTGAAAGAAACATCTTGTTTGGACGAACAAATCCAGATTATCGGGCAGGGACAATTCTGAGGTTTTGTCGAAATTCCCCTACCAGTCGGATCAGTACTGGTATTGAAAGGAAATTGAGCAGATTTAGCGAAACACTATATCTCAAGAGTTTGAAGAAAAAAGGTGTCAGTCGCCTTCAAAGGAATGGATGAAGACAAAGCGTTATTTTACTATGAATCAGATCCAAAAATGGAGAACCTTCGTCCTTTGCCAATGTGACGGCAGTACCTCTGGGTGTTTGTGAGGGATTTTTGTTCCAAAGCGTAACCTTGGCAGGTTCGCTCATTCCCACAGCAGTTTCAAGTAGCAGAAATCTACCACCCCATTCAGTAAGTCATGACAATCGGCGTCGCCACTTTTGCAACAGCCAGATGATGTGATATGTCAGCTTTGTTTAGTTTTATACACATGATCTACTTCTGGATACTTGTCAACATATGATCTGTTGTACAACTTTCATCAGAATTAATGAAGATTTTTGTTTTCAAAAATGGTTTCTTTTCAGCGCGACAGTCGAAAGACTTTGAACCATGTACTTGGTTCAAAAATGAAAAGGACAAAAGAATAATGCAGAAGAAAAGGATAAAGCGATAATGAAAATGAAATTAAATAGAAATCAAAGTCAATATTTAAAATCAAAATTTAAATCAAATGAAACACAATGAAACAAAACAAATTAAATGAAAATGATGAATTGAAAACAAACAAATGGTAATATTTTCTCTCTCTCGAGATACTGAGTCTTCGCACTCATCTTCAAATCCTTTGCTTTTGTGGGCACTCCGCAAAATTTGGCACTTTCCCACACAGCACCACTTCTGACAAATTTGAAATATCTTAAAATTCTCCAAATCTTGCAATGGCTATCGGCCTCGGCCAAATTGCACCAAGTTCCCTTTCTTAGAAAGTCAATACCAAGTTTTATCAAATTATCCTCAAAAGAAAATTCCAGGATCAGTACCTAAATTCTGATTTCCCTCTGTCACCTCATAGGTTTGATATGAGTCCTTGAGCTTTCCCTCCTACTGTGACGCCTTGGGCCGGATGTGAGTCCTTGAGCTTTCCTCCCCAAGATTTTCCCAAAATTCCCTAATTTCCCATCTTCCTTCAAAGAAATTTTCCTCCTTCCATGAAACTTTGGGAACGGAGCATAGTCGTCCGATTTTCCCAAAATTCCCTAATTTTCCATCGTTTATCCATGAAATTATTTTTCGCCTTCCATGAAATTCCAGGAATGGAGCTTAATAGTCTGATTTTCCCAAAATTCCCTAATTTTCCATCGTCCTTTTGAGAAATTTTTCCGCCTTCCATGAAATTCTAGGAACGTAGCTTAGTCATCTGATTTTCCTAAAATTCTCTAATTTCACATCATCCTTCCAAAAAATTTTTCCGCCTTCCATGAAATTCCGGGAACGGAGCTTAGTCGTCCAAATTCCCAAAATTCCCTAATTTCCCATCATCCTTTCGAGAAAATTTTCCACCTTCCATGAAATTCTATGAAAGAAACTTAATTGTCTGATTCTCCACAAAATTCCCTAATTTTCCGCCGGCCTTCCGAGAAATTTTCCCACACCCGCGAAATCTTGAGGTTGGTGCTGAAATTCTGATTCTCATTTCTGAGGCATGTACCTAAATTCCAGTTCCCATCTTTCCAGGATCAGTACTGAAATTTTGCTTTCCCCTTTGTACTCACTCAAAATTTCCTACAAAATTAAAATCTTCGAATTCAAATATCCATAAATTCTGAAACTTCAATAAATTTCGTAAAGCTTAAAATTAAAAAATTTGAAACACAAAATTGAAATAAAATTCAGACTCAAAATTTAAGCTAAAATCAAATCCAATTCTAAATACCAATTCTAAATCCAAATTCCAACTTCAAATCAATTCGGATCGGACTCCTTCAGAGTTTGAAGGCTTGAAATTCATAGCTCCTCTCATGAAGGTATTCCATTTTCCTTCCCCGGTAAGATTTCCCGGGACTTGAAGGTTTCAACCAGATAATCCCCAGCGGAAACTTCTTCACTAAATTTTGTGTTTGTCTTGAGTTTTGAATCAGACAGTTATGTTGGTTTTGTTGATCTCGTCGGTCAACACCAATACGTGTAGTGTGCTTGCCCAGCACACCACACCTATTGGGGGTCCATTTGTTGACCCCATTTTTTGTTGAGTTCTAGTCTTTCTTTAGAATATCCTAGGATCTAGTCATAGGACTCTCCTGATGACTTTCTTTGAAGACTAGTCATGGAACCCTCCAAATAGAAATTCAAACTTTTCTTGCTTCACTTGGAGTTTTCAAATGCTTAAAGCATAACCTCCAGCTTTTGGGAGGAGGAGACCAAGCATAAGGAAGCCCAAGGGAAGTCTCCTTTAGGTGGTCAGACCATAGAATCTACCCTAGGAGGTCTAGAGCTTACACCCCACTTACACTAAACACTCACAACCCTAAACAAGACAGATCCCACTTTGATCCCCTAACTTTTTGGAAACTCATGAAAGTGGTTTTTCCAAGCTCTTAGCCTCAGGATAGGATTTGGCTAGTACCAACACATAGAGGACCAAATGAGGGTGAACCTTGGTCCTTGGCTCAATCTAAATAATTTCATACTACTCACCTTCAACAAACTTCAAATTTCCCAAACATTCCAAATTTCTAACCCCTTAGACCCAAAATAACCAAAATACCCAAAATGCCCCTAAAACCCTCCAAAATTTCCAAAATTACCAAAATTACCCATTTTCTCCCAAAATCATCCTAAAATACTTCCTACCACTTAAATTAGCCAAAATCACCCAAATTTGCCAAATTTCCCCAAAAATCACCAAAATGACCAAAATGCCCCTCTTAGCCCAAAATTCCAAAAATTCCCAAAATTCCCATAAATTCCCAAAACCTCCCAAATATTCCCAATTGCATTTTTTCAACTACTACATGACCCAATTTAGTAAATTTAGCCCAAATTAACCAAAAGCCTCAATTTGACCCATTTAACCCAAAAGTGCCTAAATTGGACCAGTGTCTACCCAATTGATCCCAATCTTACCCAATTTCAATTCCAAACTTTAATTAAAAATCTCCAATGTAAATCTAAACCAAATACAAGCTCAATCTAAATCACATTTGAGTCAATATCACTTAAAATCTAAAATCCCCAATATTGACTAAGTTACCCAAATCCCCCAAATTAACCTAACACCAATCAATTTCTCCCCAATTTTAATTACAAACCCTTCATAACACTCTTCTAAATTGAATTGAACCATCAATTGCCCTCAGTTTTAGCCCAAGTCTAACCCAAATCCACTTGAACCAAGCATGCCTAATTTTGGACCCAAACATGCCATATGCCCAAAATCTTCCAAATTGATTGCCCTACTTCCAAAATTTCTACTAAATTGGTATAAGGAACTCTTTATGAAATCCCCATAGACCATTTGAAACCTTCGATTGGCCTTGGACCCAACCTAAACCCAAGTTAACCCAACTTGACCCAAATTGACCAAAATGCCAAATCAAACCAAATTGATATACCAAACCAATCCAAAACCACTCTAATCCTTTTCTAAACCATTTCTGACAATCATATACACAATATTGCCCAATCATTTGAGCTTAATTCAAGGTCAAACCCAAGTTAGCTCAATTTGAACCAAAGTGACCCAAATGAACCAATGATACAATTCACCAAATTGAACCAAATGTGACAAAACCAACCCCTCTACAGCTACTAAATTGACTTAAGAGACTAGGCTAGACCAACCTTGCCCACCCTAGTGAAGACATTGACCAAAAGTCCCCTAATTAGGGGATCTCCTCCTTTAAATGGTTAAATCTGAGGGATGTTTGCCATAATTCCTTAACCATTAAAACCCATTACACTCATGGCCTGCCCACTGGCTCACTTGACCCACTGACCACCTCCCCTGGCCTGGCCAACTGGCCTAGTCACTGGAGGAGCCCAAACCGAGAGCTACCAAACACTTGGTGATCCACTTTAAAAATTATCTATTTTTAGTGTAGATTTCATGCTAACTTTTTGCACATTTTTAAATATATTACACTTTAAAGGAAGAAATTTTGCGTATTTTTGTTTTCAAGTATAAAAATATGATTTTAGAGAAAATCAAGCAAAAGATATGTAATTTTGAGCCAAAATAAGCAAGGAAGAAAATTCTAACTTAGCACATATTGATATGTCTTTCTATGCTTAATATCTTTTATATTTCTCACATATTTTTGAATGAAATTATACTTTTGAGAAAGGTTTTTTTATGCATATCTTGTGAGTGAAGATTTTAGGAACGAAACGCAACTAAAATGGATCAAAACGGAGTTGAAACGGAGCCAAACAGAGCAAAACAGTGGAGCTACGCACTGGGTGGCGACTAGGCGCCAAACCCGGCACCTAGGCGCCAGTGACGACAAGAAAATGGTGACTAGGCACCAGAATCATCCAAAAATGGTTATTGGACAGATTTTTGACAACTTTGGGAGTTATTTTGATGGTGTTAAGTACTTTCTAGACCCTCTAGAAGACTGAAAGTTACTCCAAATATATAGGACATGTGATACAATGTATTTGGACACATTGGAACTGTATTAATCGCGAAGAGGTGCGACCTAAAGTGAAGGGGTATGAAGACTTGGTCACAGGAGTTTGGCGCATAGGTGCCAGATCCCTGCGCCTAGGCGCCAAAGTCGATTTCTAGAAGATTCAATGAATGTGGACTACTTTTGAAGAGGTGCCTTAAGAAACCCTTGGCCCTTTTTAGAGCTCTATAAATAGGAGATAATTGTACAGGAAAAAGGCCTCTCTCTTGCCTCTCTCTTGCCTCTCTCTTATCTCTCTCTCTCTCCCCCCTCTCTTTCTTCCCCCATAGTCATTTTAGTCATTTTAGAGTCATGAAGATGTATATTTCTACATCTTATGGAGAGATTGGTGAGAGATTTTGAGATATTTATGTAAGGGATGTACGAGCGGCGTATGGATCAGTGGAAAATTTTGGTGGAGAGATCTTCTTCTTTCTTTCAGAGGGAAAAATCTAAGTATTATGCTCTTCATTCTCTTGTAATTGTTGTAAACACTTTATAGTGGATTTTCTTTATTTTAAACTAAGTTTTCTGTTGTGATTTATCCATGCTTCGTAAGTGATTTTCTTTACTCTTTATTTTAATATGAATATTGGCATGTGTAGGAAAATTATTTTTATGATAGAATTATCTATTAGATGCTTCTAGGCGACAGATAGTTGCATAAATATAATTGAATACTAATGAAATAAGTTTCTTGTTGGCACTTAATTTATTATATAGTTTTATCAATTCTTTTACTTCTTATGTCATTATTTTCATTTACTTTTGTTTGGTAATGAAATAGATGCATGTTTAGGAATTAAGATTTGTTAGATATTCTCTTATTAAGTTATGGTGATGATATGCATGCCGGATCTTCATTTACTTTAAAAATTGATCACTTGTATTGTTAAAACCTGTTGAAGAATTCTGAGACCTATCCGGAGATGAGTTCTTAACTAGTAGATATCACATGAATCCTTGGGTAATCGAAGGCTATATGCAGGTTATTGATCTATAAAAAATACCTATCTCTTTATGTCTTAACTCTTATCAATTTCTAAGGATATTACGCTTTAATGAAAGGTATTTTTTGTGTTTTTAGATGTAGGTGATGTAAAAGGGTCCAAAAAGGAAAAAAGAGCAAAAATTGAGCAAAATACAAAAAGTATAAAAAAATATGGTCTGGCGCCTAGGCGCCAGATGTTGGCACCTAAGTGCCAGATTCGATACAGAAACTGTCAAGTTTTTGACAATGTTTGAACAGTTATTTTGATGGAGTGAGCGGTTATTGGACATTCTAAAAGACTGGCAGTTGTTCATTGATAATAGGACATGTGATACATTGCATTTGGACGCTCTAAAACGGTTTTAATCGCGAAGAGGTGCGAGCCAAAGTGAAGAGGTGCGAAGAACTGGACGCAGTGTCAGGCGCCTAGGCGCCAGACAGTCCTTCAAGAAGATTCATTGAATGTAGACATGTTTTGAAGAGGTGCCTCAAGGAAACCCTTGAAGCCTATAAATAGGAGTCCATTTCTTCAGAAAAACGTGCCCCCCCATTGTAACCCCTTCTCTTATCCACTTTAGGATCTCTCATCCTTAGAGAGAGAAGTAAAGAGAGAAATTTAGGGCCACTTTTGTTTAGTTTAGTGAGTTTATTTTTAAGTTGTTGCATCTAGAGTTCATTACACTGTGGAGTCAGTAGGAATCAGAAGATCTGTAGAAGGAATATTTGAGATAAGTATTTTATATTTGATTCAAAATTTATTTATTATGTTTTGTTGTTTATATTCAATGTGTTCTGAGTAGTTAGTTTACTTTCTTCCTTCAATTATGAAGAGATAAATAAGATAATAAAAGATTCGATGGAGAATTAAAATTCAAAATATTTTCAAAACATTGTGATGATATTAATACCTGATCTTACTTTAATTTTTAAATTGGACATTTAAATTGTTAAAACTTGTTGAAGAGTTTTGAGACCTAGAAGGAGAAAAACTCTTAACTTGTAAATGTCACATGAATCCTTGGGTAGTCAAAGGCCATGTGCGGGCTATTCAAGGTGAAGTGCAAATAAATAGGAAGATAAGATTTAAAGGGCGTAGAATTAATAATTTTTTAGAGTGACGGACTAAATTCTTATAATTTGATTTATAGATTAGGAAAGGGTCACTAGTAGGGCCGACCATAACCACCCTTGGACATCTAGTAGTGTAAGTCTAGATTAACCCATTCTACTAACAATACATCAGGACCTGATCTGTAAATTAGCCATGTTCTCTGCGCCTAGATCAAAGAGTAAAGAATATGAATGCTTTTATTTGGCACAATACCATAAATCAAATTCTCCAATGAATATTAAATTATCATAAAAATCTTAGAATAATTGAAGGGAAGAAAGTTGTTTGTTTTATATAGTTTTCACAAAATCATTGTCTTATTATTGTTTTCTTTATTTGCATCTAGTAAATTAATAGTAATTTATAGTTAGATTAAAATACAAAAAGATTTTTGAAATACAATATTTAGAAATTTATTACTATATTTTTCCCCGTGGGATCGATACTGGGGTCTTTGTTTCAAAGCCCTATATTATTTGAAACAATACGTATACTTGCGTAGTACCTAAAAAGTATATAAAATATTTTCTTTTTAAAATTATATTTTGCTATATAAACATATATTTAAAAAGTTTTATTTGGTACACATCTATATAGCAAGTTATTCCAGGTCAAGTGTTTCGCGCCTTTGCCAGAAATTAAATTTTCTAGCAGTGGTAACAAATTCTTGTATTAGGAAGTACAAAAATCAGACCAAGTTTTTGGCGTCGTTGCCGGGGAAGAAATAAAATAGTTATAGATTTTTTTAAATATTATATTTCCAAAAATATATAAAAAAAATATAAAAAGATATATATATAGAAATTTTATTCCTTGTTTTATGCAAAGATTTGGTTCTGAAGGATTAATACCTTTAGATTCTGAACTAGAAAGAATAATTAGAAAAATTAAAAAGGGAAAATAAATTCAAAAATTTCAAGAAATGGCTACTTTACAAAATCCAATTGAACTTAATGATCAAAATTTTTATAAACCATTAAGGGATTATGCTAACCCTACAGTTGATGAACTTTATAGTAGTATTAAATACCCACTGTAGATGCTAATTCTTTTGAACTTAAAACGTCTATTATTCAAATGGTGCAAAACAATCAATTTGGTGGAACACCAAATGAGGATCCAAATTTACAGCTTGTTAGTTTTTTAGAACTTTGTGCTACCTTTAAATATAACAATGTTTCGATGATGCTATTAGACTTAGACTTTTTCTTTTTTCTGTAAGAGATAAAGCAAAGATGTGGTTAAACTCATTAGCGACTGGTTCTATTAAAACATGGGCTGAAATGGTACAAAAATTCCTTGCTAAATATTTTCCTCCTTCTAAAATTGCTAAATTAAGAAATGATATTACTTCGTTTAGTCAATTTGACAGGGAGACAATATATGAAACTTGAGAAATATTTAAAGAACTATTAAGAAAATGTCCTCATCATGCTTTACCTGATTGGTTAATTATTCAAACATTTTATAATGGATTAATTGGATCTTTAAAATTAATTATTGATGCTACTACTGGAGGTTCTTTAATGTCTAAATCATTTAAAGAAGCTTACACTTTAATTGAAGAAATGGCTAATAACAATTTTCAATGGCCTTCCGAAAGGATTAATCCTAAAAAGATGGCAAGTATTCACGATAATGAAGCCTTTTCTATCTTAGCTTCACAAGTAGCAGCAATGTCTAAGAAATTAGATAATTTTGCAATTAATATTTCACATAATAACTCTGCTAATATTGAAGATTCTCAGACTATTGAAACTTTACAAGCTATTGCAAGTGAAAATAATCCTTATTCAAATTATTATAATCCTGGGTGGAAAAATCATCCTAATTTTAACTGGAATTATTCACAATAACAATGGGGTAATAATTAATCTCATCCCACTGGAAATTGGAATAATCAAGTTAATCCAAATTATAAACCTCCTTGATTTAATAATCAACAGAAAAAGTTATCAATATAAGAATTAATTTTACAAATAAATAATCAATTACAAAATCAAAATACTGTTATTCAAAATATTGAAAATCAAATGGGGCAAATTGCTACTTTAATTAATAACAGACCTGTAGGAACACTTCCTAGTAATGTTGAAATTAATCCAAAGAAAACTGGAAAAGAACATGAACAAGTTAAAGTTGTGCAACTTAGAAGTGGAAAGGAATTAAAAGAAAGAATGCAGAATGAAATTGAAAAAGAGATTGAGGTTGAAGAGATTGAAAAACCTAAAGAAACTCTATCTCCTAGTCAAGATCAGACTGTTATACCTGTTAATGTGGAAGTTGAAAAACCACCACCACCTTTTCCTCAAAGACTTAAACATCAGAAACTAGATCATCAATTTTCTAAGTTCTTTAAAATTTTTAAGAAACTTACTATTAACATACCTTTTGCTGAAGCTTTGGAATAAATGACAACTTAAGCAAAATTTATGAAGGATATTTTAAGCAAAAAATGAAAATTTGAAGCTTTTGAAACTATTGCATTAAGTGAAGAATGCAGTGCAATAATTCAAAAGAAATTACCTGAAAAGCTTAAGGATCCTGGATGTTTCACTATACCCTGTGTTATTGGAGAAAAATTTTGTGAAAAAGCTTTATGTGATTTCGGAGAAAGTATTAATCTCATGCCATTTTCTATCTTTCGAAGATTGGATTTAGGAGATATTACTCCCACCACTGTAACACTTCAGTTAGCTGATAGATCTATCACTTATCCTAAAGGAGTTATAGAGGATGTCCTTGTTAAAGTGGATAAATTTATCTTTCCTGTAGATTTCATAGTACTTTATATGGAAGAAGATAAAGAGATACCTATTATTTTAGGGAGACCTTTTCTAGCTACTGGACGAGCTATGATTGATGTGCAAAAGGGAGAACTAACCATGAGAGTTAATGATCAAGAAATTAAATTCAATGTTCTTAAATCAATGAAGTACCCTGATTAAGAGAAATGTTATCGAATGGATATAATTGATTATTTAATTGAAAAACATTATCAAGAAAAATGTAAAGTCATTTCTGAAGAAAAATTTGAATTTTTAATTGATGAAAATGAAGTAGTAGAAGAAGAAGAGACTCATTTTATTAAAGATAATTGGGAAACTTTAGACATAACTTAAAATGATATACTTTTACCATCAATTAAAAGAGCCCCTGAACTGGAATTAAAAATGTTACCTTCACATTTAAAATATGTGTTTCTTGGAAATTCGTTAACTTTACCTATTATTATTTCTTCTAAACTGAGTAGAGATCAAGAAGAAAAACTACTAGGTGTGTTAAAGAATAATAAGAAAGCTTTTGGTTGGACTATTGCTGATATAAGAGGAATAAGCCCTTCCATTTACATGCATAGAATCTTAATGGAAGAAAATTTTAAACCTACTATAGAATCGCATAGAAGATTAAATCCTATCATGAAAGAGGTGTTGACCTCATTTTTGATGAGGTATTCTCTTCTTCTCTTTAGTACTTAGGATCTAGCCTTAGGCTTTTCCTTTGACTATCTTAGAGGACTAGAATTGGGACCCACCTTTTAGAAATTCAAAACACTTCTTAACTCCCTGCAAACTCCACAAACTTGACTATAGACCCCTAATCACCTAGAGGGTTGAAATCAAATGTGGAAGTTTAAAGGATGAGTTCCTATAGGACTCTTTGGCCTTAGGACTGTCCTGGGTGGCCTGGTTTGGTGAAGGGGATGACTTACACACACTACACTTATACACTACACCTACACACTACACTTCCACACACCTCCTAAAACCACACCCATACCTAACTTGAACTCCTGACTCATGTAGGTGATTCACATGGATGGTCCTTAACCCCTAAGCCCTTGGCTAAGAGGGTTAGGAACAACATAGTGAATGCCTCAAATGGGTCCCTTCATGGCTCATGTGGGCTTGATATGGCTTCAAGGCTCAACCAAAATTATTTCATTCCACTTACATTCACCCAATCTTCAATTTTTCAAATTTCCAATTTTTGACCCCCGGGACCCTACACCCGCCTAGCCTACCCAAAACCCTTGAAATCCCCCAAAATTTCCTAAATCACCCAAAATTCCTCAAAATTGATCTTAAACATTTCCACATCACCCAAATTGATCATCCATACCCAAAAATACCAAAAATTCCAAAAATACCTCCCAATACCCTCCAAATACCCAAAATACCCCTCTTGGCCAAAAAATCCAAAAATTCAGAAAATTCCCAGAAAATTCCAAAAAATCCCAAATATTCCTAATTTCATTTTGTCCAACTACACCATGGGCCAATTTTGTCAATTTACCCTACTTTTGTCAAAGCCCCCAATTTGACCCATTTTAACCCAAAGTGAACCCAATGTCAAACCAAACCTACCCAATTGACCCAAATTCTGGTCCAATTCAATTCTAAACTTCAATTCAACATTCCCAATACCAATCTAGACCAAACCCAAGTTCAATTTGATTGACATTTGGATCCAATTTCACTTTTGGCCTTAAAGCCCAATTTGGACCCATGACCCAAACCTAACCCAAACTCACCCAATTCAACTCCAATTAACCCCAAATCTTTTCTAAATCTTCCTTAGCATCCCCCCAAGCAAAACACTAACATTATTTGCCCAAAATTTGGACCCAAACCCCACTCAAATTCAACCCAAAGCATTAAGGCCCAATTTTGACCTAAACCCAAACCTAACCCAAATGAGCCCAAACCCCAAAATCAAAGCCCAGCCAAAGTCAAAACCTCTTTGAAACACTCTCATAAACATTTCCCAACATTTATTTTACATCAATTTCAACCCTAGCCCAACATTGGCCCAACTTGGCCCACTTGGGCCTATGTTGGCCCATTCACCAAAAGAACCCAAATTCAACCCAATTCAAACCCAAATCACTCCCAATTTGCTTCAAGTCACTCATGATACATCCATGAGCTAAACCCAACAATTATTTAGCCCAATATCTTTACAAAATTTCATCCTAAAATCCATTTTAAAATCCAAAAGCCCATTTCCCTTAAACTTTCCTAAGAGCCCACTTCCTTCAAATTCAAAAGCCCAAAATCTACCCTAAAGCCCACATGACATCTCCATTTGCCATCCACTTAATTAAAGCCATTACATAAGTCCTAAATTCACCATCAAATTATTCCAAATCAAGTTTCATACAAATTTCCATCAAATTACCAAAAATTCCTAAAATCCATTTTCATGAAATTGACCAAACCTTTTCCCAAGCCAAAGGTGAGCTATGCAAGCCATGGACAAGCCACATGAAGCCATGGAAGGCTTGACATGTGATCAAGCCATTAATGGCAAAAGGAGGGGCCCCTTTCCTAATCCTCCTTAAACCCTTTTTTACCTTAAGCATGTCACACACTAAACCATGCTTAGCCACCTCATCATGGATGGAGACCACACCATTCTCTCTTGGCCGACCCAAGTGACCCTTTTCGGCCCAAGGCCAGGCCTTGGGTGGTGAACCTAGCCCAAAACCATGGGTTGACTCATTTGAACCTAAAATGGTCTTCCCCCCATTCCATTTCAATCCAAGCTCTTTACACATGGCATTTGCCAATTGCTTGCACCAAGTCCCAGCCCTGACCCACCTGACCTTGAGGGTGACCCATGCCTGGCCGGCCGGCCACCAGGCCGCCGGAAAATACCATGGCCGAGAGCTCACATGTGAGCCCAACTTGGAATTCTCACTCGTCGAGCCGCCCCATCTCCAGCTGGCCATTGGAGGCTGTTCTTCTCTTGCCAAGAGCAGCCGATCCCAAGCCCTAACTCTCCCCGGGAGGCCCTCCACCCTCTCCTATTTAAACACCACCCCTCTCGGCCATGAGAGGTGCCGAAAACAAACCTTAAGGAAACTCGCCAAAATTGTTCCGTACTCCTCCCCATACACGAGCACTTGATCCCCAGTGAGATCCCCCTGCCATTTCTTCTCTGTGAGCTCAATTTCAGAGTTGAAATTCCACCCAAAACAAGGACACTTCTCCACAGTGAGCCAATCCCCAAATTGATTGGTCCTATACCTTCACCAGACCAAGGGAAGGTGTCCACCAGCAGAAAGCCCCATCTACGAAGCCACCCCAGTTGCTCCAGCCTCCAAGCTTTGTGATCGGGCTTGGTCGAAATCACACCTAGACAATTCACCAGACCAGGAGACTTCATCTGGAGCTTGCTGGTATCCAATCGAAGGTGCAACAACTCTCAGATCGAAGCCACACTTCTCTGAGCAAAGGTATGAACTAATTCTTCATCCCAAGCTACTGGAGATTCTCCATTTCAAATGCTTTAATTTCAATGCATGATAACCGTATAGATGTGTTCGTCTCTTCAAGACGAATCCATAGAGCATAAGAACATGAAAATCCATTGAGTATCGAGTGAGATCTTAGGGATTTAGTGTGGACGGCTCTTGGGTGGGGACACTCGGGGACGATGAACGGATGCCGTCCATTCAATACACGCGCGGACGGACGGCTCAGATGGCGTCGGACCAGAAGACGGTACAAGAACTGCTGGGCCCGGAGCGCTGAGTCAGATGGCGGCGTCGAATGGGAGCGCGACGCGTGTGCGTTCGGAGATGCCGAGGATGAGTTGGCGCCGCGTGGATAAATAGAAAATTAGGGGTATTTTCTATTTATTTAATTCCCTAAACTTCAAAAATTCATAACTTTGTGTAGAAAAATCAGAAAAATAAAATAAAAATACCCTCTCGCTCAGTGAACAGAGGAGAATAATGTGGAAAAGAAATCATTTAATTTCATCAAGTATTTTATTTTTTATAATTTATTTACTCTCTGCATACTTTTAATTCTCCATGCATGTATACAATTCACCATGGCATGAGACCATAGGGCTTTTGAAGCCTCTGAATTTTGGAACATTCCCTGAATTTTCCAAAGTCAGAGGCCATCCCTATGAAGAGTTATTGATTTTTTAAGTTCATGTTACTGTTTTGAGTATTTTAATTCCAATAAATATCATGTTGTGAAATAAATTCTAGGAAAATTTGATGATGTTCCTTATGACCAGAGAACCCTAAGAAAAATAGGTTTTGAATTAGTTCATTTAAAACAACCCTAATTGGCTTAAACACTCAAAATAAGTCTCTAATTAATTAGAGTTAACCATACATCAAATTGACTTGAAATCAATTCTCCACTAACCTTTAGGATCAGAGGAACCCACCATAAAAAATTGAGGTCAATTGGACTTGGTTAGCCCCACTAATTGGGTTGATTAAGCCACTTAGTCATTTTAAACTTTAAAAATTCATAACTTTTAAAATACTTTTTAAAAATTCACCAAATTGGTTTTGGAGCCTCTCTGATATCAGGGAAATTTAAGAAAATTAAAATTTTAATTTTCTAAAAAAGTTGATTTTTAATATTATTTTAATATTTTTAATAATTAAAAAATAATAAAAATCACAAAAATATTAAAATTCACCAAAATGTCACATTTTGAATTTTAATCACTTAGGAACAAACCCCACATTTTTCTTAGGTCTATTTAGTGAGATATTAAATTTTAAAGCTCTAGGGTAATTTTAAAATTAAAAAAATGTATTTTCTAGCATTTTTACTAAAATAATTATAATAAATCATAGAAAAA
This sequence comes from Papilionanthe hookeriana x Papilionanthe teres, assembly GCA_022702705.1. NCBI lineage: Eukaryota > Viridiplantae > Streptophyta > Magnoliopsida > Asparagales > Orchidaceae > Papilionanthe > Papilionanthe hookeriana x Papilionanthe teres. The sequence goes on from CM040427.1 coordinate 117,895,175, forward strand.
TCAGAAAATTGCAAAATTTGCTTCTCTGATTTCCTTGATATCAGAGAGATTTTTGAAAAATATAAAATCCATTTTTCAACATTTATTTTATTTTTAAATTAATTAACACTCCAAAATTTAAAAAAATTATAATAAAAATAATATAATTCAAAAAATCACCAAAATTGGTCCAAGTGGTCCTCTGGTCATTAGAAATGTCCCCTAATTTTCTTAAGGACAGAAACATTTCCTTGATCATGTTATTAAATTTTCCTTGGAAATCTCTATTTTCTACCAAAAATAATTATATAAATAATTTAAATACAGAAAAATCACATTTTCCCCTCTCATGTCTTTATTGACATATGAGTGAAGTCACATAAAAATTTCAAGTTCATTTGAGTTCAATTTAGTGAGTTATGAAATTATTAAGCTTAAAGGGTAAAGTGGTAATTAAAATTTTAACCCTTAATTAAAACTTTAGGTTTAATAAAAAATTAACAAGTAAAATATTTGATCCTAATCTGATTTGGATGATTGAAATTTAAATAATTAAAGGGTAGAAACCCATTAAACAATTTTAAAATGATTAAACTTTAATTAAATAATTGATTAAATTTGGAAGAATAATAAAATTGGAATTATTAAAATAAGGATATTATTAGGAAGAGATTTATTCTTTAATTTAAAAATCCCTAAATTAATTATCTCATTAATATTCAATTCTTAATTAAAATGATAACTCAAATTCAAAACATTAAAAGACTTAATCATTAAACTAAAATTAAATTATTAAACTCTTTTAAAAATTTCAATTAAAATTAAAAAATAAAATTAAATTAAAAATTAAATTAAATTAAGTAAATTAAATTAAATTAAATTAAATTAAATTAAATTAAAATTAAAAGTTGAATTAAATTAAATTAAATTAAAGATTAAATGAAATTAAATAAACAAATTAAATTAAATTAAATAACTTAAATTAAATCAAGTTAAATTAAACTAAATTAAATCAAATTAAATGAATTAAAGATTAAATTAAATTAAATTAAATTAAATTAAATCAAATTAAATCAAATTAAATTAAAACTAAATTAAATTAAATTAATTTAATGTAACATCAAATCAAACTAAATTGAATTAAATTAAATTAAATTAAATTAAAACTCAATTAAATTAAATTAAATTAAATTAAGTTGAATTAAATATAACATCACTAAAGACATAAAGAATTCAAAATAAATCTAAAACAACTTGAACACTATTCCAAATTTAAACCCATTAACTTAAATCAAATCATTTGAATGCCAATTTACCCTCGAAAGCTTTGGTTATTATAACTCCTAAACAGAACATTAAATGAAATGTTACTTCACTTATAGGATATTCAAATGTCCTAGTTCACTGAGCAAGTTAACAAAACTTGAATTCCCGGACGATTAATTCATTTGTATAAATAAACCCATTTGGACTTAAAACAATCCTAGAAGTATTGAAAAGATGTTTAAGATTCTTCTTAAACACTTTCTCAATATGATATGATGTTTATAAGAACAACTGAATTTAATTGTTCTTTTCTGCAGAAAATCGTCCTTAAACCAAAACACAAAGAACCTAGACGTCATAGGAGATGACTAGCTATAGGATTAGGAATTTGGTAGAAAACCATAACCCTTACCTTAGCTTTACCTAGGAACTTGCTTAAATATTCTAATTGTGTTTTAAGTGCAGCTTGGGATGATGGGAAGACCCTCCAGGTACGCTTTTATTTTATTGCAATCTACTTTCTTTCAATTTACCTTCTTGCAATTTATTTAACTGCATTGCACTTACTTTTTCTTGCATGATAAACAACTGTTGCATGAAAACCCACACCTTTAGGATAGACCCTAAAACTGAAACCAAATTAAGTTAAAAATCATTGCAAGATAAAATTCACCTCCACAACATTTCAAAATATAAAACAACTCAAAATTTAATCACAAACAGAACACAAAACTACAATTACAATTAAATTAAAACGTCCCGTTGGATGATCGGGAATACCTCGGATGATGTAACATATGTGTTGCCAACGGGATTTCCCACGGTCTAAATGAAAGTGTGGAACTCATTCGGTTGAGTTTAGCAAATTCATCCGGACTAAGTGAATCCGATAAAAATAATGATGCCTGGAAGGATGGAACCAGTGGGATCTTAACCGGTGTCGTTATAATCAACTTTAAGATTTGTTTTAATTAAAATATTGAAAACACCTGGAAATTAAAATTTTCTCTAAACCAAAACACTTTTCTCATCCCCCGATTTATGACTTCTAAAACTAAACCTCTCGCAACAACAAGGAGCTCGGAGCATGGTGGGCAGCACGGCCATCGTCATCAGCAAAACCTGAGTCTACTTCAGTAAAACTGTCCTAGAATTAAATAACAAAGCCATAGGACTTCGAGGTAGTTTTCCTAGTGCAACATAAATCCTCAACTCTTCGTTAGGCACTTGCATTGCAAATTAAGCCCTAACCGGTTTTAGGATTCCGAGGTAGTCGTCCGATACGACATAAACCCTCACATCTTCGAGGCTATTTGTATGATTGTGTCATACGAATATAAGCCCTAATTAATTAAAATTGGCAAGATCAAAACATTTAAATAAATATTAGGACTTTCCTAAATCCAAGCCGAAACAATAGGATAGTCGGGAAGTCACCGAAGTTCACTTCGAATCTGTGATTTCTCCTACTTTTCTTCCTTTGAATTCCCAAAACAAAATGTTCCAAATTTGATCCATTCCCTATTGAAATTCCAAACTTCAATCCTTTGAGAACTTAAACCTTGGAATTCTTGAGAGCAGAATTATTGATTATTATCGAGAGTTTTCTTAGGTGATTCCCGTCACTTAAAATGTAATTAACTATAGGGGCTTGCCCTTATAGGGAATTTTAAAGAACCTGTGTAATATAAACCCTGCTTAATTCATTTATATTAAGCAGGGGAATTTGTCGGCTTATAAAATTGGTTCGCAGACCAAACGGATGTCACAAACCTTCTAGTTTATTTAATCGAGCCCCATCGTCAAGCAGTGTGTCTATTCTTCGGGATAGATACACGGTTTGTGATGTGGTGCTCGTTTATATAAACTATTCGGGATGTGAGATCAGTTTGATTTCATATCTTAAAATTTTCAAATTTAAAATTATTTTCAAAATCAAATACTACTTTTCAAATTATTTATTTTAATTAAATTAAAAATTTGCCGACAACTTCTGTTAGGTGACCCCCTTTTCAAAATAAAACACACAACCTGAAAATAAGCCGTACAAGAGGTTGTTAAAAAAGAAATTATTAAGTGGTTAGATGCTGGTATTATTTATCCTATTTCAGATAGTTAATGGGTAAGTCCTATTCATTGTGTTCCAAAGAAAGGAGGTGTAACTGTCACTGTTAATGATAAAAATGAACTAATTCCTACAAGACAAGTTACTGGATGGCTAATTTGTATTGACTATAGGAAATTAAATAAAGTCACTAGAAAGGATTATTTTCCTTTACCTTTCTTGGATCAAATGCTCGATAAATTAGCTGGACACCCATCTTTCTGTTTTCTGGATGGATATTCTGGTTATCATCAATTACTTATTGCTCCTGAGGACTAAGAAAAGACAACATTTACAAGTCCTTATGGAACATTTGCTTTTAGAAGAATGCCTTTTGGTTTATGTAATGCACCTGCAACTTTTCAAAGATGTATGATGTCAATATTTTGTGATTTGATTGATAAAGGAATTGAAATATTCATGGACGATTTTTTAGTAGTTGGAACTTCTTTTGAATCTTGTTTGGAAAACATATCTAAAGTTCTGAAAAGATGTGAAGAAACAAATTTAGTTCTTAACTGGGAAAAATGTCAATTCATGGTCACAGAAGCCATTGTACTTGGTCACAAAGTGTCACTAAAAGGGATGGAAGTTGATCAAGCAAAAGTGAAAATTATTGTTGAATTGCAACCACCTACTACCATTATCGATGTGAGAAGTTTTCTAGGTCATGCTGGATTTTACAGAAGATACATAAATGATTTTTCTAAAATTGCTAAACCTCTTTGTCATTTATTGGAAAAAGATGCGAAATTTGAATTTAATAAAGAATGTATTAATTCTTTTAATATTCTAAAAGAAAAATTAATAACTGCACCTATCATTGTTGCGCCTAATTGGAATAAATCTTTTGAATTAATGTGTGATGCAAGTGATTTTGCAATTGGAGTTGTATTAGGACAAAAATATGAGAAAATTTTCAAAGTTGTATATTATGCTAGTAAAACTCTCACTGAAACACAAAGAAATTACACTACCATTGAGAAAGAGCTTCTAGCTATAGTATATGACTTTGATAAATTTAGACCTTATCTTCTTGGTACTAAATATATAGTTCATACTGATCATTCTGCTATTAAATATCTATTATTTAAGAATGATTCTAAACCTAGACTTATAAGATGTGTTTTACTTCTACAAGAATTTGATTTTCAATTAGTAGATAGAAAAGGAACTGAAAACCAAATTGCTGATCATTTGTCTAGAATTAAAAATGATATTATTTCAGAAGAAAATATAAATGAGAAATTTTCTGATGAATCTTTATATGTTATTCAAGGAAGCAAAACACCTTGGTATGCTGATATTGTTAATTATTTAGTTAGCAATATTTTGCCTTATAAATTGGATAACAAATTTATTAAGAAATTTAAATATGATGCTAAATCTTATATTTGGGAAGAACCTCATTTATTTAAAAATGGTAAAGATTCTATGATTCGAAGATGTGTACCTTATGAGGAAACTTTTACTATTATTCAAAAATGTCTTGATTCTAATTTTGGAGGACACTTTGGCATAGATAAAACTGCATTTAAAATTTTAAATTCTGGATTTTATTGGCCTACCTTATTTAAAGATGTGAGACATTATGTGAAAACATGTGATTGATGTCAAAGGATGGAAAATATATCTAGGAAGAATGAAATGCCTTTAAACTATATATTGGAAGTTGAAATTGTTGATATATGGGGTTTAGACTTTATGGGACCATTTGTTCCATCATCTGGAAAAATTTATATTTTATTAGCAATTGATTATGTTTCAAAGTGGATGAAGCTGTTGCTTTACCAAACTGTGATTCCAAAAGTGTTTCTAAATTTTTTAAGAAAATGATATTTTCAAGATTTGGAATGCCTAAGGTAATTATCACTGGTGGTGGAAGCCATTTCAGGAATATAAGAATTCAATCATTACTGCAAAAATTTGGAATCAAACATAGAATTGCAACTGCTTATCACCCACAAACAAGTGGAATGGCTGAAGTATCAAACAGAGAAATTAAAAGAATTTTAGAGAAGATTGTTAATCCTAAAAGAACCGATTGGGTTGTTAGACTTGATTCGCATTATGGGCTTATAGAACGACTTATAAGACACCAATCGAATGTCACTTTATCGGTTAATTTATGGTAAACATTGTCACTTACCTGTAGAACTTGAACATAAAGCTTATTGGGCGATAAAGGAGTTTAATTTTAATTTGAATAAAGCAGGAGAAAAGCGATTATTGCAATTAAATGAGATGGAAGAAATAAGAAATTAATCATATGAAAATGTGAGGATTTATAAAGAGAAAAGGCAGATGTTGAATGATAAGAAAATTTCAGGAAAACTTTTTGAACCTGGATAAGAAGTATTACTGTTTAACTCTCGTTTAAAACTTTTTCCTGGAAAATTAATATCTAAATGGATTGGACCATATATAGTTGAGAAAGTATACCATTATTGAGCTGTGGATATTAAAGATCCAAAACAGGAAAAATTTTTAAAGTAAATGGATTAAGATTGAAGCCTTATTTGGGAGATATTAAAAAGATTTATAAAGAGGCTTATGAATTAAGTCAACCTGATTAAAGATTTACTTAAGTCTGGCTGACGATGTTAAACCAAGCGCTTTGTGGGAGGCAACCCATAATTATCTTTTGTTATGAGTGTTTTTGTGTTTTAATGTAAGGTTATGCCTCGATCTTGATTAATTTTATATTACTTTAAATTTTTTTTTTAATGCTCATAAGTCTTTGTTGACTTAGGCTGAAAATTATTTTGAAGTATGTAAGATTTAGAAATTAGATCACTCTATTCTAAATATGAGTAAAAAGGAGATCAAGTCAACCTTCATTATGACTGTTTACAATGTGAGTTATTGAGTCTAAATTACTCTTACCAGTATAATTTACCTATCTTGGTGAATGAAATTTTGAAATTTGACGATTAGGCGAAACGGAGTTGAACATAGTTCCGGCGGGTAGGCGCCAGGATTTACCGCCTAAGCGCCAGAGTCAAACTATGTATCAATAGGTCCGGCGCCTAGGCGCCAGAATCGGCGCTGATCGCTGAAAATTTTATTAAGAAATTCATACCTATTTTTGATGAAATTGCACTTTAAAGAAAGATATTTTCTTTATTTTATTGCAGGAATGGAGAATTTAGGTGATAAAAGCAAAAATCATAAAAAGGAGCGAATTTGGAGCAAAAAGGAAGAAAATAATGAAATTTTTGCTGAGTCGCCGACGGCGAGATCGAGCCGGCTGACAGCGAGGCTACGAGGAGACATTTCTGAAGGAATTATAACTGTCTTGCTGACAGCGAGCCCGAGCCCGCTGACAGTGAGTTAGCACGGTTTGAAGATCTTCTAGAAGCCTCGCCAACAGCGAGGTAGTTCGTCGCCGACGGCGAGCTAGTTCAAATGGTGCAGATACATTGAACCTGGACACTTTTTGAAGGGATGCTTACACACCTCTTGGTCCTTTGCTTACCTCTATATATAGAAACTGAAATTAAGTCTTTTGTGTGTTATTTTTATGCAGTCTTTGTGTTCTAAGTCCAATCTTTTGTGTCTTAGTGTGTGTCTTAGAGAGTTCTTGAGTGAGTTAGTGAGTTTTTAGTGAGTCGTGCTGTACTGGAAGGAAGAGTCAAAGGAACTGCGAGGAGTCTGCTTGGGGATAAATTAAGATAAGTATTTGTATTTATTGTTTTTAACTTTAAATGAAATCCATGCTTAGTTTAGTTTCCATGCATTCTGAGTAGTTTATTTAGTCTTTCTCCCTGTTTATGAAATTAAGTGATTTGATGAACTAAAAATAGAAGTACTTTTATATATTAATAAATTGTGATAATTTTTACTTAAAACTTAATTTACTTTTCAAACCGGCCATTTGATTTGTTAAAACATGTTGATTATCAACTATAGTAAAAATTACATCCGATATTCGGGAATTCAAAAGCCTTGGAAGGAGGGTGCAAATAAATAGGAAATAATATCATCGAGCGTAGAATTGAGCATTTTAGTGTGACAGACTAAAATATTCAATTCGGTCCTATTATTTCGAGAGCTGAAGTGTAGACGTTAGCCTTCGAGTGAGGGGAACGTGGGAGCTCTGAAGTGGCAGTCGGTATCCTCCCAGCCTAGCCGCAGATTCAGTAATCAAACATAGGATTAGTCAATATTCTTTACACCTGGACCAAAGGGTAAAGAATAGGAATGCTCCTATTTGTCACAATACATTAAAATTATCTATTTAAATTCATCAATCACTTAAATTTCTAAACAAGGGGAAAGATACTTTTTCTGAATAGTTAAGACTTATTTAGCAATTAGTTTAATTTCCTGCACTTTCAATACGTATTAATTTTCTACTTAGTTAAGTTACCTAATTGAAATACTTAGTTTACTTTATTACGCATTAAATTTAGAATTTCAAATTTTCGTATACTATTTTAGAATTATTATTATTATTTTAAAATTAGCTGTTATTTTATTTTCTCTTTCCTCGTGGGATCGATAACCAGGACTCCACTAGAGCCCTGTATTACTTGATACGATACGTATACTTGCGTAGCATCCACAACATAAACAATTACAATTCTATACATATAGTATAGCGGGGTCAAGTTTTTGGCTTCGTTGCAATTAAATTAAAATATCATAATATAAAATTGTGGGTCAAGTTTTTGGCGCCGTTGCCGGGGAAAGTAAGAAAAATTTACTAAAGTAACAGACTATTTTAAAATAATCATAATAAATAAATTAATATCTATTCTAAAATTGTATGCGCAAATTTGGACATGAAAATTTAATACCTTACGATTCTGAATTAGAGCGTACAATTAAAAGAATTAGAAAACAAAAGAAACAAACTATAAATTTAACACAAATGGCGAATATTCCTGAAATTTAAAATATGAACCAACAAAGACCATTAAGAGATTATGCCAACCCTACATCGGATGAAATTCATTTAACTATTCAAAACCCCGATGTAGTCTGCTAATTCATTTGAACTTAAACCTGCAATTATCCAAATGGTACAAAACAATCAATTTAGTGGTTCACCTACTGATGATCCTAACTTACATCTTACTAGTTTTCTAGAACTTTGTGCTACTTTTAAATATCAATGAGTATCTGACGATGCTATAAGACTTAGACTTTTTCTTTTTCATTAAGGGATAAGGCTAAAATGTGGTTGAATTCGTTAGCACCTGGATCTATTAAAACTTGGGGAGAATTATCACAAAAATTTCTATCCAAATATTTTCCACCATCTAAAACTGCTAAGTTTAGAAATGATATAACTTCTTTTTGTCAGATAGATGGAGAATCAATATATGAATCTTGGGAGAGATTTAAGGAACTTCTTAGGAAATGCCCACATCATGCGCTACCAGATTGGCTGATTATTCAAACCTTTTATAATGGATTAGTGGGATCTTTAAGATCAATCATCGATGCTGCTGCTGGAGGTTCATTAATGTCTAAACCATTTGATGAAGCTTATGCACTAATCGAAGAAATGGCAAAAAATAATTTCCAATGGCCTGCAGATAGAGTAAATCCGAAAAAAATAGCCAGCATTCATGAAAACGATGCAATATCTATATTAGCTTCTCAAATTGCTGCTATATCTAAGAAATTAGATCCTTTTGGAATGAACTACTCTCCTACTTTAGAAGAAAACTCATCTGGACAAATCATAGAATCTCAATCTAATCATGAAACTTTAAATTCTATTAATAATAGAACTAATAACCCTTATTCAAACTATTATAATCCTGGTTGGAAAACTCATCCAAATTTTAATTGGAATAACACATTTAATCAACAATGGATGAATCAACCTAATCAAGCAAATCCAAACTATAAACCTAATTACCCACCTAGATTTAATAACAATAACCCTCAATTCAAAGATAAGAAATTATCTATGGATGAATTAATTTTGAATATGGGTCATCAACTACAAAATCAAGGAAATCAACTACAAATTCAAGGAAATCAATTACAAATTCAAGGAAAATCTATTAAAAATATTGAAACTCAACTTGGACATATTACTATCTGCGCTAAATAATAGAATACACTGGAACTTTTCCTAGTAATGTGGAAATAAATCCTAAAGATCAAGGAAAAGAACAAATTAAAGCAATACAACTAAGGAGTGGAAAAGAATTAGAACCTCAAATTCAAAAAGAACTTAAAAACCAAAATGAGGAAGTGGAAATTGAAAAGGAAACAATTCAACAAGATTCAAACTTGGAACATCCTTTAATACCTATGAAAATTTCGTTGAAACACCTCCACCACCATTTCCTCAACGACTAGCTCAACATAAAAAAGATAAACAATTTGCTAAATTCCTTGAAATATTAAAGAAATTAACAATCAATATACCTTTTTATTGAAGCTTTAGATCAGATGCCAAATTATGTAAAATTTATGAAAGATATTTTAAATAAGAAAAGAAAATTCACTGATAATGAAACAGTCGCACTTAGTGAAGAGTGTAGTGCTATTATTCAGAAGAAGCTTCCAGAAAAATTGAAAGATCCTGGTAGTTTCACTATACCCTGCGCTATCGGAGAAAAATTTTATGGAAAAGCTTTGTGTGACTTAGGAGCAAGCATCAATCTAATGCCTCTATCAATTTTTAAGAGATTAGGATTAGGAAAAATTACACCTACTTCGATAACCCTTCAATTAGCTGATCGTTCGGTTACCTATCCTAAGGGAGTTATTGAAGATGTGTTAGTAAAGGTGGATAAATTTATCTTCCCGGTAGATTTTATTGTTTTAGATATGGAGGAAGATAAAGAAATTTCTATCATTTTAGGAAGACCATTTTTAGCTACTAGAAAAGCTATGATTGATGTTCAGAAAGGAGAATTAACTATGAGAGTAAATGACCAAAAAGTTAACTTTAATATTGCAAAATCAATGAAATATCCTGCGCTAGAAAAGGATGATGAATGTTTTCGAATGGAAATACTTGAACAATTACAACGCGAACATTTTAAGGAATATTACGAAGATAATTTAGAAAAATAAAATACTGAATTAATTAAAGATAATAATGAAGAATTAGATTATATTCAGGAAAATTTTGAATTTTTGGATAATACTGAAAACACTGACAAGAATATAGTTTCATCAATTATTAAACCTCCTGAACTTGAGCTAAAAATATTACTCGATCATTTGAAATATGCTTATTTAGGTAATTCTTCAACTTTACCGGTTATTATTTCATCTCGCATTAAACGAATCTCAAGAACAAAAACTTTTAGAAACTTTAAAAAAATATAAGAAAACTTTTGGTTGGACTTTAGCGGATATTAAAGGAATTAGTCCTTCAATCCGTATGCATAGAATTATTTTAGATGATGAACATAAACCTAAAGCGAGATCCCCAAAGGAGATTAAACCCGATAATGAAAGAAGTAGTTAAGAAAGAAATTTTAAAATGGTTAGATAATGGTATTATATATTCTATTTCTGACAGTGCTTGGGTAAGCCTAATTCACTGTGTTCCTAAAAAGGGAGGAGTGACCGTCACTGCTAATGAAAATAACGATCTTATTCCTATAAGACAAGTTACTGGTTGGCGTATATGTATTGATTATAGGAAATTAAATACCGCCACCAGGAAAGATCACTTCCCTTTACCATTTCTAGACCGGATATTAGATAGATTAGTCGGACATAAGTATTTTTGTTTTCTAGATGGATACACCGGTTATCATCAAATACAAATTGCTCCTGAGGATCAAGAGAAAACTACATTTACTAGTCCTTATGGAACTTTCGCTTTTCGAAGAATGCCTTTTGGATTATGTAATACACCAGCAACATTCCAGAGATGTATGATGTCTATATTTAGTAAGTTAATTGACAATGGAATAGAAGTATTTATGGATGATTTCTCTGTATTTGGATCATCATTTGACACATGCTTAACTCATCTTGAAAAAGTATTAGAAGTATGTGAGAAAACAAATTTAGTTCTAAATTGGGAGAAATGTCAATTTATGGTTGCTGGCGGAATTGTATTAGGGCATAAAATTTCGGAAAAAGACATGAAAGTAAACCCTGCAAAAATTCAAGTTATAGCTAAATTACCACCTCCAACTACGGTAAAAGGGGTAAGAAGTTTTCTTGGACATGCTGGATTCTACAGATGCTATATAAAAGATTTTTCAAAAATTACTAAACCTCTATGCCAACTTCTCGAAAAGGACAAGAAATTTGAATTTACAATCGAATGCTCGAATGTTTTTGAACTCTTAAAAGAAAAATTAATTACGGCACTTATAATAGTTTCACCTAACCGGGAGAAACCATTTGAGCTTATGTGTGATACTAGTGATTATCTTGTAGGAGCGATTCTTGGGCAAAGATATGAAAAGATTTTTAAAGTTATATACTATGCTAGTAAAATTCTAAATGATGCTGAAATAAATTATACAGTTACAGAAAAAGAATTATTAGCGGTAGTATATGATTTTAATAAATTTAGACCTTAAATGTATCGTGCATACTGATCATTCTGCTATCAAATATTTAATGCAAAAGAAAGATTCCAAACCAAGATTAATTAGATGGATGCTATTAATGCAAGAATTCAATTTTGAGATCGTTAATAAGAAAGGAACCGATAATCAAATTGCGTATCATTTATCAAGATTAGAAAATCATGAATTATCGATATTGAAAATGAAATTATAGACGATTTTCCGATGAACAACTATATAATATCAATGAGTGGAAAATACCATGGTATGCTGATATAGTAAACTATATAGTTAGTAATATTTTACCACCTATGCTAACTTTGCAACAATAAAAAAAAATTCATCCATGATACGAAAACCTATTTTTGGGATGAACCATATTTATATAAGCAATGTAAGGATTTAATTATTAGAAGATGTGTACCTTATGAAGAAACTGAACCAATTATTCAAAAATGTCATGATTCGATTTTGGAGGATATTTTGGGATCGATAAAACTCGCTTATAAAATTCTACAATCTGGATTTTACTTGGCCTACTCTATTTAGAGATGTATACATATATATTAAAACTTGCGATAAATGCCAAAGAGTAGGAAATATATCTGAAGAAACGAAATGCCTCTAAATTTTATATTAGAAGTTGAAATTTTTTATGTTTGGGGATTAGATTTTATGGGACCTTTTATTCCTTCGTTTGGAAACTCATATATATTATTAGTTGTTGATTATGTTTCCAAATGGATCGAGGCACAAGCTTTACCTAGGTGTGATGCTAAGAGTGTTTCAAATTTTTTGATGAAAAATATTTTTACTAGATTTGGAATGCCGAGAGTGATTATCACTGACGGAGGAACTCATTTTAGAAATAAATACATTCACAAACTAGTAGAAAAATACAATATTACTCATAAGATATTCATCGCTTATCATCCACGGACTAGCGGATTAGGTGAAGTATCCAATCGTGAGATTAAACGTATTTTAGAAAAATCTGTAAACCCAAATAGGTTGGATTGGTCTATTAGATTAGACACTGAATTATGGGCTTATAGGACTGCTTATAAAACTCCGATTGAAATGACTCCTTACAGGCTTATATATGGAAAAACATGCCACTTACTAGTTGAATTAGAACATAAAGCATATTGGGCGATTAAAGAATTTAATTATAATATGAAGGAAAGTTTGGTGAGAAAAGATTGTTGCAATTAAATGAATTGGAAGAATTAAGAAATGAATCATATGATAATGATCGGATTTATAAAGAAAAGATGAAATTATGGCATGATCGGAAGATTAATCGGAGAAATTTTGAACCAGGACAGGAAGTTTTGTTATATAATACTAGATTGAAATTATTTCCTGGAAAATTGAAGTCTCGATGGTTAGGACCTTTCACCATAACTCAAATATTTTCATACGGAACTATAGAAATCGAAGATCCAAAAATTGGACATAAATTTAAAGTTAATGGACATAGATTAAAACCATATTTTGAAGGTATAAGACCTAACTATAAAGAGGTTTTAATGCTTAGTCGACTCGATTAATAATTGAAATTAGGTCGGGCTGACGACGTTAAACCAAGCGCTTTATGGGAGGCAACCCATATTAGTTATTTATTTTTATTGTATCTTAATAGTTTGTTTATATTATTGAAACTTTACTACTCATTTATTATTAAGAATCATCACATATACGAACCATTATGATGAGAAAAGAAATTATTCGATTTAGATCAAAATTGGACATTATTTTGGAATCTCGCCGACGGCGAGGTCGATACTCGCCGACAGCGAGGTTCACGTCTAAATTAATATCAGTTTATTTATCGAGCTCGCTGATAGCAAGAAACGTCCCACCGACAGCGAGAACCTGAAAGGCAATTTTTATAACTGAGTCGCCGACAGACAGCGAGGAAGTTATAAAGATGAGTTATTTATACTTTGAATGCCGATCTAATTTGAATGCCGATTCGACGGTTTCAACACCAATTCCTTTCGTGAAAACCCATTCTTAAATCATTCCCGTATCCGCCTTCTTCACTAGAATTCATTCCATTCACCATAATGGCCTCCAAATTCTTATATTCCTCTAATTCTCGAGTGTTTAACCGGAGGAAATTTGTGGAGTGCGAAGCGCAACGATCTTCAACAAGGTTTTCGTAAAGAAAGAAGTTATCAAGGAACTAGGATTCACAATCGAGGATTAGAGAATTCCACTACGAAGATAGAAGAAACGATCAGCAAGAAGAAGATCACTGGAAGGTATTTCGTTACACTACGTCCGTCAAGCTGTTATTCCAAGCTTGCGAAAGCTCTACTCTAACTTACATGCGATCAACAATTTTAACGTCTACGTCCGATAAGATTGTGCGACGTTTACTCCATCAAGAGTAAATGAATTATTCTGCAGAAAACACCCCGGTATGTCACTATTCAAATTTTGTGCCTTCTCGATATAATATGAATGAGATATTTCGATATCCGACCGATGAACCGGAAGATCGGGAAATGCGCGAAGACGGGTATTGCTAGTTTCTCCGCATCACTTAACTCGTCTCAAAGCACCGACACTTTTTCATCTCATCTAAATTGTTACCTACTATGAGGGTAAACAAGGTTTCAAGGAATGCGCTATATTGAATTATCAGATTCAAAATGATCATTTACTGACGTCGTATCAATAATTGTTAAGTCAAGATTGTATTTTTAATCGCGCATGGGCTGCCTGCCTGACCAGACACCCATCTACTATTTTTGCATTATGCACAAGACGTTTCTATGGTTGGAAAAGGTTCTGTTAATTGAAGCCGCTTTCGATCCACATATGTTCCTACTTGACAATAATGATGAAATTACATTTATCTCTGATAGAGCTTCGTCGAATAATCCTATAAGAAGGCCTATTTTATAAACAGAAGTTACTTATGAAGAAAATTAAAGGAATGAGAAAGAACTGCAGAAAGTGAGAGATTCAATCGATTAAGAGCATTCGATCGTGTCGTGCAACATCTCAAGCAATCTATTTCGATCAGGTCGTGCAAATTCTGAATGCAACTAGTGTATTTTTTGAGGATTTGTTGTTGTACTTGCTTTCGTAGAGTTGCTTGAAGATCTGACCCGTAGAGATTTTTTTGTGAAGCTTCCTAAAGACTGTAGAGTGGCGTACCTACGACATTTTTATGATCTCAGGAACATTTGAGAGACTTAGGAGGAGGATGATTCGAGTTTCATTATTTTTAATTTCTTCATTGTTATTCGTATTTTATTCAGTTTCTATTTATTTTTTCCCTGTATATTTGATATTGATTGTCTGTGATTTTTTACACTATGTTTAAGAGTTTTTTTTTCCATTTGCATTTCGTTTGTTCTTGTTTTAGTAGATGATGAGATGTTTGACCTTATGGGTTCTTCGAGATGGTTTGTTAGTCGATGTTGGTTGGTGTCACATGTGAAATCCTAATGCATGAAACCAAGTTCCTCCCTTCTTTTTAGCGACATGGTATTTCAAGGGTCTTTTGGATGACCTTTTTTGGTGATATACATATACACACACGAGCTTGGTTTTACGTGAGCTAAAGGCAACCAAAAACCCTATTTTTTACAAGGTTTACTATATTTTTGTAATGACAGATTCATTGATTGGTATACTGAGTTCTCTGAGACCTCACGCATGCAAAAACTATGATTAATTTCTTTTTTAAGCAATTTCAACTTGTGTTAGCGTACTAAAGGATTGTCTTTTTGCAGCATTCAGGAAAGACGAGCTCTAGTGTTTTAGGGACATTTTGATGATTACTGTTCCACTACAGATTTCAGACTTCCTTAATGATGTCACGTAAGACTTAACTGTGGAGGCCGTTTCGAAAAGAGCTCGCGAAGAATCACGAGAAGTTCGACTTCTTCCTATGCGTACACCGTATATTCCACGTCAACAAGAATGGTAATGGATCGCATCTTTGGAAGACAGCTGATCTCAAATATTTATGCTTACGTCTTTTATACTTTATATGTCCTTTCAATTATATCTCTTTCTTTACAAGGAAGCCAAAAACTTGATGTCGATGCAAATGAGAGTTTAATCGATATCTTTAAAACGATTCTACGCAAGATACGTATCGTTATCAAGTAATATGTAGCTTTGATTAAGCCCCGAATATCGATCCCACGGAGATCGCGATTAATCACAACGGCTTTCAAGAGAAGTTCTAGTCTACAAATAACACGCCTTACCTTTGGAAGGTCAATAAAAGTTCGTTTCGATTATATACTATAATTATCACTACAATACTACTTCTCATGCTAAACTACTTAATGAAAATCGAAAGTGGGGTTTAATTATATTAAAAGTACTTTCCCTCATACAATGAAGTTAGTGACATGTGTAAAAGTAAACAAGTAGCGAGAGCGATTATGACAACAGAAAGAATTATATTCTTTACCCTTACTCGGTTTCCTCTATAAAAGAACATGTTAATTTGATGATTTAAAATCTTAGAGATAAATAGTAGGAAGATACTAGCTCTCACTCTAGAGTTCCCTTTTATCTCTCCATCTGGGGGCTAACATCTCATAACAAAACTTTTCACATCAAACCAAATTAAGGGCTTTAATCTATCACCCTAAAGTCCTCTAATTCTACACTTCTTAAACTTGCATATCTCCCTATTTATTTGCACTCAACCATATGGACTACATTCTCACCCATATAATCTCATGTGATTTTTACCAATAGTTGACCGAGACAATACCGCATTGGTTCTTACATGTTCTCACAACATATTTTAACACGTGTTGACTGGAGCTATACGTAAATGAAGATCAAAGTAAAATCATTACAATATATCTAACTCTACTAATTTCTATATCCTACACATGCATACTAATTTATTGTAAGAGGGAAGAGTAAAGAAAACTACTCGCTACATATGGAGAAACAACAAGAACTTTTCATTGAACAAGTCTTTGACACCACACATACAAAGTACTAGATTCAAATAAAAATAAAATGAAAATACTTATCTATGACGAAAATCAAACTCTCCCTACATAGCAAAGCAATCTCCTTACACTTTTCCCCCAAGAACAAAGAAGAAATTCTCACACTCTCTCTTTCTCCTCACCTTGTTGCCCCACTCCCGAGGCTCACGCCTGCTCTTCTTCTTGGCATTCTTCTCCTCTTCTAATAGTTCCCGTCCCTTCTCTCAATCTTCTTCTTCAAGAGTTTCCAAACCTTAATTATAATTTTTCAAGAGATGCTTAAGTGTCTCTTCAAAAAGAGTCCACATTCAATGAATCATCTAAAGGGTTCCTTAAGTGCCTTTTCACTCCAAGAGACACATCCCTTCCATAATAACTCCTTCTAACCAAACCAAAATCTGCTAGAAAGTTTATTTTATCATTTACAATGAATTCCCCATGAAATACGCTTCGTAACGCTTCGAAAATCATCCAAATTCGACGTTTCTACAAGAAGTTAAGCCAAAAAAACATCACCAACCGTCACTGGCGGATATGCGCCGACTGTTTGGCGCATAGGCAGCGGCTAAGCGCCAACTAGGTGGTGCTTAAGCGCCAGAAATAGGTACAAATGTGTCTGGTTCGGTCCCGTTTGCTCGGTATGCTCGGGGTTCGACCCGTTTGCTCGATATGCTCCGCTTGGTCTCGTTCGAGGAGAACTTCCCCGCTAACTCAACTCGAGGATGAGCCCGTCCAAGTAAGGATTTGTGTCACTCTAATGCTAACCGCATTAACATTTTTTACTAGCTTCACTCGTTTATTTTTCTAGCGAGTATGAAACATTTGGAGCAATGGAGGGTCCGTTGAACGATGTTATCGACTTTCTCACCGACTGAAAGCGAGTTCGAAAATTAAAATCGAACGATTAACTTTCCATTATCCATGATTTCTAATGCCACCGCTAAGGCATGACATTATTTCATTTGTTCGACTCTCGCTACCTACCTATCATCATAGTGAAGTCTCAAGAGATAGAGCCGTTTTGAATTTCGTATTCGTAATCGTAAGCATTAATGTGGGGAGAATAATCTATAAAAACATTATGGCTACTACAAAGAGTGAGACAAGTGGATATTTAGGGCATCCTGGCCTCATCTATGCACTTTATCAATTATCTCGATTTGAAGCGAGAGATGATGAGGAATGGGTGTATCCGGTGAAACCCATTAGTAAAGCGAATATAAAGACTTATGAACTCTACGAGGAACGGAGATCAGGAGTGGAGTAAAAGCACCTTCTTACCGCAGAGACACCCTTCTTACCAGCTGCAGCGACCCTCCCCGCCTCTGGGCCCCCTACCTTATACGATCCGATGAATGCCCCGTGCATAGGAAAGTTTTGAACAATTAGATGAAAAATTAGAAAGAATCGATCACAAGATCGATGGTTAGAGAGGATGACACATCACGATAAATGGTACCTTCGAGACACTCGCTTTCGAGATGACATATTATGATGCTCATGCCGATACTACAGAGGAGAGCCCTCGATGTGACTCTTCCTGCACGCCCCCCGCATACTCGCATCGCCCCATCCTCCCGCCGACCCGTGGGTGACGAGGAAATCGTAATGGAATTTCGACGAGATATGCGGTGATGTAGATGCGATGTGATGTATTTTGTTCGTTTTAACTTTCATAGTTCGTACTTTGATTTTTATTGTATTCTATGGACTATGCTTATTTCGGATGTTTGATTTGGCAATTTCCATTTTCATTCTGATACTGTGATATTTGTGATACTAATCGTAATCGCGAACCGTTAAGTTCAAAAATAAGAAACGTTTGTTCTATTTTGCGAAATACATCTATTCCATAGTATAGTTATTGTTTTTGCTTGATGTTTAGTTTTATATACTTGTTTTAAAATTTCATTACCCCAAAGAAATTTTATAAACTCGTTATGTGTGTAGAAATGTTTTCAAATACTACAAAATACCAAATTAGAAATTGCGAGAAGAATCCGCAAATCTCCTGTGACAAAAATGCCTAAAGTGCAAAGGTATGAAGTTTATATTTAGAATTTTTTCTTTCCACCATGTACTATTTCTGGCTTTTCATAGAAAATTTAAGTTTTGGGGAGGGGAGACAAATTTTAACTATTATATGTTTCATTAACTTATTTTAAAATTATAATATGATTTTTGTGATAAAAATTCTAATTCTATAACTAGCGTTTAGATTTTATCTAAAATATTATAGAAAATTCAAAGAAATATTTTTGGTAATGAAAATCATTGTAGTTAAGATATTTAAGATAATGATATAATTATGCTTAACTATTTAAAGTAAAAAATTATATTTCTCAAATATTAAGAATCTTAGGAATTTAGTCATAAAGAAAAGATTGGGATTCAATAATCTAAAACTATGAAGTACATATAAGGTAAAGAATGTTTGAAAGCCTCAAATTTAGAAAAGAAGAGTGAAGTTCAAAATTATTAACAGTTATCCAAGATATAGTGTAATCTTCACTGAAAAAAGAAAAGAGAAAAGAAAGAAAAGAAAATGATTGAAAAACAATCCCTGAAATGAAAAGAAAAAGAAAAAAAAAGTAAGTGAGGAGAAGCTTGAGGAGATGCCTTATAAAAAATTGGCTTCACTTGGATTAACCTAAAGGGAAAATTAAAAACATTTCTGAACTTATATTTATGACTAGTTTCTTACTTCGTAGTTTTCATGAATTTCCCTATCTTCCGAATATTCTAAGTGAATTCATATTGCAACATATATTCATTCTTGAAATAAATGGAAGACTAGAACTCTTAGACTCGATGACTAGATAGCCTTATACCTGCGTAACTAATCTAATTACTTAAAAAATTTCTAAGAATTTGCTATAATATTTATTTAAATCAAAATTATGGTATTTCTAAATTAAAACTTTATCACAACGAATCATAACTTTTACGTAAGACTTCAAAGATTACTTGAGGACAAGTAATGGTTAAAGTTTGAGGGATTTTGACCCAAGGAAAAAAGGTTAAGATTTTCATGCTTATTTTATACTGATTTTGATGATATTACACTTTAAAGAAGGCCATTTTTGGTGTTTTTCTGCAGGAATGAAGATTTAAGGATAAAGGAGCGAAAATATGCAAAAAGGAGCGAATTTGGAACAAAAAGGACTAAAAGCAAAGAGGTCGATGGCGCCGACGGCGTGATTTTCTCGAGAGTTCAGAATTAATTCCAAGGGAGGCCGCCGACAACGGAGGTTGAGGCTACCGACGGTGAGGTCAGTTTAAGGCTCTATTTCTAGAAGGCCACACGGCGGACTCGGCGGTTCTTTCACAATATACGTCAAATCTAGATGATTTTCATGATGCCTGAAACCCTCTCGGCACTCTTCAACAACTTTTAAGAAAAACTACAGCCGAAAGTTTGTCTTTCAGAGTTCTCTAAATGTTACTAAGAATATGCAAAGGTACTATTAGAGATTTCATAAAGCTACTTAGTGTTCTAAAGTGTCCACCAAGGTCCATCATATACAAGTGTTAATTAGTAAGTTCAAATAAGAGATTATGAGGAATTTCTAAGGATGTTAAGAGTAGAAGGGCGGAGAGATTCCTTCGCATTATCATTTCAAGGAGAATTCCGTGTAATCGTAAAGAAGGAAGAGATTCGAGGAACTTCAAGGAGTTCGTTGGGGAGGAATTTGAGATAAGTAGCTATTTATTTAGTTTGTAATACTTTACATGTATATATGAAAATCCAAGTTTTATTCCATCCTCTCCATGAATTCTGAGTATTTGTTCTGTCTTTCTCCTTGTTTTGATATTTTTGTGAAATAATATATTAAACTAGTGTGCCATAAAAGTTTAAAGAAGTTGTGATATTCTTTACTTAATTCTTAATTTACTTTCAATCTGGATAATTGAATAGGTAAAATCTGTTGAGTTTGACAACTATAGTTAAGATTACATTCAAGAATTAGGGAGGTCAAAGTCCTTGGAAGGAGGGTGCAAATAAATAGGCAAATAAAATTCATTGGGCGTAGAAGTGGATATTTTAGAGTGACAGGCTAAAATCATCAATTCGGTCCTATCATTTGGGTGTTGAAGTGTAGATGTTAGCCCTCAGGCGAGGGGAACGTGGGAGCTCTAAAGTGAGAGCCGGTATCCTCCCAGCCTAGCCGCAGATTCAATAACCAAGCATAGGATTAGTCAATGTTCTTTATGCCTGGACCAAAGGTAAAGAATAGGTATGCTCCTATTTGGCACAACACCATTTAAAACTAATTCTAATTATCTATTCACTTAAATATCCTAACAAAAGAGAAAGATTCTTGCTTATATATTTGAACTTTACTTTAGTAGACTTAGTTATCTGTTAGTATAACTAGTTTAATTAAAAACTTAATATTACTATCGATTGCATATTAGTGACGTATAGGCAATTTCAATTTATTTGTGATTCTGAATTGAGTTCTATAATCCTAGTATGTAGCCTCTAAAATATTCCCTATGGGATCGATATCCAGGGCTCCACTAGAGCTTTGTATTACTTGAGCGATATGTATACTAGCGTTAAAGGGTAACTCTGCGATTAAAAGAATATATTATATACTTGGTACTAAAATAATTAAAATTACGGTAAGTGTCCTCCGCGAGAAGTTTGTGCTTGTGTGAAAAAACCCCCAAGTCATCTATCTTCCTTAAGATTGCAACAACTTTATTTGACATCGCAAAAGCATCATTTTCATGAATGTTGGCTACCTTTTTAGGATTTAACCTTTCAGATGGCCATTAAGAATTAATAGTAGTCGTTTCTTCAATTAAAGCATAAGCATCAACAAACTATTTAGACATCAATGAACCACCAGCAGCGACATCGATAATAGATCTAACATATCCTTCTAATCTATTGTAAAAAGTTTGGATTATTAACCAATTTGGTATCGAATGATGTAGACACTTACCTAGAAGATCTTTAAATCGTTCTCATGCTTCATAAATAGATTCCCTTTCAAACTGACAAAAATAATGTAATATCATTTCTAAGCTTCGCAGTATTTGATGATGGAAAATTTTTATAAAGGAATTTCTGTACTAGATCACTCTAAGTTCTGATAGATCAAGGTGCTGATGAATTTAACCATATCTTAGCCTTATCCCTCGTGAGAAAGGAAAGGATCTATGTCTTATAGCATCATCCAAAATTCTTTTGTACTTAAAAGTAACACACAATTCTAGAAAATTGGCAAGATGTAAACTAGGATCTTTAGTTGGTGCTCCCCTAAACAGATTATTAGATATCATCTGGATAATAACAAGTTTAAGTTCAAATGAATTAGCAATTACAACAGGGGGTTGAATACTACCATGAAATTCATCCACTGTAGGGTTAGCATAATCTCTTAATGGTCTAAATTCTTGAAGGATGTTAACATTTTGATTTTCTTGATTCGCCATTTTTTGAATATTTTTATCTTTTTCAGTATTTTTAATTTTTTTAATTTTTTGATAGTTCTTTCTAATTCAAAATTGTAAAGCACAAGTCCTTCAGTACACGAACTACGCTTTTATAATAAATTAATATAAAGTAAAATACACTAACAAAAGTAAGGAAAAATTAAAAAAATTTAATTTTCTTAATTTTATTTAAAAGAAATTTTAATTAATTTCTCCGACAACGGCGCCAAAACTTGATCCCCGAATATTTATGCTTACATTTTCACTTTATATTTCTTTTCAATGTTAATATCTCTTTCTTTGCAATGACACCAAAAACTTGATTCCGAAGTAAATAATAAATATATTTTAATTATTTTATAATATGAGATTCTACACAAGTATACGTATCGTTTATCAAGTAATATAAGACTTTCAGATTAAGCCCCGAGATATCGAACCCATAGGGAAATTTCTAAAACTTCAAAGAAATAAGAAAAATAACTTTTTACTTTTTAAATTGATTTTGTAAAGTATGTTTTAAAATAGAAAGTTTGAAAACTGTTTTTGAAATTTTCTTTTAAGAAAAAGTGAAGCAAGCTAACAAGACTCTAAAAAAATGATATGAAAACAAGGAGAATAAAATAACTTTTTCCACTTTCATGAATCGATAATAATTATGAAATTTTGTTGTGGAAGTATCAAAATGTGTTGTGTAAAATAGGAGAAATTATATTCATTACCCTTACTTGGCTCTTTATAGAACATTGGTTAATTTGAAGCTTTGAAATTTTGTAAATGGGTTAGGCAGGCAAGATACTAGCTCTCACTCTAGAGTTCCCTCTTTTCCCTCCATATGGGGGCAAACATCTCATAACAAAAATATTCACCTCAAACCAAATTAGGTGGCTTTAGCCTGTCACTCTAATGTCCTCTAATTTTACTCCCCAATAAAAGCATATCTCCCTATTTATTTGCACTCAAATATATAGACTACAATTCTCACCCATATAAATACATGTGATTTACTCTAATTGTTGATTGAGAATATACCGCATTGGTTCTTACATGATCTCACAACAAATTTTAACATCCTAATTTGCCAAATCAAGAAGTAAATGAAGTGCAAGGTAGTGGAATCATCACAACTTCTTCCAACCTTAAACATTTGTACTTTACACAACGTCCTTCCATAATTTAATTACTTCTTCAAATGAAAGGGAAATGATAAATAAAACTGCTCAGAACTCATGGAGAAAACACAAACATAACTTGATTTGAAAGAAGAAAATATAGTGAAAACACACTAAGTCTTACTTAAAAACCAAATGTAAAAACAAAGATAAAAACTTATCTGAAAATCCTCTCCACAAGACTCAGAAAGTTCCTCTGAATCTTTTGCTTTCCACTAGATAACTCCTTCGAGATTGGTGCCCAACTCTAAGGATTGAATCTCCAAAATTCTAATACAAACTATGATAAGTTAAAGTAGAAGAGTAAAGAAAATTTGGCGAGAAGAAGACTCTCTTCCTTCCTCTTTCCCTGGAAACAACTTCAAGCTTTTCTCTAACTTCTCCCACCAAAAGTTTTCTTCAAAACTCTTTTCTTTGGTGTGGCACCCTCTCTTGGGTGTGGTGCCCCCTTTTGATCTTTAAGCCTTCATTTTTAATAATTCTCCAAAAGGTGTTTTGGTCTCTGTTCAAATTATGTCCAAATTCAATGAATCTACTAAGAGATGCATCCATCCATTCAAAATTTAAATGAACTTTGGCGCTGATGGTAAGTCAATGAAGTTTAAAAAAAAGATGCTTAAAAAATCCCTTTAAATTTGCGCCAAAATTAATTAAAATTCATCACTTTAACTATGACACTTATGGACAGCCACCCGGCCCATAGGCGCTAGGGCCAAATTTGTACTTCTTCCAATTTTTGCTCCAAATTTGATCTTTTTTTTGTTCCATTCATCACAATCACTAATTTTCATAATACCTGCAATAAAAACATAAAATACCTTCCATTAAAGTACAATATCATCAAACTAGGTATAACAATGTGCTTACAAATACTATATATTTTAGGTGTATCAACTCCCGCTTAGGTGATCGCAACGGCTCGCGCCTGAATGAAGTGTGGTATTCACTAGTTAGGTGAAATCTTAGCCCTCCCATTTCATTATGTTTCTCAATGGATTTTAACCTCACAAGTATCCAATTTGCAAAGTAAATGAAGAATCAGTGACAATACCATCACAATTTTTAAGAGTAAAAAAATGTATTTAAATCACACTCATCCCACAAGATTAATTCCCATATTCAAGGAGAAACAAAAAGAAATACTTAGAATTCATAGAGATTAAACAAAAACACATGATTTGCACTGAATCCAAGTCTTACAATAAAAACTTAAACACAAATACAAAACTTCTCCCCAAGCAAATTTCTAGAGTTTCATTCCAGCAATCTCCAAACTTTTACACAAAAATTACTCAAACACCCTCACACACACTAAAAATAACACTAAAAATCTCACTACAAAGTCCCTAAAAGTCTATCTGCTTCTCTATATTTGGCTAAAATGTTTTCCATTTAATAGATCTCTGAAAATAACAAAGGTTTGCTTCGAAAATCCTTTCAAAATTTGGTCAAATTCATTGAATATTCTAGAAAGTTAGATACTGGCGCTATAGCGCCCGGATGCAGCTCTATAGCGCCGAATTCGTCTGTAGGGTGGCTCTTTGGCACCAACGGTGGCGCTATAGCGCTACATAAAGTAGTCAAATTTTGCTCCATTTTCTCTTACTTTCTCTAAATTTCGATTCCATTTACCTGAAACAAAAAACATGCAAAATAGCTTCCTTTAAATTGTAATATAAAAAAATGCACATAAAATACTTATAGAAACTACACTAAAAACAAGTAATTTTTAGTTGGATCACTACCATCCTTCACAATTTTCTTTATTATTGAGGTCATAGGGTCCACTTCATCATGCTTCAAAATGCCTGGAGGATTCCCCTCCTTATCCCATGCAAAATTGTAGCAACATCCACACTAGATGGTGATTCTACCTTTTCCTCTCATCCATTTTTGTAGCTCTAAGTACATCCTATTCATTAGGAGGCCTGCTCAACAATTGTCCTTTAAATAAAACACACAATCTAGTATCTTCCTTTTGTCACTCTCTAAAATTACTTTGGTGTGTAACTCGAGTCCTTCCAAGATGTTGACAATCTTTTCCATGAATCTCGAAAAAATGCTTAAATCCTTATTTTCGGACACCTTGTATCTTCTCTAGCTCTTACCTGGGAACAATCTGTGATCGTTGAGACTTTTATTTTGGCTCATCCATAGAAACAATCAGTGATTGTCGAGGCTCGATGAATTGTGGTGTGTATGGCTCTATATTCAAGTGCTCTTTGCTTATAAGCACCCTGAAGCTATTGTGTACTCCTCTAATGTCTCATAACGTTACATATGAAGAAAATTACATTCTGGGGACTCCATGAATGATCTGGTTGGTGCATAATCTAATGAAATTTTTCTCACTATGTCGGCGTTGCATCTCAGACATCCTAAACAAAGCTTCTAATGTGGAATATCCGGTAGAGCAGGCCCCATTGTAACCTCAGGCTCACCCTCTCTGGTTGGAGGACTGGTAGAAATCTCCTCCAGTGGTTGAACATGAATGTGCTCCATGGTAACTGCAGCTGTCTTCCTTGTCTATCTCTTCTCAAAATGATCCAAGACTCTGTGCATGCGACTGTTAGCATTCCGGCGTTGTGTGCATCTTAGTGGTGCTTTATGCTCATGCAAAATCTATGGGGATTTCTATGAAGAGGCACTGAATAGATCCCCTGTCGGTGTCATGACCATCAACTGTTTCTGCTTAACCCTTTTTATAAGGTCAAGAGTGCCTGAAAAGTTTAATGCCTTCTTCCTCTTAGTTGATGTTTCTTCTATAGTTCTGATCTTGATTACTGATTTTAATCCATCCATCTCCTTCTAAATGACTATGTACATTAGGAGGCACTCATACTTCACACCAACTTGTCCATAATCCAAGTTAAACTTTATTATGACACCACGTGCCACTTTCTTTTAATCGAATGCAAGGTTCAAGCTGTCGTAAAAAAGAAATCAACTTCAGACTCGACATTTTCCTTCAGATGACAGAATAAACGTTAGTGCGCTGAAATTCAAACGAATAAGAACAATAGGAATTTATTATTAAGTGAATTTTAGCTGATATGTATGCACTTCATCTTATTTAATTCAACAAAATTTAAAATTTAGCAAAATTTGAATTTCACATATTTTAATTTATAAAAAATGTTAATTGCTACAAATTTTTTTGGGCTAGTCACAGACACTAGCCATATGGCTATTTCTTGGAACAAGTATTGTCCTCAAAGTTATCCTTTAAAATGTCATGTTGCATAGTATTTCTTTAAATATCATACATTAATCGAAAACATGGGCCTTTCAGTTGGTAATCTACTAACTGGTATGATCCTCAAGAGTAAACATTTTCTGTCATGAACGGGCCCTCTCAAGTTGGCTCAAACTTTCCACCCATCTTGCACTGTTCATGAATATGTCTTCTGAGAATAAGAATGATGTCACCAACTTTGAACATTGATGCACCAAAAATATATTGGATTTTTCATATATATTTTGTACTCATTTATTATGATATTTCACTTTAAAGGATGATATTTTTCATGTGTTTCTGCAGGTATGATAATTTTAGTCAATTAGTGCAAAAAGAGGCAAAAAAGAAACAAATTTGGAGTTAAAAAGGGAAAAAACTAGAAAACTGAGTTCGACATCAGAATGGGCACCGACGACACTTTTTCTTGAGAGTTCAGAATAATTAGTGCAATAGGACGCCAACGGCGCCCAATGTTTGTGGAGGCAAGATTGAATGTATTTGGATAACTTTTGAAGGGATTTTTGAGGCATCTCTTGGGGAAATCATCCCTAGACTTATTTAACATGAATTTGGTGCCATAATTTAAAGAGAAGAGGTGGTGCGTGTGAAGTTAATTAGTGTGTGTGTTAAGAGGAAGTGTTTTTATAGAGTTTAGAGTTTTGGGTTTGGTGTAAAAGTGTTGTTTTGTGAGGGATTCTTCTCAAAAGAGTTGTAGGAGGAGAGGGAAAGTGAGAGATTGCTTCTTCTCTACTATTCTAAGAGAGAATTATGTGTTGTTATGAAGAGAGAAGGAGATTCAAAGGAACTTCAAGGGATTTTCTTGGGGAAGAAATTGAGATAAGTTGTATTTACTTCTTATTATTTATACTTTGCATTTATATATAAAATATTTGTTTTGTCGTATCTTCCTTTTGAATTCTAAGTAAATTTCTTCATCTTTCTCTTTGCAATGATATATGTTGAAGTGATGGTTTAGATTGAATGTGCCATATGAATGCTAAGAAATTATGATGATTTTTTACTTGACACTTCATTTACTTTTCGATCTAGCAAAATTGAATTGTTAAAATATATTATGAAATATACAATCCAAAAGGACTATGATTTCTACAGCAAAAATGAAGATTACATTCAATGTCCATGAATGTGTGATGTAGTTTATGGGGTTTGAGAGCAAATAAATAGGGAAATTTGGTTTATTGGGCGTATAATTGGAGATTTTAGGGTGATAGACTAAAATCCCCAATTTGGTCCTAGTGTTTGAAAACCAAAGCGAGATTTAGCCTTCAGACGAAGGGAAGTGGGAGATTTGGAATTAAAATAAAGATCCAAAAAAAGTAGCTAGTGTTCATGTTTGTGATGCACTATCAAAGTTGGCTTCTCAAATTGTTGTGATTTCAAAGAAAATAGATCAATTCAAAATAAAGTATTATCAAATTCCTTCGGTGTTAGAGGAAAATTCATTAGGACAAATAGTAGATTCTTTATAATCTTATGAGACATTGAATGCTATAAATAATAGACCCAACCATCCTTATTCTGATTATTATAATCCCGGTTGGAAACACCACCCAAACTTAAGTTGTAATAATAACACTGCTACTGTTAATCCACAGTGGGGGAACAATTCTTATGAACCCATTAGGAAATTCGAACAACTAAGGAAACAATAATTATAGACATTCTTTTCCTCCAGGTTTAAATAGTAACCCACAATTTAAGGATAAGAGCTTGTCTATGGAAGAATTGATATTAAACATAGGTAATTAATTACAAAGTCAAGGGAACTGCTATTAAAAATTTTGAAAATCAATTAGGATATATATTAGTTCACTTAGTTATAGACATTCAGGAACATTCCCGAGTAATGTTGAAATTAACCCAAAGAATTAAAATAAAAAACAAAATAAAGCAATATAGTTAATAATTCGAAAAGAATTAGAATCAAGAGTGCAAACAGATGTTGAAGTTGAAAAAGAGAATGTAGAAACTGAGAAAGGAAATGATAATATATATTTAGATTTAGAATATCCGCTTAAACCAATGGAAATTACAGTAGAAAGACCACCACATTTGTTTCCTCAAAGATTGAAATAACAAAAGAGAGATAAAAAACTCTCAAAATTCACAAAACTTCTTAAAAAATTAGCAGTAAACATTCCATTCGTTGAAACCTTAGAACAAATGTCTAATTATGTGAAGTTTATGAAGGATATACTAAATACGAAAAGGAAGTTTACAGATAATGAGAATGTTGCACTCAGTGAAGATTTAGTGCAATTATTCAGAAAAAGCTTCCTGAAAAACACAAAGACCCTGATAGCATTATGCTATTAGATAAAAAAATTTTTAGAGAAAAAACTATACGTTGTGCTATTAGAGAAAATTTTTTTAGAAGAACCTTATGTGATATGGCAGCCAATATTAATCTCATGCTGTCGCCTAACAGAAATTGTCGGCGAATTTTTAATTTAATTTAAATAAATAATTTGAAAATTTGTATTTGATTTTTGAAAATAATTTTAAATTTGAATATTTTAAGATATGAAATCAAACCGATCTCACATCCCAAATAATTTATATAAACGAGCGCCGCACTACTGAAACAGTGTATCTATCCCGAAGAATAGACACACTGCTTGACAATGGGGCTCGATTAGATAAACTAGAAAGGTTTGTGACATCCGTTTGGTCCGTGAACCAATTTTATAAGCCGACAAATTCCCCGCTTAATATGAAAGCATCAAACAGGGTTTATATTACACGGGTTCTTTAAATTCCCTATAAGAGCAAGCCCCATAGTTAATTACATCCTAAGTGACGGGAATCACCTAAGAAAACTCTCGATAATAATCAGTAGTTCTGCTCTCAAGAATTTCAAAGTTTAATCTTTCAAAGGATTGAATTTTGGAATTTCAATAGGGAATGGATCAAATTTGGAAGATTTTATTTTGGGATTTCAAAGGAAGAAAAGTAGGAGAAATCACAGATTCGAAGCGAACTTCGGTAATTTCCCAACTATCCTATTGTTTGGCTCGGATTTAGGAAAGTCCTAATGTTTATTTAGTATTTCAATCTTGCCAATTTTAATTAATTAGGACTTATATTTATATGATAGAATCACACAAATAGGCTTGAAGTTATGAGGGTTTATGTCGTACCGAACGACTACCTTCGTACCGAATGACTACCTCGGAATCCTAAGTCCGGTTAGGGCTTAATTTGCAATACAAATGCCTAACAAAAGGTTGAGGATTTATGTTGCACTAGGCAAACTACCTCGAAGTCCTATGGCTTTGTTGTTTAGTTCTAAGAATGTTTAGCTGATGTAGAGTTGTTTTGCTGACGAAGATGGCCATGCTGCCCACCGTGCTCCAAGCTCCTTGTTGTTGCAGAGGTTTAGTTATAGAAGTCATAAATTAGGAGATGAGAAAAGTGTTTTGGTTTAGAGAAAATCATAATTTCCAAGTGTTTTTGGGTTTTGATTTAAAAAAATCTTAAAGTTGATTATAACGACATCGGTTAAGATCCCACGGTTCCATCCTTCCGGCATCGTTATTTTTATCGGATTCACTTAGTCCAGATGAATTTGCTAAACTCAGCTGAATGAGTTCCACACTTTCATTTAGGCCAGTGGGAAATCCCGTTAGCAACACGTAGGTTACATCATCCGAGGTATTCCCGATCATCCAACGGGACGTTTTAATTTAGTTGTAATTGTAGTTTTGTGTTACGTTTGTGATTAAATTTTGAGTTGTTTTATATTTTGAAATGTTGTGGCGGTGAATTTTATCTTGCAATGGCTTTTAATTTAGTTTTGGTTTCGGTTTTAGGGACTATCCTAAAGGTGTGGGTTTTCATGCAACGAGTTGTTTATCATGCGAGAAAAGTAAGTGCGATGCAATTAAAGAAATTGCAATAATGTAAATTGCAATAAAATAAAAGCGTACTCGGAGAGTCTTCCCGTCATCCCAATGTTGCACTTAAAACGCAATCAGAATATTTAAGCGAGGTTCCTAGGTAAAGCTAAGGGAAGGGTTATGGTTTTCTACCAAGTTCCTAATCCTATAGTTAGTCATTTCCTATGACGTCTAGGTTCTTGTGTTTTGGTTTGAGGACGATTTTCTTCATCAAAGAATAATTAAGTTCAATTATTCTTATGAGTATACTATCATATTGAGGAAGTGCTTAAGAAGAATCTTAAACATCTTTTCAATATTGATAGGATTGTTTTAAGTCCAAATGAATTTAATCATACAAATGAATTAATCGTTCGGGAATTTCAAGTTTTGTTATCTTGTTCAGTGAACTAGGACATTTGAATATCCTATAAGTGAAGTAGCATTTCATTTAACGTTCTGTTTAGGATTTATGATAACCAAAGCTCTCGAGGGCAAATTGGTGTTCAAATGGTTTATGATTTAGTTTAACCTCAATTAACGGGTTTAAATTTGGAATAGTGTTCAAGTTGCTTTATATTTAATTTCTTTATGTCTTAGGTAATGTTATTTAATTTAATTTAATTTAACTTTAATTTAATTTAATTTGGTTTAGTTTTAATTTTAATTTAATTTTGATTTTTTAATTTTAATTTTAATTTTAATTTTAATTTTAATTTTAATTTAATTTTAGTTTTATTTGATTTTATTTTATTTTAATTTAATTTAATTTAATTTAATTTAATATGTTTTAATTTAATTTAATTTAATTTAATTTAATTTAATTTATTTGATTTAATTTAATTTAATTTATTTAATTTGTTTGATTTAATTTAATTTAATTTTTAATTTAATTTTATTTTTAATTTTAGTTTAATTGAAAATCTAAAAAGGGTTTAATAATTTAACCTTAATTTAATTTAATGATTAAGTCCTTTAACATTTTAAAGCTTAAATTTGAATTATCATTTTAATTAGGAATTAAATATTATTGAGATGATTAATTTAGGGATTTTTAAATTAAAGAATAAATCTCTTCCTAATAATATCCCTATTTAATAATTCCAATTTTATTATTCTTCCAAATTTAATCAATTATTTAATTAAGGTTTATTTCAATTATTTTAAATTATTTAGTATGTTTCTACCCTTTAATTATTTAAATTTCAATCATCCAAATCAGATTAAGATCAAATATTTTACTTGTTAATTTTATTAAACCTAA
This sequence comes from Papilionanthe hookeriana x Papilionanthe teres, assembly GCA_022702705.1. Taxonomy (NCBI): domain Eukaryota; kingdom Viridiplantae; phylum Streptophyta; class Magnoliopsida; order Asparagales; family Orchidaceae; genus Papilionanthe; species Papilionanthe hookeriana x Papilionanthe teres. The sequence goes on from CM040427.1 coordinate 117,927,040, forward strand.
AGTTTTAATTAAGGGTTAAAATTTTAATTATCATTTTGTCCTTCAAGCTTAATAATTTCATAACTCACTAAATTGAGCTTAAATAAACTTGAAATTTTTATGTGACTTCACTCATATGCCAATAAAGACATGAGAGGAGAAAATGTGATTTTTCTGTATTTAATTTATTTATGTAATTATTTTTGGTAGAAAATAGGGATTTCCAAAGAAATTTTAATAACATGACCAAGGGAGAGTTTCTGTCCTTAAGAAAATTATGGGACATTCTTAATGACTAGAGGACCACTTGGAACAATTTTGGTGATTTTTTGAATTATATTATTTTTATTATAATTATTTTAGGTTTTGGAGTATTAATTAATTTAAAAATAAAATAAAGGTTGAAAAATGAAATTTATATTTTTCCAAAATCTCTCTGATATCAAGGAAATCAGAGAATCAATTTTTACAATTTTCTGATTTTTCTTTGATTTATTAGAATTATTTTAATGAGAATGCTAGAAAATACATTTTTTTAATTTTAAAATTACCCTAGGGCTTTAAAATTTAATATCTCATTAAATAGACCTAAGAAAAAATATGGGATTTGTTCCTAAGTGATTAAAATTCAAAATGTGACATTTTGGTGAATTTTATTATTTTTGTGATTTTTATTATTTTTTAATTATTAAAATATTCAATTAATGCCAAAAAATCAACTTTTTTAGAAAATTGAAATTTTAATTTTCTTAAATTCCCCTAATATCAGAGAGGCTCCAAAACCAATTTGGTGAATTTTTTGAAAAGTATTTTGAAAGTTATGAATTTTTAAAGTTTAATTTGGCTAAATGGCTTAATCAACCCATTTAGTAGGGCTAACCAAGTCCAATTCACTTCAAATTTTTATGGTGGGTTCCTCTGATCCTAAAGGTCAGTAGAGAATTGATTTCAAGTCAATTTGATGTATGGTTAACTCTAATTAATTAAGGAGCTATTTTGGGAGTTTAAGCCAATTAGGGTTATTCTAAGTGAACTAATCCAAAATCTATTTTTCCTAGGGTCCTCTGGTCATAAGAGACATCGCCAAATTTTCCTAGAATTTATTTCATAACATGCTAATTATTGGATTTAAAATACTCAAAACAGTAACATGAATTTGAAAAATCAATAACTTCTCATAGGGATGGCCTCTGACTTTGGAAAATTTAGGGAATGTTCCCAAATTCAGAGGCTTCAAAAGCCCTATGGTCTCATGCCATGGTGAATTTCCTATATGCATGAAGAATTTAAATAATGCAGAAGGAAAATAAATCATTAAAAAAAAATACTTAATGAAATTAAATGATTTCTTTTCCACATTATTCTCTTCTGTTCACTGAGAAAGAGGGTATTTTTATTTTATTTTTCTGATTTTTCTACACAAAGTTATGCATTTTTGAAGTTTAGGGAATTAAATAAATCAAAAAATACCCTAATTTTCTATTTATCCACGCGGCGCCGCGTCAACCTCGGCAGCTCTGAAACGCCACGTGGCGCTCTCCGATTCGACGCCGCCATCTGACTCGGCGCTCTGGGGGCCCACTGTGTCGTTCCATCTCCTGATCCGGTGCGATCCTGGCCATCCGTCCGCGTGTGTATTAAATGAACGACATCTATTCATCGTCCCCAAGCCTCCTCACCCGAGAGCCGTCCACACTAAATCCCTAATATCTCACTCAATACTCAATTGATTTTCGTGTTCTTGTGCTCTATGGATTCGTCTTGAAGAGACGAACACATCTATACAGTGATCATGCATTGAAATTAAAGCATTTGAAATGGAGAATCTCCAGAATCTCGGGATGAAGAATTAGCTCATACCTTTGCTCGGAGAAGTGTGGCTTCAAGGCGAGGGTTGTGTCACCTTCGATTGGATCCCAGCGAAGCTCCGAGATGAAGTCTCCGGTGCGGTGAATTGCCTAGCTATGAAAGTCACCACGGCCGATCACAAAGCTTGGAGGGTCGGAGCAACTGGGTGGCCTCGGAGATGGGGCTTTCGGTGGGAAACTTCTCCTCTTGGTCCAGGTGAAGGTGTAGGACCGATCGATTTGAGGATTGGCTCACTGTGGCAAAGTGTGCTAGTTTTTGGTGAAATTTTAGTTGAGAAATTGGATTCTGTTGGTGGGGATTAGGGCAAATTGACACTGGGGATCAACTGCTCTAAGTATGGAGTAGGGTTTGGAACAATTTTGGTAGAGTTTCGGCAAGGTTTGTGCAACTCTCTTCTCATGGCTGTGAGGGGGTCGGGTTTAAATAGAGGTGGTTGGAGGGCCTCACGGGGATGGCCGAGGTTGGGATCGAGTAGCTCGCGGGCATGGGAAGAACGACCATGGTGGCCATTGGGCATGGGGCAACTCAGCAAGGTGTAATTCCAAAGTTTAGCTCCTCCCATGGTCTCGGCCATGGTGTTTTCCGGCGACCCAGGTGGTTGGCCGGCAGGCATGGGTCACCCTCAGGTCCAAGTGGGTCAGGGCTGGAGGTTTGTGCAGTCAATTGGCCATGGACATGTGTAAAGGGTTTGAATCGAAAGGGTATGGGGAGAGGCTCATTTTGGGTCCAAATGGGTCGACCCACCATTTTGGGTTTGGTGCACCCTTCCATGGCTGATTTGGGCTGAGGGAGGATCGAGTGAATTAGCTAGAAAAGGGTAGAGAAGTCACCATCCATGAATATTTTGATTAATCATGGATTAAGGTGAAGCATTAAAAGGGTTAAAACCTTTTTAAGGGGGCTTAAAAGAGGCTCCTCCTTTTGCCATTAATGGCTTGATCACATGTCAAACCTTCCATGGCTTCATGTGGCTTGTCCATGGCTTGCATGGCTTGTCTTTGGCTTGGGGAAAAGCTTGGTCAATTTCATGAAAATGGATTTTAGAAATTTTGGTAATTTGATGGGAATTTGTATGAAGCTTGATTTGGAATGGTTTAATGATGATTTTGAAACTTAGGGGTGATATCGATTAAAGGTATGATGAAAAGAAATTGCCATGTGGGCTTTAGGGCCAATTTTGGGCTTTTGTATTTGGTGGAAATGGGCTTTTAGAATGGTTTAGGAAAGTGGGCCTTTAGGTTTGAAAACAAATTGGTGGATGTAAATTTTGCAAAGGATTGGATCCCATGAGTGTTGAATTTAGTTTAAGAATGTTTCATGAATGATTTGGAATAAACTTGAAGTGTTTGGGCTAGGTTTGGGTTGGATTTGGACCTCTTTGGTGAATGGGCCAATGTAGGTCAAATTGGGCTAACTTGGGCCAATGTTGGGCTAGGGTTGAAATTGATGTAAAATAAGTGTTGGGAAATGTTTATGGGAGTGTTTCAAAGAGGTTTTGGCCTTGGTTGGGCTTTGATTTTGGGGTTTGGGCTTATTTGGGTTAAGTTTGGGTTTAAGTCAAAATTGGGCCTTTTAGCTTTGGGTTGAATTTGAGTGGGGTTTGGGTCTAAATGTTGGGCAAATCATGTTAGTGTTTTGTTTGTAGGGATGTTAAGGAAGATTTAGAAAAGATTTGGGGTTAATTGGAGTTGAATTGGGTGGGTTTGGGTTAGGTTTGGGTCATGGGCCCAAATTGGGCTTTAAGGCCAAACTTCAACTTAGATTGAAGTTTTGTCAAAATTAATTTGAAGGGATTTGATTTGAAATGAAAATTGGAATTTTGTGGTTTTAGATGTAACATCTTCAACCTCAAAAAAAAATTGAATCGATTGGATTGAATCATTATAATGATGAGAGATCTCAGAGCAATGCGGTATTGGATGTAAAATCCTTAACCTCAAGAGTTTGATTTTGATGTATTTCATTGCAATAGGGAAAGAATCCTAAAGCAATGCAGTTTCAGATGTAAAATCCTCAACCGCAGGAATTTGATTTTTGATGTATTTCATTGCGATAGGGAAAGGATCCTAAAGCAATGCAGTCTCGGATGTAAAATTCTCAACTCCAAAAGTTTGATTTGATGTATTTCATTGCAATAGGGAAAGGATCCTAAAGCAATGCAGTCTCGGATGTAAAATCCTCAACCCCAAAAGTCTGATTTTGATGTATTTCATTGCGATAGGGAAAGGATCCTAAAGCAATGCAGTCTCGGATGTAAAATCCTCAACTCCAAAAAGTTTGAATTTGATGTATTTCATTGCGATAGGGAAAGGATCCTAAAGCAATGCAGTCTCGGATGTAAAATCCTCAACTCCAAAAAGTTTGAATTTAATGTATTTCATTGCGATAGGGAAAGGATCCTAAAGCAATGCTGTCTCGGATGTAAAATCCTCAACTCCAAAAAGTTTGAATTTGATGTATTTCATTGCGATAGGGAAAGGATCCTAAAGCGATGCGATCTCGGATGTAAAATCCTCAACCCCAGGAATTTGACTTTGATGTATTTCATTGCGATAGGGAAAGGACCCTAAAGCAATGCAGTATCGGATGTAAAATCCTCAACTCCAAAATGTTTGAATTTGATGTATTTCATTGCAATAGGGAAAGGATCCTAAAGCAATGTAGTCTCGGATGTAAAATCCTCAACTCCAAAAAGTTTGAATTTGATGTATTTCATTGCGATAGGGAAAGGATCCTAAAGCAATGCAGTCTCGGATGTAAAATCCTCAACTCCAAAAAGTTTGAATTTGATGTAGTCATTGACTTTGCAAAGATTTGTAGTGTTGATTTGACAAGTGTGGAATTTTGGTGTTTCGAGAATTTCATGAGAGTTGTGAAAGATTTTTTTTTGTTGAAAGAAATAGATTAGGAGGGAATATGTAGATGTCACATATCCCGTTCAAAAGAGTTGATCAGAAGTCACTGGTTTGGATTAGATATAATCCCTCGCCATCAGATTCGATCCGTGTCAATGGAATCAACCGCTTCCATCCCAGACAAGGGAGAGGGTAGAACGGATTGGATTTTAGAATTGGAAGGTTGAGTTTGAATTTTCGATTGAGATTTGATTTGGAATCTGTGTTCATTTTGTCTGTCCTTTAATGATTCAAATTTATTTTATCGTTTATTTAATGTTCATGTGAATTTGGTGTTCGTCATTTTTTAGATTTTTACGGAAAGTTTTCTTTTATTCCCCTTTTTTTATTTCTTTTCTGTTCTTTGTTCGAAGTTCATTTAACTTTAATGGTGTTTCCCAGTCAATTTGCACAAAAGAGGTGAAGGCCAAAAATGTGACATGGTCACTTTCATTCCAATCATGCTGAAGATACATCATACAACTCGATACGGAATACATCTCATACAATCCATGTAGACTCAAAATGGATCGTGTATGATCTTTGTCGATCCATCCAAAAAGGCATCCGTCAAAAATCCATGTACGAATAGTGAGGTACATGGTCAATAACATCACCTTCCAAGCCATCCTTGGTAAGGGTGTCGTATGGATGTACGTTGGAGGTGTGATATTTTCCATGTAACTCGCGGCTCGTAAGGCCGGAGGCTCTCTAGCTCCGGGTACGGCTGGAAGTGGTAAGGTGTCTTCCTGTCGTCCATCCTTCGAAAGTAGCCGAGATCCGCTTCACTGGTACTCACGGTATGCAATGTTTAGCGACATCTGCTCCGTTGCCCTTCGATATCATGACGGAACCTACCGGTAATGGTATCTTCACCGGCCCTCGGAACTCACCGGGCACTGCTATCCGGAGGTCGGATCCGAACATGATGTTACACTCATTCGGGAAAGAGGCTGTGCGAAAGGTCGACAAATTCGTGGTGATCTATGTGCGGGGGTATGCGATCACCCCTGCTTGTAAATGTTAATAATGCAGGCTATTGGGTATGCAATCTGCTGGCGGTACCCTCCATGTTATCAACCTCTTTACCATTCTCTTGATGACTAATGGCATTGGATCCACTTGGCCATGACGGAGTATCCCTGGTGGGTTTCCCTTCCTGTCTTCCGCAAAGTTGTAACAGCATCCGCATTGTATTGTAATTCTTCCTTTCACTGGCATCCATCTTCGGGGTTCTGAGTTGGTGTTTTCCCTTAGGCGGCCCGATCGGCCCATTCTTTTCAAATCCCGGATGCAATCCACGATTTGTTGTTATTCATATTCTGAGAATACTTCTGTATGTAGCTCGAGGCCTTCTAGTATATTGATCCTTCTGCCTCTGATTCTCTCGAAGTATTCAAAAGTTTTCTTTCGACATTCCGCATTCTTTTCGGCTCGTACTGCGGAATAATTTGCAAATGGCGGGGCTCAGTGACATATTGTGGGATATACGGCTCGATCCTTTCACGTTCTCCCGCATACCTCGGCTCCTCGGGGATGATGTCCGCCGGGACATCCTCCGGGGTTGCTCGCAACAAGGTTATGCATTGCGGGTGGTTCTATCCGGTGGCGTGGTAGCCTCCTTTCTTCGATCTCCGTGAGATTTCCACGGTCCCTTCGTTATCCTAGGAGCTGGCCTCCTTTCTTCCGTACTTGGTGAACTGGCGTCCTTGAAGTGTATGTACTGGCAGTAGCAACTGCCTCGTCGCGATGGTCCGCTGCTAGTTTGGTTAACATCTTACGGATACGGCGATTCTTATTTCTTTGTTGCGTTGTTGTGAGAGTAGCTCTTCGAACTTCCTGAATCTCTGTGGGCGCGGCGCTGACAAGCCTGCCCTCTGCTGTAGCGACTACAGACTTGATTTTCTTGTCCTCTTCAGTGTTTGTTTTTCTTTTCTTCTTGCTGTTGGATTGGTGGCTTGGGCCACCCACTTTCATCACTTGTACTGCCGGGCGGTTCCTCTCGATCAGCTAGGATCCAGTCACTTTCCTCGTACTGTAGGCCTGCTGGTGTGAAGTCCGGGTCAATCTCGATTATCTCTCCATCTTTCACCCTCTTCTCATCGAGTGCAAGGCTAACGCCATTTCTAAAGTTCAGGACCAACCGCCCGTTCGACATTTCCCTGCGAAAAGACAAGGAAAAGGATCAGGGGCTGTACTAAGAACAAGAACATTAAGAAAATGTTTATTAAAGACATTCTTTTTTTATTTTTTTTGTATTTTTAAATTTAACAGGAATGAAGTGAGATAAGATCAGGAAAGAGATTTTGATGTGGAAGAGAAAACAAGGAAAGCTTTATTATCATAATTTTATTTATTTTAGCACATTTTTTATTATTTTTGGGTTCGGTCCCAGTCATAAGTAACTACTTCGCTCGTGCTTCTAAGGATGAAGAATTCATTCCTTCGAAACATCAGGTAGCGTAATACTTTTTCAAGTATCGTCCATTGATCGGAAGCATATGTCGTTCTCCCTGGCAATTCACTAGCTCGGTAGGAACCTCTTGAGTATCTTGCTTCGACCATGAACGGTCCTTCCCAGTGGGTTCAAATTTTCCTCCTATCTTGCGGTGTGCAAGGATAGGTCTTTTGAGAACGAGAACTAAGTCACCAACTTTGAAGGTTCTCGGGCGGACCAATTTGTCAAGGGCTTGAACCATCTTAGCTTGGTATAGTTCTAAATTCTGATGCGCTGCAAGTCTTTCCTTTCCAGGCTTTCTAATTCCTCCAGTCGTAATCTGGCATTTTCTTCTGTAGTCATTTTGTTTGCAACTGCAATTCTGAGTGAAGGAAGCTGAACCTCTAAAGGTAACACCTGCCTCGGACCCATACACCAGAGCGTAAGGTGTAGCTTGAGTAGGAGTTCTGAAGGTTGTCCGGTAAGCCCATAAGGCTTCTAATAACTTCTCGTGCCAATTTCTCTTATTATCGTCCAAAGTTTTCTTTAAGATTTGAACGAGAGTTTTATTAAAAGCCTCAGCCAGGCCGTTTTCTCTTGGGTAGTAAATTATTGAATATAGCCAGTCGATTCCGTGTCTCCTGACAAAATTATTGATTTGTGTGCTTCTGAATGCTGATCCATTATCTGAGATGATCCTGCGCGGCACTCCGAAACGGTAGACAACTTGGTTCTTGAAAAACCGTAGCACGTGGTGTGCTTTCACTTCTACGAGTGGAGCCTGCCTCTGCCCACTTGGAAAAGTAATCCGTAGCCGCAAGAATGAAGCGATGTCCTTTTGAAGATGGTGGTTCATTGGACCCACTATATACGTGCCCCAACATTCGAATGGCCGCGACGCAATTGTCGGATGTAGCACATTTGAAGGTTGGTGTAGAACCACTCCGTGCACTTGGCATTGGTGACAACTCTTGGCGATTTTCATGCGGTCGGTCATCATCGAGGGCCGGTACTACCACTAGTCTTTTAATTTTCATTTTCATCTTCGGACCCAGTCGGTGAGCGCCACAGAGTCCTGAATGCACCTCTTTAACAATTTCACGGGCCTCGGACCTGCTTAGGCATCTTAGCCACATTTGATCGAAAGATCTTCTGTACAATGTGTTGTTTATCAATGCGTAGGATAGAGTTCTTCTCTTGATCTGATGGGCTAACGATCTATCGTCTGGTAGTTTTCCTGTTTGCAGGTAGTACGATGTAATGGTCGTCACCGATCTTCTGTGTTTTTACGTCCTTTGTTACTGCTGATTCTTCTTCTTTTTCTGATTTGTGTATCGTGTCTATGTCGAGCTGTGATAGGACCTGACGTCGGTGAACTGACACTTCCACTGATTCATCCTGCAAGTAGGCAAATTCTTTTGCGAGGCGAGCTAACGCATTTGCTAAGGCATTTTCTTTTCTGGGAATTTTGTAGATCGTCACATTCGGAATCTGTTCCAACGAGTTTGTATGGCATACTTGGAAGTATTGCTCGAGTCTTGGCTTTAAAATTCTATCTTGTCCGGCGATCCGTTGAATGATTAACTGCGAATCCCCGTAGATGTTGATGTCTGTTATCCCCATTTGAATAGTTAATTCCAGTCCTGTTATGAGGGCTTCATATTCTGCTTCGTTATTTGTACACGGCTCTGTCAAGTGGTAGGAGTATCTTAACATCCCCCGCTCCGGGGTTATAAAGATTAATCCGATTCTTGCCTTACCGGGCACTATCACTTGCGATTCTTCGTCTTTGTGTGCTTGAAGATGCTCCGTCGAAATATAATTCCCAACGTCGATCATCGGGGTCTTCTAGGCTCATTATTTGTTCATCCGGCGGATCGTCATTGAGAGGAGATTCGCCGGCAAAGGGTGTGCTTGCGAGGAAGTCTGCTAAGACTTGTCCCTTTACGGCACGAAGAGGCACGAAAGTTATATCGAATTGCAATAATATCATTGACCATCTGGCAAGTCTGCCGGAAAGAGTTGGACGGGTCATCAAGTATTGCAATGGATTAAATTTCGAGATCAGGTTGACCTTATGAGAAAGCATGTAGTGCCTGAGCTTTTGAGCGGCGAAGATCGAGGCCGAAACAATGCTTTTCGATTGTGGGATACCTTATTTCCGTCGGAAGTAAACGACGGCTTAAGTAATAAAGAGCATTTTCTTTACCCTCATCATTGACACAGGCTAACGGGGCTCCGAGAGAGTCGTCTAAAGCCGCGTTATAAAGTATCGGCGGTCTACACGAGGCTAGGGCTGCTAAGACAGGAGGTGTCATTAAATATTGCTTAATGTCTTCAAAGGCCTTCTGGCATTTCTCTTCCCAAATAAATTTGGCGTCCTTTTTAACTAGTGCCGAGAAAGGCTGACACCTACCCGACAAGTTTGAGATAAAGCGTCGAAGATATGTTAGCTTCCCTTGAAAGGATCGTAGTTGTTTTAAGGTTTTGGGAGGCGGCATTTCTAAGATAGCTTTAATCTTTTCCGAGTCGATTTCAATTCCACGATGTCGGACAACGAATCCTAAGAATTTCCCGGAGGTGACGCCGAAGGCACATTTTAAGGGATTCATCTTAAGTTTAAATTGTCTTAATCGTTCGAAAACAATTCTCAAATCATACAGGTGGTTTTCCTTTACTTTGCTTTTGATGACCACTTCGTCCACGTAGCATTCGACTTGATTGTGGATGAGATCATCAAAAATTCTTTTCATCGCTCTCTGGTATGTTGCTCCTACGTTCTTCAGTCCGAATGGCATCATTGTGTAGCAATATACTCCGATCGGCGTTCTGAATGTTGTAAGCTTTTCATCTTCTGGAGCCATTTTTATGCGGTTGTATCCTGAAGATCCATCCATGAATGAGAATATTTCATGTGTCGAAGCAATGTCGATCATTAGTTCTGGGATCGGTAGAGGGAATTCATCTTTTGGACATGCCTTGTTTAAATCTTTGAAGTCCACACAAATTCTGATCTGACCATTCTTCTTTCTGACTGGCACCACATTGGCTAACCAAGTCGGGTATTGTTCTTCGCGGACAAATTTAGCGTCTATTAGATTTTTAACTTCAGTTATGACTTGTTGTTCAATTTCTAGACGCATTTTTCTGGGACCTTGTCTGACTGGGACAGAAGTAGGATCCACTCCTAGCTTATGGACTGCGACCTCTAGAGCTAAACTTGGCATCTCATCGTAGTTCCAAGCAAAACAGTCTTTTAATTCCAATAATAACTTGATTATTTCTTCGAAGTCTTCTTTATTGAGTAAGGAGCTAACAAAGGTAGGTCTAGGCTTTTCGCTAGTACCTAAGTTAACTTCCATTAACTCATCTATTGTAGATTTAATTTCTTCTTCAAATTCTGGTGGAGCGTCTCCAATTTGTAAATCTTCAAATTCTTCTGTGGTTTCCATGCAGTTTTCATTAGACTCGCAAGTGACAACCAGACAAAATTCAGTATCGTCAACTGATCCTACTCTGCCGAATCCGAGACCATGCTTTGAATTTGGTGGACGACCGGAGTTATTCAATAATTTTTCAAAATGTTGTGATTGACCTTTTGTCCATTGTCGAGGTAAGAAACCACGCTGAATTAAATTTTGAACACAGGGAGAGTACCACTCAAAAGGTAATTCCATTAATTCTGATGAAGTGACATCTTCAAATTGTACATTATTCTCAGTTTTGGAGGAAGGAGGACCACGGTAGAATTTGATTGGCTTTGCACCGCCGCTACGTACCTCTTTGACCACCATACCCTCGATCTTATTAGAATGGATCGGGGTCAGGGTCATAGTATGTACATAGTGGTTAATCTTCTCGTACATCGATTTGTATTCTTCGTTCTTCTCATCTTCGAGAGAGATCTTGAATTGCGGCTTCTTCCGACTTATTGTCGCTGCTTCTTGTTTGATCTCTTTTTCTTCTTCAGAACTATCTTCCCAATCAACATTGATGGCTGGTTTCCTCTGTCCAACTGTCCTAACGTCTCTACCACGACCTCGTCCCCGGCCTCGACCTCGGATGCGAGTTGTGGAGAAACCTTCACCATCTCACCGTAAGGGAGTGGTGAGTGACTGTTGGACTAGAACTTCAGGCTCTTCGTCGTCCCGAACTTTCTTTGCTTCATTTGTTATGGTATCTCTGGAGAAGATTGTTTTCTTCAGTGGTGCATAATAAGCTGCATCTTCATGGATTCCAATCTCATGTACGGAGAATGGTTGTAAGTCACCTTTGATGCACTGTTCCCCTCCATCGTAGTATTTGATGCACTGATGTAGAGATGATGGTACCATCTTGTTTTCATGTATCCATGGTCTACCCAGTAGAGCATTGAACGATGTTTCTGAATCAATTATGTGAAATTTTGCGGTTGTCTTTGCTAAGTCACATGTCTTCATTAGTAGTGTTATTGATCCGAGAGCTCTTTCTCCTTTCTGGTTGAATCCTCTTAATAACATTTTGTCGGCTTCGAGCTCGCGAGCATCAATTTCCAAGTATGCTAGTGTTAGGAGACTCATTATATTGATTGATGCTCCTGGATCTACCAATACTCTGGAGAGTGTAAACTTTCCAATTGTAACTGAAATGTACAACGGTCGGTTGTGATCTGCTGTCCCAAGTAGTAGGTCATTGTCCGTGAAGGTAACACCTCGCTGTTCCTTTAACGAACAAACCTCATCTAAGGAATCTCCGGCCATTTGAGCTAAGCAAATTTCTGGATCAAGTAAGGCCTTGATCGAGCTTCTCTCATCTCCTTTGATAAGAAGAGAGCGTCGTAGATGCTCAGTTTGGCCGGTAGTTTCCTAAGATGGGCTAGCACGTTGTAGTCCACTTTATTTTCCTGTGTCTCGGCTTCTTCTCGAATGGGTATTTCTTCTGCCGGGGTTGGTTCTTCTTGAACAACCGCCTGCTTCCCTTTGTCCTTTGGACCCATTCTCGGAGTTAAAACTCTTCCACTTCTTAAGTTAACTTCTGTAATTTCTTCTGAATCTAGTGTTGAGCTTACTAGTGTTTTTCCCTGAATCGGAATGACAGGTTCTTCCGGATTAGCTTCAGAGTCTGAAGGCTCTAATTCTATTATGACTGGAGCTCCTCAAAACTCGCAGATAGATTCATTTCTTGTTGAACTCTCGTAGCCTCCTTGATGGATGTCTTCTTTGTCATCGTGATCGTCGAGATTGTGTATGATTTGAGAATTGTCATTGGTATCGAAATCGATGTCCGGATTGTCGCTAGTTACGTAATCGTTAGAAACAGTCAAAACGTAGCCAACGCCATCACCCTTATCATTATAAGATCCCACGGAGTGAGCGAATAATCATACAGAGTCGGAGGTTCGAGGGATTTCTCCCCGAATCCGAAACAACTATCCTAGGATAAGCGGCCCCTAGTCTAGCCTTAGGAGCCTCGGTCCTCTCTTCTTCGTCGATTTTCTTCTTCTCTTCAATCGTCTCCTGTTGAGGTGGTTCTTCTATCGTAAGTGATAGTGCCAACCTGACAGGTTTCAAACTCTGAATTAAAGCTCGCACCGAGGTGGTTTGGATGCTGTCTAAAATCTTTTTTGAAGACCTCCTCCAAGCGATAGTCCATCAATCGTCAGTCGTATAGGGATCTATCGGAACGATGAGATCAGTCGAGACAACATTGACGGAACCTCCTTTCTGGGGTTCCTTCATGTACTCCTTCGGGATTGTTATATTCCCTTTCCGAAGGTTGTCATTGAGCCAACTTTTGAAGGTAATGCAATCTTCTATCTTGTGCCCAAGCATCCGGTGGTAGGGGCAAAAGTTGGGATCACCTTTCTTGTTGACTTCTTCGGTCTCTTAGGCTGCGGAAGCTGGAAATGCGGAGTCTTCATCGGACTACGGAACATTTTCCGCACCGCCTCATTCTTGAATGGATATTCCACCGCTCGAAGCTCCCTTAATGTACGTTGCGGACGAGGCGGTTGTTCATACTTGTTGAGATGAGCGATAGCTGGGTCGGGGTTGCTGGTAATTCTGTTGAGGTTGCTGCGGCCGTTCGGACGATATTTGTATCGGTTGCTTGCCTTTGTCGACTGCTGCAACGATCCCAGATTTCTTTCCAAAAGTCTTCACAGGCTTTTGTTTGTCTGTCTTGTCGGTGAAACTTAATTGCTTCGCCTCCTCTTGCAGGCTTCCGGCCTTGCTTAATAACTTCTCGAAAGTCTTAATGGTAAATCCCTTGAGGAGAAGTCTTTATCGGGCCATGAATGCTTTTAAGTAAGATGCCGATCGCATATCTTGTTCTTGTAATTGTGGTTCACACTTCATACTTAGATTTCTACATCGAAGTATGTAATCCACCAAAGTTTCGTTCGGCTTCTGCTTCTCTACCACTAAATCACCTATAATGATGTGGTGCTGAGCTCCAGCAAATCGCTTGATGAAGAGGTTTTCTAGTTCTGAGAACGTCTTCACCGAACCATTCGGTAATTCTGCATACCAATCAAAGGCGATCCCTGACAGGCTACTGACTAATTGTCGGAAGAGTAATGCATCACTTCCACCGGCATTACAACAACTGGCACTAAAATGTGCAACATGCTGCCGAGGGTTCTCGGTTCCATCAAAGGTCTTGAACAGAGGTAGTACGAAGCCTTTTGGGTATTGGACAGCGTAGAATTCTTCCGGGTAAGGTCTACCCGTCCGAATGGATGTCCCGCTCTTTGATTGTGCTAAGGCTTCTCGCACTTCTTCGTTCCACCAAGCTCTTGATATCTTTTTCTGGAATCATACTTTGTGTTGTATCTTTCTTTAGCTGATCATCCCAGTTGACGGATGTAATCTCCTTTCCTCCGTCTACAATGTGAATGACCTCTGGGGGCATCTCTCTTTGGGGTTGCGCTTGACTTTGGAGAGTGGCTAGGGCTACAGCCATCTCTTCCATTCTCTTCGCCATTTGGGTGATCGTATCGTCTTTCTCTTGAAGCTGCCTTCTCATCACTTCTGGCTCCTCTCTTTCCGCGGCTACAGGAGCACCTTGTGAAGCTGACGAGGCTCATGTTTCGACCATGTTAATTTTTGCATACTCATCATCCATGAATTCCGATGAATCAATCTCGTCTACGAATTTCTCTTCTCTTTCTTTTCCTAGTCGTCGAATATCAGTCCTCAACTTTTCCATAACATCCTCTAGCGGTCTTTTCTGTGCATCCTCGCAGTTGTCGTGTGATAGCTGCCGGGTTCCCTTCTCACGAGTCCCCTTTGCTGCGGTAGCACTTTCTTCGGATTCGAGTCTCCGACGAGACTTTCCTTCTCGAGTCGTTGTTTCGATCTTAGCTATCCGGTAGTGGGACGCCATACCATCCTTCTAGCGGCGGAAGGTCTAGGACCGGATGGTGCAGTCGACCAAATGCTTTGGAAGGTGGTATCCTCCCTAATCTGCGACCACGAAACAATGATAGGCGGACTAGCCTTCATCCTTTTATTTGGCTTTTATGTAACGATGGCAGGTTCTACTCGTGGCCCAAGACGGGATTTGACTGGCACCCGCCCTATCCTTCTTAGAATCTTCGATACGGGGCATTTCTCTTTCTTTGCTAGCTTCTTAATCACAGTCTATAGTCGGGCAAATGGCGTGATCCTAGCCCTTTTCTTTCTGCTGTCATTGTAGTATGCTGGTCGAGGTAATGTAGAAACAATCCTACGGACATTTTCCTTGTCAGCTACGGCGGAAAGGGGGTGGAATCTACTTCCTTCCAAAAAGGGTGTATCTTCAGGCAATTGTATGTATTCAGGTAGTGGTGTGTACTCAGGGATTTCTGGGATTTCCTCCAGGAAAGCAACTTCGGCAGCTCTGGCCTTCCTGGCAATCTTCCTACTTCTGTTCCTTCTTTGGGTCCGTGTTAGTGATGGAATTCTTGAGCTGGACCCGATTTCAAAAACAAAAGGTCTCACAGGAAAGTCTGTACCCTCCAGGGTAACAAGTTCACCATAGTTCTGGATTTCCTTCCCCTTTAATCTGGCAGAAGTCGGGGTAGGTGCAGAGACAACTAGACTAGTGGGGGTAGCAAGAACAGGTCCTTCACGGACAGCGGTACTCCTCTCGATTGGAATCTTTTGCGGGGAGGAAACTCTTGGGTTGACCTAAGGTTGAACTCGATCAACGGCTTCTCAGCTTCAGATACTTTGTTTGTCAATGCGAAAAGGGAAATGTCGGTGATCTTGACATCATGTTCTTGAATCCTTGTCCAAACCGGATGATCCCATTGTCGGGCATCTCATCCTTGTAAACAGCGAAGTCCAGTCCATTGGTGAAGGAGAAAATCAGCTTTGGGGCTTCCATTTACGCGGGTAGATCCTGATTGTCGGTCCCAAGTTATGCTTCTTCTCATTAGGACGAAAAGAAAGGAATCGAAAAAAGTCCGAACACATTCTTGTTCATGTATTTATAAGAAGGAGTTATTTGTTAAAAGAGTCATTCATTAGAGGGTTTGTTTATTTAGGACGGAATGTTCAAATGTGTAGAGAAGGTAATTAACCAGATTCAGAGTTGGAAAGGAAAAGAAAGTCTTATGCAAGACTTCTCGACTCAAAGGATTACTCCTTAACTAACACCTATTGGGGGTCCACCCCACCTCAGAAATGAGGTAAAAGGATCTCGGAACCTCTTGTCGGCATATTTTTAGGTCGTGTGTTTTATTTTGAAAAGGGGTTGCCTAACAGAAGTTGTCAGCGAATTTTTAATTTAATTTAAATAGATAATTTGAAAAGTAGTATTTGATTTCTGAAAATAATTTTTAAATTTGAAGATTTTAAGATATGAAATCAAACCGATCTCACATCCCAAATAGTTTATATAAACGAGCACCGTGCCACAAACCGTGTATCTATCCCGAAGAATAGGCACACTGCTTTGACGATGGGGCTCGATTAAATAAACTAGAAGATCTGTGACATCCGTTTGGTCTGCGAACCAATTTTATAAGCCGACAAATTCCCCTGCTTAATATGAAAGCATTAAACAGGGTTTATATTACCTGGGCTCTTTAAAATTCCCTATAAGGGCAAGCCCACTATAGTTAATTACATCTTAAGTGACGGGAATCACCTAAGAAAACACTCGATAATAATCAATAATTCTGCTCTCGAGAATTTGAAAGTTTAAGTTTTCAAGGGATTGAATTTTGGAATTTCAATAGGGAATGGATCAAATTTGGAAGATTTTATTTTGGGATTTCAAAGGAAGAAAGGTAGGAGAAATTACGGATTCGAAGTGAACTTCGGTAATTTCCCGGCTATCCTATCGTTTGGCTTAGATTTAGGAAAGTCCTAATATCTATTTAATATTTTGATCTTGCCAATTTTAGTTAATTAGGACTTATATTTATATGATAGAATCATACAAATAGCCTTGAAGATGTGAGGGTTTATGTCATATCGGATGACTACCTCGGAATCCTAAGACCGGTTAGGGCTTAATTTGCAATGCAAATGCCTAACGAAGAGGTTGAGGCTTTATGTTGCACTAGGCAAACTACCTCGAAATCCTATGGATTGGTTGTTTAATTCTAAGAAAGTTTTGCTAATGTAGATTTCAGTTTTGCTGACGACGATGGCCGTGCTGCCCACCATGCCCCAAGCTCTTTGTTGTTGCAGAAGTTTGGTTTTAGAAATCATAAATCAGGAGATGAGAAAAGTGTTTTGGTTTAGAGAAGTCTTAATTTCCAAGTGTTTTGGTGTTTTAATTAAAAACAAATCTTAAAGTTGATTATAACGACACTGGTTAAGATCCCACGGTTCCATCCTTCCGGCATCGTTATTTTTATCGGATTCACTTAGTCCAGATGAATTTGCTAAACTCAACTGAATGAGTTCCACACTTTCATTTAGACCGTGGGAAATCCCGTTAGCAACACGTAGGTTACATCATCCGAGGTATTCCCGATCATCCAACAGGACGTTTTAATTTAGTTGTAATTGTAGTTTGTATTCTGTTTGTGATTAAATTTTTAGTTGTTTTATATTTTGAGATGTTGTGGCGCTGAATTTTATCTTGCAATGACTTTTAATTTAGTTTTGGTTTCAGTTTTAGGGACTATCCTAAAGGTGTGGGTTTTCATGCAACAGTTGTTTATCATGCAAGAAAAGGTAAGTGCGATGCAATTAAAGAAATTGCAATAAAATAAAAGCGTACATGGAGGGTCTTCCCGTCATCCCAAGCTGCACTTAAACACAATTTAGCATATTTAAGCATTTAAAGCAAGTTCCTAGGTAAAGCTAAGGGAAGGGTTATGGTTTTCTACCAAATTCCTAATCCTTTAGCTAGTCATTTCCTATGACGTCTAGGTTCTTGTGTTTTGGTTTGAGGACGATTTTCTTCATCAAAGAATAATTAAATTCAGTTGTTCTTATGAACATCCTATCATATCGAGGAAGTGCTTAAGACAAATCTTAAACATCTTTTCAATATTTCTAGGATTGTTTTAAGTCCAAATGGGTTTAATTATACAAATGAATTAATCGTCCGGGAATTCAAGTTTTGTTGTTATCTTGCTCAGTGAACTAGGACATTTGAATATCCTATAAGTGAAGTAACATTTCATTTAACGTTCTGTTTAGGAGTTATGATAACCAAAGCTCTCGAGGGCAAATTGGTGTTCAAGCGATTTGTGATTTAGTTTAATTTCAGTTAAAGGGTTTAAACTTGGGATAGTATTCAAGTTGTTTTTATATTTAATTTCTTTATGTCTTAGGTGATGTTATTTAATTCAATTTAATTTAACTTTACTTCCATTTAATTTAGTTTAATTTAATTTAATCCAATTTAATTCAATTTGTATAATTTAATTTAATTTAATTTAATTTTAATTTAATTTAATTTAATTTAGTTTAATTTAATTTGATTTAATTTAGTTTAATTTAATTTGATTTAATTTAATTTGATTTAATTTAATTTAATTTAATTTGATTTAATTTAATTTGATTTAA
Organism: Papilionanthe hookeriana x Papilionanthe teres; assembly: GCA_022702705.1. NCBI lineage: Eukaryota > Viridiplantae > Streptophyta > Magnoliopsida > Asparagales > Orchidaceae > Papilionanthe > Papilionanthe hookeriana x Papilionanthe teres. Next base: position 117,945,213 of record CM040427.1, read on the forward strand.
TTTAATTTAATTTAATTTATTTTAATTTAATTTAATTTAATTTAATTTAATTTATTTAATTTAATTTAATTTAATTTAATTTATTTAATTTAATTTAATTTAATTTAAATTTTAATTTAATTTAATTTTTAATTTTAATTGAAATTTTAAAAGAGTTTAATAATTTAACTTTAATTTAACTTAATGATTAAGTCTTTTAATATTTTAAATCTTAAATTTGAATTATCATTTTAATTAAGAATTAAATATTATTGAGATGATTAATTTAGGGATTTTTAAATTAAAGAACAAATCTCTTCCTAATTATATCCCTATTTTAATAATTCCAATTTTATTATTCTTCCAAATTTAATCAATTATTTAATTAAGGTTCATTTCAATTATTTTAAATTGTTTAGTAGGTTTCTACCCTTTAATTATTTAAATTTCAATCATCCAAGTCAGATTAAGATCAAATATTTTACTTGTTAATTTTATTAAGCCTAAAGTTTTAATTAAGGGTTAAAATTTTTAATTACCATTTTGCCCTTCAAGCTTAATAATTCCATAACTCACTAAATTGAGCTCAAATGAATTTAAAATTTTTATGTGACTTCACTCATATTTCAATAAAAACATGAGAGGAGAAAATGTGATTTTTCTGTATTTAATTTATTTATATAATTATTTTTAGTGGAAAATAGAGATTTCCAAGGAAAATTTACTAATATAACCAAGAGAAAGTTTCTGTCCTTAAGAAAATTATGGGACATTCCTACTGACTAGAGGACCACTTGGACCAATTTTGGTAATTTTTTGAATTATATTATTTTTATTATAATTATTTTAAGTTTTGGAGTATTAATTAATTTAAAAATAAAATAAAGGTTGAAAAATGAAATTTATATTTTTCAAAAATCTCTCTGATATCAAAGAAATCAGAGAATTAATTTTACAATTTTCTGATTTTTATTTGATTTATTATAATTATTTTGGTGAAAATGCTAGAAAATACATTTTTTAAATTTTAAAATTACCCTAGGGCTTTAAAATTTAATATCTCATTAAATAGACCTAAGAAAAATATGAGATTTGTTCCCAAGTGATTGAAATTCAAAATGTGACATTTTGGTGAATTTTATTATTTTTGTGATTTTTATTATTTTTTAATTATTAAAATATTAAAATAATGCAAAAAATTAATTTTTTTAGAAAATTAAAATTTCAATTTTCTTAAATTCCCCTGATATCAGAGAGGCTCCAAAACCAATTTGGTGAGTTTTTGAAAGGTATTTTTAAAGTTATGAATTTTTAAAGTTTAAAATGGCTAAATGTCTTAATCAACCCATTTAGTAGGGCTAACCAAGTCCAATTGACTTCAAATTTTTATGGTGGGTTCCTCTGATTCTAAAGGTCAGTAGAGAATTGATTTCAAGTCAATTTGATATATGGTTAGCTCTAATTAATTAGGGATCTATTTTGGGTGTTTAAGCCAATTAGGGTTATTTTAAATGAGTTAACTCAAAACCTATTTTTCCTAGGGTCCTCTGGTCATAAGAGACATTACCAAATTTTCCTAGAATTTATTTCACAACATGATAATTATTGGAATTAAAATACTCAAAACAGTAACATGAATTTGAAAAATCAATAACTTCTCATAGGGATGGCCTTCGACTTTGGAAAATTCGTGGAATGTTCCCAAATTCGAGGCTTCAAAAGCCCTGTGGTCTCATGTCATGGTGAATTTTCTATATGCATGGAGAATTAAAATAATGCAGAGGGTAAATAAATCATTAAAAATAAAATACTTAATGAAATTAAATGATTTCTTTTCCACATTATTCTCCTCTGTTCACTGAGCAAGAGGGTATTTTTATTTTATTTTTCTGATTTTCCTACACAAAGTTATGGATTTTCCAAGTTATGGTAATTAAGTAAATAGGAAAAAAAAACTAATTTCCTACTTATCCACGCGGCGCCCTGTCATCCTCGGCATCTCCGAACGGCCACGCGGCGCCCCCATTCGACGTCGCCTTCCGACTCAGCTCCACGCGGCCCGCGGTTCACGTATCATCTCCTGGTCCGATGCCATCTGAGCCGTCCGTCCGCGCGTGTATTGAATGAACGGCATCCGTTCATCGTCCCCAAGCCTCCTAGCCCGAGAATCGTCCATCTTCTAGGCCTAAGATCTCACTCGATACTTGACCAAATTTAACGTTCTTATGCTCTATGGATTCGTCTCGAGAAGACGAACACATCCATATGGTTTATGTGGCATGAAATTGACTCAATGAAAATGGAGAATGTTCAGAAGCTCGGGAAGAAGAGTGAGACCATACCTTTACTCAGAGAAGTGTGGCTTCGATCTGAGGGTTGTGTCACCATCGATTGGATCCCAGTAAGCTCCAGATGAAGTCTCCTGGTCTGGTGAATCGCCTAGGTATGATTTCGACCACAGCCGATGACAAAGCTTGGAGGCTGGAGCAACTGGGTGGCTCCGGAGAGGGGGCTTTTGCCGGTGGACTTCTTCCCTAGGTCCGGTGAAGGTGTAGGACCAATCAATTTGAGGATTGATCCACTCGTGGAGAAGTGTCCTGGTTTTGGGTGAAATTTCGGCTGAGAAATTAGCTTCTGTCAGTGGGGATTAGGGCAAATTGGCACTGGGGCTCAACTGCTCTAAGGATGGAGAAGGGTTTGGAACAATTTTGGCAGAGTTTCAGTAAGGTCTGGTTCAGCACCTCTCATGGCCGAGACGGGGTGGTTTTTAAATAGGAGAGGGTTGAGGGCCTCCCAGGGAGAGTTAGGGCTTGGGATCAGCTGCTCTTGGCAAGAGAAGAACAGCTCGCAATGGCCACTGGGCATGGGGCGGCTACGACAAGGAGAATTTCAATGTTGGCTCACATGTGAGCTCTCGGGTGTGGTGTTTTCCGGCGACCCGAGTGGTCGGCCGGCGAGCGGGGGTCACCATCCTGACCAGGGAGGTCAGGGCTTGGCAATGGTGAAGTTAATTGGGCTTGGACATGTGTAAAGTGCTTGGATTAAAATGGTATGGGGGAGAGGCCACTTTGGCTTGATTTGGGTCAACCCATCCTTTTGGGCTAGGTGCACCACCCAAGGCCTGGTTTTGGGCTGAAAAGAGTCACTTGGGTCAGCTGCCATGGAGTGGTGAAGTCTCCATCCATGGTGAGGTGGCTAAGCATGGTTTAGTGTGTGACATGCTTATGGTTAAAAAGGCTTAATGAAGGATTAGAAAAGGGGGCCCTCCTTTTGCCATTAATGGCTTGGTCACATGTCAAACCTTCCATGGCTTCATGTGGGTTGTCCATGGCTTGCATGGCTTGTCTTTGGCTTGGGGAAAGTTGAGTCAATTTCATGGAAATGGATTTAAGAAAAATTTTGGTATTTAGGGGTGATTTGGCATGAGGCTTGATTTGTAATTATTTGATGATGGGATTATAACTTAGGGGTGATTTTGATTAAATGGATGATGAGGGGAAGTGTCATGTGGGCTTTGGATGAATTTGGGCTTTTGAATTTGAAGGAAGTGGGCTTTTAGGAAGGTTTAAGGGAAGTGGGCCTTTTGAATTTTAAAATGGACTTTAGGATGAAATTTTGGTAAAGGCTTGGGCCAAATAATTGTTGGGTTTAGCTCATGGATGTGTCATGAGTGACTTGGAGCAAATTGGGAGTGATTTGGGTTTGAATTGGGTTGAATTTGGGCTTCTTTGGTGAATGGGCCAATATAGGTCAAAGTGGGCTATCTTGGGCCAATGTTGGGCTAGGGTTTAAATTGATGTAAAATTAATGTTGGGAAATGTTTATGGGAGTGTTTCAAAGAGGTTTTGACTTTGGTTGGGCTTTTATTTTGGGGTTTGGGCTCATTTGGGTTAAGTTTGGGTTTAGGTCAAAATTAGGCCTTTTAGCTTTGGGTTGAATTTGAGTGGGGTTTGGGTCTAAATGTTGGGCAAATCATGTTAGTATTTTTTTTGTGGGGATGTTAAGGAAGATTTAGAAAAGATTTGGGGTTAATTGGAGCTGAATTGGGTGAGTTTGGGTTAGGTTTGGGTCATGGATCCAAATTGGGCTTTAAGGACAAAAATGAAATTGGATACAAATGTTAATCAAAATGGACTTGGATATGGTCTAGATTGGTGTTGGGAATGTTGAATTGAAGTTTAGAATTGAATTGGACCAGAATTTGGGTCAATTGGGTAGGTTTGGTTTGACATTGGGTTCACTTAAGGTTAAAATGGGTCAAATTGGGGGTTTTGATGAAAATAGGAATTGACAAAATTGGCCAATGGTGTAGTTCAACAAAATGAAATTGGGAATATTTGGGATTTTCTGGAATTTTCTGGGAATTTTCTGAATTTTTGGATTTTTGGGTCAAGAGGGGTATTTTGGGTATTTGGAGGGTATTGGGAGGTATTCTTGGAATCCTTGGTATTTTTGGCTATGGATGGTCAATTTGAGTGATGTGGAAATGTTTAGGAATGATTTTGGAGAATTTTGGGGGATTTGGAAATTTTGGGGGATTTTAAGGGTTTTGGGTAGGCCAGGCGGGTCCGGGGTCCCGGGGGTCAAAAATTGAAAATTTGGAAAATTGAAGATTGGGTAAATGTAAGTGGAATGAAATCATTTTGGTTGAGCCATGAAGCCATATCAAGCCCACATGAGCCATGAAGGGACTCATTTGAGGCATCCACTATGTTGTTCCTAACCACTTAGCCAAGGGCTTAGGGGTTAAGGACCATCCATGTGAATCACCTACATGAGTCGGGAGGTTAAGTTAGGTATAGGTGTGTGAAAGTGTAGTGTATAGGTGTAGTGTGTGTGTAAGTCGGCCCCTTCACTGCACCGGGCCACCTGGGGTAGTCCTAAGGCCAAAGAGTCCTATAGGAACTCATCCTTTAAACTTCCACATTTGATTTCAACCCTCTAGGTGATTAGGGGTCTACAGTCAAGTTTGTGGAGTTTGCAGGGAGTTAAGAAGTGGTTTGAATTTCTAAGTGATGGGTCCCAATTCTAGTCCTCTAAGATAGTCAAAGGAAAAGCCTAAGGCTAGATCCTAAGTACTAAAGGGAAGAATAGAAGACCTCATCAAAAATGAGGTCAACAAATAGACCCCCAATAGGTGTAGTGAGCTGACGGAGCACACCGTGCGTATTGGAGTTGACCGAAGCGATCAACAAAACCAGCACAGATGTCCAAGTGACAAACTTAGGACGAAGTAGAAGAGTTTCCGCTGGGGAGTGTCAAGTATATCTCTCGAAACCGGAGATTCCCGAACTCTCGCCTGGGAAAGGAAAAGAAGGTGAATTCCAAATCACATGATCTGGGGGAATTTCGATTTAGATTTCATTTTCCTTCAGTTTAAGTTTTGATGTGTGAGCTTAGATTTTAGTTTGGAATTTCAATTTAGATTGATGTTTTGTTAAGAATAATTTAAAGGGATTTGAACTTGAAATGAGAATCAGAATTTTGTGGTTTTAGATGTAACATCTTCAACCTCAAAGGAAAATTGAATTGATTGGATTGAATCATTACAATGAGGAGAAATCTCAGAGCAATGCGGTATTGGATGTAAAATCCTTAACCTCAAGATTTTGACTTTGATGTATTTCATTACGATAGGGAAAGAATCCTAAAGCAATGCAGTCTCGGATGTAAAATCCTCAACCCCAAGAAATTTAAATTTGATGTATTTCATTGCAATAGGGAAAGAATCCTAAAGCAATGCAGTCTCGGATGTAAAATCCTCAACTCCAAAAGTTTGAATTTGATGTATTTCATTGCGATAGGGAAAAAAATCCTAAAGCAATGCAGTCTCGGATGTAAAATCCTCAACTCTAAAAGTTTGAATTTGAATGTATTTCATTGCGATAGGGAAAGGATCCTAAAGCAATGCAGTCTCGGATGTAAAATCCTCAACTCCAAAAAGTTTGAATTTGATGTATTTCATTGTGATAGGGAAAGGATCCTAAAGCAATGCAGTTTCGGATGTAAAATCCTCAACTCCAAAAAGTTTGAATTTGATGTATTTCATTACGATAGGGAAAGGATCCTAAAGCAATGCAGTTTCGGATGTAAAATCCTCAACTCCAAAAAGTTTGAATTTGATGTATTTCATTGCGATAGGGAAAGGATCCTAAAGCAATGCAGTTTCGGATGTAAAATCCTCAACTCCAAAAAGTTTGAATTTGATGTATTTCATTGCGATAGGGAAAGGATCCTAAAGCAATGCAGTTTCGAATGTAAAATCCTCAACTCCAAAAAGTTTGAATTTGATGTATTTCATTGCGATAGGGAAAGGATCCTAAAGCAATGCAGTTTCAGATGTAAAATCCTCAACTCTAAAAGGTTTGAATTTGATGAATTTCATTGCGATATGGAAAGAATCCTAAAGCAATGCAGTTTCGGATGTAAAATCCTCAACCCCAAGAATTTGATTTTGATGTAGTCATTGACTTTGCAAAGATTTGTAGTGTCGATTTGAAAAGTGTGGAATTTTGGTGTTTCGAGAATTTCATGAGAGTTGTAAAAGACTTTCATGGAAGGAAATAGATTAGGAGGGAATGTGTAGATGCTACGTATCCCATTCAAAGACGTTGATCAAAAGTTGCTAGTTTGGATTGGATACAATTCCTCGCCATCGGATTCGATCCGTGTCAATGGAATCAACCGCTTCCATCCCAGACAAGGGAGGGAGTAGAACGGATTGGATTTCAGATTTGGGAAATTGAATTTGAGATTTGATTGAGATTTGGAATCTGGAAAGATTGAATTTGAGTTTGATTGAGATTGGATTTGGAATTTGAAAAGATTGAATTTGAATTTGATTTAGATTTGATTTGAAATTCGTGTTCATTTTGTTTGTCTTTCAACGATTCAAATTTATTTTATTGTTTATTTAATGTTCATGTGAATTTGGTGTTCGTTATTTTTAGATTTTTTACGGAAAGTTTTTTTTTATTCTTTTTTTTATTTCTTTTATATTCTTTGTTCGAAGTTCATTTAACTTTAATGGCATTTCCCAGTATATTTGCACAAAAGAGGTGAAGGCCAAAAATGTGACATGGTCACTTTCATTCCAATCATGTTGAAGATACATCATACAACTCGATCTGGAATACATCTCATACAATCCATGTAGACTCAAAACGGACTATGTATGATCTTTGTCGATCCATCCAAAAAGGTATCGGTCAGAAATTCATGTCTGAATAGTGAGGTACATGGTCAATAACATCACCTTCCAAGCCATCCTTGATAAGGATGCCGTATGGATGTATGTTGGAGGTGTGATATTTTCCATGTAACTCACAGCTCGTAAGGCCGGAGGCTCTCTAGCTCCGGGTCCGGCTGGAAGTGGTAAGGTGCTTTCTCGTCATCCATCCTTCCGAAAGTAACCGAGATCCGCTTCATTGGTACTCCCGGTATGCAATGTTTAGCGACATCCGCTCCGTTGCCCTTCGGCATCATGATGGAACCTACCGGTAATGGTATCTTCACCGGCCCTCGGAACTCACCCGGGCTCGCTTATCCGGAGGTCGGATCCGAACATGATGTTACACTCGTTCGGGAAAGAGACCGTACGAAGGTCCGACAAAGTCGTGGTGATCTATGTGCGGGGGTATGCGATCACCCTGCGTGTAGATGTTAATAATGCAGCTATTGGGTATGCAATCTGCTGGCAGTACTCTCCATGTTATCAATCTCTTTACCATTCTCTTGATGACTAATGGCATCAGATCCACTTGCCCATGACGGAGTATTCCCGGTGGGTTTCCCTTCCTGTCCTCCGCAAAGTTGTAACAGTATCCACATTGTATTGTAATTATTCCTTTCCCTGGCATCCATCTCCGAGGTTCTGAGTAGGTGTTTTCCCTTAGGCGGCCTGCTCGGCCCATTCTTTTCAAATCCTGGATACAATTCACGATTTGTTGTTGTTCATACTCTGAGAATACGTCTGTATGTAGCTTGAGGCCTTCTAGTATATTGATCCTTCTGCCTCTGATTCTCTCGAAGTATTCAAAGGTTTTCTTTTCAACATTCTGCATTCTTTCCAGCTCGTACTCTGGAATAATTTGCAAATGGCGAGGCTCGGTGACATATTGTGGGATATACGGCTCAATCCCTTCACGTTCTCCCGCATACCTCGGCTCCTCGAGGATGATGTCCGTCGGGACATCCCCCGGGTTGCTTCGCAACAAGGTCATGCATTACCGGTGGTTTTATCCGGCAGCGTGGTAGCCTTCTTTCTTCTCGATCTTTGTGAGGTTTCCCGGTCCTTTCCGTTATCCTAGGAGCCGGCATCCTTTCTTCGGTGTTCCCGGTGAACCGATGTCCTTGAAGTGTATGTGCTCGGCATTAGCAATCGCCTCGTCGCGCCGGTCCGCAGCCTAGTCCGGTTAACATCTTACTGGATACGGCGATTCTTATTTCTTCGTTGCGTTGTCGCGAGAGTAGCTCTTCGAACTTCTTGAATCTCCGTGGGCGCGGCGCCGACAAGCTCGCCCTCCGCCGTAGCGACTACGTACTTCATTTTCTTATCTTCTTCGGTGTTTGCCTTTCTTTCTTCGTCGTTGGATTGGTGGCTTGGGCCACCCACTTTCATCACTGTCTGCCCGGGCAATTCTTCTCGGTCAACTGGGACCCAGTCACTTTCCTTGTACTGTAGGCCTGCTAGTGCGAAGTCCGAGTCAATATCGATTACCGCTCCATCTTTCACCCTCTTTTCATCGAGTGCAAGGCTTACACTATTTCTAAAGTTCAGGACCAACCGCCCGTTCGACATTTCCCTGCGAAAAGACAAGGAAAAGGATCAGGGGTTGTACTAAGAACAAGAACATTAAGAAAATGTTTGTTAAAGACAGTTTTTTTTATTTCTTTTTATATTTTTTAAATTTTAACAGGAATGAAGTGAGATAAGATCAAGAAAGAGATTTTGATATGGAAGAGAAAACAAGGAAAACTTTATTATCATGATTTTATTTATTTTAGCACATTTTATTATTTTTGGGTTCGGACCCAGTCATAAGTAATTACTTCGCTCGTGCTTCTAAGGATAAAGAATTCATTCCTTCGAAACATCAGGTGGCGTAATACTTTTTCAAGTATCGTCCGTTGATCGGAAGCATATATCATTCTCCCTGGCAATTCACTAGCTGGTAGGAACCTCCTGAGTATACTGCTTCAACCACAAACGACACTTCCCAAGTGGGGTCAAATTTTCCTCCTATCTTGCGGTGTGCAAGGATAGGTCTCTTGAGAACGAGAACTAAGTCACCAACTTTGAAGGTTCTTGGGCGGACCAGTTTGTCATGGGCTTGAACCATCTTAGCTTGGTATAGTTCTAAATTCTGCTGCGCTGCAAGTCTTTTCCCTTCCAGCATTTCTAATTCTTCTAGTCGTAATTTGGCATTCTCTTCTATCGTGATCTTATTTGCAACTGCAATTCTGAGTGAAGGAAGCTGAACCTCTAAGGGTAACACTGCCTCGGACCCATACACCAAAGCGTAAGGTGTAGCTTGAGTAGGAGTTCTAAAGGTTGTCCGGTAGGCTCATGAGGCTTCTAATAACTTCTCGTGCCAATTTCTCTTATTATCGTCCAAAGTTTTCTTTAAGATTTGAACGAAAGTTTTATTAAAAGCCTCAGCGAGGCCGTTTGCTCTTGGATAGTAAATTGTTGAATATCGCCAGTCGATTCCGTGTCTCCTGACAAAATTATTGATTTGCGTGCTTCTGAATGCTGACCCATTATCTGAGATAATCCTACGTGGCACTTCGAAATGGTAAACAACTTGGTTCTTGAAAAACTGTAGCACGTGGTGTGCTTTCACTTCTCTGAGTGGAACTGCCTCTGCCCACTTGGAAAAGTAATCTGTAGCCGCAAGGATGAAGCGATGTCCTTTTGAAGATGGTGGTTCTATTGGACCCACTATATCTATGCCCCAACATTCAAATGGCCACGATGCAATTGTCGGATGTAGCACATTTGGAGGTTTGTGTAGAACCACTCCGTGTACTTGGCATTGGTGACAGCTCTTGGCGATTTTCATGCAGTCGGTCACCATCGAGGGCCAGTAGTACCCTAGTCTTTTAATTTTCATTTTCATCTTCGGACCCGACCGGTGAGCGCCACGAGTCCCGAATGCACCTCTTTAACAATTTCACGGGCCTCGGACCCGCTTAGGCACCTTAGCCACATTCGATCAAAAGACCTTCTATATAACGTGTTGTTTATTAATGCGTAAGACGTACTTATTTTCTTGATCCGATGGGCTAACGACCTATCGTCCGGTAGCTTTCCTTTTTGCGGGTAGTCTATCAATGGTCGTCGTCAATCTTCCGTGTTTTCTCGTTACGTGTAACTGATTCTTTTTCTTTTTCTGATTTGTGTATTGTGTCTATGTCAAGCTGTGATAGGACCTGACGTCCGTGAACTGACACTTCTACCGACTCATCTTGCAAACAGGAAAATTCTTTTGCTAGGCAAGCTAATGCGTCTGCTAAAGCATTTTCTTTTCTGGGAATTTTGTAGATCGTCACATTCGAATCTGTTCCAAAGAATCGTATGGCATATCGGAAATATTGCTCGAGTCTTGGCTTTAAAATTCTATACTCGTCCGACGATCCGTTGAATGATTAACTGCGAATCCCCGTAGATGTTGATGTCTCGTTATCCCCATTTGAATAGCTAATTCCGATCCCGTTATGAGGGCTTCGTATTCTCGCTTCGTTGTTTGTAACCGGTTCTCGTCAAGTGGTAGGAGTATCTTAACATCCCCGGCTCCGGTGTTATAAAGATTAGTCCGATTCCCGCCTTACCGGGCACTATCACTTGCGATTCTTCGTCTTTGTGTGTCGAAGATGCTCCGTCGAAATATAATTCTCAACGTCGATCATCGTGGTCTTCTAGGCTCATGATTTGTTCATCCGGCGCATCGTCATCGAGAGGAGATTCTGCCGCAAAGGATGTGCTGCGAGGAAGTCCGCTAAGACTTGTCCCTTTACGGCACGAAGAGGCACGAAAGTTATATCGAATTGCAATAATATCATTGACCATCTTGCAAGTCTGCTGGAAAGCGTTGGACGGGTCATCAAGTATTGCAATGTATTAAATTTTGAAATCAGGTTGACCTTATGAGAAAGCATGTAGTGCCTGAGCTTTTGAGCGGCGAAGATCAGGGCCAAACAATGCTTTTCAATTGCGGGATACCTTATCTCCGTCGGAAGTAAACGATCGCTTAAGTAGTAAAGAGCATTTTCTTTACCCTCATCATCGACCCAGGCTAACGGGGCTGCGAGAGAGTCGTGTAAAGCCGCGGTATAAAGCATCAGCGGTCTACCTGAGACTGGGGCTGCGAAGACAGGAGGTGTCATTAAATATTGCTTAATGTCCTTGAAGGCCCTCTGGCATTTCTCTTCCCAAATAAATTTGGCGTCCTTTTTAACTAGTACCGAGAAAGGCTGACACCTACCTGACAAGTTTGAGATAAAGCGTCAAAGATATGTCAACTTCCCTTGAAATGATCGTAGTTGTTTTAAGGTTTTGGGAGGCGGCATTTCTAAGATAGCTTTAATCTTTTCCGGTCGATTTCAATTCCACGATGTCGGACAACGAATCCTAAGAATTTCCCGGAGGTGACGCCGAAGGCGCATTTTAAGGGATTCATCTTAAGGTTAAATTGTCTTAATCGTTTGAAAACAATTCTCAAATCATACAAGTGGTTTTCCTTTACTTTGCTTTTAATGACCACATCGTCCACGTAGCATTCGACTTGATTGTGGATGAGATCATAAAAAATTCTTGTCATCGCTCTCTAGTAGGTTGCTCCTGCGTTCTTCAGTCCGAACGGCATCACTATGTAAAAATATACTCCGATCGGCGTTCTGAATGTTGTAAGCTTTTCATCTTCTGGAGCCATTTTTATCTGGTTGTATCCTGAAGATCCATCCATGAATGAAAATATTTCATGTGTCGAAGCAATGTCGATCATTAGTTCTGGGATCGGTAGAGGGAATTCATCCTTTGGACATGCCTTGTTTAAATCTCTGAAATCCACACAAATTCCGATCCGACCATTCTTCTTTCGACCGGCACCACGTTGGCTAACCAAGTCGGGTATTGCTCTTCACGGACAAATTTAGCTTCTATTAGCTTTTTAACTTCAGCTATGACTTGTTGTTCGATTTCTAGACGCATTCTTCTCGGGACCTCGTCCGACCGGGACGAAGTAGGATCCACTCCTAGCTTATGGACTCGCGACCTCTGGAGCTAAACCTGGCATCTCATCGTAGCTCCAAGCAAAACAGTCTTTAAATTCCATTAATAACTTGATTATTTCTTCGGAGTCTTCTTTATTGAGTAAGAAGCTAACAAAGGTAGGTCTAGGCTCTTCGCTAGTACCTAAGTTAACTTCCGTTAACTCATCTATTGTAGATTTAATCTCTGGTGGAGCGTCTCCAATTTGTAAGTCTTCAAATTCTTCTGTAGTTTCCATGCAGTTTTCATTAGATTCGCAAGTGACAACCAAGCAAAATTCGGTATCGTCAACCGATCCTATCGTGCCGAATCCGAGTCCATGCTTTGAATTGGGTGGACGACCGGAGTTATTACATAATTTTTCAAAATGTTGTGATTGACCTTTTGTCAATTGTCGAGGTAAGAAACCACGCAAAATTAAATTTTGAACACAGGGAGAGTACCACTCAAAAGGTAATTCCATTAATTCTGATGAAGTGACATCTTCAAATTGTACATTATTTTCAGTTTTGGAGGAAGGAGCACCACGGTAGAATTTGATTGGCTTCGCACCGTCGCTACGTACCTCTTTGACCACCATACCCTCGATCTTATTAGAATGGATCGGGGTCAGGGTCATAGTATGTACATAGTGGTTAATCTTCTCGTACATCGATTTATATTCTTCATTCTCGTCATCTTCGAGAGAGATCTTGAATTGCGGCTTCTTCCGACTTATTGTCGTCGCTTCTTGCTTCGATTTCTTTTTCTTCTTCGAACTATCTTCCCAATCAACATTGATGATCGGTTTCATCTGCCCAACTGTCCTAACGTCTCTACCACGACCTCGTCCCCGGCCTCGACCTCGGATGCGAGTTGTGGAGAAACCTTCACCATCTCGCCGTAAGGGAGTAGTGAGTGACTATTGGACTAGAACTTCAGGTTCTTCGTTGTCCCGAATTTTCCTTGCTTCACTTGTTATGGTATCTCTGGAGAAGATTGTTTTCTTCGGAGGTGCATAATAAGCTGCATCTTCATGGATTCCAATTTCATGTACTGAGAATGGTTGTAAGTCTCCTTTGATGCACTGTTCCCCTCCATCGTAGTATTTGATGCACTGGTGTAGAGATGATGGTACCATCCTGTTTTCATGTATCCATGGTAGGCCCAGTAAAGCGTTGAACGATGTTTCTGAATCGATTATGTGAAATTTTGCGGTTGTCTTTGCTAAGTCACTGGTCTTCATTAGTAGTGTTATTGATTCGAGGGCTCTTTCTCCTTTCTGGATGAATCCTCTTAATAACATTTTGTCCGCTTCGAGCTCGCGAGCATCAATTTCCAAGTATGCTAGTGTTCGAAGACTCATTATATTGATTGATGCTCCTGGATCCACCAATAATCTGGAGAGTGTAAACTTCCCAATTGTAACGGAAATGTACAACGGTCAGTTGTGATCTGCTGTCCCGAGTAGTAGGTCATTGTCCGTGAAGGTAACACCTCGCTGTTCCTTTAACGAGGAAACCTCATCTAAGGAATCTCCGGCCATTTGAGCTAAGAAAATTTCGGATCAAGTAAGGCCCTCGATCGAGCTTCTCTCATCTCCTTTCGATAAGATGAGGGTGTCGTAGATGCTCGGTTGGCTCGGTAGTTTCCTAAGATGGGCTAGCACGTTGTAGTCCACTTTATTTCCGTGTATCTCGGCTTCTTCTCGAATGGGTATTTCTTCCGCCGGATTGGTTCTTCCCGAACAACCACTCGCTTTCCTTTGTCCTTCGGACCCATTCTCGAAGGTAAAACTCTTCCACTTCTTAAGTTAACTTCGTAATTTCCTCTCGACTCTAGTGTTGAGCTTGCTCGGTGTTTCTTCCCGAATCGAATGACGAGTTCTTCCGGATTAGCTTCGGAGTCTGAAGGCTCTAACTCTATTGTGACTGGAGCTCCTCGAAACTCGTAAATAGATTCATTGCTTGTTGAACTCTCGTAGCCTCCTTGATGGATGTCTTCTTCGTCAATGTGATCGTCGAGATTGTGTATGATTTGAGAATTGTCATTGGTATCGAAATCGATGTCCAGATTGTCGCTAGTTGCGTAATCGTTAGAAACAGTCAAAACGTAGCCAACGCCTTCACTCTTATCATTATAAGATCCCACCGAAGTGAGCAGATAATCATACAGAGTCATAGGTTCGAGGGATTTCTCCCCCGAATCCGAAACAACTATCCTAGGATAAGCAGCCCCTAGTCTAGCCTTAGGAGACTCGGTCCTCTCTTCTTCGTCGATTTTCTTCTTCTCTTCAATCGTCTCTCGTTGAGGTGGTTCTTCTATCGCAAGTGATAGTGCCGACTTGACAGGTTTCGAACTTTGAATTGAAGCTCGCACCGAAGCGGTTTGGATGCTGTCTAAAATCTTTTTTGAAGACCTCATCCAAGTGGTAGTCCATCCATCGTCAGTTGCATAGGGATCTATCGGAATGATGGGATCAGTCAAGACAACATTGACGGAACCTCCTTTCTGGGGTTCCTTCATGTACTCCTTCGGGATTGTTATATTCCCTTTCCGAAGGTTGTCGTTGAGCCAACTTTTGAAAGTAATGCAATCTTCTATCTTGTGTTCAAGCATCCGGTGGTAGGGGCAAAAGTTGGGATCACCTTTCTTGTTGACTTCTTCCGGTCTCTTAGGCTCTGGCAGCTGGAAATCTAGAGTTTTCATCAGACAACGGAACATTTTCGGCACTGCTTCATTCTTGAATGGATATTCCCCGCTCGTAAGCTCCCTTAACGTACGTTGCGGACGAGGCGGTTGTTCATTCCGTGGAGATGACCGATAGCCGGGTCGGGGTTGCCGGTAATTCCGTCGAGGTTGCGCGTGGCCGTTCGACTATATTTGTATCGGTTTCTTGCCTTTGTCGACCGCTCGCAACGATCCCGGATTTCTTTTCAAAAGTCTTCACTGTGCTTTTGCTTGTCCGTCTTGTCGGCGAAACTTAATTGCTTCGCCTCCTCTTGCAACCTCCCGACCTTGCTTAACAACTTCTCGAAAGTCTTAATAGTGAATCCTTTGAGGAGAAGTGCTATCGGGCCGTGAATGCTTTTAAGTAAGATTCCAATTGCATGTTGTTCTTGTAGTTGTGGTTCACACTTCATGCTTAGGTTCCTCCATCGAAGTATGTAATCCACCAAAGTTTCATTCAGCTTCTGCTTCTCTACCACTAAATCACCTATAGTGATGTGGTGCTGAGCTCCAGCAAATCGCTTGATAAAAAGGTTTTCTCGTTTTGAGAATGTCTTCACTGAACCATTCGGTAATTCTGCATACCAATCAAAGGCGATCCCTGACAGGCTGCTGACGAACTGTCGGAAGTGTAATGCATCGCTCCCGCCGGCATTGCAACAACTGGCACGAAAGTGTGCAACATGCTGTCGGGGGTTCCTGGTTCCATCAAAGGTCTTGAACAGAGGTGGTACGAAGCCTTTTGGGTATCGGACAGCGTCGAATTCTTCCGGTAAGGTCTACCCGTCCGAATGGATGTCCCACTCTTTGATTGTGCTAAGGCTTCTCGCACTTCGCTCGTTCCACCAAGCTCTTGATATCCTTTTCCGGAATCATACTTTGTGTTGTATCTTTCTTTAACCGATCATCCCCATCGACGGATGTAATCTCCTTTCCTCCGTCTACAATATGAATGACTTCGGGGGCGTCTCTCTTGGGGTTGCACTTGACTCCGGAGAGTGGCTGAGGGCTACGACCATCTCTTCCATTCTCTTCGACATTCGGGCGATCGTATCGTCTTTCTCTTGAAGCCGTCTTCTCATCACTTCCGCTCCTCCTTTCGAGGCTGCAGGAGCACCTCGTGAAGCTGACGAAGCTCGCGTTTCGACCATGTTGATTTCTGCATACTCATCGTCCATGAATTCCGATGAATCAATCTCGTCTCCAAATTTCTCTTCTCTTTCTTTTGCTAGTCGTCGAATATCAGTCCTCAACTTTTCCATAGCATCCTCTAGCGGTCTTTTCTGTGCATCTTGGCAGTTGTCGTGTGATAGCTGTCGGGTTCCCTTCTCACGAGTCCCCTTTACTGCAGTGGCACTTTCTTCGGATTCAAGTCTCCCGACGAGACTTTCCTTCTCGGCCGTCGTTTCAACCTTAATCTGTCCAAGTGGTGGGACGCCATACCATCCTTCTAGCAGCAGAAGGTCCAGGACCAGATGGCCTGTCAGCCAAATGCTGGAAGGTGGTATCCTCCCTAATCTGCAACCCTGAAACAACGATAGGCGGACTAGCCTTCATCCTTTTATTTGGCTTTTCTGTAACGATGGCAGGTTCTACTCGTGGCCCAATACGGGATTTGACTGGCACCCGCCCTATCCTTCTTAGAATATCTAATACGGGGCATTTCTCTTTCTTTGCTAGCTTCTCGATCACAGTCTGTAGTCGGGCAAATGGCTTGATCCTAGCCCTTTTTCTTTC
This sequence comes from Papilionanthe hookeriana x Papilionanthe teres, assembly GCA_022702705.1. Taxonomy (NCBI): domain Eukaryota; kingdom Viridiplantae; phylum Streptophyta; class Magnoliopsida; order Asparagales; family Orchidaceae; genus Papilionanthe; species Papilionanthe hookeriana x Papilionanthe teres. Next base: position 117,961,909 of record CM040427.1, read on the forward strand.
TGCTGTCGTCGTAGTATGCTGGTCGAGGTAATGTAGAAACAATCCTGCGGACATTTTCCTCGTCAGCCGCGGCGGAAAGGTGATGGAATCTACTTCCTTCCAAAAAGGGTGTATCTTCGAGCAATGGTATGTATTCGAGTAGTGGTGTGTATTCGGGGATTTTGGGATTTCCTCCAGAAAGCAACTTCGGCTGCTCCGCCTTCTCGGCAATCTTCCTACTTCGTTCCTTCTTTGGGTCCGTGTTAGTGACGGAATTCTCGAGCTGGACCCGATTTCAAAAACGAAGGTCTCACAGGAAAGTCTGTACCCTCCACAGTAGCAGGTTCACCATAGTTCTGGATTTCCTTCCCCTTTAATTTGGCAGAAGCCGGGGTAGGTGCAGAGACAACTAGACCAGTGGGGGTAGCAAGAACAGTCCTTCTGTGGACAGCAGTACTCCTCTCAGTTGGAATCTTTTGCAGGGGAGGAAACTCTCGAGTTGACCTAAGGTTGAACTCGATCAGCGGCTTCTTAGCTTCAGATACTTTGTTTGTCAGCGCGAAAAGGGAAACGTCGGTGATCTTAACATTTGTGTTCTCGAATCCTTGTCCAAACCGGATGATCCCATTGTCGGGCAGCTCATCCTTGTAAACAGCGAAGTCCAGTCCATTGGTGAAGGAGAAAATCAGCTTTCGGGCTTCCATTTCTTTGCAGGGTAGATCCTGATTGTCAGTCCCAAGTTATGATTCTTCTCATTAGGACGAAAAGAAAGGAATCGAAAAGAGTCCGAACACATTCTTGTTCATGTATTTATGAGAAGGAGTTATTCATTAAACGAGTCATTCATTAGAGGGTTTGTTTATTTAGAACGGAATGTTCAAAGGTGTAGAGAAGGTAATGAATCTGATTCAGAGTTGGAAAGGAAAAGAAAGTCTTATGCAAGACTTCTCGACTCGGAGGATCACTCCTAAACTAACACCTATCGGGGTCCACCCCACCTCGAAATGAGGTAAAAGGATATCGGAACCTCTCTGTTTAGGGGTGTCTAAACAGTGGCTCCTAAATCCGGAAGAATGTTAGCTATACTTGTTCAAGGTAGAAATGAACATAGTATTCCAACGGAAAGAAGGGTAGCTTGATCCACAAGGGACATGCATAGTATTCCAACGGAAAGAAGGGTAGCTTGATCCACAAGGGGCATGGATACACTACCGATTTTTTAAAGCAGAATTGTCTGATTAAAAATGGAGAGAGGAATTTTCCCCAGCGGAGTCGCCAGAAATTGTCAGCATATTTTTAGGTCGTGTGTTTTATTTTGAAAAGGGGTCGCCTAACAGAAGTTGTCGGTGAATTTTTAATTTAATTTAAATAGATAATTTGAAAAGTAGTATTTGATTTCTGAAAATAATTTTTAAATTTGAAGATTTTAAGATATGAAATCAAACCGATCTCACATCCCAAATAGTTTATATAAACGAGCACCGTGCCACAAACCGTGTATCTATCCCGAAGAATAGGCACACCGCTTTCGACGATGGGGCTCTATTAAATAAACTAGAAGATCTCGTGACATCCATTTGGTCCGCGAACCAATTTTATAAGCCGACAAATTCCCCGCTTAAGATGAAAGCATTAAACAGGGTTTATATTACTCGGGTTCTTTAAAATTCCCTATAAGGGCAAGCCCCTATAGTTAATTACATCTTAAGTGACGGGAATCACCTAAGAAAACTCTCGATAATAATCAATAATTCCGCTCTCAAGAATTTCAAAGTTTAAGTTTTCAAGGGATTGAATTTTGGAATTTCAATAGGGAATGGATCAAATTTGGAAGATTTTATTTTGGGATTTCAAAGGAAGAAAGGTAGGAGAAATTACCGATTCGAAGCGAACTTCGGTAATTTCTCGGCTATCCTATCGTTTGGCTTAGATTTAGGAAAGTCCTAATATCTATTTAATATTTTGATCTTGCCAATTTTAGTTAATTAGGACTTATATTTATATGATAGAATCATACAAATAGCCTTGAAGATGTGAGGGTTTATGTCATATCAGATGAATACCTCGGAATTCTAAGACCGGTTAGGGCTTAATTTGCAATGCAAATGCCTAACGAAGAGGTTGAGGATTTAAGTTGCACTAGGCAAACTACCTCGAAATCCTATGGATTGGTTATTTAATTCTAAGAAAGTTTTGCTAATGTAGATTTCAGTTTTGCTGACGACGATGGCCGTGCTGCCCACCATGCTCCAAGCTCTTTGTTTTTGCAGAAGTTTGGTTTTAGAAATCATAAATCAGCAGATGAGAAAAGTGTTTTGGTTTAGAGAAGTCTTAATTTCCAAGTGTTTTTGTGTTTTAATTAAAAACAAATCTTAAAGTTGATTATAACGACACTAGTTAAGATCCCACGGTTCCATCCTTCCGACATCGTTATTTTTATCGGATTCACTTAGTCCAGATGAATTTGCTAAACTCAACTAAATGAGTTCCACACTTTCATTTAGACGTGGGAAATCCCGTTAGCAACACGTAGGTTACATCATCCGAGGTATTCCCGATCATCCAACAGGACGTTTTAATTTAGTTGTAATTGTAGTTTTGTATTCTGTTTGTGATTAAATTTTTAGTTGTTTTATATTTTGAGATGTTGTGGCGATGAATTTTATCTTGCAATGACTTTTAATTTAGTTTTGGTTTCAGTTTTAGGGACTATCCTAAAGGTGTGGGTTTTCATGCAACAGTTGTTTATCATGCAAGAAAAGGTAAGTGCGATGCGATTAAAGAAATTGCAATAATGTAAATTGCAATAAAATAAAAGCGTACCTGGAGGGTCTTCCCGTCATCCCAAGCTGCACTTAAACATAATTTAGCATATTTAAGCATTTAAAGCAAGTTCCTAGGTAAAGCTAAGGGAAGGGTTATGGTTTTCTACCAAATTCCTAATCATATAGCTAGTCATTTCCTATGACGTCTAGGTTCTTGTGTTTTTGTTTGAGGACGATTTTCTTCATCAAAGAATAATTAAATTCAGTTGTTCTTATGAACATCCTATCATATCGAGGAAGTGCTTAAGACAAATCTTAAACATCTTTTCAATATTTCTAGGATTGTTTTAAGTCCAAATGGGTTTAATTATACAAGTGAATTAATCGTCCGGGAATTCAAGTTTTGTTGTTATCTTGCTCAGTGAACTAGGACATTTGAATATCCTATAAGTGAAATAACATTTCATTTAACGTTCTGTTTAGGAGTTATGATAACCAAAGCTCTCGAGGACAAATTGGTGTTCAAGCGATTTGTGATTTAGTTTAATTTCAGTTAAAGGGTTTAAAGTTGGGATAATATTCAAGTTGTTTTTATATTTAATTTCTTTATGTCTTAGGTGATGTTATTTAATTCAATTTAATTTAACTTTACTTCAATTTAATTTAGTTTAATTTAATTTATTCAATTTAATTTAATTTAATCCAATTTAATTGAATTTATTTAATTTAATTTAATTTAATTTAGTTTAATTTTAATTTAATTTAATTTAATTTAGTTTAATTTAATTTGATTTAATTTAGTTTAATTTAATTTGATTTAATTTAATTTGATTTAATTTAATTTAATTTAATTTGATTTAATTTAATTTGATTTAATTTAATTTAATTTAATTTATTTTAATTTAATTTGATTTAATTTAATTTGATTTAATTTATCTAATTTAATTTAATTTAATTTAAATTTTAATTTAATTTTATTTTTAATTTTAATTGAAATTTTAAAAGAGTTTAATAATTTAACTTTAATTTAACTTAACGATTAAGTCTTTTAATATTTTAAATCTTAAATTTGAATTATCATTTTAATTAAGAATTAAATATTATCGAGATGATTAATTTAGGGATTTTTAAATTAAAGAACAAATCTCTTCCTAATAATATCCCTATTTTAATAATTCCAATTTTATTATTCTTCCAAATTTAATCAATTATTTAATTAAGGTTCATTTCAATTATTTTAAATTGTTTAGTAGGTTTCTACCCTTTAATTATTTAAATTTCAATCATCTAAGTCAGATTAAGATCAAATATTTTACTTGTTAATTTTATTAAGCCTAAAGTTTTAATTAAGGGTTAAAATTTTTATAATTCCATAACTCACTAAATTGAGCTCAAATGAATTTGAAATTTTTATGTGACTTCACTCATATGTCAATAAAGACATAAGAGGAGAAAATGTGATTTTTTTGTATTTAATTTATTTATATAATTATTTTTAGTGAAAAATACGAATTTTCAAGAAAAATTTACTAATATTACCAAGGGAAAGTTTCTATCCTTAAGAAAATTATGGGACATTCCTAATGACCAGAGGACCACTTGGACCAATTTTGGTGATTTTTTGAATTATATTATTTTTATTATAATTATTTTAAGCTTTGGAGTATTAATTAATTTAAAAATAAAATAAAGGTTGAAAAATGAAATTTATATTTTTCAAAAATCTCTCTGATATCAAGGAAATTAAAGAATTAATTTTGCAATTTTCTGATTTTTCTTTGATTTATTATAATTATTTTGGTGAAAATGCTAGAAAATACATTTTTTTAATTTTAAAATTACCCTAGGGCTTTAAAATTTAATATCTCATTAAATAGACCTAAGAAAAATATGGATTTATTCCCAAGTGATTAAAATTCAAAATGTGACATTTTGGTGAATTTTATTATTTTTGTGATTTTTATTATTTTTTAATTATTAAAATATTAAAATAATGCAAAAAATTAAATTTTTTAGAAAATTAAAATTTTAATTTCCTTAAATTCCCCGATATCGTAGAGGCTCCAAAACCAATTTGGTGAATTTTTGAAAGGTATTTTTAAAGTTATGAATTTTTAAAGTTTAAAATGGCTAAATCGGCTTAATCAACCCATTTAAGTAGGGCTAACCAAGTCCAATTGACTTCAAATTTTTATGGTGGGTTCCTATGATCCTAAAGGTCAGTGGAGAATTGATTTCAAGTCAATTTGATATATGGTTAGCTCTAATTAGTTAGGGATCTATTTTGAGTTTTTAAGCCAATTAGGGTTATTTTAAATGAGTTAACTCAAAACCTATTTTTCCTAGGGTCCTCTGGTCATAAGAGACATCACCAAATTTTCCTAGAATTTATTTCACAACATGCTAATTATTGGAATTAAAATACTCAAAACAGTAACATGAATTTGAAAAATCAATAACTTCTCATAGGATGGCTTCGACTTTGGAAAATTCGGGGAATGTTCCCAAATTCAGAGGCTTCAAAAGCCCTATGGTCTCATGCCATGGTGAATTTCCTATATGCATGGAGAATTAAAATAATGCAGAGGGTAAATAAATCATTAAAAATATAATACTTGATGAAATTAAATGATTTCTTTTCCACATTATTCTCCTCTGTTCACTGAGCAAGAGGGTATTTTTATTTTATTTTTATGATTTTCCTACACAAAGTTATGGATTTTCCAAGTTCTGTTAATTAAGTAAATAGGAAAAAAAACCTAATTTCCTACTTATCCACGCGGCGCCCTGTCATCCTCGGCATCTCCGAACGGCCATGCGGCGCGCCCCCATTCGACGCCGCCTTTCGACTCAGCGCCACGCGGCCCACGGTTCACGTATCATCTCCTGGTCCGACGCTATCTGAGCCGTCCATCCGCGCGTGTATTGAATGAACGCGCATCCGTTCATCGTCCCCAAGCCTCCTGGCCCGAGAACCGTCCATCTTCTAGTGCCTAAGATCTCACTCGATACTTGACCAAATTTAACGTTCTTATGCTCTATGGATTAGTCTCGAGAAGACGAACACATCCATACGGTTTATGTGGCATGAAATCGACTCAATAAAATCGGAGAATGTTCGAAGCTCGTGAAGAAGAGTGAGGGCATACCTTTGCTCGCAGAAGTGTGGCTTCGATCCGAGGGTTGTGTCACCTTCGATCTGGATCCCGCAAGCTCCGGATGAAGTCTCCCGGTCCGGTGAATCGCCTAGGTATGATTTCGACCACAGCTCGATCACAAAGCTTCGGAGGCCGGAGCAACCGGGTGGCCCGGAGAGGGGGCTTTTGCCGGCGGACTTCTTCCCTCGGTCCGGTGAAGGTGTAGGACCAATCAATTCGAGGATTGATCCACCGTGGAGAAGTGTCCCGGTTTTGGGTGAAATTTCGCCTGAGAAATTGGCTTCGTCAGCTGGGATTGGGCAAATCGGCACTTGGGGCTCAACCGCTCTAAGGATGGAGAAGGGTTTGGAACAATTTTGGCAGTAGTTTCGCAAGGTCCGGTTTAGCACCTCTCATGGCCGAGAGGGGGTGGTGTTTAAATAGAGAGGGTGGAGGGCCTCCCGAGGAGAGTTAGTGGCTCGGGATCACCTGCTTCGGCAAGAGAAGAACAGCTGCAATGGCCACCGGGCATGGGGCAGCTCAGCAAGGGAGAATTTCAATGTTGGCTCACATGCGAGCTCTCGGGTGTGGTGTTTTCCGGCGACCTGTGTGGCCGGCCGACAGTGTGGGTCACCATCTCGACCGTGGAGGTCGTGGCTCGGCAATGGTGAAGTCAATCGGGCTTGGACATGTGTAAAGTGCTTGGATTAAAATGGTATGGGGGAGAGGCCACTTTGGCTTGATTTGGGTCAACCCATCCTTTTGGGCAAGGTGCACCACCCAAGGCCTGGTTTTGGGCCGAAAAGAGTCACTTGGGTCACTCGCCATGGAGTGGTGAAGTCTCCATCCATGGTGAGGTGGCTAAGCATGGTTTAGTGTGTGACATGCTTATAGTTAAAAAGGCTTAATGAAGGATTAGGAAAGGGGGCCCTCCTTTTGCCATTAATGGCTTGGTCACATGTCAAACCTTCCATGGCTTCATGTGGCTTGTCCATGGCTTGCATGGCTTGTCTTTGGCTCTGTGGAAAGTTGAGTCAATTTCATGGAAATGGATTTAAGAAAAATTTTGGTATTTAGGGGTGATTTGGCATGAGGCTTGATTTGTAATTATTTGATGATGGGATTATAACTTAGGGGTGATTTTGATTAAATGGATGATGAGAGGAAGTGTCATGTGGGCTTTGGATGAATTTGGGCTTTTGAATTTGAAGGAAGTGGGCTTTTAGGAAGGTTTAAGGGAAGTGGGATTTTTGAATTTTAAAATGGACTTTAGGATGAAATTTTGGTAAAGGCTTGGGCCAAATAATTGTTGGGTTTAGCTCATGGATGTGTCATGAGTGACTTGGAGCAAATTGGGAGTGATTTGGGTTTGAATTGGGTTGAATTTGGGCTTCTTTGGTGAATGGGCCAATATAGGTCAAAGTGGGCTATCTTGGGCCAATGTTGGGCTTGGGTTGAATTTGATGTAAAATTAATGTTGGGAAATGTTTATGGGAGTGTTTCAAAGAGGTTTTGACTTTGGTTGGGCTTTGATTTTGGGGTTTGGGCTCATTTGGGTTAAGTTTGGGTTTAGGTCAAAATTGGGCCTTTTAGCTTGGGGTTGAATTTGAGTGGGGTTTGGGTCTAAATGTTGGGCAAATCATGTTAGTGTTTTGTTTTTGGGGATGTTAAGGAAGATTAAGAAAAGATTTGGGGTTAATTGGAGCTGAATTGGGTGAGTTTGGGTTAGGTTTGGGTCATGGGTCCAAATTGGGCTTTAAGGCCAAAAATGAAATTGGATCCAAATGTTAATCAAAATGGACTTAGATTTGTTCTAGATTGGTGTTGAGAATGTTGAATTGAAGTTTAGAATTGAATTGGACCAGAATTTGGGTCAATTGGGTAGGTTTGGTTTGACATTGGGTTCACTTAGGGTTAAAATGGGTCAAATCGGGGGTTTTGATGAAAGTAGGGTAAATCGACAAAATTGGCCCATGGTGTAGTTGAACAAAATGAAATTGGAAATATTTGGGATTTTCTGGAATTTTCTGCGAATTTTCTGAATTTTTGGATTTTTGGGTCAAGAGGGGTATTTTGGGTATTTGGAGGGTATTGGGAGGTATTCTTGGAATCTTTGGTATTTTTGGCTATGGATGGTCAATTTGAGTGATGTGGAAATGTTTAGAAATGATTTTGGAGAATTTTGGGTGATTTGGAAATTTTGGGGGATTTCAAGGGTTTTGGGTAGGCTAGAAGTGGTCCTGGGTCCCGGGTCAAAAATTGAAAATTTGGAAAATTGAAGATTGGGTAAATGAAAGTGGAATGAAATCATTTTGGTTGAGCCATGAAGACATATCAAGCCCACATGAGCCATGAAGGGACTCATTTGAGGCATCCACTATATTGTTCCTAACCCTCTTAGCCAAGGGCTTAGGGGTTAAGGACCATCCATGTGAATCTCCTACATGAGTCAGGAGGTTAAGTTAGGTATAGGTGTGTGAAAGTGTAGTGTATAGGTGTAGTGTGTGTGTAAGTCAGCCCCTTCACTGCACCAGTGCCACCTGTGGTAGTCCTAAGGCCAAAGAGTCCTATAGAACTCATCCTTTAAACTTCCACATTTGATTTCAACCCTCTAGGTGATTAGGGTCTATAGTCAAGTTTGTGGAGTTTGCAGGGAGTTAAGAAGTGTTTTGAATTTCTAAGTGATGGGTCCCAATTCTAGTCCTCTAAGATAGTCAAAGGAAAAGACTAAGGCTAGATCCTATGTACTAAAGGGAAGAAGAGAAGACCTCATCAAAAATGAGGTCAACACCTCTCTGTTTAGAGGTGTCTAAACAGTGGCTCCTAAATCAGAGAGAATCTTGGCTATACTCGTTCAAGGTAGAAATGAACATAGTATTCCAACGGAAAGAAGGGTAGTTTGATCCATAAGGGACATGGATACACCACCGATTTTTGAAAGCAGAATTGTCCGATTAAAATGGAGAGAGGAATTGTCCCCAGCGGAGTCGCCAGAAGTTGTCGGCATATTTTTAGGTTGTGTTGTATTTTGAAAAGGGGTCGCCTAACAGAAATTGTCGGCAAATTTTTAATTTAATTTAAATAAATAATTTGAAAAGTTGTATTTGATTTTTAAATATAATTTTAAATTTGAACATTTTAAGATATGAAATCAAACCGATCTCACATCCCAAATAGTTTATATAAACGAGCGCCGCACCACAAACCGTGTATCTATCCCGAAGAATAGACACACTACTTGACAATGGGGCTCGATTAGATAAACTAGAAAGGTTTGTGACATCCGTTTGGTCCGCGAACCAATTTTATAAGCTGACAAATTCCCCTGCTTAATATGAAAGCATCAAACAGGGTTTATATTACCTGGGTTCTTTAAATTCCCTATAAGGGAAAGCCCCTATAGTTAATAACATCCTAAGTGACGGGAATCACCTAAGAAAACTCTCGATAATAATCAGTAGTTCTGCTCTCAAGAATTTCAAAGTTTAAGCTTTCAAAGGATTGAATTTTGGAATTTCAATAGGGAATGGATCAAATTTGGAAGATTTTATTTTGGGATTTCAAAGGAAGAAAAGTAGGAGAAATCACAGATTCAAAGCGAACTTTGGTAATTTCCCAACTATCCTATTGTTTGGCTCGGATTTAGGAAAGTCCTAATGTTTATTTAGTATTTCAATCTTGCCAATTTTAATTAATTAGGACTTATATTTATATGATAGAATCACACAAATAGCCTTGAAATTATGAGGGTTTATGTCGTACCGAACGACTACCTCGGAATCCTAAGTCCGGTTAGGGCTTAATTTGCAATACAAATGCCTAACAAAATGTTAAGGATTTATGTTGCACTAGGCAAACTACCTCGAAGTCCTATGGCTTTGTTGTTTAGTTCTAGGAATGTTTAGCTGATGTAGAGTTGTTTTGCTGACGAAGATGGCCATGCTGCCCCCCATGCTCCAAGCTCCTTGTTGTTGCAGAGGTTTAGTTATAGAAGTCATAAATAAGGAGATGAGAAAACTGTTTTGGTTTAGAGAAAATCTTAATTTCCAAGTGTTTTTGTGTTTTGATTAAAACAAATCTTAAAGTTTATTATAACGACACCGGTTAAGATCCCACGGTTCCATCCTTCCGGCATCGTTATTTTTATCGGATTCACTTAGTCCGTATGAATTTGCTAAACTCAATCGAATGAGTTCCACACTTTCATTTAGACCGTGGAAATCCCGTTAGCAACACGTAGGTTACATCATCCGAGGTATTCCCGATCATCCAACAGGACGTTTTAGTTTAGTTGTAATTGTAGTTTTGTGTTCTGTTTGTGATTAAATTTTGAGTTGTTTTATATTTTGAAATGTTGTGGCGGTGAATTTTATCTTGCAATGGCTTTTAATTTAGTTTTGGTTTCAATTTTAGGGATTATCCTAAAGGTGTGGGTTTTCATGCAACAGTTGTTTATCATGCAAGAAAAAGTAAGTGCGATGCAATTAAAGAAATTGCAATAATGTAAATTGCAATAAAATAAAAGCGTACTCGGAGAGTCTTCCCGTCATCCCAAGCCGCACTTAAAATGCAATCGGAATATTTAAGCAGGTTCCTAGGTAAAGCTAAGGGAAGGGTTATGGTTTTCTACCAAGTTCCTAATCCTATACTTAGCCATTTCCTATGACGTCTAGTGTTCTCGTGTTTTGGTTCGAGGACTATTTTCTTCATCAAAGAATAATTAAGTTCAATTGTTCTTATGAGTATACTATCATATTGTGGAAGTGCTTAAGAAGAATCTTAAACATCTTTTCAATATTGATAGGATTGTTTTAAGTCCAAATGAATTTAATCATACAAATGAATTAATCGTTCGGGAATTTCAAGTTTTGTTAGCTTGCTCAGTGAACTAGGACATTTGAATATCCTATAAGTGAAGTAGCATTTCATTTAACGTTCTGTTTAGGAGTTATGACAACCAAAGCTCTCGAGGGCAAATTGGTGTTCAAATGGTTTATGATTTAGTTTAACCTCAATTAACGGGTTTAAATTTGGAATAGTGTTCAAGTTGCTTTATATTTAATTTCTTTATGTCTTAGGTAATGTTATTTAATTCAATTTAATTTAACTTTAATTTAATTTAATTTGGTTTAGTTTTAATTTTAATTTAATTTTGATTTTTTAATTTTAATTTTAATTTTAATTTTAATTTTAATTTTAGTTTTATTTGATTTTATTATAATTTAATTTAATTTAATTTAATTTAATTTAATATGTTTTAATTTAATTTAATTTAATTTAATTTAATTTAATTTATTTGATTTAATTTAATTTAATTTATTTAATTTGTTTGATTTAATTTAATTTAATTTTTAATTTAATTTTATTTTTAATTTTAGTTTAATTGAAAATCTAAAAAGGGTTTAATAATTTAACCTTAATTTAATTTAATGATTAAGACCTTTAACATTTTAAAGCTTAAATTTGAATTATCATTTTAATTAGGAATTAAATATTATTGAGATGATTAATTTAGGGATTTTTAAATTAAAGAATAAATCTCTTCCTAATAATATCCCTATTTAATAATTCCAATTTTATTATTCTTCCAAATTTAATCAATTATTTAATTATGGTTTATTTCAATTATTTTAAATTATTTAGTAGGTTTCTACCCTTTAATTATTTAAATTTCAATCATCCAAATCAGATTAAGATCAAATATTTTACTTGTTAATTTTATTAAACCTAAAGTTTTAATTAAGGGTTAAAATTTTAATTATCATTTTGCCCTTCAAGCTTAATAATTTCATAACTCACTAAATTGAGCTTAAATGAACTTGAAATTTTTATGTGACTTCATTCATATGGCAATAAAGACATAAGAGGAGAAAATGTGATTTTTCTGTATTTAATTTATTTATGTAATTATTTTTGGTAGAAAAAAGGGATTTCCAAGGAAAATTTAATAACATAACCAAGGGAGAGTTTCTATCCTTAAGAAAATTATGGGACATTCCTAATGACCAGAGGACCACTTGGACCAATTTTGGTGATTTTTTGAATTAAATTATTTTTATTATAATTATTTTAAGTTTTGGAGTATTAATTAATTTAAAAATAAAATAAAGGTTGAAAAATGAAATTTATATTTTTCAAAAATCTCTCTGATATCAAGGAAATCAGAGAATCAATTTTTACAATTTTCTGATTTTTCTTTGATTTATTAGAATTATTTTAATGAGAATTCTAGAAAATACATTTTTTTAATTTTAAAATTACCCTAGGGCTTTAAAATTTAATATCTCATTAAATAGACCTAAGAAAAAATATGGGATTTGTTCCTAAGTGATTAAAATTCAAAATGTGACATTTTGGTGAATTTTATTATTTTTGTGATTTTTATTATTTTTTAATTATTAAAATATTCAAATAATGCCAAAAAAATCAACTTTTTTAGAAAATTGAAATTTTAATTTTTCTAAATTCCCCTGATATCAGAGAGGCTCCAAAGCCAATTTGGTGAATTTTTTGAAAAGTATTTTGAAAGTTATGAATTTTTAAAGTTTAAATTGGCTAAATGGCTTAATCAACCCATTTAGTAGGGCTAACCAAGTCCAATTGACTTCAAATTTTTATGGTGGGTTCCTCTGATCCTAAAGGTCAGTGGAGAATTGATTTCAAGTCAATTTGATGTATGGTTAACTCTAATTAAATAAGGAGCTATTTTGGGTGTTTAAGCCAATTAGGGTTATTCTAAGTGAACTAATCCAAAATCTATTTTTCCTAGGGTCCTTTGGTCATAAGAGACATCACCAAATTTTCCTAGAATTTATTTCACAACATGCTAATTATTGGATTTAAAATACTCAAAACAAGTAACATGAATTTGAAAAATCAATAACTTCTCATAGGGATGGCCTCGACTTCGAAAAATTCAGAGAATGTTCCCAAATTCGGAGGCTTCAAAAGCCCTATGGTCTCATGCCATGGTGAATTTCCTATATGCATGGAGAATTAAAATAATGCAGAAGGGAAATAAATCATTAAAAATAAAATACTTGATGAAATTAAATGATTCTTTTCCACATTATTCTCCTCTGTTCACTGAGCAAGAGGGTATTTTTATTTTATTTTTCTGATTTTTCCACACAAAGTTATGCTTTTTTGAAGTTTAGGGAATTAAATAAATCAGAAAATACCCTAATTTTCTATTTATCCACGCGGCGCCGCGTCAACCTTGGCAGCTCCGAAAAGCCGCGTGGCGCTCTCCGAATCGACACCGCCATCTGACTCGGCGCTCCGGGGGCCCTCTGTGTCGTTCCATCTCCTGATCCGGCGCGATCCTGGCCGTTCGTCCACACGTGTATTTAATGAACGGCATCCGTTCATCGTCCCCAAGCGTCCTCACCCGAGAGCCGTCCACACTAAATCCCTAATATCTCACTCAATACTCAATGGATTTTCGTGATCTTATGCTCTATGGATTCATCTTGAAGAGACGAACACATCTATATGGTGCTCATGCATTGAAATTAAAGCATTTGAAATGGAGAATCTCCAGAAGCTCGGGATGAAGAATTAGCTCATACCTTTGCTCAAAGAAGTGTGGCTTCAATCTGAGGGTTGTGTCACCTTCGATTGGATCCCAAGCAAGCTTCGCATGAAGTCTCCCGGTCTCAGTGAATCGCCTAGCTATTAAAGTGACCACACTCGATCACAAAGCTTGGAGGCTGGAGCAATTGGGTGGCCTCGGAGATGGGGCTTTCAAGTGAAACTTCTCCTCTTGGTCCAAGTGAAGGTGTAGGACCAGCCATTTCGAGGATTGGCTCACCGTGGCAAAGTGTCCTAGTTTTGGGTGAAATTTTAGTTGAGAAATTGGATTCTGTTGGTGGGGATTAGGGCAAATTGACACTGGGGATCAACTGTTCTAAGTATGGAGTAGTGTTTGGAACAATTTTGGTAGAGTTTCGGCAAGGTTTGTGCAACTCTCTTCTCATGGCCGCGAGGGGGCTCGAGCTTGAATCAGAGGTGGCTGGAGGTCCTCGCGAGGATGGCCAAGGGTCGGGATCGACCGCTCTGGGCATGGGAAGAACAGCCATGGTGGCCATCGGGCATGGGGCAGCTCAGCAAGGTGGAATTCCAAAGTTTGGCTCCTCCCAAGGTCTCGGCCATGGTGTTTTTCAGCAACCCGTGCGGCCGGCCGAGCAGCATGGGTCACCCTCAAGTCCAGTGGGTCGTGGCTCGAGGTTTGTGCAGATCAATCGACCATGGACATGTGTAAAGGGTTTGAATCAAAATGGTATGGGGAGAGGCTCATTTTGGGTCCAAATGGGTCAACCCACCATTTTGGGTTTGGTGCACCCTTCCATGGTCGATTTGGGCCGAGGGAGGATCAGTGAATCAGCTAGAAAAGGGTAGAGAAGTCACCATCCATGAATATTTTGATTAATCATGGATTAAGGTGAAGCATTAAAAGGGTTAAAACCTTTATAAGTGGGCTTAAAAGAGGCTCCTCCTTTTGCCATTAATGGCTTGATCACATGTTAAACCTTCCATGGCTTCATGTGGCTTGTCCATGGCTTGCATGGCTTGTCTTTGGCTTGGGGAAAAGCTTGGTCAATTTCATGATAATGGATTTTAGAAATTTTGGTAATTTGATGGGAATTTGTATGAAGCTTGATTTGGAATGGTTTGATGATTATTTTGAAACTTAGGGGTGATATAAATTAAAGGTATGATGAAAAGAAATTGCCAAGTGGGCTTTAGGGCCAATTTTAGGCTTTTGTATTTGGTGGAAATGGGCTTTTAGAATGGTTTAGGAAAGTGGGCCTTTAGGTTTGAAAACAAATTGGTGGATGTAAATTTTGCAAAAGATTGGATCCCATGAGTGTTGAATTTAGTTTAAGAATGTTTCATGAATGATTTGGAATAAACTTGAAGTGTTTCGGCTAGGTTTGGGTTGGATTTGGACCTCTTTGGTAAATGGGCCAATGTAGGTTAAATTGGGCTAACTTGGGCCAATGTTGGGCTAGGGTTGAAATTGATGTAAAATAAGTGTTGGGAAATGTTTATGGGAGTGTTTCAAAGAGGTTTTGGCCTTGGTTGGGCTTTGATTTTGGGGTTTGGGCTTATTTGGGTTAAGTTTGGGTTTAGGTCAAAATTGGGCCTTTTAGCTTTGGGTTGAATTTGAGTGGGGTTTGGGTCTAAATGTTGGGCAAATCATGTTAGTGTTTTGTTTGTAGGGATGTTAAGGAAGATTTAGAAAAGATTTGGGGTTAATTGGAGTTGAATCGGGTGGTTCGAGTTAGGTTTCGGGTCATGGGCCCAAATTGGGCTTTAAGGCCAAAAGTGAAATTGGATCCAAATGTCAATCAAATTGGACTTGGGTTTGGTCTAGATTGGTGTTGGGAATGTTGAATTGAAGTTTAGAATTGAATTGGACCAGAATTTGGGTCAATTGGGTAGGTTGGGTTTGACATTGTGTTCACTTAGGGTTAAAGTGGGTCAAATTGGGGGTTTTGACAAAATTAAGGTAAATTGATAAAATTGGCCCATGGTGTAGTTTAACAAAATGAAATTGGGAATATTTAGGATTTTCTGGAATTTTCTAGGAATTTTCTGAATTTTTGGATTTTGGGTCAAGAGGGGGTATTTTGGGTATTTGGATGGTATTTGGAGGTATTTTTGGAATTTTTGGTATTTTTGGGTATGGATGATCAATTTGAGTAATGTGGAAATGTTTAGGAATGTTTTTGAGGAATTTTGGGTGATTTGGAAATTTTTGAGAAATTTGGGTAATTCAGGGCTTTAGGTAAGCTGTTCTGCAGTAGGGTCCCTGGGTCAAAAATCGAAAATTTGGAAAATTGAAGATCGGGTAAATGTAAGTGGAATAAAATCATTTTGGTTGAGCCATGAAGCCATATCAAGCCCATATGAGCCATGAAGGGACTCATTCGAGGCATTCACTATGTTGTTCCTAACCCTCTTAGCCCAAGGGCTTGTGGGTTAAGGACCATCCATGTGAATCACCTACATGAGTCGAGAGGTCAAGTCGAGTATAGGTGTGTGAAAGTGTAGTGTATAAATGTAGTGTGTGTGTAAGTCAGCCCCTTCACCGTACCAGGCCACCTGTAGGTAGTCCTAAGGCCAAAGAGTCCTATAGGAACCCATCCTTTAAACTTCCACATTTCGATTTCAACCCTCTAGGTGATTAGGGGTCTATAGTCAAGTTTGTGGAGTTTGCAGGGAGTTAAGAAGTGGTTTGAGTTTCTAAGTGGTGGGTCCCAATTCTAATCCTCTAAAATAGTCAAAGGAAAAGCCTAAGGCTAGATCCTAAGTACTAAAAAGAAGAAGAGAAGACCTCATCAAAAATGAGGTCAACACATGCCTCTATCAACTTTTAGAAGGTTGGAAATAGGAGAAATTTCCCCTAATATAGTAAATCTTCAGTTAGCTGATTGTTTTATTACTTATCTTAAAGGAGTTGTAGAAGACGCTTTACTAAAGGTTGATAATTTTATCTTTCCTATGGATTTTATTATTTTAGATATGGAGGAAGATAAAGAAATTCCTATCCTTTTGGTCATACCATTCCTTCCAACTGGGAGAGCCATGACAGATGTTCAAAAAGGAGAATTAACTATGAGAGTTAATGATCAAGAGATGACATTTAATATATCAAAAGCTATGAAATACCCTGCAACAAAAAAAGATGATGAATGCTTTCAAATGGAAATTTATGACTACTTAAATGACGAGCATTTTAAGGAAAAGTTTAAAGAAAAAAAGGAACAAGGAGATTTGAAATGTGAGGTTGAAGATGAAATGTAAGATAAATATATTGTGAGAGATAATGAAGAATTGGATTATGTTTAGGAAAGATTTAAGATGTTGGCTATTATAGAAAATGATAATAAAAGTTTAATTCCTTCTATCATAAAATCACTTAAACTTGAGATGAAAATACTACCTAACCATTTGAATTTTTTGTTCTTAGTTGAATTATCTACATTACCACTTATTTTATCCTCAGATTTAAATGATTTACAAGTGCAAAAATTACTGATATCTTGAAAAGATACAAAAAAGCTTTTGGTTGGATATTAGCTAATATTAAAGGAATCAGTCCTTTGATCTGTATGCATAAAATTTTATTAGATGAACAACATAAACATAGAGCTGATCTTCAAAGGAGATTAAATCCATTGATGAAAGAAGTAGTAAAGAAAGAAATTTTAAAATGGTTGGATGTTGAAATTATAAATACTACTTCAGATAGTGTGTGGGTAAGTCCAATTTGTTGTGTTCCAAAGAAAGGAGGAGTTACAGTTGAGACGAATGAAAGAAATGAATTAATAACCATGAGACAAGTCACTGGTTGGTGAACCTGTATTGATTATAAAAAATTAAAAGACACCAATAGGAAAGATCACTTTCTTTTACATTTTCTATACCAAATGTTGGATAGGTTTGTTGGGCATAAATATTTTTGCATTTTAGATGGATATATCAGCTATCATCAAATACCAATTTCTTTTGATTATGTAACGCACCTGCAACATTTCAGAGATGTATGATGTCAATTTTTCATAATATGATTGATAATGGAATAGAAGTTTTTATGGATGATTATTCCGTATTTGGAACTTCATTTGATGCTTGCTTAAATAATTTAGAGAGAGTTTCGGAGTTATGCAAAAAAATAAATTTAGTTATAAATTGAGAGAAATGAAAATTTATGGTTGCAGGAGGAATTGTGCTTGGGCATAAAATTTCTGAATATGGCATGGAAGTAGACCTTGCAAAGATTCAAATCATCATGAAACTACCACCTCCAGTTACTGTAAGAAGGGTGAGAAGCTTTTTAGGATATGTTGGTTTCTATGGGCATTATATTAAAGATTTTTCAAAAATTACTAAGCCTCTGTGCCAACTTTTAGAAAAAAATAAGAGATTTGATTTTAATGAAGAATGTTTAAACGCATTTGAATTATTAAAAAAAATTAATCACTACCCCTAAAATAGTTTCACCTGATTGGAAGAAACCATTTGAACTAATGTGTGATGCCAATGATTATACAATTGGAGCTGTTTTAGGGCAAAGGTATGATAAAATTTTCAAAGTTATATACTATACTAGTAAAACTCTTAATGAAGCTCAAATTAATTGTACTACTACTGAAAGAAGTTATTAGATTGAATATACTTTTGAAATGTTGAGGCCATACTTGATTGAGACTAAATGTATAGTGCATACAAACCATTTTATTATCAAGTATTTAATGCAAAAGAAGGATGATAACCAAGATTAATTAGATGGGTACTTCTAATGCAAGAGTTTGACTTCATGATAGTGGATAATAAAGGATCTAATAATCAAATAGTTGATCATTTATCTAGGCTGGAATAACTTGAATTATCTGATTTTGAAGATGAAATTAAGGAAACTTTTCCTGATAAACAACTTTATAATATTAAGGAATGGAATTTACGGTGATATGCTGATGTTGTGAACTATATTGTAAGTGATATTTTACCACCTGAATTACCTAAGCAACAACTAAAATAATTTTTGTATGATGCTAAATTTTATCATTGGGATGACCCATATTTATATAAAAAATGAAATGATCTAGTTATTAGGAGATGTGTTCCTTATGAAGAAATAGAACCAATTATTCAGAGATGCCATGATTTTGAATTTGATGGACATTTTGGAACTTACAAAACTACAAATAAGGTTTTACAATATGTATTCTATTGGCCTACGCTTTTTGGGGATGTTAATAGATATATTAAAACATTGATCGATGTCAGCGAGTAGGTTATATTTCTAAAAGAAATGAAATTCCCATAAATTTTACATTGGAAGTTGAGATCTTTGATATTTGGGGATTAGATTTTATGGGATAATTTATTCCTTCATTTGGGAATATATATGGATTGAGGCAATAGTTTTACCTAAATATGATGCTAGAAATGTTTCAATATTTTTAATGAAAAATATTTTTACAAGATATGGAATGTTGAGAATTATCATTACTGATAGTGGATCTCATTTTAAAAATAACATAATTTAAAGGTCTACTGAAAAATATAGTATTATGTATAGAATCTCAACTGCTTATCATCCCTAGACAAGTGGTTTAGTTGAAATATATAATCAAGAAATTAAATGAATTTTGGAGAAGTCTATAAATCCCCATAAATTAGATTGGTCTGCGAGATTAGATACTACATTATGGGCAGGACTGCTTATAAAAAACATATAGGAATGCCTCCTTGTAGACTGATTTTTGGAAAAAACTTGTCATTTACTAGTTGAATTAGAACATAAGGCATGTTGGGCAATTAAAGAGTTCAATTTCAATTTAAAGGATGTTGGTGAGAAAAGATTATTACAACTTAATGAATTGGAAGAAATTAGAAATGAATCTTATGATAATAATAGAATTTATAAGGATAAAATGAAGATATGACATGATCAGAATATTATAAGAAAGAGATTTGAACTTGGGCATGAAGTATTGTTAAATAATATAAGATAAAAAATATTACCTGGAAAACTAAAGTCTAGGTAGATAGGATTTTTCACTGTTATAAAAGTTTATCAATTTGGAGCTGTTAATATTGAAGATCTTAAAACTAGAAGAATATTTAAAGTTAATGGGCATCGATTAAAACCATATTTTGAGGGGTCACAACCAAATTTTAAAGAGGTTTTCATGTTAAGTCATCTTGAAAAACTAATGTTTGTCGTGTTGATGAACTTAAACTAAGTGCTTTATGGGAGGTAACCCATAGTTATCGTTGTTATTTAGTTGTTTTGATTTGGTTGTAGTTGATATTATTAGTAGATAGTTGTATATTTGAGTCCTATTCACTTATAAATATCCTAAATTGTGATAATTATTGAATTGTATCGAAGATTCGGAGTTTATTTGGACAAAAATGTTGTTGGAGCAAATTGTGCTCTAGCACCGACGACACCAGAATGAACGACGAAGATGTATTTTTCCAGATATGAATATTTATTTTTGAAGCTTGGGCGCGACGGCGTCCTATCTAGCGCCGACTGCGCTGATGGACGATTTGCAGTTTTTGAAGTTTAAAATGGCTTATTTTGGTAGTTTTGAGTGGTAGTTTCAAAACTCACCTTCAATGGTTTCCAACTTCTTAGAATCTCAATGATTTCAATAAGAGAAAGTTCACGAGTTTCGAGGTGCTGAGCAGTAGTCAAGGCATGAATGTTTCTTATAAAGATGAGGCTAACTAAGTTCTTATAAAGAAGAGGCTAACTAAGGACCAATGCTTTATCAATCAAGGTATGAATGTTTCTAGTACTCAAGTAGAAGAAATTGTTATGTAGAGGCAAGGAGAAGTGTTTTGTTATTCTACTGCCGCAGTAATCAGTCCAGCAGTGAAGGAATTTTATGCAAATGTTCATGGAATCAACCAAGGAGTTGTATATGTGTGAGGTAAGTGGATATCATTCACTCCTTCAAAGATTAATGAACTTTATATGATAAATAATGTGTCAATCTATCATTACACCAATTTTTCCCCTACGAGAGACAACATGAATGAAATCTATCATTATTTGACGGATGAAGGTGAAGAATGAGAGATAAGAGACAACGAATACGTCAATTTCTCTACTACCTTAGTGAATCCTGTGTCGAAGCAATGACATTTCTTTATATCTTCAAAATTACTCCCGACCATGAAAATTAGTAAAGTGACGAAGGAGAGTGCAATATTGAACTATTGTAGTCAACCTGAAAGGTCTGTTGATATTGACACCATAATTGTGAAATCTGTTTTGGGTTTGATTGTGCATTGTTGACCTCAATTTTGATGAGGTCTTCTCTTCTTCTCTTTAGTACTTAGGATCTAGCCTTAGGCTTTTCCTTTGACTATCTTAGAGGACTAGAATCGGGACCCACCTTTTAGAAATTCAAACCACTTCTTAACTCCCCGCAAACTCCACAAACTTGACCGTAGACCCCTAATCACCTCGAGGGTTGAAATCAAATGTGGAAGTTTAAAGGATGAGTTCCTATAAGACTCTTTGGCCTTAGGACTGCCCTGGGTGGCCTGGTCTGGTGAAGGGGCTGACTTACACACACTACACTTAAACACTACACCTACACACTACACTTCCACATACCTCCTAAAACCACACCTATACCTAACTTGACCTCCTGACTCATGTGGGTGATTCACATGGATGGTCCTTAACCCCTAAGCCCTCGCGCAAGAGGGTTAGGAACAACATACTGAATGCCTCAAATGAGTCCTTTCATGGCTCACATGGGCTTGATATGGCTTCATGGCTCAACCAAAATGACTTCTTTCCACTTACATCCACCCAATCTTCAATTTCCCAAATTTTCAATTTTTGACCCCTGGACCCTACACCCGCTTAGCCTACCCAAAACCCTGAAATTACCCAAATTTCTCAAAAATTTCCAAAATATCCAAAATTCTCCAAAATCATTCCCAAACATTTCCACATCACTTAAACTGATCATCCATACCCAAAAATACCAAAAATTCCAAGAAAACCTCCCAATACCCTCCAAATACCCAAAATACCCCTTTTGACCTAAAAATCCAAAAATTCAGAAAATTCCCAGAAAATTCCAGAAAATCCCAAATATTCTCAATTTCATTTTGTCCAACTACACCATGGGCCAATTTTGTCAATTTACCCTAATTTTGTTAAAACCCCCAATTTGACCCATTTTAACCCAAAGAGAACCCAATGTCAAACCAAACCTACCCAATTGACCCCAATTTTGGTCCAATTCAATTCTAAACTTCAATTCAATATCCCCAATACCAATCTAGACCAAATCCAAGCCTAAATTTAATTGACATTTGGATCCAATCTCACTTTTGGCCTTAAAGCCCAATTTGGACCCATGACCTAAACCTAACCCAAACTCACCCAATTCAACTCCAATTAACCCCAAACATTTTCTAAATCTTCCTTGACATTCCCACAAACAAAACACTAACATGATTTTCCCAAATTTAGACCCAAACCCCACTCAAATTCAACCCAAGGCTAAAGGACCCATTTTTGACCTAAACCCAAACCTAACCCAAATGAGCCCAAACCCCAAAATCAAAGCCCAACCAAAGTCAAAACCTCTTTGAAACACTCCCATAAATATTTCTCAACATTAATTTTACATCAATTTCAACCCTAGCCCAACATTAGCCCAACTTGGCCCACTTGCACCCATATAGGCCCACTTACCAAATAAACCCAAATTCAAACCAATTCAACTCCAAATCACATCAAATTGATTCCAAGCCCTTCATAGAACATCCCTAAAACCAATTATGACATTTATTTGACAAAGTTCTTCACAAAATTTTATCCAAATGCCCATCCTAAAATCAAAATCCCATTTCCCTTAAACTTTCCTAAAAGCCCACTTCACCACATCTAAAGGCCCAAAATCTACCCTAAAGCCCACATGACATCTCCATTTGTCATCCACTTAATTAAATCCATTACCTAAGTCCTAAATTCACCATCAAATTATTCCAAATCAAGTTTCATACAAATTTCCATCAAATTACCAAAAATTCTTAAAACCCATTTTCATGAAATTGACCAAACCTTTTCCCAAGCCAAAGGTGAGCCATGCAAGCCATGGAAAAGCCACATGAAGCCATGGAAGGCTTCGACATGTGATCAAGCCATTAATGGCAAAAGGAGGGGCCCCTTTCCTAATCCTCCTTAACCCCTTTTTTACCTTAAGCATGTCACACACTAAACCATGCTTAGCCACCTCATCATGGATGGAGACCACACCACTCTCCCTCGGTCGACCCAACCGATCTTCTCGGCCCAAAATCGAGCCATGGGGAGGTGCACCCAACCCAAACCAATGGGTTGACCAAATTAAGGCCAAAATGACCCCCTCCCCATTCCATTTTAATTCAAACACTTTACACATGTCCAAACCCAATCGACTTCACCATTGCCAAGCCCCGACATCCCCGGTCAAGATGGTGACCCATGCCCGCCGGCCACCCGCCCGGATCGCCGGAAAACACCACACCCGAGAGCATCATGTGAGCCCAAGCTTGGAATTCTCACCTGCTGAGTTGCCCCATGCCCAATGGCCACCATGGCTGTTCTTCTCCTCACCAGAGCAGCTGATCCCATGCCTCAACTCCCCCTGGGAGGCCCTCCACCCTCTCCTATTTAAACTCCACCCCTCTCGGCCATGAGAGGAGCTGAGCACAAACCTTGCCAAAACTCTGCCAAAATTGTTCCAGACCCTTCTCCACCCTTAGAGCAGTTGATCCCAGGTGTCAATTTGCCCTAATCCCCACTCGATAAAATCCAATTTCCCAACCGAAATTCCACCCAAAACCAGGACACTTCTCCACAAGTGAGCCAATTCCCAAATTGATTGGTTCTACACCTTCACCGGACCAAGGGAAGGTGTCCACCAAAGCAAAAGCCCCATCTCCAGAGCCACCCGGATTGCTCCGACCTCCAAGCTTTGTGATCGGGCTTGTTCGAAATCACATCCGAGACAATTCACTGGACCGGGAGACTTCATCCGGAGCTTGCCGGGATCCAAACGAAGGTGCAACAACTCTCGGATCAAGCCACACTTCTCTGAGCAAAGGTATGAGCTAATTCTTTATCCCGAGATTCTGGAGATTCTCCATTTCAAATGCCTTAATTTCAATGCATGTTAACCATATAGATGTGTTCGTCTCTTCAAGACGAATCCATAGAGCATAAGAACATGAAAATCCAATGAGTATCGAGTGAGATCTTAGGGATTTAGTGTGGACGGCTCTCGGGTGAGGATGCTCGGGGACGATGAATGGTTGCCGTCCATTCAATACACGCGCGGACGAACGGCTCAGATGGCGTCGGACCAGGAGACGGTACGAGAACCGCGGGGCCCGGGCGCCGACTCGGGTGGCGGCGTCGAATGGGAGCGCGACGCGTGTGCGTTCGGAGTCGCCGAGGTTGACGCGGCGCCGCGTGGATAAATAGAAAATTAGGGTATTTTTCTATTTATTTAATTCCCTAAACTTCAAAAATTCATATCTCTGTGTAGAAAAATCAGAAAAATAAAATAAAAATAACTTCTTGCTCGATGAACGGAGGAGAATAATGTGGAAAAGAAATCATTTAATTTCATCAAGTATTTTATTTTTTATAATTTATTTACTCTCTGCATTATTTTAATTCTCCATGCATGTATACAATTCACCATGGCATGAGACCATAGGGCTTTTGAAGCCTCTCGAATTTAGGAACATTCCCCGAATTTTCCAAAGTCGAGGCCATCCCTATGAAGAGTTATTGATTTTTCAAGTTCATGTTACCGTTTTGAGTATTTTAATTCCAATAAATAGCATGTTGTGAAATAAATTCTAGGAAAATTTGGTGATGTTCCTTATGACCAGAGAACCCTAGGAAAAATAGGTTTTGACTTAGTTCATTTAAAACAACCCTAATTGGCTTAAACACCCAAAATAGGTCTTTATTTAATTAGAGTTAACCAGGCATCAAATTGACTTGAAATCAATTCTCCACTGACCTTTAGGATTAGAGGAATCCACCATAAAAGTTTGAGGTCAATTGGACTTGGTTAGCCCCACTAATTGGGTTGATTAAGCCACTTAGCCATTTTAAACTTTAAAAATTCATAACTTTTAAAATACCTTTCAAAAATTCACTAAATTGGTTTTGGAGCCTCTCTGATATCAGGGGAACCTAAGAAAATTAAAATTTCAATTTTCTAAAAAAGTTGATTTTTAATAATATTTTAATATTTTTAATAATTAAAAAATAATAAAAATCACAAAAATAATAAAATTCACCAAAATGTCACATTTTGAATTTTAATCACATAGGAACAAACCCCATATTTTTCTTAGGTCTATTTTATGAGATATTGAATTTTAAAGCCCTAGGGTAATTTTAAAAATTAAAAAATGTATTTTCTAGCATTTTCACTAAAATAATTATAATAAATCATATAAAAATCAGAAAATTGTAAAATTTGATTCTCTGATTTCCTTGATATCAGAGAGATTTTTGAAAAATATAAAATTCATTTTTCAACATTTATTTTATTTTTAAATTAATTAACACTCCAAAACTTAAAATAATTATAATAAAAATAATATAATTCAAAAAAATCACCAAAATTAGTCCAAGTGGTTCTCTGGTCATTAGGAATGTCCCCTAATTTTCTTAAGGACAGAAACTTTCCCTTGGTCATGTTATTAAATTTTCCTTGGAAATCTCTATTTTTCACCAAAAATAATTATATAAATAAATTAAATACAGAAAAATCACATTTTCTCCTCTCATGTCTTTATTGACACATGAGTGAAGTCACATAAAACTTTCAAGTTCATTTGAGCTCAATTTAGTGAGTTATGAAATTATTAAGCTTAAAGGGTAAAGTGGTAATTAAAATTTTAATCCTTAATTAAATCTTTTAGGTTTAATAAAAAATTAACAAGTAAAATATTTGATCCTAATCTGATTTGGATGATTGAAATTTAAATAATTAAAGGGTAGAAACCCATTAAGCAATTTTAAAATGATTAAACTTTAATTAAATAATGGATTAAATTTGGAAGAATAATAAAATTGGAATTATTAAAATAGGGATATTATTAGGAAGAGATTTATTCTTTAATTTAAAAATCCCTGAATTAATTATTTCATTAATATTCAATTCTTAATTAAAATGATAACTCAAATTTAAAATATTAAAAGACTTAATTATTAAACTCTTTTAAAAATTTCAATTAAAATTAAAAATAAAATTAAATTAAAATTAAATTAAATTAAATAAATTAAGTTAAATTAAATTAAATTAAATTAAAATTAAATTAAATTAAAGATTAAATTAAATTAAATTAAATCAAATTAAATTAAATTAAACAATCAAATTAAATTAAATTAAATTAAATTAAATAAATTAAATTAAATTAAATTAAGTAAATTAAATCAAATTAAATTAAATTAAATTAAATAAATTAAATTAAATTGAATAATTAAATTAAACTAAATTAAATTAAATAAATTAAATTAAATTGAATAATTAAATTAAACTAAATTAAATTAAATAAATTAAATTAAATTGAATAATTAAATTAAATTAAATTAAGTAAATTAAATCAAATTAAACTAAAATTAAATCAAATCAAATTAAACTAATTTAACATCAAATCAAACTCTATCGAATTAAATTAAATTAAAACTCAATTAAATTAAATTAAATTAAATTAAATTAAATTAAATATAACATCACCTAAGACATAAAGAATTCAAAATAAATCTAAAATAAATTGAACACTATTCCAAATTTAAACTCATTAATGGAAATTAAACTAAATCACAAACCATTTGAACACCAATTTACCCTCAAAAGCTTTAGTTATCATAACTCCTAAATAGGACATTAAATGAAATGTTACTTCACTTATAGGATATTCAAATGTCCAAGTTCACTAAGTAAGTTAACAAAACTTGAATCCCCGGACGATTAATTCATTTATATAATCGAATTCATTTGGACTTAAAACAATTCTAGCAATATTGAAAAGATGTTTAAGATTTGTCTTAAGCACTTCCTCGATACGATAGGATGTTTATAAGAACAATTGAATTTAATTATTCTTTCGATGAAGAAAAATCGTCCTTAAACAAAAAAAACAAACACAAAGACCTAGACGTCATAGGAAATGACTAGCTATAGGATTAGGAATTTGGTAGAAAACCATAACCCTTCCCTTAGCTTTACCTAGGAACTTGCTTAAATATTCTAATTGTGTTTTAAGTGCAGCTTAGGATGACGGGAAGACCCTCCAGGTACGCTTTTATTTTATTGCAATTTACTTTCTTGCAATTTACATTATTGCAATTTACTTTATTGCAAATGCACTTTACTTTTCTTGCATGATAAGACAACAGTTGCATGAAAACCCACACCTTTAGGATAGCCCCTAAAACTGAAACCAAAACTAAGATAAAAGTCATTGCAAGATAAAATTCACCGCCACAACATTTCAAAATATAAAACAACTCAAAATTTAATCACAAACAGAACACAAAACTACAATTACAACTAAATTAAAACATCTTGTTGGATGATCGGGAATACCTCGGATGATGTAACCTACGTGTTGCTAACGGGATTTCCCACGGTCTAAATGAAAGTGTGGAACTCATTCAGTTGAGTTTAGCAAATTCATCTGGACTAAGTGAATCCGATAAAAATAATGATGCCCGAAGGATGGAACCGTGGGATCTTAACCGGTGTCGTTATAATCAACTTTAAGATTTGTTTTAATCAAAACACAAAAAACACTTGGAAAATTAAGACTTCTCTAAACCAAAACACTTTTCTCATCTCCCGATTTATGATTTCTAAAACTAAACCTCTGCAACAATAAGGAGCTCGGAGCATGGTGGGCAAGCACGGCCATCGTCGTCAATGAAAACTCGAACCTACTTCAAGAAAACTTTCCTAGAATTAAATAACCAAGCCATAGGATTTCGAGGTAGTTCGCCTAGTGCAACATAAATCCTCAACCTTTTGTTAGGCATTTGCCTTGCAAATTAAGCCCTAACCGGACTTAGGATTCCGAGGTAGTCGTCTGATATGATATAAACCCTCACATCTTCAAGGCTATTTGTATGATTCTATCATATAAATATAAGTCCTAATTAATTAAAATTAACAAAATCAAAACATTTAAATAAACATTAGGATTTTCCTAAATTTAAGCCAAACAATAGGATAGTCGGGAAATTACCGAAGTTTACTTCGAATCTGTGATTTCTCCTACCTTTCTTCCTTTGGATTCACAAAACAAAATGTTCCAAGTTTGATCCATTCCCTATTGAAATTCCAAAATTCAATCCCTTTAAAACTTAAACTTTGAAATCCTTGAGAGCAGAATTATTGATTATTATCGAGAGTTTTCTTAGGTGATTCCCATCACTTAAGATGTAATTAACTATAGGGGCTTGCCCTTATAGGAATTTTAAAGAACCTGTGTAATATAAACCCCGTTTAATGTTTTCATATTAAGCGAGGGAATTTTGTCGGCTTATAAAATTGGTTCGCAGACCAAACGGATGTCACAAATCTTCTAGTTTCTTTAATCGAGCCCCACCGTCAGCGAGTGTGTCTATCCTTAGGGATAGATACACGGTTTATGGTGCGGTGCTCATTTATATAAACTATTTGGGATGTGAGATCGGTTTAGTCTCATATCTTAAAACCTTCAAATTTGAAATTATTTTCAAAATCAAATACTACTTTTCAAATTATTTATTTTAATTAAATTAAAAATTCGCCGACAGATTTCTGTTAGGCGACCCCTCTTCAAAATAAAACACAACCTAAAAATATGCCGACATGCATAGATCAAATAATGGTTTGCGACATCCTTCCACTATATTTCTTCTCTGGAGCCAGCCACAAGTGCCATATGAAAGTTAGGAAAAAGCGCTTCGCCCTTAGAACCCCATGGATCCAACTAATATTTATGACTGTCCAACAATTAGGGATGAAAATGATTTGAGCATAACTGTAGACCAACCATCTCAAAGCTTGCTACCTAATCAACCTTATTTTTTTGAAAGCGCACATTTGATTCTGAAGAAGCTTAAGAAACTGGAGGAAGGGGTACAAAATCTTATGGATGCAATTAACAATATATCTGAGTTATCTGATCATCTGAATTAGTGAATGAAGAAACATTTTGATCATACTGGGCGTATGGAAAAAGGATTGGTACGTTTAATGAAGAATAAAGCTTGGATTGAAGAAGATTTGGTTGATGAATTCCTGTATCGACAATTTGTTTGCACCACCAATTCATGGGAGATATCAGAGAAGATAACACTGGTATTGATGAGGAGAAGTGATTCTCTGTTTTATCTACTATTTAGTATTTGAACTTATATGCTTAATTTTGTTTTGTATTTCACTTTCTTATGGTGTGATTTCAGACTTATTATGCTTAAGATTTGAGTTTATGTTATGTTTTCAGTGTTAGAGTGTTTTGGTTTGATTGTGACGTTGAATTATTGATGTGGTAGAATGATTTATTTGTGTAAGTTTATAAATATGGATTTTAAATATAAAAGTGATGTTTTGTATTGTTTGTGTGATATTTGTATTAGTTCATCACTTAATTATGAAAGCAGATGCTTAATAAGGCTCATTAGATGTCGTGGTAACTTTGAAACGAATGAAATCATAAAATTTTTGAAACCCTGAAAATCGATCTGGCACCGTTGGCACCAGAAAGGGCGCCGACGGTGCCCAAAACTCGAAACTCAACCTACACATTTTAAACTCATAATTTTGATCCTTTGACCCCATTTAACCACCTTCAACCTCCAGCCAAAGTTGAAAACTACTCCTACGGCTTGCTAGCATTTGGATTTGACGCGATTTCAATGCTTTTTGACGTTGGATCCCATCTAACTTGGTAAGTTCTCTAATTTAAACTAAAAATTTTTTATTTTCACCATGGAAATCTCCTACATTGGGGAAATCCAATAATTTGGGGTTTTTGAAGAAAGTTTTGAGATGATCCTTTGTGAAATGTTCTTACCTATTAGATTTGACTTTGGAGTCTATTACATTGAAATTTTAAAATTTATTGGGACTTATTTGTGTATTGTAGAAATTTTGAAATGGCTCTAAGGATGTTTTAGGGGAAGAGAAAGGTGGATTTTGATGAAAAGAAATTTGTGAATATCAAAGCACAGTATTATTTCAACTCTACACTCTGAAGTAAAAAGTGTATACAAAATCGAGGATTTGAAAATCTGGGCAGAGTTATGGTGCAGGTAGTTGCTGATCGGAGCTGGGAAACATATTTTTATTTTTCTGTCGATACACTTGCAGATGTAGTCAGTGAGTTTGAAGCAAACTTTAGATGGACTGAAGAAGAATATGTGCTAGTTCAAGGACAAATGGTAGAATTCACTCCTGCACGAGTTAATGCTTCCTACCAACTTAGGGATAATCCATTCTGTGAATATAAATCTTTCGGTACTATGGATGCTAACTTAAAAGAGGTAATAGCTTTTCTTACTGATGGAGGGGAGTGGAAAACTAAGCAAAGGTAAACGATAAATTTTCCTGCTTCAACTTTAATGTCGCATCTAAATCTTGACATTATTTTATTTCTGCAAGATTACTACCAAATTATCATCATAGTGAAATTTCAAGAGATAGAGCTATTTTGAATTTTTCTATTCAAAATATGAAGATGGTGAACATTGGTGCTATTATTCATAATAGTATTTAAATTATAGCTATAAGAGAAACCACCAGAGGATTGAGACAACCTGTCCTGATTTACACATTATGTGTACAAATAGGAGTAGAGGTTGATAGTAGTGAAGAGTTGGTCGTTCCTTTAAAGCCTAATAGTAAAGCCAAAATTCACACTTATGAATCTCATGTAGGATGGAGATCAAGAAGTAAGAGTAGTGAGGTTCCCTCTACTATTCATTATATACTTTCTAACTCAGAAACTCCTACTATTTCTGACGTTATAGAGTGACTGATGATACAACATGTTGATATTACAAGGCTTCATAGTAGGATTGATGGATTAGATGTAAGAAATATCATTAATGATGATTAGCAAAGGAGAAGAGTTGAATATGCTATAGCTTATCATGATGCTCAGATGAAATTCATGAGGGGAGAAGTAGGTGTGATATTTCTTACTTGACCCCATTATATTCCCATGCCAGCCTGAAGAGGAAGAAGGAGCAGAAGAAGAAAAAGAAGATGATTGGTAGTGTTGTATTCTTTTAGTTTGTTATTTTTGTTTAGAAGTTTATGTTTGTTATTCAATTTTATGTAGTTAATGTGTGTCGTGATTGTACTCTTTTAATTTAGTTAAATTGTATTGAAACTTATGTTGGTTTGATTATCAGTTGTATTAAAACTATAATGGGTGTATGTTGTATTAAATATTTATTATTATTTTTTAAATTTTCTTGACCCTGCAAATCTCTGTTATATATGTGAACAATGCTTCTAACTATTTTATGCATGTAGCTAAATTTTTTTTTTAATAACTGCATGCTTCAAAAGAATCAAAATCCCGACACAAAAAGGATAGTTTGTTTTTTTGCTTTTCTCTATCATTTATTAATTTGATATACACTGAAAAACCTAAGTTTAGGGGAGGAAAAATTAACTATTATTTATTCTTAATTAAAATATATTTTCAAAATTATTTTAACATGACTTAAAAATAGTTGAGCTTCACTTTAGATAACTAAATTTTTGATTTTATTTAAATATCCTTGTAGAATTGAATGAAAGATTTTAGTAATCAAGGTTAACTTTATGGGCCTAATATATTTAGTATAAGAGGGTTACACTATAGTTGACTATTTAAAGTAAAGAAAATTGTATTTTAGAAATGTTAAGAGTCTTAGAGGTTTATGTGAGGAGGAAAGATTGAGACTCTATGATGGATCATTTAAAAGCTAATATATATCTTTAAAGTAAAGAGATGTTTCAAGTTCCAACGTTAGGGAGAGGAGAGTAAAGTTCAAAATTATTAAAGGCTATCCAGATATACTAATCCTCATAAAAAATGAAAAAAAAAGTGGATTGAATAGCCATCCCAAAAAGAAAAGAGAAAAGAAAGAAAAAGAAAATATGTGTGAAAAGAAGCTCAAGGAGATGCCTAATAAAAATTTGCTTCATTGAATCAACTTAAGGGAAGAGCTTAGTTACATTTCTAAATTTATATTTAAGTATTAGCATCCGTACTAATAGAATTTTCATGATCTTCGTTTTCATATGATCCTTTAAAGTACCCTTCATGTGAAAAATTATGGTTATTCTTGAAATGAATAGAAGACTAGAACTCTTAGAATTGATTACTAAATGTTTTTACACTTATAGTTTTGACCTAAGTTACTGAAAATCTTTCTAAAGGTCTTACTTTTATATTAATTTAAATAAAAAATCATCGTATTCATTCAGAAAATTTCACTACTATGAGTCATATTTTTATTTAGTAAAAGGATTACTTGAGGATAAGTAATACTTAAGTTTGGAAGATTTTATGGACCAAAAATATGTTGGATTTTTCATATATATTTTGCCCTCATTTTTGGTGATATTACAATTTAAAGGAGGGTATTTTTCATGTTTTTCCATAGGTATGAAGATTTAAGGCAATTGAAGCAAAAAGAAGCAAAATAAATGAGTTAGAAGTGAAGTCAGTGCGTAATGGGTGTCGACTGTGTATTTTTCTAGAGAGTTCAGAATAATTAGTGCTATATGGCGTTGATAAGCCTAAATAATGAATGATTTTATATACATTTATGCTTAATTTTAAAGATATTGCACTTTAAAGGAAGGTATTTTGGATGTTTTTGGTGTTAGGTACAAGAAATAGACTCTTGGAAAAAAAGAAGCAAAAACGATGCAATTTGGAGCAAAAACGAGCAAAAAAATAAATTCTGGCCTGTAATATTTCGATAAGCATTTCTGTGAATAATCTCTTTTACAATTCTTGCATATTTTTAAATAAGATTACACTTTAAAGAAATTTTGTTTTCATTTTTATTTTGTAGGTCTATCTGTTAGGAACACAACGCAACTGAAACAGGGCAAAACAGAGCTAAAATGGAGCCAAACGGAGTAAACGGTGGAGCTGCGCAAAATGGGCGCCGACGGAGCTAGAAACCTGAGAGAAACAAAGAATGGTGCCGAAGGCGCCCTTTTCAGCGCCGATGGCACCCGAGATGGTTTGGAAGCAATTTTGTGCGGTTATTGACCATATACATTGAATCTGGATGCTTTTTGAAAGGGTGCTTGAAGCACCACTTGGGAAATTCGTCTCTACACTATTTTAAAGTGAATTTGAAGCCAAAAAAGGCTAAATGTTAGGAAAAACATGAAGAATGATTAGAGATCTTAGAATTGGAGTAGAAATGTAGATTTCTACCTTTTTAGAGAGATTGGTGAGGGGATTTTAAGAGAATCTGTAAAAGTTTGTACTAGCATTGCATGGAGCAGCTGGCGACTTTGTGGTAGAGAATTTCATCTATATTTCAAAGGGAAAAGCTATGTTTTGTGTTCTTCATTATCTTATGATTTGTAAACACTTATGTAGTGGATTTTCTATGATGAAATGAAGTTTTTCGTTGTATTTTCTTCATGCTTAGTGATGACTTTCTCTTACTCTTTCTTCTTATTCAGAAATAGTGGCATGAGAAGATTATGTCGTTATTTTCAATGAGTAGGATTCATATGTAGGATATTGAGATGCATGCTAGAAGAAGTTTTAAGTATAAATGTGATGGTTTTTACTTGCACCTCATTTACATTACAATAAGAGTTCATTGTAGTGTTAAAATTCATTACAATTAGGCTATTATTCGAGAGGGCGGTGCAATTCTCAACAAAGTGGGTCCACATTCAAATTCCATGGACATGTGGGTTGAGTGCAAATAAATATGGAAATATACTTTAATGGGCGTATAATTGGAGATTTTAGGGTGACAGACTAAAATCCCCGATTTGATCCTAGTGTTTGGAAACTAAAGTGAGAGTTAGCCTTCAGGTTAAGGGAAGTGGGAGCTCTGGAGTGAGAGCCAGTATCCTCTCAGCCTAACCATGGATTTAGGAACTAAACCTAGGATTAGCCAATGTTCTTTATGCACTCTAAAGAGGGTAAAGAATAGGATTGCTCCTATTTGCCACATACAACATTTAATGCATCTCATTTCTTTACATTATCCAATTCACTACATAATAATAGTAGATCTTATTCAAAATTTACCAAACCAATTCATTAAGAAAGGGTTATCCTTAGAATTAATATTTGCCTTTAGGAATAGTTATTAGTTATTTTAAACATAAGACTTAGCTTTAGGAGTATTTGTTAGAAAAAATACTTATATCGACCTTCCAAACTAAAGTCTGATAATAATAAACTAGAATTTGACTAAAGACCTCTTACCTCACTTCCCTGTGGGATCGAAAAATGAGTCTCCATTAGAGTCCTGTATTACTTGATACGATATGCATACTTGCGTAGAACTTTTAGTATGTGCACGTACATACAAACATAAATACGCGCAGGAAAATAGCACACATCGGGGCACATCAAGAGTTTGGCGCCGTTGTGAGGAATCTTCGATAAGAATTTTTGGAAAATATTTGTTGAAGTAATTAGGCTTAGAATTGGAAAACTTTAGTGTCGTAAAATTATTTTTGTGTGAAAAGTGTTTTTTGTATTAAAATGCATTGTGAAAAAAATAGTTTGTGTGAAAAATAAGGTGTTTGTGAAAATGTTTTATTGTGTTGAACTTCTTTTTTGTTTAATTTGTTTTCTTGTTAATGTATTTTTTGTTGTGTTAAGTATGCAAAATAAAGAATTTGTAGGACTTGTGCCTTCTTGTCCGAAGTTGGAAAAATTGATAAAATAAAAAAATAAAAGGTACTTAAAAAACTAAAAATGGAAATGGAAAACATTCAAAATAATAACTTGGAAAATCATCATAAATCATTGAGGGATTATGTAAATCCTACGACAGATGAAATTCACTTAAGTATACAAAACCCTATTGTAGAAGCTGAGTCGTTTGAACTAAATCCAGCGATTATCCAACAAGTGCACAACAACCATTTTGGGGGAACTCCTTCGGAGGATTCCTATTTACACTTATCTAGTTTTCTAGAACTTTGTGTTACATTTTGTTATAACAGCATATCAGATGATGCTGTTAGGCTAAGGCTTTTTCCTTTCTCACTAAGGGAAAAGGCTAAAATGTGGTTATATTCATTAGCACCTAGCTCTACTAAAAATTGGGAGGAATTAACTCAGAAATTCCTAGCTAAGTTTTTTCCACCTTCAAGAAATACTAAACTTAGAAATGATATTATCTCATTTTGTCAGTATGAAGGGGAATCAATATATGAAGCCTAGGAAAGATATAAGGAACTCCTGAGAAAGTGTCAACATCATGCTCTGCTAGATTGGTTTATCATTCAAACTTTTTATAATGGTATAGTAGGATCCCTTAGGTCCATTATTGATGCTGTTGTTGGTGGTTCATAAATGTCAAAATCATTTGATGAAGCGTATGCATTGATTGACGAAATGACTACAAATGAATTCCAATGTCCCTCTACAAGGGTAAATCCTAAAAATGTAGCTAATGTTCATGATACAGATGCGATTACAAATCTTGCATCTCAGGTTGATGCAATATCAACGAAGTTAGAGCAATTTGGAATGAACTAGCATCAATTTACTCCTGTAAGTGAGGAAAGTTCATTAGGGCATATGATTGATTCCAACTTATTAAGTGAGACTTTAAATACTATAAAAAAATGTATTCTAACTTTTACAACGCAGGTTGGAAGAACCATCCTAATTTTAACTGGAA
Organism: Papilionanthe hookeriana x Papilionanthe teres; assembly: GCA_022702705.1. Taxonomy (NCBI): domain Eukaryota; kingdom Viridiplantae; phylum Streptophyta; class Magnoliopsida; order Asparagales; family Orchidaceae; genus Papilionanthe; species Papilionanthe hookeriana x Papilionanthe teres. The sequence goes on from CM040427.1 coordinate 117,997,242, forward strand.
TCATACTACTGGGTGTCGAAAACAACAACGAGAAAAAAATCATGCAAATCCTAATGGAATGGAATAATCAAGGGAACACAAGCTATTGTCGGCATATTTTTTTTAGGTTGGTGTGTTTTATTTTAAAAAGGGATCGCCTACAGAAATTGTGCGGTGAATTTTTAATTTAATTTAAATAAATAATTTGAAAAATAGTATTTGATTTTTTGAAAATAATTTTAAATTTGAAAATTTTAAGATATGAAATCAAAATGATTTCACATCCCAAATAGTTCACATAAACGAGCGCGCACCACAAACCGTGTATCTATCCCGAAGAATAGACACACTCGCTTGATAATGGGGCTCGATTAGATAAACTAGAAAGGTTTGTGACATCCCTTTGGTCTGCGAACCAATTTTATAAGCCGACAAATTCCCCTGATTAATATGAAAGCATGAAACAGGGTTTATATTACCTGGGTTCTTTAAAATTCTCTATAAGGGCAAGCCCCTATAGTTAATTACATCTTAAGTGGCGGGAATCACCTAAGAAAACTTTCGATAATAATCAGTAGTTCTGCTCTCAAGAATTTCAAAGTTTAAGTTTTCAAGGGATTGAATTTTGGAATTTCAATAGGGAATGGATCAAATTTGGAAGATTTTATTTTGGGATTTCAAAGGAAGAAAGGTAAGAGAAATCACGCATTCGAAGCGAACTTCGGTAATTTCCCAACTATCCTATTGTTTGGCTCGGATTTAGGAAAGTCCTAATGTTTATTTAGTATTTCAATCTTGCCAATTTTAATTGATTAGGACTTATATTTATATGATAGAATCACACAAATAGCCTTGAAGTTATGAGGGTTTATGTCGTACCGAACGACTACCTCGTAATCCTAAGTCCGGTTAGGGCTTAATTTGCAATGCAAATGCCTAACAAAAGGTTGAGGATTTATGTTGCACTAGGCAAACTACCTCGAAGTCCTATGGCTTTGTTGTTTAATTCTAGGAATGTTTAGCTGATGTAGAGTCGTTTTGCTGACGAAGATGGCCATGCTGCCCACCATGCTCCAAGCTCCTTGTTGTTGCAGAGGTTTAGTTATAGAAGTCATAAATCAGGAGATGAAAAAAGTGTTTTGGTTTAGAGAAAATCTTAATTTCCAAGTGTTTTTGTGTTTTAATTAAAACAAATCTTAAAGTTGATTATAACGACACCGGTTAAGATCCCACGGTTCCATCCTTCTGGCATCATTTTTTTTATCGGATTCACTTAGTCCGTATGAATTTGCTAAACTCAATCGAATGAGTTCCACACTTTCATTTAGACCGTGGAAAATCCCGTTAGCAACACGTAGGTTACATCATCCGAGGTATTCCCGATCATCCAACAGGACGTTTTAATTTAGTTGTAATTGTAGTTTTGTGTTCCGTTTGTGATTAAATTTTGAGTTGTTTTATATTTTGAAATGTTGTGGCGGTGAATTTTATCTTGCAATGACTTTTAATTTAGTTTTGGTTTCAGCTTTAGGGACTATCCTAAAAGTGTGGGTTTTCATGCAACAATTGTTTATCATGCAAGAAAAGTAAGTGCGATGCGATTAAATAAATTGCAATAAGGTAAATTGCAATAAAATAAAAGCGTACCTGGAGGGTCTTCCCGTCATCCCAAGCTGCACTTAAAACACAATTAGAATACTTAAACAAGTTCCTAGGTAAAGCTAAGGGAAGGGTTATGGTTTTCTACCAAATTCCTAATCCTATAGCTAGTCATTTCCTATGACGTCTAGGTTCTCGTGTTTTGGTTTGAGGACGATTTTCTTCATCAAAGAACAATTAAGTTTAGTTGTTCTTATAAACATCCCGTCATATTGAGGAAGTGCTTAAGAAGAATCTTAAACATCTTTTCAATATTGCTAGAATTGTTTTACGTCCAAATGAATTTAATCATACAAATGAATTAATCGTCCGGAATTCAAGTTTTGTTATCTTGCTCAGATGAATTAGACATTTGAATATCCTATAGGTGAAGTAACATTTCATTTAACGTTTTATTTAGGAGTTATGACAATAAAAGTTTTCGAGGGCAAATTGGTGTTCAAATGGTTTGTGATTTAATTTAATCTCAGTTAAAGGGTTTAAATTTAGAATAGTGTTCAAGTTGCTTTATTTTTATTTTTGAATTCTTTATGTCTTAAGTGATGTTAAACTTTAATTTAATTTGATTTGGTTTAACTTCAATTTTAATTTAATTTATTTAATTTAAATTAATTTTAATTTTAACTTGATTTTATTTATTTTATTTTAATTTAATTTAATTTAATTTAATTTAATTTAATATGATTTAATTTAATTTAATTTAATTTAATTTAATTTAATTATTTTTTTTTAATTTTATTTAATTAATTTAATTTAATTATTTTTAAATTTAATTCAATTTAATTTAATTTGTTCAATTTAATTTAATTTAATTTATTTGATTTGATTTAATTTAAATTAATTTAATTTGTTTGATTTAATTTAATTTAATCTTTAATTTAATTTTATTTTTAATTTTAATTTAATTGAAAATTTAAAGAAAAGTTTAATAATTTAACTTTTAACTTAATTTTGATGATTAAGTCCATTAATATTTTAAAACTTAGATTTGAATTATCATTTTAATTGGAGATTAAATATTATTGAGATGATTAATTTAGGGATTTTTAAATTAAAGAACAAATCTCTTCCTAATAATATCCCTATTTAATAATTCCAATTTTATTATTCTTCCAAATTTAATCAATTATTTAATTAAGGTTTATCTCAATTATTTTCAAATTGTTTAGTAGGTTTCTACCCTTTAATTATTTAAAATCATACAAATCAGATTAAGATCATATATTTTATTTGTTAATTTTATTAAACCTAAAGTTTTAATTAAGGGTTAAAATTTTAATTACCATTTTGCCCTTCAAGCTTAATAATTCCATAACTCATTAAATTGAGCTCAAATGAATTTGAAATTTTTATGTGACTTCACTCATATGTCAATAAAGACATGAGAGGAGAAAATGTGATTTTTCTATATTTAATTTATTTATATAATTATTTTTGGTAGAAAATAAGGATTTCCAAGAAAAATTTAATAATATGACCAAGGGAAAGTTTTTGTCCTTAAGAAAATTATGGGACATTCCTAATGACTAGAGGACCACTTGGACCAATTTTGGTGATTTTTTAAATTATATTATTTTTATTATAATTATTTTAAGTTTTGGAGTATTAATTAATTTAAAAATAAAATAAAGGTTGAAAAATGAAATTTATATTTTTTAAAAAATCTCTCTGATATCAAGAAAATCAGAGAACCAATTTTTGAAATTTTCTGATTTTTCTTTGATTTATCATAATTATTTTAGTGAAAATGCTAGAAAATACATTTTTTTAATTTTAAAATTACCCTAGGGCTTTAAAATTTAATATCTCATCAAATAGACCTAAGAAAAATATGGGATTTATTCCTAAGTGATTAAAATTCAAAATGTGACATTTTGGTGAATTTTATTATTTTTATGATTTTTATTATTTTTTAATTATTAAAATATTAAAATAATGCAAAAAATTAAATCTTTTAGAAAATTGAAATTTTAATTTTCTTAAATTCCCCTGATATCAGAGAGGCTCCAAAACCAATTTGGTGAATTTTTGAAAGGTATTTTGAAAGTTATGAATTTTTAAAGTTCAAAATGGCTAAATGGCTCAATCAACCCATTTAGTAGGGCTAACCAAGTCCAATTGACTTCAAATTTTTATGGTGGGTTCCTCTTATCCTAAAGGTCAGTGGAGAATTGATTTCAAGTCAATTTGATGTATGGTTAGCTCTAATTAATTAGGGAGCTATTTTGGGTGTTTAAGCCAATTAGGGTTATTTTAAATGAACTAATTCAAAACCTATTTTTCCTAGAGTCCTCTGGTCATAAGAGACATCACCAAATTTTCCTAGAATTTATTTCACAACATGCTAATTATTAGATTTAAAATACTCAAAACAGTAACATGAATTTGAAAAATCAATAACTTCTCATAGGGATGGCCTCTGACTTTGGAAAATTCAGGGAATGTTCCCAAATTCAGAGGCTTCAAAAGCCCTATGGTCTCATGCCATGGTGAATTCCGTATATGCATGGAGAATTAAAAGAATGCAGAGGGTAAATAAATCATTAAAAATAAAATACTTGATGAAATTAAATGATTTCTTTTCCACATTATTCTCCTATATTCACTGTGCAAGAAAGTATTTTTATTTTATTTTTCTGATTTTCCTACACAAAGTTATGGAATTTTGAAGTTTAGGGAATTAAATAAATATAAAAATACCCTAATTTTCTATTTATCCACGCGGCGCCACGTCAACCTCGGCAGCTCCGAAACGCCGCGTGGCGCTCTCCAATTCGACGCCGCCATCTTACTCAGTGCTCCGGGGCCCCGCTGTGTCGTTCCATCTCCTGATCCGGTGCGATCCTGGCCGTCCGTCCTCGCGTGTTTTAAATGAACGACATCCGTTCATTGTCCCCAGGCGTCCTTACCCGAGAGCCGTCCGTCTTCTAGGCCTAAGATCTCACTCGATACTTGACCAAATTTAACGTTCTTATACTCTATGGATTCATCTCAAGAAGACGAACACATCTATACGGTTTATGTGGCATGAAATTGACTCAATAAAAATGGAGAATGTTCAGAAGCTCGGGAAGAAGAGTGAGGCCATACCTTTGCTCAGAGAAGTGTGGCTTCGATCTGAGGGTTGTGTCACCTTCGATTGGATCCCAGCAAGCTCCGGATGAAGTCTCCTCGGTCCGGTGAATTGCCTCGTTATGAAAGTGACCACAGCCCGATCACAAAGCTTGGAGGCCGGAACAACTCGGGTGGCTCCGGAGATGGGGCTTTCAGTGGGAAACTTCTCCTCTTGGTCCAAGTGAAGGTGTAGGACCGATCAATTTGAAGATTGGCTCACTGTGGCAAAGTGTCCTGGTTTTGGGTGAAATTTCAGCTGAGAAATTAGATTCTGTTGGTGGGGATTAGTGGCAAATTGACACCTGGGGATCGACCGCTCTAAGTATGGAGAAGGGTTTGGAACAATTTTGGCAGAGTTTCGGCAAGGTTTGTGCAACTCTCCTCCATGGCCGTGAGGGGGTTGGGTTTAAATAGAGGTGGATGGAGGGCCTCCCAGGGAGAGTTAGGGCTTGGGATCAGCTGCTCTGGGCATGGGAAGAACAGCCATGGTGGCCATTGGGCATGGGACAGCTCAGCAAGGTGGAATTCCAAAGTTTGGCACCTTCCAAGGTCTCGGCCATGGTGTTTTCCGGCGACCTGTGCGGCCGGCCTAGCAGGCATGGGTCACCCTCGTGTCCAGTGGGTCAGTGGCCGGAGGTTTGTGTAGTCAATTGGCCATGGATATGTGTAAAGGGTTTGAATCGAAAGGGTATGGGGAGAGGCTCATTTTGGGTCCAAATGGGTCAACCCACCATTTTGGGTTTGGTGCACCCTTCCAAGCTCCGGTTTTGGGCCGGGAGGCTCATGTGAGTCAACCTACCAAAGGTAGTGAAGTCCACATCAAGGATTAGGTGGCAAAGTATGGTTTAGAGTGTATCATGTTTAAGGTAAAAAGGGCTTAAAAAGGGTTTAAGAAAGAGATCCCCTCTCTTACCATTAATGGTTTGGTGAGGTGGAAAGTGGATTCCATTGCTCTCATGGCTCCTATGGGGCTCATGCATGGCTTCATGGCTTGTCTTTGGCTTGGGGAAAAGCTTGGTCAATTTCATGATAATGGATTTTAGAAATTTTGGTAATTTGATGGGAATTTGTATGAAGCTTGATTTGGAATGGTTTAATGGTGATTTTGAAACTTAGGGGTGATATCAATTAAAGGTATGATGAAAAGAAATTGCCATGTGGGCTTTAGGGCCAATTTTGGGCTTTTGTATTTGGTGGAAATGAGCTTTTAGAATGGTTTAGGAAAGTGGGCCTTTAGGTTTGAAAACAAATTGGTGGATGTAAATTTTGCAAAGGATTGGATCCCATGAGTGTTTAATTTAGTTTAAGAATGTTTCATGAATGATTTGGAATAAACTTGAAGTGTTTGGGCTAGGTTTGGGTTGGATTTGGACCTCTTTGGTGAATGGGTCAATGTAGGTCAAATTGGGCTAACTTGGGCCAATGTTGGGCTAGGGTTGAAATTGATGTAAAATAAGTGTTGGGAAATGTTTATGAGAGTGTTTCAAAGAGGTTTTGGCCTTGTTTGGGTTTTGATTTTGGGGTTTGGGCTTATTTGGGTTAAGTTTGGGTTTAGGTCAAAATTGGGCCTTTTAGCTTTGGGTTGAATTTGAGTGGGGTTTGGGTCTAAATTTTGGGCAAATCATGTTAGTGTTTTTCTTGTGGGAATGTTAAGGAAGATTTAGAAAAGATTTGGGGTTAATTGGAGTTGAATTGGGTGAGTTTGGGTTAGGTTTGGGTCATGGGTCCAAATTGGGCTTTAAGGCCAAAAGTGAAATTGGATCCAAATGTCAATCAAATTGGACTTGGATTTGGTCTAAATTAGTGTTGGGAATGTTGAATTGAAGTTTAGAATTGAATTGGACCAGAATTTAGGTCAATTGGGTAGGTTTGGTTTGACATTGGGTTCACTTAGGGTTAAAATGGGTCAAATTGGGGGTTTTGACAAAAGTAGGGTAAATTGACAAAATTGGCCCATGGTGTAGTTGAACAAAATGAAATTGGGAATATTTGGGATTTTTTGGAATTTTCTGGGAATTTTTTGAATTTCTGGATTTTTGGGTCAAGGGGAGTATTTTGGGTATTTGGAGGGTATTGGGAGGTATTTTTGGAATTCTTGGTATTTTTGGGTATGGATGATCAATTTGAGTAATGTGGGAATGTTTGGGAATGATTTTGAGGAATTTTGGGTGATTTGGAAATTTTGCAAATTTTGGGCAGGCTAAGCGGGTGTAGGGTCCCGGGGGTCAAAAATTGAAAATTTGGAAAATTAAAGATTGGGTGAATATAAGTGGAATAAAATCATTTTGGTTGGGCCATGAAGCCATATCAAGCCCACATGAGCCATGAATGGACTCATTTGAGGCATCCAATATGTTGTTCCTAACCTTTTTAGCCAAGGGCTTAGGGGTTAAGGACCATCCATGTGAATCACCTACATGAGTCAGGAGGTCAAGTTGAGTATAGGTGTGTGAAAGTGTAGTGTATAAATGTAGTGTGTGTGTAAGTCAACCCCTCACCGGACCAGTGCCACCTAGTGGTAGTCCTAAGGCCAAAGAGTCCTATAGGAACCCATCCTTTAAACTTCCACATTCGATTTCAACCCTCAGGTGATTAGGGGTCTATAGTCAAGTTTGTGGAGTTTGCAGGAGTTAAGAAGTGGTTTGAGTTTCTAAGTGGTGGGTCCCAATTCTAGTCCTCTAAGATAGTCAAAGGAAAAGCCTAAGGCTAGATCCTAAGTCCTAAAAAGAAGAAGAGAAGACCTCATCAAAAATGAGGTCAACAGCTATACACCTTGATATCCACTGAACTCTAACAATGATCAATAATTTAAGGATAAAAAGACGTCTATAGATGAAATAGTATTGTAAATGGGAAAGTGGTTGCAAACTCAAAATGATGTGATTAGAAACATAGAGAATCAACTGGGACAAATTACTAATTCACTTAGCAATAGACCCCAAGGAACACTTCCTAGCAACACTGAGATCAATCCTAAAGAGTACAATACTGGAAAAGCTATGAAAGATGTACAAAAAGGAGAGTTGATTATGAATATTAATTACCAGGAAGCCAATTTTGATGTGCTAAAGACTATGAAATATCCAACAGAGAGTTTAGGGAAATCATCTACACCACTAGTCTTTATATCTTCAGATTCAACTCAATCACAAAAAAAACCTGAATTAAATGATGAAGAAGATAAAGTTATTGAACTAAGACTTGGAAGAGATTTTGAGGATATATTTCAAAAGAACATTGAGTTGAGAAAAAAGGATAAGGATATTGAAAGGCCAATGGAAAAAATTCCTATGGAATTAGAAAAATCTTTTTCCTCAAGTAAGATAAATATAAAAAGACCACCTCCATCATTTAATCAGTACCAAGGGGAAGAATTGTAAGATAAATTGAAACAGAAGAGTAACATAGAGGATTTTGATCTAGAATCTGAATTATCTAGAGAAAATGTGATCCAAAATTTTGGAGATCTTAATGTATCTTATAGAGATCCACATCTTATAATTATCAAGGATGATATTAATAAGCAAATTCAGAAAATCAATAAATGAATATTGGATCTAGAATGAAATATGAGGAACAATGATATGAATAAATCTTAAAAGGAAGAGTTGAATGAAAAAATAAAATTTAAAGATTTTTTAGGAATTCCTGGATCTGAAAAGATTGGGTGATTGATCGAGGATTACTTAATTGTAATTTTGATCTAAGAGGAATCACTTTGTCGGGTTGGTGACATTAAACCAAGCGCTTTATGGGAGGCAACCTATAGATATCAGTGTGGTTCGATTTGGTATGCTTGAGAGTCGTGATTGTTAGTGTTGTATTTTGTTTCCTTTAGAGTGGATTGACTTGATCTTTATGTCTCATTTTGGATTGATCCGTTTAATTGTTGATTGGTAGATGTTTCGATTGTTCATGGTTTGATTTGATCTTTGTGTGTCATGAGGGAGGTGATTCCTTAACTTCTTATTATGGTTAGACTTGTATGTTCTCTTGCAGTAGGTGGATTGATGAATCCACTATGACTCGGATCTTACTCGAACTTGACTTTTACAAGAGACATCATGAATTTGAACTATGATAAATCCATCTCAATTTTGTTACTTCCTTTCTCTAACTTTGTTTTTATTTTGATAGGAGTTGCAAACCTATTTGATGAGTAACTTGAGGATGATCATACACTACGATTTATAACTGTTAGAGGTGCTTAATTATAGGGATTAGATGATGCCTGAGATTGGTGTCTAGGAGCCAACATATACGGGATTACATTATCTTTTGGATTATAATCTTTAAAATCATTTCAAATGTACCTAGTTTTTTAATTTGATTACGTTAGAAATTACAAGTTAGTGAGATGTGATGAGTAAATAGAAGAATTGACCTCATTTATCGTATGTGTTTGTTTGTATGTTACAACATTATAAATGACTTGAAGAAAATTTTTATATTCCCATGTTGATACCTGCTATATTAAATAAAATTTTATTTAGTTAATTTCGTTCTGGCATGCTTAGTTTAGATTTACTTTATGCTAAATGATTACTATCCTGATTAATAATTGTAGATGTTTCTGATAAGCATTTGTGGTAGATAGAATTTTTGAACTATTTTTCTTTCTGCTTATATTTTCTATGCTAAATGTTATATATGTTAAAAATCAAGTTTAGCGGATATACTTCCTTTTAGTTTAATATTATTGCAAGCATGCTTTAGGCTTGATTTATATTCTCCTGCAATCATTCTATCTTAATTATGCATGTATATGAATTTGATAGAATATTTTAGTAGTTAGTAGATTCTGCTTTTTCTTTTTCTTCCTACTACATTTTATGGAATTAATTGCAAACTATTTTAAAATTCAATTTTGGGGGGAAGGAAATTTTTTAAAACTTAACTTTATTTGTCCTTATTAGCCTGTATTAATTTAATATCACTTTTGAAATGACTTATGGTATGTGGTGTCACCTTAGGTTACTCTAATTTTGATTTTAGGAATATTAGAAACATAACTTAGTTGAAATCCTATGTGATGAAACTGTTTTAGAGTTAAGATATTTTGTAGGAAATATTAGGAAAATGATTTTACTATTTATTGTGGAAATAAGTTGAATATTAGAAAAGATAAGATTATTAGAATTATACTTATTAAGAATTAGGCCTTTATTGAAACCTTTTTTCAAACTAATACTTACACTTTTAAAAAGTGAGGGAAAGTTTTAAGTTTTGGACTTTAGAAAAGATACAGTGAAACTCAAAATTATTAAAAGCCTATCCAGATATAGTAATCCTCACATAAAAAAAAGAAGAAAAAAAGGGGATTGAAAATGATCCCTAAGAAAGAAAAGAAAAATAAAAAAAAAGAAAAGAAAAAGTAAAGTGAAACTAAAATATGTGAGGAGAAGCTTGAAGAGAAGTCTAATCAAAAATTGGTTTCACTTGAATCTTTTTAAATGAAAAGACTTAAAAATAATCATAAACTTATTCTTATTTAAAAAGGTATTGGTCAAACTGTTATATATAAGGTGCTTAAATTCTATTTTTATACTTTCTTTAAATATTTAGTTTTACAAGTTTCAATAACTTTTGCAGTAAATAGAAAATCAGGATTCCTTGGTTGACTATGAGACACTCTTACACTCTAGTCCTAGGTTGATTTGCTAGAATTTCTCCTAAGTTACTATAACATTTTTTAGACAAAATTATAGAAAAATCTATTAAAATCCAAAACCACAAGTCAACATATTTGGTTTTAAAGTAATAGTGTTACTTGAGGACAAGTAACAATTAAGTTTGGGGGAGTTGATAAGCCAATAAAAAACTTACTTTTACATATACATTTGATGCTAAATATTAATATTTAAATAAAGTTATTTTGCATGTTTTTGGTTTTAGTTATAAGAAATGGACTCTTGGAAAAAAAGAAGCAAAAATGATGCAATTTGAAGCAAAAACGAGCAAGAAAGCAAATTCTAGCCTGACACATTTCGATAAGTCTTCCTATGCTTAATAACCTTTACACTTCTTACATATTTTTGAGTGAGAATACCTTTAAAGAAAGGTATTTTTCATGCTTATTTTGTAGGTCTATCTGTTAGGAACGCAATGCAACTGAAACGCAGTGAAATAGAGCTAAAATGGAGCCAAACAAAGCAAAATGGTGGAGCTGCGCAGAATGAGAGCTGGCTGATAGAGCACCGACAGCGCCAGAAACCTAAGAGCAATGAAATATGGCACCGAATGCGCCCTATTCAGTGTCAGCAACGCCCGAGACAGTTTGGACGTGATTTTGGGCGTTTATTGGCTATATACATTGAATATGGATTCCTTTTGGAAAAGGTTCTTGAAGCACCTCTTGAGAAATTTGTCTCTACACTATTTTAAAATGAATTTGAAGCCAAAAAGAATAGATGTTAGGAAAAATGTGGATAATGATTATAGATCTTAGAATCGGAGTAGAAATGTAGATTTCTACCTTTTTGGATAGATTGATGAGGGGATTTTGAGAGAATCTATAAGGATTTGTACTAGCATTGCATGGATCAGCAGGAGACTTTGTGGGAGAGATTTTCATCTATCTTTTAAAGGGAAAAATCTAAGTATTGTATTCTTCATTAACTTATTATTTTGTAAACACATATGTAATGGATTTGCTTTTATGAAATGAAGTTTTTCGTTGTGTTTTCTTTGTGCTTTGTGATGTCTTTCTCTTACTCTTTCCTCTTATTGGAAATAGTGACATGAGAAGTTTATGTCATATTTTCCTTTTACTTTTCTTTTGCAGTGAGTAGGATTCATGTTTAGGATATTGGGATGCATGCTAGAAGGAGTTTTAATTATAAATATGATGGTTTTTACTTGCACTTCATTTGCATTACAATAAAAGCTCATTGTAGTGTTAAAATTCGTTGTAATCGCGCTATAATCTAAGAGGGCGATTCAATTCTCAACAAAGTGGAACCACATTCAATTTCCATGGATGGTGGAGTTCATGAGGGTTGAGTGCAAATAAATAGGAAAATATACTTTGATGGGCGTAGAATTGGAGATTTTAGTGTGTCAGACTAAAATCCCTAATTTGGTCCTAGTGTTTGGAAACTAAAGCGAGAGTTAACGTTCAGGTGAAGAGAAGTGGGAGCTATGGAGTGAGAGTCGATATCCTCCCAGCCTAACCACATATTTAGGGACTAAACCTAGGATTAGCCAATGTTCTTTATGCACTCGGAAGAGGGTAAATAATGGGATTGCTCCTATTTGGCACATATAATCTTTAATGCATCTCATTCCCTTACATTGTCCAATCCACTACATAAAAATATTAGATTTCATTATCTCATGTCGGCATATTTTTAGGTTATGTGTTTTATTTTGAAAAGGGGGTCGCCTACAGAAATTGTCGGCGAATTTTAGATTTTAAATTTGATTTAAATATATATATATAATTTAGAAAGTAGTGTTTGATTTTGAAAATAATTTTAAATTTGAAAATTTTAAGATATGAAATCAAACCGATCTCACATCCCAAATAGTTTATATAAACGAGCACCGTACCACAAACCGTATATCTATCCTAAGGATAGATACACTGCTTGATGGTGGGGCTCGATTAAATAAACTAGAAGATTTGTGACATCCGTTTGGTCTGCGAACCAATTTTATAGGCCGACAAATTCCCCTGCCTAATATGAAAACATTAAACAGGGTTTATATTACCTGGGTTCTTTAAAATTCCCTATAAGGGCAAGCCCCTATAGTTAATTACATCTTAAGTGACAGGAATCACCTAAGAAAACTCTTGATAATAATTAGTAATTCTGCTCTCAAGAACTTCAAAGTTTAAGTTTTCAAAGGAATGAATTTTGGAATTTCAATAGGGAGTGGATCAAATTTGGATCATTTTATTTTGGGAATTCAAAGGAAGAAAAGGTAGGAGAAATCACAGATTCGAAGCGAACTTCGATAATTTCCCGACTATACTATTGTTTGGCTTGAATTTAGGAAAATCCTAATATTTATTTAATGTTTTGATCTTGCCAATTTTAATTAATTAGGACTTATACTTATATGATAGAATCATACAAGTAGCCTCGAAGATGTGAGGGTTTATTGTCGTATCGGACGACTACCTCGTATCCTAAGTCCGGTTAGGGCTTAATTTGCAATGCAAATGCCTAACGAAGAGGTTGAGGATTTATGTTGCACTAGGCAAACTACCTCGAAATCCTATGGCTTTATTGTTTAATTCTAAGACAGTTTTGCTGATGTAGATTCGAGTTTTGCCGACGACGATGGCCGTGTCGCCCACCATGCTCCAAGCTCCTTGTTGTTGCAGAGGTTTAGTTATAGAAGTCATAAATCAGGAGATGAGAAAAGTGTTTTGGTTTAGAGAAAATCATAATTTCCAAGTGTTTTTGTGTTTTAATTAAAAACAAATCTTAAAGTTGATTATAACAACACCTGGTTAAGATCCCACGGTTCCATCCTTCCGCATCGTTATTTTTATTGGATTCACTTAGTCCGTATGAATTTGCTAAACTCAACTAAATGAGTTCCACACTTTCATTTAGACCGTGGGAAATCCTGTTAGCAACACGTAGGTTACATCATCCGAGGTATTCTCGATCATCCAACAGAACGTTTTAATTTTGTTGTAATTGTAGTTTTGTGTTCTGTTTGTGATTAAATTTTGAGTTGTTTTATATTTTGAAATGTTGTGGCGGTGAATTTTATCTTGCAATAACTTTTAATTTAGTTTTGGTTTTAGTTTTAGGGGCTATCCTAAAGGTGTGGGTTTTCATGCAACAGTTGTTTATCATGCAAGAAAAGGTAAGTGCGATGCGATTAAAGAAATTGCAATAATGTAAATTGCAATAAAATAAAAGCGTACCTGGAGGGTCTTCCTGTCATCCCAAGCTGCACTTAAAACACAATTAGAATATTTAAGCAAGTTCCTAGGTAAAGCTATGGGAAGGGTTATGGTTTTCTATCAAGTTCCTAATCCTATAGCTAGTCATTTCTTATGACGTCTGCAGTCCTTTGTGTTTTGGTTTGAGGACGATTTTCTTCATCAAAGGATAGTTAAATTTCAATTATTCTTACAAACGTCCTATCATATTGAGGAAGTGCTTAAGAAGAATCTTAAACATCTTTTCAATATTGCTAGAATTGTTTTAAGTCCCAATGAATTTAATTATACAAATGAATTAATCGTCCGAGAATTCAAGTTTTCGTTGTTATCTTACTCAGTGAACTAGGACATTTGAATATCCTATAAGTGAAGTAACACTTCATTTAACATTCTGTTTAGGAGTTATGACAATAAAAGTTTTCGAGGGCAAATTGGTATTCAAATGGTTTGTGATTTAATTTAATTTCAGTTAAAGAGTTTAAATTTGGAATAGTGTTCAAATTGTTTTATATTTAATTTCTTTATGTCTTAGGTGATGTTATTTAATTCAATTTAATTTAACTTTAATTTAATTTAATTTAGTTTAGTTTAATTTAATTTAGTTCAATTTGATTTAATTTGATTTAATTTAATTTAATTTAATATGTTTCTTAATTTAATTTTATTTAATTAATTTAATTTTATTTAATTAATTTAATTTAATTCAATTTAATTCAATTTGTTTAATTTAATTTAATTTAATTTAATTTAATTTAATTTAATATGTTTTAATTTGATTTAATTTAATTTAATATTTTTTTAATTTAATTTAATTTAGTTTAATTTAATTTAATTTAATTTAATTGTTTAATTTAATTTAATTTAATTTATTTATTTTAATTAATTTATTTATTTATTTTAATTTAATTTACTTAATTTGTTTGATTTAATTTAATTTATTCTTTAATTTAATTTTATTTTTAATTTTAATTTAATTGTAAATTAAAAAAAAATTTAATAATTTAACTTTTTAATTTAATTTAATGATTAAGTCCTTTAACATTTTAAAACTTAAATTTGAATTATCATTTTTAATTAGGAATTAAATATTATTGAGATGATTAATCTAGGGATCTTTAAATTAAAGAACAAATCTCTTCTTAATAATATCCCTATTTAATAATTCCAATTTTATCATTCTTCCAAATTTAATCAATTATTTAATTAAGATTTATTTCAATTATTTTCAAATTGTTTAGTGTGTTTCTACCCTTTAATTACTTGAATTTCAATCATCCAAATCAGATTAAGATCAAATATTTTACTCTTTAATTTTATTAAGCCTAAAGTTTTAATTAAGGGTTAAAATTTTAATTACCATTTTGCCCCTCAAGCTTAATAATTTCATAACTCACTAAATTGAGCTTAAATGAACTTGAAATTTTTATGTGACTTCACTCATATGTCAATAAAGACATGAGAGGAGAAAATGTAATTTTTCTGTATTTAATTTATTTATATAATTATTTTTGATAGAAAATAGAGATTTCCAAGGAAAATTTAATAACATGACCAAGGGAAAGTTTCTGTCCCTAAGAAAATTATGGAACATTCCTAATGGCCAGAGGACCACTTGGACCAATTTTGGTGATTTTTTGAATTATATTATTTTTATTATAATTATTTTAAGTTTTGGATTATTAATTAATTTAAAAATAAAGTAAAGGTTGAAAAAATAATTTTATATTTTTCAAAACTTTCTCTGATATCAAGGAAATCAAAAAATCAATTTTTACAATTTTCTGATTTTTCTTTGATTTATTATAATTATTTTAGTGAAAATGCTAGTAAATACATTTCTTTTTATTTTAAAATTACCCTAGGGCTTTAAAATTTAATATTTTATTAGATAGACCTAAGAAAAATATGGGGTTTGTTCCTAAGTGATTAAATTTCAAAATATGACATTTTGGTGAATTTTATTATTTTTGTGATTTTTATTATTTTTTAATTATTAAAATATTAAAATAATACTAAAAAATTAACTTTTTTAGACAATTGAAATTTTAATTTTCTTAAATTCCCCGATATCGTAGAGGCTCCAAAACCAATTTGGTGAATTTTTTAGAGGTATTTTGAAAGTTATGAATTTTTAAAGTTTAAAATGACTAAATGGCTTAATCAACCCATTTAGTAGGGCTAACCAAGTCCAATCGACTTCAAATTTTTATGGTGTGTTCCTCCGATCCCGAAGGTCAGTGGAGAATTGATTTCAAGTCAATTTGATGTATGGTTAGCTCTAATTAATTAGGGATCTATTTTGGGTGTTTAAGCCAATTAGGGTTATTTTAAATAAGTTAACTCAAAACCTATTTTTCCTAGGGTCCTCTGGTCATAAGAGACATCACCAAATTTTCCTAGAATTTATTTCACAATATGCTAATTATTGGAATTAAAATACTCAAAACAAGAATATGAATTTGAAAAATCAATAACTTCTCATAGGGATGGCCTCTGACTTTGGAAAATTCAGGAAATGTTCCCAAATCCAGAGGCTTCAAAAGCCCTATGGTCTCATGCCATGGTGATTTTCCTATATGCATGGAGAATTAAAATAATGCAGAGGGTAAATAAATCATTAAAAATAAAATACTTGATGAAATTAAATGATTTTTTTTCCACATTATTCTCCTATGTTCACTGAGCAAGAAGGTATTTTTATTTTATTTTTCTGATTTTCCTACACAAAGTTATGAATTTTTGAAGTTTAGGGAATTAAATAAATCAGAAAATCCCTAATTTTCTATTTATCCGAGTCGGCGCCGCGTCAACCTTAGCATCTCCGAAGTGCCGCGTGGCGCGCTCCCATTCGACGCCGCTGCTTGAGTTAGCAGCCCGGGTCCCGCCTTCCGCGTATCATCTGCTGATCCGACCTAATCTGAGCCGTCCGTCCGCGCGTGTATTAAATGGACGGCATCCGTTCATCATCCCCAAGCGTCCTCATCCGAGAGCCGTCCACACTAAATCCCTAATATCTCACTCGATACTCAATGGATTTTCGTGTTCTTATGCTCTATGGATTCGCCTTGAAGAGACGAATACATCTATACGGTGATCATGCATTGAAATTAAAGCATTTGAAATGGAGAATCTCCAGAAGCTTGGGATGAAGAATTAGCTCATACCTTTGCTCGTAGAAGTGTGGCTTCAATCCGAGGGTTGTGTCACCTTCGATCGGATCCCGTAAAGCTCCGCATGAAGTCTCCCGGTCCGGTGAATTGCCTAGGTAGGATTTCGACCACGTACCGATCACAAAGCTTGGAGGCCGGAGCAACCGGGTGGCCTCGGAGATGGGGCTTTTGCTGGTGGACACCTTCTCTTGGTCCGGTGAAGGTGTAGGACCAAGCAATTTGAGGATTGATCCACCGTGGAGAAGTGTCCTGGTTTTGGGTGGAATTTCGGCTGAGAAATTGGATTTTGTCGTGGGGATTGGGGCAAATTGACACCGGGGATCAACTCGCTCTAAGGGTGGAGAAGGGTTTGGAACAATTTTGGCAGAGTTTCGGCAAGGTTTGTGCAACTCTCCTCTCATGGCCGTGAGGGGGTGGTGTTTAAATAGGAGAGGGTGGAGGGCCTCCCAGGGAGAGTTAGGGCTTGGGATCAGCTGCTCTGGGCATGGGAAGAACAGCCACAATGGCCACTGGGGATGGGGCAGCTCAGCAGGTGAGAATTTCAAGTTTAGGCTCACATGTGAGCTCTCGGCCATGGTGTTTTCCGGCGACCTGGTGGCTGGCCGGCTGTGCATTGGTCACCATCTTGTTCAGTGTGGGTCGGGCTGGGGTTTAGTGTAGGCAATTGACAAATGCCATGTGTAAAGAGCTTGGATTGAAATGGAATGAGGGGAAGGCCATTTTGGGTTCAAATGAGTCAACCCATGATTTTGGGCTAGGTTAACCACCCAAGGCCTGGTTTAGGCTGAATAAAAAGTGATTTAGGTCAGCCTAATCAGTGGGGAATGGTCACCATCCAAGTACAATTAAGCTTAAGCAAGGTTTAGTGGAATCATGGGAGTGGTTAATCACCTTTAGGAATTAAGGAACGGGTCTCCTCCTTTTGCCCAAAATGGCTTGGTGACATGTAAAGAGGCTCTCATGGCTTCTATGTGGCTCATGCATGGCTTCATGGCTCACCTTTGGCTTGGGAAAAGTCAAGTCAATTTCATGGAAATGGATTTAAGAAAAATTTTGGTATTTAGGGGTGATTTGGCATGAGGCTTGATTTGGAATTATTTGATGATAGGATTATAACTTAGGGAATGGCTTTGATTAAATGGATGGCAAATGGAAATGTCATGTGGGCTTTAGGGCCAATTTTGGGCTTTTGTATTTGGTGGAAATGGCTTTTAAAATGGTTTAGGGAAGTGGGCTTTTGGATTTTAAAATGGATTTTAGGATGGAATTTTGGCAAAGGCTTGGGCCAAATAATTGTTGGGTTTAGCTCATAGATGTGTCATGAGTGACTTGGAGCAAAATTGGGAGTGATTTGGGTTTGAATTGGGTTGAATTTGGGCTCTTTTGGTGAATGGGCCAATATAGGTCAAATTGGGCTAAGTTGGGCCAATGTTGGGCTAGGGTTGAAATTGGTGTAAAATAAATGTTGGGAAATGTTTATGGGGGTGTTTCAAAGAGGTTTTGACTTTGGTTGGGCTTTGATTTTGGGATTTGGGCTCATTCTGGGTTAGGTTCTGGGTTTAGGTCAAAATTGGGCTTTTTAGCTTTGGGTTGAATTTGAGTGGGGTTTGGGTCTAAATGTTGGGCAAGTCATGTTAGTGTTTTGTTTGTAGGGATGTTAAGGAGGTTTTAGAAAAGATTTGGGGTTAATTGGAGTTGAATTGGGTGAGTTTGGGTTAGGTTTGGGTCATGGGTCTAAATTGGGCTTTAAGGCCAAAAGTGAAATTGGATCCAAATGTCAATCAAATTGGACTTGGATTTGGTCTAGATTGGTGTTGGGAATGTTGGATTGAAGTTTAGAATTGAATTGGACCAGAATTTGGGTCAATTGGGTAGGTTTGGTTCGACATTGGGTTCACTTAGGGTTAAAATGGGTCAAATTGGGGGTTTTGACAAAAGTAGGGTAAATTGACAAAAAGGGCCCATGGTGTAGTTCAACAAAATAAAATTGGGGTTATTTGGGATTTTTTGGAATTTTCTGGGAATTTTCTGAATTTTTGGATTTTTGGGTCAAGAGGGGTATTTTGGGTATTTGGAGGGTATTGGGAGGTATTTTTGGAATTTTTGGTATTTTTGGGTATGGATGATCAATTTGAGTAATGTGGAAATGTTTGGGATTGATTTTGGGGAATTTTGGGTGATTTAGGTGATTTTGGAAATTTTGGGTAGTTTCAAGCGGCACTTGGTAGGTTAGAAGTGTGTAGGGTCCCGGGGTCAAAAATTGAAAATTTGGAAAAATGAAGATTGGGTGAATATAAATGGAATGAAATCATTTTGGTTGAGCCATGAAGCCATACCAAGCCCACATGAGCCATGAAGGGACTCATTTGAGGCATCCACTATGTTGTTCCTAACCCTCTTAGCCAAGGGCTTAGGGGTTAAGGACCATCCATGTGAATCACCTACATGAGTCGGGAAATCAAGTTGGGTATAGGTGTGTGAAAGTGTAGTGTATAGGTGTAGTGTGTGTGAAAATCAGCCCCTTCACCGCACCGGGCCACCTGTGGCGGTCCTAAGGCCAAAGAGTCCTATAGAACTCATCCTATAAACTTCCAAATTCGATTTCAACCCTCTAGGTGATTAGGGTCTGGAGTCAAGCTTCGTGGAGTTTGCAGGGAGTTAATAAGTGGTTTGAATTTCTAAGTGGTGGGTCCCAACTCTAGTCCTCAAAGATAGTCAAAGGAAAAGCTTAAGGCTAGATCCTAAGTACTAAAAATAAGAAGAGAAGCCCTCATCAAAATTGAGGTCAACAAATGGACCCACAATAGGTGTGGTGAGCTGACGGAGCACACCGCACGTATTGGCGTTGACCGAAAAGATCAACAAAACCAACACAGATGTCCAAGTGACAAACTTAGGACGAAGTAGAAGAATTTCTGCTGGGGAGTGTCAAGTACATCTCTGAGACTGGAGATTCCTGAACTCTCGCTGGGGAAAGGGAAAGGAGGTAAATCCCAAATCATATGACCTGGGGGAATTTCAATTTAGATTTTATTTTGTTTCAATTTAAGTTTTGATGTGTGAGCTTAGATTTCAATTTAGAGTTTCAATTTAGATTGAAGTTTTGTTAAGATTAATTTGAAGGGATTTTGATTTGAAATGAGAATTGGAATTTTGTGGTTTTAGATGTAACATCTTCAACCTCAAAAGAAAATTGAATTGATTGGATTGAATCATTACAATGAGGAGAAATCTCAAAGAATGCGGTATTGGATGTAAAATCCTTAACCTCAAGAGTTTGATTTGGTGTATTCATTGCAATAGGGAGAGAACCTAAAGCAATGCAGTCTCGGATGTAAAATCCTCAACCCCAAGAAATTTAAATTTGATGTATTTCATTGCAATAGGGAGAGAATCCTAAAGCAATGCAGCCTCGGATGTAAAATCCTCAACCCTAGAAGTTCGAAATTGATGTATTTCATTGCTGTAGGGAAAGGATCCTAAAGCAATGCTGTCTCGGATGTAAAATCCTCGACCCAAAAGTTTGAATTTGATTTTTGATGTATTTCATTGAGATAGGGAAAGAACCTAAAGCAATGCAGTCTCGGATGTAAAATCCTCAACCCCAAAAGTTTGATTTTGATGTATTTCATTGCGATAGGAAAGAACCTAAAGCAATGCAATCTCGGATGTAAAATCCTCAACCCCAAAAGTTTGATTTTGATGTATTTCATTGCGATAGGGAAAGAACATAAAGCAATGCGGTCTCGGATGTAAAATCCTCAACCCCAAAAGTTTGATTTTGATGTATTTCATTGCGATAGGGAAAGAACCTAAAGCAATGCAGTCTCGGATGTAAAATCCTCAACCCCAAAAGTTTGATTTTGATGTATTTCAATGCGATAGGGAAAGAACCTAAAGCAATGCAGTCTCGGATGTAAAATCCTCAACCCCAAAAGTTTGATTTTGATGTAGTCATTGACTTTGCAAAGATTTGTAGTGTTGATTTGAAAAAGTGTGGAATTTTAGTGCTTCGAGAATTTCATGAAAGTTGTAAAAGACTTTCATGGGAGGAAATAGATTATGAGGGAATATGCAGGTGTTACATATCCCATTCAAAAGAGTTGATCGGAGGTTGCTGGTTTGGATTGGATATAATCCCTCGCCATCAGATTCGATCCGTGTCAATGGAATCAACCGCTTACATCCCAGACAAGGGAGAGAATAGAACGGATTGGATTTCAGATTTGGGAGATTGAATTTGAATTTTCGATTGAGATTTGATTTGAGATCTGGAAAGATTGAATTTGAAATTTGATTTAGATTTGATTTGAAATTTGGAAGATCAAATTTGAAATTTGATCGAGATTGGATTTGAAATTTGATTGAAATTTGATTTGAAATTTGGAAAAATTTGGATTTGAATTTGATTGAAATTTGTGCTCATTTTGTTTGTCCTTTAACGATTCAAATTTATTTTATCATTTATTTAATGTTCATGTGAATTTGGTGTTCATCATTTTTAGATTTTTAAGGAAAGTTTTCTTTTGTTCTTTTTTTATTTCTTTTCTGTTCTTTGTTCGAAGTTCATTTAACTTTAATGGCGTTTCCCAGTCAATTTGCTCAAAAGAGGTGAAGGCCAAAAATGTGACATGGTCACTTTTATTCCAATCATGTCGAAGATACATCATACAACTTAATCTGGAATACATCTCATACAATTCATGTAGACTCAAAACGGACTATGTATGATCTTTGTCGATCCATCCAAAGAAGCATCTGTCAAAAATCCATGTCTGAATAGTAGGGTACATGGTCAATAACATGACCTTCCAAGCCATCCTTGGCAAGGATGCCGTATGGATGTACGTTGGAGGTGTGATATTTTCCATGTAGCTCACAGCTCGTAAGGCCGGAGGCTCTCTAGCTCCGAGTCCGTCGGAAATGGTAAGGTGTCTTCCCGTCGTCCATCCTCCCGAAAGTAACCGAGATCCGCTTCACCGGTACTTCGGTATGCAATGCTTAGCGATATCTCGCTCCGTTGCCTTTCGCATCATGACGGAACCTACCGGTAAAGGTATCTTCACCGGCCCTCGGAACTCACCCGGGCCTCGCTATCCGGAGGTCGATCCGAACATGATGTTACACTCGTTCAAGAAAGAGACTGTGCAGAAAGGTCTGACAAAGTCGTGGTGATCTATGTGCGGGGGTATGCAGTCACCCTGCTTGTAGATATTAATAATGCAGCTATTGGGTATGCAATCTGCTGACAAAACCCTCCATGTTATCAATCTCTTTACCATTCTCTTGATGACTAATGACATTGGATCCACTTGGCCATGACGGAGTATTCCCGGAGGGTTTCCTTTCCTGTCTTCCGCAATGTTGTAACAGCATCCGCATTGTATTGTAATTCTTCCTTTCCCTGGCATCCATCTCCGGGGTTCTGAGTAGGTGTTTTCTCTTAGGCGGCCCGCTCGGCCCATTCTTTTCAAATCCCGGATGCAATCCATGATTTGTTGTTGTTCATATTCCGAGAATACGTCTGTATGTAGCTCGAGGCCCTCTAGTATATTGATCCTTCTGCCTCTGATTCTCTCGAAGTATTCAAAGGTTTTCTTTTCAACATTCTGCATTCTTTCCAGCTCGTACTCGGGAATAATCTGCAAATGGCGAGGCCTGGTGACGTATTGTGGGATATACGACTCAATCCCTTCACATTCTCCTGCATACCTCGGCTCCTCGGGATGATGTCCGTCGGGACATCCCCCGGGGTTGCTTCCGCAACAAGGTCATGCATTACTGGTGGTTCTATCTGGTAGCGTGGTAGCCTTCTTTCTTCTGATCTTCATGAGATTTCCCTGGTCCTTTCTCGTTATCCTAGGAGCCGGCCTCCTTTCTTCGGTGTTCCCGGTGAACCGGTGTCCTTGAAGTGTATGTCTGGCGAGTAGCAATCGTCTCGTCGCGCCGGTCCGCCGCTAGTTTGGTTAACATCTTAAGGATACGGCGATTCTTATTTCTTCGTTGCGTTGCCGTGAGAGTAGCTCTTCGAACTTCTGAATCTCCGTGGGCGCGGCACCGACAAGCTCGCCCTCCGCCGTAGCGACTACGTACTTCATTTTCTTATCTTCTTCGATGTTTGCCTTTCTTTTCTTGCTATCGGATTGGTGGCTTGGGCCACCCACTTTCATCATCTGTCCGTCCGGTCGTTCTTCTCGGTCAACCGGAACCCGATCACTTTCCTCGTACTCGTAGGCCCGCCGGTGCGAAGTCCGAGTCAATCTCAATTATCGCTCCATCTTTCACCCTCTTTTCATCGAGTGCAAGGCTTACGCCATTTCTAAAGTTCGGGACCAACCGCACGTTCGACATTTCCCCGCGAAAAGACAAGGAAAAGGATCGGGGTCGTACTAAGAACAAGAACATTAAGAAAATGTTTATTAAAGACAATTTTTTTATTACTTTTTGTATTTTTAAATTTAACACGAATGAAGTGGGAAAAGATCAGGAAAAAGATCTTTATATGCAAGAGAAAACAAGGAAAACTTTATTATCATGATTTTATTTATTTTAGCACATTTTTTATTATTTTTGGGTTCGGACCCAATCATAAATAATTACTTCGCCCGTGCTTCTAGGGATGAAGAATTCATTCCTTCGAAACATCAGGTAGCGTAATACTTTTTCAAGTATCGTCCATTGATCGGAAGCATATGTCGTTCTCCTTGGCAATTCACTAGCCGGTAGGAACCTCCCGAGTATACTCGCTTCAACCACGAAAGGCCCTTCCCGAGTGGGTTCAAATTTTCCTCCTATCTTGCGGTGTGCAAGAATAGGTCTCTTGAGAACGAGAACTAAGTCACCAACTTTGAAGGTTCTTGGGCGGACCAGTTTGTCATGGGCTTGAACCATCTTAGCCTGGTATAATTCTAAATTCTGTTGCGCTGCAAGTCTTTTTCCTTCCAGGCTTTCTAATTCTTCTAGTCGTAATTTGGCATTCTCTTCTGTCGTGATTTTGTTTGCAACTGCAATTCTGAGTAAAGGAAGCTGAATCTCTAAAGGTAACACTGCCTCGGACCCATACACCAGAGCGTAAGGTGTAGCTTGAGTAGGAGTTCTGAAGATTGTCCGGTAGGCCCATAAGGCTTCTAACAACTTCTCGTGCCAATTTCTCTTATTATCATCCAAGGTTTTCTTTAAGATTTGAACGAGAGTTTTATTAAAAGCCTCAGCAAGGCCGTTTGCTCTTGGGTAGTAAATTGTTGAATATTGCCAGTCGATTCCGTGTCTCCTGACAAAATTATTGATTTGTGTGCTTCTGAATGCTAACCCATTATCTGAGATGATCCTGTGCGGCACTCCGAAACGGTAGACAACTTGGTTCTTGAAAACCGTAGCACGTGGTGTGCTTTCACTTCTCTAAGTGAACCGCCTCGCCCACTCGGAAAAGTAATCTGTAGCCGCAAGAATGAAGCAGTGTCCTTTTGAAGATGGTGGTTCTATTGAACCCACTATATCTGTGCCCCAACATTCAAATGGCCACGATGCAATTGTCGGATGTAGCACATTTGGAGGTTGGTGTAGAACCACTCCGTGCACTTGGCATTGGTGACAGCTCTTGGCGATTTTCATGCAGTCGGTCATCATCGAGGGCCAGTAGTACCCTAATCTTTTAATTTTCATTTTCATCTTCGGACCCGACTTTGAGCGCCACAGAGTCCTGAATGCACCTCTTTAACAATTTCAAGGGCCTCAGACCCGCTTAGGCACCTTAGCCACATTTGATCGAAAGACATTTTGTATAACGTGTTGTTTATTAATGCGTAGGACGCAGTTCTTTTCGATCCGATGAGCTAGCGACCTATCGTCCGGTAGTTTTCCTGTTTGCGAGTAGTTCATTAATGGCCGTCGCTAATCTTCCGTATTTTCTCGTCATCGTTGCAAATGATTCTTCTTCTTTTCCCGATTTGTGTATTGTGTCTATGTCGAGCTGTGATAAGACCTGACGTCCGTGAATTGACACTTCTACTGATTCATCTTGCAAGCAGGCAAATTCTTTTGCGAGGCGAGCTAACGCATCTGCTAAGGCATTTTATTTTCTGGGAATTTTGTAGATCGTTACATTCGGAATCTGTTCCAACAGCTGTATGGCATACTGGAAGTATTGCTCGAGTCTTGGCTTTAAAATTTCAGTATCGTCCAAACGATCCGTTGAATGATTAACTGCGAATCCCCGTAGATGTTGATGTCTGTTATCATCATTTGAATAGCTAATTCCAGTCCTATTATGAGGGCTTCGTATTCTGCTTCGTTGTTTGTACACGGCTTTGTTAAGTGGTAGGAGTATCTTAACATCCCCCGCTCCGGTGTTATAAAGATTAATCTGATTCCCGCCTTACCGGGCACTATCACTTGCGATTCTTCGTCTTTGTGTGCTGAAGATGCTCCGTCGAAATATAATTCCCAACGTCGATCATCAGGGTCTTCTAGGCTCATTATTTGTTCATCTGGCAAGTCGTCATTGAGAGGAGATTCTGCCGGCAAAGGGTGTGCTGCGAGGAAGTCCGCTAAGACTTGTCCCTTTACGGCACTAAGAGGCACGAAAGTTATATTAAATTGCAATAATATCATCGACCATCTGGCAAGTCTGCCGGAAAGCGTTGGACGAGTCATCAAGTATTGCAATGGATTAAATTTCGATATCAGGTTGACCTTATGAGAAAGCATGTAGTGCCTGAGCTTTTGAGCGGCGAAGATCAGGGCCAAACAATGCTTTTCAATTGTCGGATACCTTATTTCCGTCGGAAGTAAACGACGAGTTAGGTAGTAAGGAGCATTTTCTTTACCCTCATTATTGACCTGGGCTAACAGGGCTCCGAGAGAGTCGTCTAAAGCCGCGGTATAGAGTATCAGCGGTCTACCTGAGACCGGGGCTGCTAAGACAGGAGGTGCCATTAAATATTGTTTAATGTCCTCGAAGGACTTCTAGCATTTCTCTTCCCAAATAAATTTGGCGTCCTTTTTAACTAATGCCGAGAAAGGTTGACACCTACTCGACAAGTTTGAGATAAAGCGTCGAAGATATGCCAACTTCCCTTGAAAGGATCGTAGTTGTTTTAAGGTTTTGGGAGGCGGCATTTCTAAGATAGCTTTAATCTTTTTCGGGTTGATTTCAATTCCACGATGTCGGACAACGAATCCTAAGAATTTCCCGGAGGTGACGCCGAAGGCGCATTTTAAGGGATTCATCTTAAGGTTAAATTGTCTTAATCGTTCTAAAACAATTCTCAAATCATACAAGTGGTTTTCCTTTACTTTGCTTTTAATGACCACATCGTCCACATAGCATTCAACTTGATTGTGGATGAGATCATCAAAAATTCTTTTCATCGCTCTCTGGTAGGTTACTCCTGCGTTCTTCAGTCCGAACGGCATCACTATGTAACAATATACTCCGATCGGCGTTCTGAATGCTGTAAGCTTTTCATCTTCTGGAGCCATTTTTATCTGGTTGTATCCTGAAGATCCATCCATGAATGAGAATATTTCATGTGTCGAAGCAATGTCGATCATTAATTCTGGGATCGGTAGAGGGAATTCATCTTTTGGACATGCCTTGTTTAAATCTCTGAAGTCTACACAAATTCTGATCTGACCATTCTTCTTTCTAACTGGCACTACATTTGCTAGCCAAGTCGGGTATTGTTCTTCGTGGACAAATTTAGCGTCTATTAGCTTTTTAACTTCAGCTACGACTTGTTGTTCAATTTCTAGACGCATCCTTCTAGGACCTTGTCTGACTGGAACAGAAGTAGGATCCACTCCTAGATTATGGACTGCGACCTCTAGAGCTAATCCTGGCATCTCATCGTAGCTCCAAGCAAAACAGTCTTTAAATTCTATTAATAATTTGATTATTTCTTCGCAGTCTTCTTTATTGAGTAAGGAGCTAACAAAGGTAGGTCTAGGCTCTTCGCTAGTACCTAAGTTAACTTCCGTTAACTCATCTATCGTAGATTTAATTTCTTCTTCGAATTCCGGTGGAGCGTCTCCAATTTGTAAATCTTCAAATTCTTCTCGTAGCTTCCATGCAGCTTTCATTGGATTCGCAAGTGACAACCAAGCAAAATTCAGTATCGTCAATCGATCCTACCGTGTCGAATCGAGTCCATGCTTTGAATCGGGTGGACGACCGGAGTTATTCCATAATTTTTCAAAATGTTGTGATTGACCTTTTGTCCATTGTCGAGGTAAGAAACCATGCTAAATTAAATTTTGAACAAAGGGAGAGTACCACTCAAAAGGTAATTCCATTAATTCTGATGAAGTGACATCTTCAAATTGTACATTATTTTCAGTTTTGGAGGAAGGAGCACCACGGTAGAATTTGATTGGCTTTGCACCGCCGCTATGTTCCTCTTTGACTACCATACCCTTGATCTTATTAGAATGGATCGGGGTTAGGGTCATAGTATGTACATAGTGGTTAATCTTCTTGTACATCGATTTGTATTCTTCGTTCTTCTCATCTTCGAGAGAGTTCTTGAATTGCGGCTTCTTCCGACTTATTGTCGCTGCTTCTTGTTTCGATCTCTTTTTCTTCTTCGAACTCGTCTTCCCAATGAACATTAATGGTCGGTTTCATCTCGTCCAACTGTCCTAACGTCTCTACCACGACCTCGTCCCCGGCCTCGACCTCGGATGTGAGTTGTGGAGAAACCTTCACCATCTCGCCGTAAGGGAGTGGTGAGTGACTCGTTGGACTAGAACTTCAGGTTCTTCGTTGTCCCGAACTTTCTTTGCTTCATTTGTTATGGTATCTCTGGTGAAGATTGTTTTCTTCGGTGGTGCATAATAAGCTGCGTCTTCATGGATTCCAATCTCATGTACGGAGAATGGTTGTAAGTCACCTTTGATGCATTGTTCCCCTCCATCGTAGTATTTGATGCACTGATGTAGAGATGATGGTCCTGTTTTCATGTATCCATGGTCGGCCCAGTAGAGCGTTGAATGACGTTTCTGAATCAACTATGTGAAATTTTGCGGTTGTCTTTGCTAAGTCACCGGTCTTCATTAGTAGCGTTATTGATCCGAGGGCTCTTTCTCCTTTCTGGTTGAATCACCTTAATAACATTTTGTCTGCTTCGAGCTCGCGAGCATCAATTTCCAAATATGCTAGTGTTCGAAGACTCATTATATTAATTGATGCTCCTGGATCCACCAATACTCTGGAGAGTGTAAACTTCCCAATTGTAACTGAAATATACAACGGTCGGTTGTGATCTTCTGTCCCAAGTAGTAGGTCATTGTCCGTGAAGGTAACACCTCGTTGTTCCTTTAATGAGCAAACCTCATCTAAGGAATCTCCGGCCATTTGAGCCAAGCAAATTTCTCGGATCAAGTAAGGCCTCGATCGAGCTTCTCTCATCTCCTTTGATAAGATGAGAGCGTCGTAGATGCTCGGCTTGGCGGTAGTTTCCTAAGATGGGCTAGCACGTTGTAGTCCACTTTATTTTCATGTGTCTCGGCTTCTTCTCGAATGGGTATTTCTTCTGCCGGGGTTGGTTCTTCTTGAACAACCACCTGCTTTCCTTTGTCCATTGGACCCATTCTCGGAGGTAAAACTCTTCCACTTCTTAAGTTAACTTCTGTAATTTCTTCTGAATCTAGCGTTGAGCTTGCTGGTGTTTCTTCTTGAATTGGAATGACGGGTTCTTCCGGATTAGCTTCGGAGTCTGAAGGCTCTAACTCTATTGTGACTGGAGCTCCTCAAAACTCGCAAATAGATTCATTGCTTGTTGAACTCTTGTAGCCTCCTTGATGGATGTCTTCTTCGTCATTGTGATCATCGAGACTGTGTATGATTTGAGAATTGTCGTTGGTATCGAAATCGATGTCCGGATTGTCGCTAGTTACGTAATCGTTAGAAACAGTCAAAACGTAGCCAACGCCATCACCCTTATCATTATAAGATCCCACCGAAGTGAGCGGATAATCATACGGAGTCGGAGGTTCGAGGGATTTCTCCCCCGAATCCGAAACAACTATCCTAGGATAAGCAGCCCCTAGTCTAGCCTTAGGAACCTCGGTCCTCTCTTCTTCGTCGATTTTCTTCTTCTCTTCAATCGTCTTCTGTTGCGGTGGTTCTTCTATCGCAAGTGATAGTGTCGACTTGACAGGTTTCGAACTCTGAATTGAAGCTCGTACCGAAGCGGTTTGGATGTTGTCTAAAATCTTTTCGAAGACCTTGTCCAAGCGGTAGATCCATCCATCGTCGGTCGCATAGGGATCTATCGGAACAATGGGATCGGCCGAGACAAAATCGACGGAACCTCCTTTCCGGGGTTCCTTCATGTACTCCTTTCGGGATTGTTATATTCCCTTTCCGAAGGTTGTCATCGAGCCAACTTTTGAAGGTAATGCAATCCTCTATCTTGTGTCTAAGCATCCGGTGGTAAGGGCAAAAGTTGGGATCACCTTTCTTGTTGACTTCTTCTGGTCTTTTAGGCTCTGGCAGCTGGAACATCAGACTACGGAACATCTTTGGCACTGCCTCATTTTTGAATGGATATTCCCTACTCAGAAACTCCCTTAATGTACGTTGCGGATGAGGCGGTTGTTCATATTGTGGAGATGACTGATAGCTGGGTCGGGGTTGCTGGTAACTCGTTGGGGTTGTCGCGGCCGTTCGACGATATTTGTATTGGTTGCTTCCCTTTGTCGATCGCTGCAACGATCCCGCATTTCTTTTCAAAAGTCTTCACGTGCTTTGCTTGTCCGTCTTGTCGGCGAAACTTAATTGCTTCACCTCCTCTTGCAAGCTCCCGGCCTTGCTTAACAACTTCTCGAAAGTCTTAATAGTGAATCCTTCGAGGAGAAGTGCTATCAGAGCCGTGAATGCTTTTAAGTAAGATGTCGATTGCATGTTGTTCTTGTAGTTGTGGTTCACACTTCATGCTTAAGTTCCTCCATCGAAGTATGTAATCCACCAAAGTTTCGTTCGGCTTCGCTTCTCTACCACTAAATCACCTATAGTGATGTGGTGCTGAGCTCCGGCGAATCGCTTGATGAAGAGGTTCTCTAGTTCTGAAAATGTCTTCACTGAACCATTCGGTAATTTTGCATACCAATCAAAGGCGATCCCTGACAGGCTGTTGACGAACTGTCGGAAGAGTAATGCATCGCTCCCGCCGGCATTGCAACAACTGGCACGAAAGTGTGCAACATGCTGTCGGGGATTCCCGGTTCCATCAAAGGTCTTGAACAGAGGTGGTACGAAGACTTTTGGGTATTGGATAGCTTCGAATTCTTCCGGGTAAGGTCTACCGTCCGAATGGATGTCCCACTCTTTGATTGTGCTAAGGCTTCTCGCACCTGCTGTTCCACCAAGCTCTTGATATCCTTTTCTAGAATCATACTTTGTGTTGTATCTTTCTTTAGCTGATCATCCCCTTTGACGGATGTAATCTCCTTTCCTCCGTCTACAATGTGAATGACTTCTGGGGGCGTCTCTCTTTAGGGTTGCACTTGACTCTGGAGAGTGGCTAGGGCTACAGCCATCTCTTCCATTCTCTTCGCCATTTGGGCGATCGTATCGTCTTTCTCTTAAAGCTGTCTTCTCATCACTTCCGGCTCCTCTCTTCTCGCTGGCCGCAGGAGCACCTTGTGAAGCCGACGAAGCCCGTGTTTCAACCATGTTGATTTCTCGCATACTCATCGTCCATGAATTCCGACGAATCAATCTCGTCTCTCGAATTTCTCTCTCTTTCTTTTGCTAGTCGTCGAATATCGCTCCTCAACTTTTCCATAGCGTCCTCTAGCGGTCTTTTCTGTGTATCCTCGCAGTTATCGTGTGATAGCTGCCGGGTTCCCTTCTCACGAGTCCCCTTTACTGCAGTGGCGCTTTCTTCGCATTCAAGTCTCCTGACGAGACTTTCCTTCTCGAGCCGTTGTTTCAATCTTAGTTGTCCAAGTAGTGGGACGCCATACCATCCTTCTAGCAGCGGAAGGTCCAGGACCGGATGGTCCGTCGCCCAAATGTCGGAAGGTGGTATCCTCCCTAATCTGCAACCCTGAAACAACGATAAGCGGACTAGCCTTCATCCTTTTATTTGGCTTTTCTGTAACGATGGCAGGTTCTACTCGTGGCCCAAGATGAGATTTGACTGGCACCCGCCCTATCCTTCGTAGAATTTCCGATACGGGGCATTTCTCTTTCTTTGCTAGCTTCTCGATCACAGTCTGTAGTCGGGCAAATGGTGTGATCCTAGCCCTTTTCTTTCTGCTGTCGTCGTAGTATGCGGGTCGAGGTAATGTAGAAACAATCCTGCGGACATTTTCCTCATCTACCGCGGCGGAAAGGGGATGGAATCTACTTCCTTCCAAAAAAAAGGTGTATCTTCAGGCAATGGTATGTATTCAGGTAGTGGTGTGTACTCTGGGATTTCTGGGATTTCCTCCAGGAAAGCAACTTCGGCAGCTTTGGCCTTCCTGGCAATCTTCCTACTTTTGTTCCTTCTTTGGGTCCTTGTTAGTGATGGAATTCTTGAGCCGGACCCGATTTCAAAAACAGAAGGTCTCACAGGAAAGTCTGTACCCTCCACGGTAGTAGGTTCACCATAGTTCTGGATTTCCTTCCCCTTTAATTTGGCAGAAGCCGGGGTAGGTGCGAGACAACTAGACCAGCTGGGGGTAGCAAGAACGGTCCTTCATGGACAAGCAGTATCCCTCTCGACTGGAATCTTTTGCAGGGGAGGAAACTCTTGAGTTGACCTAAGGTTGAACTCGATCAATGGCTTCTCAGCTTCAGATACTTTGTTTGTCAATGCGAAAAGGGAAACGTCGGTGATCTTGACATTTGTGTTCTCGAATCCTTGTCCAAATCGGATGATCCCATTGTCGGGCAGCTCATCCTTGTAAACAGCGAAGTCCAGTCCATTGGTGAAGGAGAAAATCAGCTTTGGGGCTTCCATTTCTGCAGGGTAGATCCTGATTGTCAGTCCCAAGTTATGCTTCTTCTCATTAGGACGAAAAGTAAGGAATCGAAAAGAGTTCGAACACATTCTTGTTCATGTATTTATGAGAAGGAGTTATTCGTTAAAAGAGTCATTCGTTAGAGGGTTTGTTTATTTAGAGCGGAATGTTCAAAGGTGTAGAGAAGGTAAGGAATCTGATTCAGAGTTGGAAAGGAAAAGAAAGTCTCATGCAAGATTTCTCGACTCGAAGTATTACTCCAAAACAAACACCTATTGGGAGTCCACCCCACCTCAGAAATGAGGTAAAAGGATCTCGGAACCTCTCTATTTAGGGGTGTCTAAACAGTGGCTCCTGAATCCGAGAAAATGTTGGCTATACTCGTTCAAGGTAAAAATGAACATAGTATTCCAACGAAAGAAGGGTAGTTTGATCCATTAAGGACATGGACGCACTACCGATTTTTGAAAGCAGAATTATCTGATTATCATGGAGAGAGGATTAGTCCCCAGCGGAGTCGCCAGAAATTGTCGGCTTATTTTTAGGTTATGTGTTTTATTTTGAAAAGGGGGTCGCCTACAGAAATTGTCGGCGAATTTTAGATTTTAAATTTGATTTAAATATATATATATAATTTAGAAAGTAGTGTTTGATTTTGAAAATAATTTTAAATTTGAAAATTTTAAGATATGAAATCAAACCGATCTCACATCCCAAATAGTTTATATAAACGAGCACCGTACCACAAACCGTATATCTATCCTAAGGATAGATACACCGCTCGATGGTGGGGCTCGATTAAATAAACTAGAAGATTTGTGACATCCGTTCGATCCGCGAACCAATTTTATAGGCCGACAAATTCCTCGCCTAATATGAAAACATTAAACGGGGTTTATATTACTCCGGGTTCTTTAAAATTCCCTATAAGGGCAAGCCCCTATAGTTAATTACATCTTAAGTGACGAGAATCACCTAAGAAAACTCTCGATAATAATTAGTAATTCTGCTCTCAAGAACTTCAAAGTTTAAGTTTTCAAAGGAATGAATTTTGGAATTTCAATAGGGAGTGGATCAAATTTGGAACATTTTATTTTGGGAATTCAAAGGAAGAAAAGGTAGGAGAAATCACGCATTCGAAGCGAACTTCGATAATTTCCCGACTATCCTATTGTTTGGCTTGAATTTAGGAAAATCCTAATATTTATTTAATGTTTTGATCTTGCCAATTTTAATTAATTAGGACTTATACTTATATGATAGAATCATACAAGTAGCCTCGAAGATGTGAGGGTTTATTGTCGTATCGGACGACTACCTCGGAATCCTAAGTCCGGTTAGGGCTTAATTTGCAATGCAAATGCCTAACGAAGAGGTTGAGGATTTATGTTGCACTAGGAAAACTACCTCGAAATCCTATGGCTTTGTTGTTTAATTCTAAGACAGTTTTGCTGATGTAGATTCGAGTTTTGCTGACGACGATGGTCGTGCCGCCCACCATGCTCCAAGCTCCTTGTTGTTGCAGAGGTTTAGTTAAAGAAGTCATAAATCGAGAGATGAGAAAAGTGTTTTGGTTTAGATAAAATCTTAATTTCCAAGTGTTTTTGTGTTTTAATTAAAAACAAATCTTAAAGTTGATTATAACAACACCGGTTAAGATCCCACTGTTCCATCCTTCGGCATCGTTATTTTTATCGGATTCACTTAGTCCGGATGAATTTGCTAAACTCAACTAAATGAGTTCCACACTTTCATTTAGACCGTGGAAATCCCGTTAGCAACACGTAGGTTACATCATCCGAGGTATTCCCGATCATCCAACAGGACGTTTTAATTTAGTTGTAATTGTAGTTTTGTGTTCTGTTTGTGATTAAATTTTGAGTTGTTTTATATTTTGAAAAGTTGTGGCGGTGAATTTTATCTTGCAATAAATTTTAATTTAGTTTTGGTTTTAGTTTTAAGGGCTATCCTAAAGTTGTGGGTTTTCATGCAACAGTTGTTTATCATGCAAGAAAAGGTAAGTGCGATGTGATTAAAGAAATTGCAATAATGTAAATTGCAATAAAATAAAAGCGTACCTGGAGGGTCTTCCCGTCATCCCAAGCTGCACTTAAAACACAATTAGAATATTTAAGCAAGTTCCTAGGTAAAGCTATGGGAAGGGTTATGGTTTTCTATCAAGTTCCTAATCCTATAGCTAGTCATTTCCTATGACGTCTAGGTCCTTTGTGTTTTGGTTTGAGGACGATTTTCTTCATCAAAGGATAGTTAAATTTCAATTGTTCTTACAAATGTCCTATCATATTGAGGAAGTGCTTAAGAAGAATCTTAAACATCTTTTCAATATTGCTAGAATTGTTTTAAGTCCCAATGAATTTAATTATACAAATGAATTAATCGTCCGAGAATTCAAGTTTTGTTGTTATCTTACTCAGTGAACTAGGACATTTGAATATCCTATAAGTGAAGTAACACTTCATTTAACATTCTGTTTAGGAGTTATGACAATAAAAGTTTTCGAGGGCAAATTGGTATTCAAATGGTTTGTGATTTAATTTAATTTCAGTTAAAGGGTTTAAATTTGGAATAGTGTTCAAGTTGTTTTATATTTAATTTCTTTATGTCTTAGGTGATGTTATTTAATTCAATTTAATTTAACTTTAATTTAATTTAGTTTAGATTAATTTAATTTAGTTCAATTTGATTTAATTTGATTTAATTTAATTTAATTTAATATGTTTCTTAATTTAATTTTATTTAATTAATTTAAATTTAATTTTAATTTAATTTAATTCAATTTAATTCAATTTGTTTAATTTAATTTAATTTAATTTAATTTAATTTAATTTAATATGTTTTAATTTGATATAATTTAATTTAATATTTTTTTAATTTAATTTAATTTAGTTTAATTTAATTTAATTTAATTTAATTTAATTTAATTGTTTAATTTAATTTAATTTAATTTATTTATTTTAATTTAATTTAATTTAATTTACTTAATTTGTTTGATTTAATTTAATTTAATCTTTAATTTAATTTTATTTTTAATTTTAATTTAATTGAAAATTAAAAAAAAATTTAATAATTTAACTTTTTTAATTTATTTTAATGATTAAGTCCTTTAACATTTTAAAACTTAAATTTGAATTATCATTTTTAATTAGGAATTAAATATTATTGAGATGATTAATCTAGGGATCTTTAAATTAAAGAACAAATCTCTTCTTAATAATATCCCTATTTAATAATTCCAATTTTATCATTCTTCCAAATTTAATCAATTAGTTAATTAAGGTTTATTTCAATTATTTTCAAATTGTTTAGTGGGTTTCTACCCTTTAATTACTTGAATTTCAATCATCCAAATCAGATTAAGATCAAATATTTTTCTCTTTAATTTTATTAAGCCTAAAGTTTTAATTAAGGGTTAAAATTTTAATTACCATTTTGCCCCTCAAGCTTAATAATTTCATAACTCACTAAACTGAGCTTAAATGAACTTGAAATTTTTATGCGACTTCACTCATATGTCAATAAAGACATGAGAGGAGAAAATGTAATTTTTCTGTATTTAATATATTTATATAATTATTTTTGGTAGAAAATAGAGATTTCCAAGGAAAATTTAATAACATGACCAAGGGAAAGTTTCTGTCCTTAAGAAAATTATGGGACATTCCTAATGACCAGAGGGCCACTTGGACCAATTTTGGTGATTTTTTGAATTATATTATTTTTATTATAATTATTTTAAGTTTTGGATTATTAATTAATTTAAAAATAAAGTAAAGGTTGAAAAAATAATTTTATATTTTTCAAAAATCTCTCTGATATCAAAGAAATCAGAGAATCAATTTTTACAATTTTTTGATTTTTCTTTGATTTATTATAATTATTTTAGTGAAAATGCTAGTAAATACATTTTTTTTATTTTAAAATTACCCTAGGGCTTTAAAATTTAATATTTTATTAAATAGACCTAAGAAAAATATGGGGTTTGTTCCTAAGTGATTAAATTTCAAAATATGACATTTTGGTGAATTTTATTATTTTTGTGATTTTTATTATTTTTTAATTATTGAAATATTAAAATAATACTAAAAATTAACTTTTTTAGAAAATTGAAATTTTAATTTTCTTAAATTCCCCTGATATCAGAGAGGCTCCAAAACAAATTTGGTGAATTTTTGAGAGGTATTTTGAAAGTTATGAATTTTTAAAGTTTAAAATGACTAAATGACTTAATCAACCCATTTAGTAGGGCTAATCAAGTCCAATTGACTTCAAATTTTTATGGTGTGTTCCTCTGATCCTAAAAGTCTGTGGAGAATTGATTTCAAGTCAATTTGATGTATGGTTAGCTCTAATTAATTAGGGATCTATTTTGGGTGTTTAAGCCAATTTGGGTTATTTTAAATAAGTTAACTCAAAACCTATTTTTCCTAGGGTCCTCTAGTCATAAGAGACATCACCAAATTTTCCTAGAATTTATTTCACAACATGCTAATTATTGGAATTAAAATACTCAAAACAGTAACATGAATTTGAAAAATCAATAACTTCTCATAGGGAGGCCTCTGACTTTGGAAAATTCAGGAAATGTTCCCAAATTCAGAGGCTTCAAAAGCCCTATGGTCTCATGTCATGGTGAATTTCCTATATGCATGGATAATTAAAATAATGCAGAGGGTAAATAAATCATTAAAAAAAAAATACTTGATGAAATTAAATGATTTCTTTTCCACATTATTCTCCTATGTTCACTGAGCAAGAGGGTATTTTTATTTTATTTTTCTGATTTTCCTACACAAAGTTATGAATTTTTGAAGTTTAGGGAATTAAATAAATCAGAAAATCCCTAATTTTCTATTTATCCGAGTCGGCGCCGCGTCAACCTTAGTATCTCCGAAGTGCCGCGTGGCGCGCTCCCATTAGACACCGCCGCTTGAGTCAGCAGCCCGGGTCCCGCCTTCCGCGTATCATCTGCCAATCCGACCTAATCTGAGCCGTCCGTCCGTGCGTGTATTAAATGGACGGCATCCGTTCATCGTCCCCAAGCGTCCTCACCCGAGAGCCGTCCACACTAAATCCCTAATATCTCACTCGATACTCAATGGATTTTGGTGTTCTTATGCTCTATGGATTCGTCTTGAAGAGACGAATACATCTATACGATGATCATGCATTGAAATTAAAGCATTTGAAATGGAGAATCTCCAGAAGCTCGGGATGAAGAATTAGCTCATACCTTTGCTCAGAGAAGTGTGGCTTCAATCTGAGGGTTGTGTCACCTTCGATTGGATCCCAGCAAGCTCGAGATGAAGTCTCCTGGTCTGGTGAATTGCCTAGGTAGGATTTCGACCACAGCCCGATCACAAAGCTTGGAGGTCGGAGCAACTCGGGTGGCCTCGGAGATGGGGCTTTTGTTCGGTGGACACCTTCTCTTGGTCACGGTGAAGGTGTAGGACCAATCAATTTGAGGATTGATCCACTGTGGAGAAGTGTCCTGGTTTTGGGTGGAATTTCGGTTGAGAAATTGGATTTTGTCGATGGGGATTAGGGCAAATTGACACTCGGCGATCAACTCGCTCTAAGGGTGGAGAAGGGTTTGGAACAATTTTGGCGAGTTTCGGTAAGGTTTGTGCAACTCTCCTCTCATGGCCGTGAGGGGGTGGTGTTTAAATAGGAGAGGGTGGAGGGCCTCCCGGGGAGAGTTAGTGGCTTGGGATCGAGCTGCTTCTGGGCATGGGAAGAACGTGCCACAATGGCCACCGGGTATGGGGCAGCCTCGGCGAGTGAGAATTTCAAGTTTAGGCTCACATGTGAGCTCTCGGCCATGGTGTTTTCCGGCGACACGGTGGCTGGCCGGCCGGCATTGGTCACCATCTTGTTCATGTGGGTCGTGGCTGGGGTTTAGTGTAGGCGATTGGCAAATGCCATGTGTAAAGAGCTTGGATCGAAATGGAATGGGGGAAGGCCATTTTGGGTTCAAATGAGTCAACCCATGATTTTGGGCTAGGTTCACCACCCAAGGCCCGGTTTAGGCTGAATAGAAAGTGATTTAGGTCATCTTAATCGGTGGGGAATGGTCACCATCCAAGTACAATTAAGCTTAAGCAAGGTTTAGTGGAATCATGGGAGTGGTTAATCACCTTTAGGAATTAAGGAAAGGGTCTCCTCCTTTTGCCCAAAATGGCATGGTGACATGTAAAGAGGCTCTCATGGCTTCTATGTGGCTCATGCATGGCTTCATGATTCACCTTTGGCTTGGGAAAAGTCAAGTCAATTTCATGGAAATGGATTTAAGAAAAATTTTGGTATTTAGGGGTGATTTGGCATGAGGCTTGATTTGGAATTATTTGATGATGGGATTATAACTTAGGGAATGGCTTTGATTAAATGGATGGCAAATGGAAATGTCATGTGGGCTTTAGGGCCAATTTTGGGCTTTTGTATTTGGTTGAAATGGGCTTTTAAAATGGTTTAGGGAAGTGGGCTTTTGGATTTTAAAATGGATTTTAGGATGGAATTTTGGCAAAGGCTTGGGCCAAATAATTGTTGGGTTTAGCTCATAGATGTGTCATGAGTGACTTGGAGCAAAATTGGGAGTGATTTGGGTTTGAATTGGGTCGAATTTGGGCTCTTTTGGTGAATGGGCCAATATAGGTCAAATTGGGCTAAGTTGGGCCAATGTTGGGCTAGGGTTGAAATTGGTGTAAAATAAATGTTGGGAAATGTTTATGGGGTGTTTCAAAGAGGTTTTGATTTTGGTTGGGCTTTGATTTTGGGATTTGGGCTCATTTGGGTTAGGTTTGGGTTTAGGTCAAAATTGGGCATTTTAGCTTTGGGTTGAATTTGAGTGGGGTTTGGGTCTAAATGTTGGGCAAATAATGTTAGTTTTTTGTTTGTAGGGATGTTAAGGAGGGTTTAGAAAAGATTTGGGGTTAATTGGAGTTGAATTGGGTGAGTTTGGGTTAGGTTTGGGTCATGGGTCCAAATTGGGCTTTAAGGCCAAAAGTGAAATTGGATCCAAATGTCAATCAAATTGGACTTGGATTTGGTCTAGATTGGTGTTGGGAATGTTGAATTGAAGTTTAGAATTGAATTGGACCAGAATTTGGGTCTATTGGGTAGGTTTGGTTTGACATTGGGTTCACTTAGGGTTAAAATGGGTCAAATTGGGGGTTTTGACAAAAGTAGGGTAAATTGACAAAACTGGCCCATGGTATAGTTAAACAAAATGAAATTGGGGATATTTGGGATTTTCTGGAATTTTCTGGGAATTTTCTGAATTTTTGGATTTTTGGGTCAAGAGGGGTATTTTGGGTATTTGGAGGGTATTGGGAGGTATTTTTGGAATTTTTGGTATTTTTGGGTATGGATGATCAATTTGAGTTATGTGGAAATGTTTGGG
Organism: Papilionanthe hookeriana x Papilionanthe teres; assembly: GCA_022702705.1. Lineage (NCBI taxonomy): Eukaryota > Viridiplantae > Streptophyta > Magnoliopsida > Asparagales > Orchidaceae > Papilionanthe > Papilionanthe hookeriana x Papilionanthe teres. Next base: position 118,036,441 of record CM040427.1, read on the forward strand.
ATTTATTTTGGGGAATTTTGGATGATTTAGGTGATTTTGGAAATTTTGGGTAGTTTCAAGGGCATTTGGTAGGTTAGGCGGGTGTAGGGTCCCGGGGGTCAAAAATAGAAAATTTGGAAAAATGAAGATTGGGTGAATATAAATGGAATGAAATCATTTTGGTTGAGCCATGAAGCCATACCAAGCCCACATGAGCCATGAAGGGACTCATTTGAGGCATCCACTATGTTGTTCCTAACCCTCTTAGCCAAGTGCTTAGGGGTTAAGGACCATCCATGTGAATCACCTACATGAGTCGGAGGTCGAGTTGGGTATAGGTGTGTGAAAGTGTAGTGTATAGGTGTAGTGTGTGTGTAAGTCAGCCCTTCACCGGACCAGGGCCACCCAGGGCGATCCTAAGGCCAAAGAGTCTTATAGGAACTCATCCTTTAAACTTCCACATTCGATTTCAACCCTCCAGGTGATTAGGGGTCTAGAGTCAAGCTTGTGGAGCTTGCGGGGAGTTAAGAAGTGGTTTGAATTTCTAAGTGGTGGGTCCCAACTCTAGTCCTCAAAGATAGTCAAAGGAAAAGCCTAAGGCTAGATCCTAAGTACTAAAAAGAAGAAGAGAAGACCTCATCAAAATCGAGGTCAACAAATGGACCCCCAATAGGTGTGGTGAGTCGACGGAGCACACCGCGCGTATTGGCGTTGACCGAAAAGATCAACAAAACCAACACAGATGTCCAAGTGACAAACTTAGGACGAAGTAGAAGAATTTCTGCTGAGGAGTGTCAAGTACATCTCTGAGACTGGAGATTCCTGAACTCTCGCTGGGGAAAGGGAAAGGAGGTAAATCCCAAATCACATGACCTGGGGGAATTTCAATTTAGATTTTATTTTGTTTCAATTTAAGTTTTGATGTGTGAGCTTAGATTTCAGTTTAGAGTTTCAATTTAGATTGAAGTTTTGTTAAGATTAATTTGAAGGGATTTTGATTTGAAATGAGAATTGGAATTTTGTGGTTTTAGATGTAACATCTTCAACCTCAAAAGAAAATTGAATTGATTGGATTGAATCATTACAATGAGGAGAAATCTTAGAGAATGCGGTATTGGATGTAAAATCCTTAACCTCAAGAGTTTGATTTGGTGTATTTCATTGCAATAGGGAGAGAACCTAAAGCAATGCAGTCTCGGATGTAAAATCCTCAACCCCAAGAAATTTAAATTTGATGTATTTCATTGCAATAGGGAGAGAATCCTAAAGCAATGCAGTCTCGGATGTAAAATCCTCAACCCCAGAAGTTCGAATTTGATGTATTTCATTGCTGTAGGGAAAGGATCCTAAAGCAATGCAGTCTCGGATGTAAAATCCTCGACCCAAAAGTTTGAATTTGATTTTTGATGTATTTCATTGCGATAGGGAAAGAACCTAATGCAATGCAGTCTCGGATGTAAAATCCTCAACCCCAAAAGTTTGATTTTGATGTATTTCATTGCGATAGGGAAAGAACCTAAAGCAATGCAGTCTCGGATGTAAAATCCTCAACCCCAAAAGTTTGATTTTGATGTATTTCATTGCGATAGGGAAAGAACCTAAAGCAATGCGAGTCTCGGATGTAAAATCCTCAACCCCAAAAGTTTGATTTTGATGTATTTCATTGCGATAGGGAAAGAACCTAAAGCAATGCGATCTCGTATGTAAAATCCTCAACCCCAAAATTTTGATTTCGATGTATTTCATTACGATAAGGAAAGAACCTAAAGCAATGCGATCTCGGATGTAAAATCCTCAACCCCAAAAGTTTGATTTTGATGTATTTCATTGCGATAGGGAAAGAACCTAAAGCAATGCAGTCTCGGATGTAAAATCCTCAACCCCAAAAGTTTGATTTTGATGTATTTCATTGCGATAGGGAAAGAACCTAAAGCAATGCAGTCTCGGATGTAAAATCCTCAACCCCAAAAGTTTGATTTTGATGTATTTCATTGCGATAGGGAAAGAACCTAAAGCAATGCAGTCTCGGATGTAAAATCCTCAGCCCCAAAAGTTTGATTTTGATGTAGTCATTGACTTTGCAAAGATTTGTATTGTTGATTTGAAAAAGTGTGAAATTTTAGTGCTGCGAGAATTTCATGAAAGTTGTAAAAGACTTTCATGGGAGGAAATAGATTAGGAGGGAATATGCAGGTGTTACATATCCCATTCAAAAGAGTTGATCGGAAGTTGCTGGTTTGGATTGGATATAATCCCTCGCCATCAGATACGATCCATGTCAATGGAATCAACCGCTTCCATCCCAGACAAGGGAGAGAATAGAACGGATTGGATTTCAGATTTGGGAGATTCAATTTGAATTTTCGATTGAGATTTGATTTGAGATCTGGAAAGATTGAATTTGAAATTTGATTTAGATTTGATTTGAAATTTGGAAGATCAAATTTGAAATTTGATCGAGATTGGATTTGGAATTTTATTGAAATTTGATTTGAAATTTGGAAAAATTTGGATTTGAATTTGATTGAAATTTGTGCTCATTTTGTTTGTCCTTTAACGATTCAAATTTATTTTATCGTTTATTTAATGTTCATGTGAATTTGGTGTTCATCATTTTTAGATTTTTAAGGAAAGTTTTCTTTTGTTCTTTTTTTATTTCTTTTCTCGTTCTTTGTTCGAAGTTCATTTAACTTTAATGGCGTTTCCCAGTCAATTTGCTCAAAAGAAGTGAAGGCCAAAAATGTGACATGGTCACTTTTATTCCAATCATGTCGAAGATACATCAAACAACTTAATCTGGAATACATCTCATACAATCCATGTAGACTCAAAACGGACTATGTATGATTTTCGTCGATCCATCCAAAGAAGCATTGTTGACCTCATTTTTGATGAGGTCTTCTCTTCTTCTTTTTAGTACTTAGGATCTAGCCTTAGGCTTTTCCTTTGACTATCTTAGAGGACTAGAATTGGGACCCACCACTTAGAAGTTCAAACCACTTCTTAACTCCCTGCAAACTCTACAAACTTGACTATAGACCCCTAATCACCTAGAGGGTTGAAATCAAATGTGGAAGTTTAAAGGATGAGTTCCTATAGGACTCTTTGGCCTTAGGACTACCCTGGGTGGCTTGGTCTGGTGAAGGGGTTGACTTACACACACACTACACCTATACACTACACTTTCACACACCTCCAAAAAAAAACACACCCGTACCTAACTTGACCTCCTCACTCATGTAGGTGATTCACATGGATGGTCCTTAACCCCTAAGCCCTTGGCTAAGAGGGTTAGGAACAACATAGTGAATGCCTCAAATGAGTCCCTTCATGGATCATGTGGGCTTGGTATGGCTTCATGGCTCAACCAAAATGATTTCATTCCATTCAAATTTACCCAATCTTCAATTTTCCAAATTTTCAATTTTCCAAATTTTCAATTTTCCAAATTTTCAATTTTTGACCCCCGGGACCCTACAGCAAACTCTAACCTACCCAAAGCCCTTGAAATTACCCAAATTTTTCAAAATTTTCAAATCACCCAAAATCCCCCAAAATAAATCCCAAAAATTTCCACATCACTCAAATTGATCATCCATACCCAAAAATATCAAAAATTCCAAGAATACCTCCCAATACCCTCCAAATACTCAAAATACCCCTCTAGACCTAAAAATCCAAAAATTCAGAAAATTCCCAGAAAATTCTAGAAAATCCCAAATATTCTCAATGTCATTTTGTTCAACTACACCATGGGCCAATTTTGTCAATTTACCCTACTTTTGTCAAAACCCCCAATTTGACCCATTTTAACCCTAAGTGAACCCAATGTCAAACCAAACCTACCCAATTGACCCAAATTCTGGTCCAATTCAATTCTAAACTTCAATTCAACATTCCCAATACCAATCTAGACCAAACCCAAGTCCAATTTGATTGATATTTGGATCCAATTTCACTTTTGGCCTTAAAGCCCAATTTGGACCCATAACCCAAACCTAACCCAAACTCACCCAATTCAACTCCAATTAACCCCAAATCTTTTCTAAATCTTCCTTAGCATCCCCACAAGCAAAAAACTAACATTATTTTCCCAAAATCTAGACCCAAACCCCACTCAAATTCAACCCAAAGCTAAAAGGCCCAATTTTGACCTAAACCCAAACCTAACCCAAATGAGCCCAAACCCCAAAATTAAAGCCCAACCAAAGTCAAAACCTCTTTGAAACACTCCCATAAACATTTCTCAACATTAATTTTACATCAATTTCAACCCTAGCCCAACATTGGCCCAACTTGGCCCACTTTGACCTATATTGACCCATTCACCAAAAGAGCCCAAATTCAACCCAATTCAAACCCAAATCACCCCTAATTTGCTTCAAGTCACTCATGACACATCCATGAGCTAAACCCAACAATTATTTGGCCCAACCTCTTTACAAAATTCCCATCCATAAACTCATTTTTAAACTTAAAGGCCCATTCCTTAAACCATTTTAAAAGCCCATCTTTTACCACATCCAAAGGCCCAAAATTGGTCTCAAAGCCCATATGACATTTCCCCTCATCATACTTTCAATTAAACTCAATACCTAAGTCCTAAATTCATCATCAAATCATTCCAAATCAAGTTTCATACAAATTTCCATCAAATTACCAAAAATTCCTAAAATCCATTTTCATGAAATTGACCAAACTTTTGCCAAGCCAAATGTGAGCCATTGAGGCCATGCATGAACCACATGTGAGCCATGAGAGCCTTGGACACTCCACCATGCCATATTGGGTAAGAAGAGGGGGGGCTTTCCTTAATCCCTAAAGCTCATTAGCCTTAATCATGTTTCACCTAAACTTAAATTTAATCCAAATATATTTGGATGGAGAGTTCTCCATGCCAAACCAACTTGATCCCTTTGATCCCCCACAGCATCCAAAGCCACCTTGAAGGGTGCACCAAGCCCAAATGGGTGGATTGACCCATTTAGACTCAAAACTAGCCATGCCCCATTCTACTTTGGATCAAAGCCTTTACACATGGCACTGCCAATTGCTTCGCACCATGTCCCGACCCCGACCCACCCGACCTCGAGGGTGACCCATGCCCGGCCGGCCAGCCACTGAGTCGCCGGAAAACACCATGGCCGAGAGCTCACATGTGAGCCGACTTTGGAATTCTCCCTTCTTAGCCGCCCCATCCCCAGATGGCCATTGTAGGCTGTTCTTCTCTTGCAAGAAGCAGCTGATCCCAAGCCCTAACTCTCCTCGGAGGCCCTCCACCCTCTCCTATTTAAACACCACCCCTTCTCGGCCATGAGAGGTGCTCGAAACAAACCTTAAGGAAACTACGCCAAAATTGTTCCGACTACTCCCCAAACATAGAGCACTTGATCCCCACCGGAATCCTCCTCGCCATTTCCTCTCGCGAGCTCGATTTCGTAGTTGAAATCCAAGCCCAAAACCAGGACACTTCTCCACGGTGAGCCAATCCTCAAATTGATTGGTCCTACACCTTCACCGGACCAAGAGAAGGTGTCCACCAACGAAAAGCCCCATCTCCAAAGCCACCCGGTTGCTCCAGCCTCCAAGCTTTGTGATCGACCGTGGTCGAAATCCTACCTGTGCAATTCACTGCGACCGGGAGACTTCATCTGGAGCTTGTTGGGATCCAATCGAAGGTGAAACAACCCTCAGATCGAAGCCACACATCTATGAGCAAAGGTATGGCCTCATTCTTCTTCCCGAGCTTCTGAACATTCTCCATTTTTATTGAGTAAATTTCATCCCACATAAACCGTATGGATGTGTTCGTCTTCTCAAGACGAATCCATAGAGCATAAGAACACAAAAATCCATCGAGTATCAAGTGAGATATTAGGGATTTAGTGTGGACGGCTCTCGGGCGAGGACGCTCGGGGACGATGAACGGATGCCGTCCATTTAATACACGCACGGACGGACGGCTCAGATGGCGTCGGACCAGGAGATGGTACGTGAACTGCGGGGCCCGGGCTGCTGACTCAAATGGTGGCGCCGAATCAGAAGACGACGCGTGTGCGTTCGGAGCTGCCGAGGATGGCGTGGCGCCGCGTGGATAAATAGAAAATTAGGATTTTTTTCTATTTATTTAATTCCCTAAACTTCAAAAATTCATAACTTTGTGTAGGAAAATCATAAAAATAAAATAAAAATACCCTCTTGCTCAGTGAACAAGGGAGAATAATGTGGAAAAGGAATCATTTAATTTCATCAAGTATTTTATTTTTAATAATTTATTTACTGTCTGCACTATTTTAATTCTCCATGCATGTAGGAAATTCACCATGGCATGAGACCATAGGGTCTTTGAAGCCTCTGAATTTGGGAACATTCCCTGAATTTTCCAAAGTCAGAGGCCATCCCTATGAGAAGTTATTGATTTTTCAAATTCATGTTACTGTTTTGAGTATTTTAATTCCAATAATTAGCATGTTGTGTAATAAATTCTAGGAAAATTTGGTGATGTCTCTTATGACCAGAGGACCCTAGGAAAAATAGGTTTTGAGTTAACTCATTTCAAATAACCCTAATTAGCTTAAACATCCAAAATAGATCCCTAATTAATTAGAGTTAACCATACATCAAATTGACTTGAAATTAATTCTCCACCGACCTTTAGGATTAGAGGAACCCACCATAAAAATTTGAAGTCAATTGGACTTGGTTAGCCCTACTAAATGGGTTGATTAAGCCATTTAATCAATTTAAATTTCAAAAATTCTTAACTTTCAAAATACCTTTAAAAAATTCACCAAATTGGTTTTGGAGCCTCTCTGATATTAGGGGAATTTAAGAAAATTAAAATTTCAATTTTCTAAAAAAGTTGATTTTTAATATTATTTTAATATTTTTAATAATTAAAAAATAATAAAAATCACAAAAATAATAAAATTCACCAAAATGTCACATTTTGAATTTTAATCACTTAGGAACAAACCCCATATTTTTCTTAGGTCTATTTAATGAGATATTAAATTTTAAAGCCCTAGGGTAATTTTAAAATTAAAAAAATGTATTTTCTAGCATTTTCACTAAAATAATTATAATAAATCATAGAAAAAACAGAAAATTACAAAAATTGATTCTCTGGTTTCCTTGATATTAGAGAGATTTTTCAAAAATATAAAATTCATTTTTCAACCTTTATTTTATTTTTAAATTAATTAACACTCCAAAATTTGAATAAATTATAATAAAAATAATATAATTCAAAAAATCACCAAAATTGGTCCAAATGGTCCTCTGGTTATTAGGAATGTCCCCTAATTTTTTTAAGGATAGAAACTTTCCGTTGGTCATGTTATTAAATTTTCTTTGGAAATCTCTATTTTCTACCAAAAATAATTATATAAATAAATTAAATACAAAAAAATCACATTTTCTCCTCTCATGTCTTTATTGACATATGAGTGAAGTCACATAAAAATTTCAAGTTCATTTAAGCTCAATTTAGTGAGTTATGAAATTATTAAGCTTAAAGGGCAAAATGGTAATTAAAATTTTAACCCTTAATTAAAACTTTAGGTTTAATAAAATTAACAAGTAAAATATTTGATCTTAATCTGATTTGGATGATTGAAATTTAAATAATTAAAGGGTAGAAACCCATTAAACAATTTAAAATAATTAAACCTTAATTAAATAATTGATTAAATTTGGGAAGAATAATAAAATTGGAATTATTAAAATAGGGATATTGTTAGGAAGAGATTTATTCTTTAATTTAAAAAATCCCTAAATTAATCATCTCATTAATATTTAATTCTTAATTAAAATGATAACTCAAATTTAAAATATTAAAAAAAGACTTAATCATTAAACTAAAGTTAAATTATAAAACTCTTTTAAAAAATTCAATTAAAATTAAATAAATAAATTCAATCAAATTCAATTAAAAAATTAAATTAAATTAAATTAAATTAAATAAAATAAACAAAATAAATTAAATTAAATGGATAGATCAAATTAAATTAAATTAAATGAATAAATTAAATTAAATTAAATTAAATGAATAAATTAAATTAAATTAAATTAGACTTAATTAAATTAAAACAAATTAAATTAAATTAAATTAAATTAAATCAAACATATTAAATTAAATTAAATTAAATTAAATTAAATCAAATTAAATTAAAATTAAATCAAATTAAATTAAATTAAAGGAAATTAAATCAAATTAAACTAAATTAAATTAACACCAAGTCAAACTAAATTGAATTAAATTAAAATTAAAATTAAATTAAATTAAATTAAATTTAAAATTAAATTGAATTAAATAACATCACCTAAAACAAAGAAATTAAATATAAAGCAACTTGAACACTATTCCAAATTTAAACCCATTAATTTAAGTTAAACTAAATCACAAACCATTTGAAGACCAATTTGCCCTCGAAAACTTTAATTATCATAACTCCTAAATGGAATATTAAGTGAAATGTTACTTCACTTATAGGACATTCAAATATCCTAGTTTACTGAGTAAGATAATAACAAAACTTAACTAAACCTCGGATGATTAATTCATTTGTATAATTGAATTCATTTGGACTAAAAACAATCCTAGAAATATTGAAAAGATGTTTAAGATTTGCCTTAAGCACTTCCTCAATATGATAGGATGTTCATAAGAACAATTGAACTTAATTGTTCTTTGATGAAGAAAATCGTCCTCAAACCAAAATACAAGGAACCTAGACGTCATAGGAAATGACTAGCTATAGGATTAGGAATTTGGTAGAAAACCATAACCCTTCCTTTAGTTTTACCTAGGAACTTGCTTAAATATTCTAATTGTGTTTTAAGTGCAGCTTGGGATGACGGGAAGACCTTCCAGGTACGCTTTTATTTTATTGCAATTTACTTTGTTGCAGTTTACATTATTGCAATTTATTTAATCGCATCGCACTTACATTTTCTTGCATGATAAACAACTGTTGCATGAAAACCCACACCTTTAGGATAGTCCCTAAAACTGAAACCAAAATTAAACTAAAAGTCATTGCAAGATAAAATTCACCGCCACAACACTTCAAAATATAAAACAACTCAAAATTTAATCACAAACGTAACACAAAACTACAATTACAACTAAATTAAAACGTCCTGTTGGATGATCGGGAATACCTCGGATGATGTAACCTACGTGTTAATAACGGGATTTCCCACGGTTTAAATGAAAGTGTGGAACTCATTTAGTTGAGTTTAGCAAATTCATCTGGACTAAGTGAATCCGATAAAAATAATGATGCCGGAAGGATGGAACCGTGGGATCTTAACCGGTGTCGTTATAATCAACTTTAAGATTTGTTTTAATTAAAACACGAAAAACACTTGGAAATTAAGATTCTCTCTGAACCAAAACACTTTTCTCATCTCCTGATTTATGACTTCTAAAAGTAAACCTCTGCAACAACAAGGAGCTCGGAGCATGGTGGGCAGCACGGCCATCGTCATCAACAAAACCTGAATCGTCATTAGCAAAACTGTCTTAGAATTAAACAACAAAGCCATAGGATTTCGAGATAGTTTGTCTAGTGCAACATAAATCCTCAACTCTTCGTTAGGCATTTGCATTGCAAATTAAGCCCTAACCGGTCTTAGGATTCCGAGGTAGTCGTCTGATACGACACAAACCCTCACATCTTCGAGGCTATTTGTATGATTCTATCGTATAAATATAAGCCCTAATTAATTAAAATTGACAAAATCAAAACATTAAATAGACTTTAGGACTTTCCTAAATTCAAGCCAAACAATAGGATAGTCGGGAGATTACCGAAGTTCGCTTCGGATCCGTAATTTCCCCTACCTTCCTTCCTTTGAATTCTCAAAACAAAATGTTCCAAACTTGATCCATTCCCTATTGAAATTCCAAAATTTAATCCTTTGAAAACTTAAACTTTGAAATTCTTGAGAGCAGAATTATTGATTATTATCGAGAGTTTTCTTAGGTGATTCCCGTCACTTAAGATGTAATTAACTATAGGGGATTGCCCTTAGAGGGAATTTTAAAGAACCTGAGTAATATAAACCCCGTTTAATACTTTCATATTAAGCAGGGGAATTTGTCGGCTTATAAAATTTGTTCGCAGACCAAACGAATATCACAAATCTTCTAGTTTATTTAATCGAGCCCCACCATCAAGCAGTGTGTCTATCCTTAAAAATTTTCAAATTTAAAATTATTTCCAAAATCAAATACTACTTTTCAAATTATTTATTTAAATTAAATTAAAAAATTAGCCGACAACTTCTGTTAGGCGACCCCTTTTCAAAATACCACACAACCTAAAAATAGTGCCGACAAGCATCTGTCAAAAATCCATGTCTGAATAGTGGGGTACATGGTCAATAACATCACCTTCCAAGCCATCCTTGGCAAGGATGCCGTATGGATGTACGTTGGAGGTATGATATTTTCCATGTAGCTTACAGCTCGTAAGGCCGGAGGCTCTCTAGCTCCGGGTCCGGTCGGAAATGGTAAGGTGTCTTCCCGTCGTCCATCCTCCCGAAAGTAACCGAGATCCGCTTCACCGGTACTCCCGGTATGCAATGCTTAGCGATATCCGCTCCGTTGCCTTTCGGTATCATGACGGAACCTACCGGTAAAGGTATCTTCACCGGCCCTCGGAACTCACCGGGCCCGCTATCCGGAGGTCGATCCGAACATGATGTTACACTCATTCGGGAAAGAGACTCGTGCGGAAGGTCCGACAAAGTCGTGTTGATCTATGTGCGAGGGTATGCAGTCACCCTGCTTGTAGATGTTAATAATGCAGCTATTGGGTATGCAATCTGCTGGCAATACCCTCCATGTTATCAATCTCTTTACCATTCTCTTGATGACTAATGGCATTTGATCCACTTGGCCATGACAGAGTATTCCGGAGGGTTTCCTTCTCGTCTTCCACAAAGTTAGTAACAGCATCCGCATTGTATTGTAATTCTTCCTTTCCCTGGCATCCATCTCCGGGGTTCTGAGTAGGTGTTTTCTCTTAGGCGGCCCGCTCGGCCCATTCTTTTCAAATCCCGGATGCAATCCACGATTTGTTGTTGTTCATATTCCGAGAATACGTCTGTATGTAGCTCGAGGCCCTCTAGTATATTGATCCTTCGCCTCGATTCTCTCGAAGTATTCAAAGGTTTTCTTTTCAACATTCTCGCATTCTTTCCGACTCGTACTCGGAATAATCTGCAAATGGCGAGGCCTGGTGATGTATTGTGGGATGTACGGCTCAATCCCTTCACGTTCTCCTGCATACCTCGGCTCCTCGGGGATGATGTCCGTCGGGACATCCCCCGGGGTTGCTTCCGCAACAAGGTCATGCATTACTGGTGGTTCTATTTGGTAGCGTGGTAGCCTTCTTTCTTCTGATCTTCGTGAGATTTTCCTGGTCCTTTCTGTTATCCTAGGAGCTAGCCTCCTTTCTTCAGGTTCCTGGTGAACCGGTGTCCTTGAAGTGTATGTGCTGGCAGTAGCAACTGTCTCGTCGCGCTGGTTCACTACTAGTTTGGTTAACATCTTAAGGATACGGCGATTCATATTTCTTCATTGCGTTGCTGTGAGAGTAGCTCTTCGAACTTCTTGAATCTCTGTGGGCACGACACTAACAAGCCTGCCCTCTGCTGTAGCGACTACAGACTTCATTTTCTTATCTTCTTCAGTGTTTGCCTTTCTTTTCTTGCTGTTGGATTGGTGGCTTGGGCCACCCACTTTCATCATTGTCCGTCCGGCAGTTCTTCTCGGTCAGTCGGGACCCGAGTCACTTTCCTCATACTCGTAGGCTCGTCGGTGCGAAGTTCGAGTCGATCTCGATTATCGCTCCATCTTTCACCCTCTTTTCATCGAGTGCAAGGCTTACGCCATTTCTAAAGTTCAGGACCAACCGCCCGTTCGACATTTCCCTGCGAAAAGACAAGGAAAAGGATCAGGGGCTGTACTAAGAACAAGAACATTAAGAAAATGTTTATTAAAGACAATTTTTTTATTACTTTTTAAATTTTTAAATTTAACAGGAATGAAGTGGGAAAATATCAGGAAAAAGATCTTGATATGCAAGAGAAAACAAGGAAAACTTTATTATCATGATTTTATTTATTTTAGCACATTTTTTATTATTTTTGGGTTCGGACCCAATCATAAATAATTACTTCGCCCGTGCTTCTAGGGATGAAGAATTCATTCCTTCGAAACATCAGGTAGCGTAATACTTTTTCAAGTATCGTCCATTGATTGGAAGCATATGTCGTTCTCCCTGGCCATTCACTAGCTGGTAGGAACCTCCTGAGTATACTGCTTCAACCACGAACGGCCCTTCCCAAGTGGGTTCAAATTTTCCTCCCATCTTGCGGTGTGCAAGAATAGGTCTCTTGAGAACGAGAACTAAGTCACCAACTTTGAAGGTTCTTGGGCGGACCAGCTTTGTCATGGGCTTGAACCATCTTAGCTCGGTATAATTCTAAATTTTGTTGCGCTCGCAAGTCTTTTTCCTTCCAGAGCTTTCTAATTCTTCTAGTCGTAATTTGGCATTCTCTTCCGTCGTGATTTTGTTTGCAACTCGCAATTCGAGTGAAGGAAGCTAAACCTCTAAAGGTAACACTGCCTCAGACCCATACACCAGAGCGTAAGGTGTAGCTTGAGTAGGAGTTTTGAAGGTTGTCCGGTAGGCCCATAAGGCTTCTAACAACTTCTCGTGCCAATTTCTTTTATTATCGTCCAAGGTTTTCTTTAAGATTTGAACGAGAGTTTTATTAAAAGCCTCAACAAGGCCGTTTGCTCTTGGATAGTAAATTGTTGAATATCGCCAGTCGATTCCGTGTCTCCCGATAAAATTGTTGATTTGTGTGCTTCGAATGCTGACCCATTATCCGAGATGATCTCGCGCGGCACTCCGAAACGGTAGACAACTTGGTTCTTGAAAACCGTAGCACGTGGTGTGCTTTCACTTCTCTAAGTGGAACTGCCTCTGCCCACTTGGAAAAGTAATCTGTAGGCGCAAGAATGAAGTGGTGTCCTTTTGAAGATGGTGGTTCTATTGGACCCACTATATCTGTGCCCCAACATTCAAATGGCCACGATGCAATTGTCGGATGTAGCACATTTGGAGGTTGGTGTAGAACCACTCCGTGCACTTGGCATTGGTGACGGCTCTTGGCGATTTTCATGCGGTCGGTCATCATCGAGGGCCGGTAGTACCCTAATCTTTTAATTTTCATTTTCATCTTCGGACCCGATCGGTGAGCGCCATGGAGTCTCGAATGCACCTCTTTAACAATTTCAAGGGCCTCGGACCCGCTTAGGCACCTTAGCCACATTTGATCGAAAGACCTTCCGTATAACGTGTTGTTTATTATTGCGTAGGACGAGTTCTTTTCTTGATCCGATGGGCTAGCGACCTATCGTCCGGTAGTTTTCCTGTTTGCGGGTAGTTCATTAATGGCTGTCGCCAATCTTCCGTGTTTTCCGTCACTTCGTTACAGTCGATTCTTCTTCTTTTCCGATTTGTGTATTGTGTCTATGTCGAGTTGTGATAGGACCCGAAGTCCGTGAATTGACACTTCTATCGATTCATCTTGCAAGCGTGCAAATTCTTTTGCGAGGCGAGCTAACGCATCTGCTAAGGCATTTTCTTTTCGGGAATTTTGTAGATCGTTACATTCGGAATCCGTTCTAACAGTACGTATGGCATACTTGGAAGTATTGCTCGAGTCTTGGCTTTAAAATTCGCATCTTGTCCGACGATCTGTTGAATGATTAACTGCGAATCCCCGTAGATGTTGATGTATGTTATCCCCATTTGAATAGCTAATTCCAGTCCTGTTATGAGGGCTTCGTATTCTGCTTCGTTGTTTGTACATGACTTTGTTAAGTGGTAGGAGTATCTTAACATCCCCCGCTCCGGTGTTATAAAGATTAATCCGATTCCCGCCTTACCGGCACTATCACTTGCGATTCTTCGTCTTTGTGTCTCGAAGATGCTCCGTCGAAATATAATTCCTAACGTCGATCATCAGGGTCTTCTAGGCTCATTATTTGTTCATCTGGCAAGTCGTCATTGAGAGGAGATTCTGCCGGCAAAGGGTGTGCTGCGAGGAAGTCCGCTAAGACTTGTCCCTTTACGACACGAAGAGGCACGAAAGTTATATCAAATTGCAATAATATCATCGACCATCTGGCAAGTCTGCCGGAAAGCATTAGATGAGTCATCAAGTATTGCAATGGATTAAATTTTGATATCAGGTTGACCTTATGAGAAAGCATGTAGTGCCTGAGCTTTTGAGCGGCGAAGATCAGGGCCAAACAATGCTTTTCAATTGCGGGATACCTTATTTCCGTCGGAAGTAAACGACGACTTAGGTAGTAAAGAGCATTTTCTTTACCCTCATTATTGACCTGGGCTAAAATGGCTCCGAGAGAGTCGTTTAAAGCCGCGTTATAGAGTATCAGCGGTCTACCTGAGACTGGGGCTGCTAAGACAGGAGGTGCCATTAAATATTGTTTAATGTCCTCGAAGGCCTTTTGGCATTTCTCTTCCCAAATAAATTTGGTGTCCTTTTTAACTAGTGCCGAGAAAGGCTGACACCTACCTAACAAGTTTGAGATAAAGCGTCGAAGATATGCCAACTTCCCTTGAAAGGATCGTAGTTGTTTTAAGGTTTTGGGAGGGGGCATTTCTAAGATAGCTTTAATCTTTTCCAGGTCGATTTCAATTCCACGATGTCGGACAATGAATCCTAAGAATTTCCCGGAGGTGACGCCGAAGGTGCATTTTAAGGGATTCATCTTAAGGTTAAATTGTCTTAATCGTTCGAAAACAATTCTCAAATCATATAAGTGGTTTTCCTTTACTTTGCTTTTAATGACCACATCGTCCACATAGCATTCGACTTGATTGTGGATGAGATCATCAAAAATTCTTGTCATCGCTCTCTGGTAGGTTGCTCCTGCGTTCTTCAGTCCGAACGGCATCACTGTGTAACAATAAACTCCGATCGGCGTTCTGAATGTTGTAAGCTTTTCATCTTCTGGAGCCATTTTTATCTGGTTGTATCCTGAAGATCCATCCATGAATGAGAATATTTCATGTGTCGAAGCAATGTCGATCATTAATTATGGGATCGGTAGAGGGAATTCATCTTTTGGACATGCCTTGTTTAAATCTCTGAAGTCTACACAAATTCTGATCTGACCATTCTTCTTTCTAACTGGCACTACATTTGCTAGCCAGGTCGGGTATTATTCTTCAAGGATAAATTTAGCGTCTATTAGCTTTTTAACTTCAGCTATGACTTGTTGTTCAATTTCTAGACGCATCCTTCTGGGACCTTGTCTGATCGGAACGAAGTAGGATCCACTCCTAGCTTATGGATCGCGACCTCTGGAGCTAATCCCGGCATCTCATCATAGCTCCAAGCAAAACGGTCTTTAAATTCCATTAATAATTTGATTATTTCTTCGCAGTCTTCTTTATTGAGTAAGGAGCTAATAAAGGTAGGTCTAGGCTCTTCGCTAGTACCTAAGTTAACTTCCGTTAACTCATCTATTGTAGATTTAATTTCTTCTTCGAATTCTGGTGGAGCGTCTCCAATTTGTAAATCTTTAAATTCTTCTGTAGCTTCCATGCAGTTTTCATTGGATTCGCAAGTGACAACCAAGCAAAATTCAGTATCGTCAACTGATCCTACTATGCCGAATCCGAGTCCATGCTTTGAATTGGGTGGACGACCGGAGTTATTCCATAATTTTTCAAAATGTTGTGATTGACCTTTTGTCCATTGTCGAGGTAAGAAACCACGCTAAATTAAATTTTGAACACAGGGAGAGTACCACTCAAAAGGTAATTCCATTAATTCGATGAAGTGACATCTTCAAATTGTACATTATTTTCAGTTTTGGAGGAAGGAGCACCACGGTAGAATTTGATTGGCTTTGCACCACCGCTACATACCTCTTTGACTACCATACCCTCGATCTTATTAGAATTGATCGGGGTTAGGGTCATAGTATGTACATAGTGGTTAATCTTCTCGTACATCGATTTGTATTCTTCGTTCTTCTCATCTTCGAGAGAGATCTTGAATTGCGGCATCTTCCGACTTATTGTCGCTGCTTCTTGTTTGATCTCTTTTTCTTCTTCAGAACTGTCTTCCCAATCAACATTGATGGCTGGTTTCATCTGTCCAACTCTCCTAACGTCTCTACCACGACCTCGTCCCCGGCCTCGACCTCGGATGTGAGTTGTGGAGAAACCTTCACCATCTCGCCGTAAGGGAGTGGTGAGTGACTCGTTGGACTAGAACTTCGGAGTTCTTCGTTGTCCCAAACTTTCTTTGCTTCATTTGTTATGGTATCTCCGGAGAAGATTGTTTTCTTCGGTGGTGCATAATAAGCTACGTCTTCATGGATTCCAATCTCATGTACGGAGAATGGTTGTAAGTCACCTTTGATGCACTCGTTCCCCTCCATCGTAGTATTTGATGCAACGATGTAGAGATGATGGTCCTCGTTTTCATGTATCCATGGTCGGCCCAGTAGAGCGTTGAACAACGTTTCTGAATCAACTATGTGAAATTTTGCGGTTGTCTTTGCTAAGTCACCGGTCTTCATTAGTAGTGTTATTGATCCGAGGGCTCTTTCTCCATTCTGGTTGAATCCCCTTAATAACATTTTGTCTGCTTCGAGCTCGCGAGCATCAATTTCCAAATATGCTAGTGTTCGAAGACTCATTATATTAATTGATGCTCCTAGATCCACCAATACTTTGGAGGGTGTAAACTTTCCAATTGTAACTGAAATATACAACGGTCGGTTGTGATCTTCTGTCCCAAGTAGTAGGTCATTGTCCGTCAAGGTAACACCTCGCTGTTCCTTTAACGAACAAACCTCATCTAAGGAATCTTCGGCCATTTGAGCCAAGCAAATTTCCGGATCAAGTAAGGCCTTGATCAGAGCTTCTCTCATCTCCTTTGATAAGATGAGAGCGTCGTAGGTACTCAGTTTGGCCGGTAGTTTCCTAAGATGGGCTAGCACGTTGTAGTCCACTTTATTTTCATGTATCTCGGCTTCTTCTTGAATGGGTATTTCTTCGCCGGGGTTGGTTCTTCTTGAACAACCACTCGCTTTCCTTTGTCCTTTGGACCCATTCTCGGAGGTAAAACTCTTCCACTTCTTAAGTTAACTTCGTAATTTCTTCGAATCTAGCGTTGAGCTTGCTTGGTGTTTCTTCTTGAATTGGAATGACGAGTTCTTCCAAATTAGCTTCGGAGTCCGAAGGCTCTAACTCTATTGTGATCGGAGCTCCTCGAAACTCTCAAATAGATTCATTGCTTGTTGAACTCTCGTAGCTTCCTTGATGGATGTCTTCTTCGTCATTGCAATCGTCGAGATTGTGTATGATTTGAGAATTGTCGTTGGTATCGAAGTCGATGTCCGGATTGTCGCTAGTTACGTAATCGTTAGAAACAGTCAAAACGTAGCCAACGCCATCACCCTTATCATTATAAGATCCCACCGAAGTGAGCGGATAATCATACGAGTCGGAGGTTCGAGGGATTTCTCCCCCGAATCCGAAACAACTATCCTAGGATAAGTAGCCCCTAGTCTAGCCTTAGGAACCTCGGTCCTCTCTTCTTCGTCAATTTTCTTCTTCTCTTCAATCATCTTCTGTTGCGGTGGTTCTTCTATCGCAAGTGATAGTGTCGACTTGATAGGTTTCGAACTCTGAATTGAAGCTCGTACCGAAGAGGTTTGGATGCTGTCTAAAATCTTTTTCGAAGACCTTGTCCAAGCGGTATTCCATCCATCGTCAGTCGCATAGGGATCTATCGGAACAATGAGATCAGTCGAGACAACATTGACGGAACCTCCTTTCTGGGGTTCCTTCATGTACTCCTTCGGGATTGTTATATTCCCTTTCCAAAGGTTGTCATTGAGCCAACTTTTGAAGGTAATGCAATCCTCTATCTTGTGTCCAAGCATCCAGTGGTAAGGGTAAAAGTTGGGATCACCTTTCTTGTTGACTTCTTCTAGTCTTTTAGGCTCGGCAGCTGGAAATGCGGAGTCTTCATCGACTACGGAACATCTTTGGCACTGCCTCATTTTTGAATGGATATTCCCTGCTCAGAAACTCCCTTAATGTACGTTGAGGAAGAGGCGGTTGTTCATATTGTGGAGATGACTGATAGCTGGGTCGGGGTTGCTGGTAATTCTACCGGGGTTGTCTGCGCCGTTCGACGATATTTGTATTGGTTGCTTGCCTTTGTCGGCTGCTGCAACGATCCCGGATTTCTTTTCAAAAGTCTTCACGGGCTTTTGCTTGTCCGTCTTGTCGGCGAAACTTAATTGCTTCGCCTCCTCTTGCAAGCTCCCGGCCTTGCATAACAACTTCTCGAAAGTCTTAATAGTGAATCCTTTGAGGAGAAGTGCTTATCGGGCCGTGAATGCTTTTAAGTAAGATGCCGATTGCATGTTGTTCTTGTAGTTGTGGTTCACACTTCATGCTTAAGTTCCTCCATCGAAGTATGTAATCCACCAAAGTTTCGTTCGGCTTCGCTTCTCTACCACTAAATCACCTATAGTGATGTGGTGCTTGAGCTCCGGCGAATCGCTTGATGAAGAGGTTCTCTAGTTCCGAAAATGTCTTCACCGATCCATTCGGTAATTCGCATACCAATCAAAGGCGATCCCCGACGAGTCTGCCGACGAGCCGTCGGAAGAGTAATGCATCGCTCCGCCGGCATTGCAACAACTGGCACGAAAATGTGCAACATGCTGTCGGGGTTTCCCGGTTCCATCAAAGGTCTTGAACAGAGGTGGTACGAAGCCTTTTGGGTATTGGACAGCTTCGAATTCTTCTGGGTAAGGTCTACCCATCCGAATGGATGTCCCACTCTTTGATTGTGCTAAGGCTTCTCGCACCTGCTGTTCCACCAAGCTCTTGATATCCTTTTCTGGAATCATACTTTGTGTAGTGTGTTTCTTTAGCTGATCATCCTCGTTGACGGATGTAATCTCCTTTCCTCCGTCTACAATGTGAATGACTTCTGGGGGCGTCTCTCTCTGGGGTTGCACTTGACTCTGGAGAGTGGCTAGGGCTACAGCCATCTCTTCCATTCTCTTCGCCATTTGGGCGATCGTATCGTCTTTCTCTTGAAGCTGTCTTCTCATCACTTCCGGCTCCTCTCTTTCTGCGGCTGCAGGAGCACCTTAGTGAAGCTGACGAAGCTCGTGTTTCGACCATGTTGATTTCTGCATACTCATCGTCCATGAATTCTGACGAATCAATCTCGTCTCCGAATTTCTCTTCTCTTTCTTTTGCTAGTCGTCGAATATCAGTCCTCAACTTTTCCATAGCGTCCTCTAGCAGTCTTTTCTATGTATCCTCGCAGTTGTCTTGTGATAGCTGCCGGGTTCCCTTCTCACGAGACCCCTTTACTGTAGTGGCGCTTTCTTCAGATTCAAGTCTCCTGACGAGACTTTCCTTCTCAGGCTGTTGTTTCAATCTTAGTTGTCCGGTAGTGGGACGCCATACCATCCTTCTAGCAGCAGAAGGTCTAGGACCAGATGGTCTTTCAGCCAAATGCTGGAAGGTGGTATCCTCCCTAATCTGCAACCCTGAAACAACGATAGGCGGACTAGCCTTCATCCTTTAATTTGGCTTTTCTGTAACGATGACAGGTTCTACTCGTGGCCCAAGACGGGATTCGACCGGCACCCGTCCTATCCTTCGTAGAATTTCCGATACGGGGCATTTCTCTTTCTTTGCTAGCTTCTCGATCACGGTACGTAGTCGGGCAAATGGTGTGATCCTAGCCCTTTTCTTCTGCTTGTCGTCGTAGTATGCGGGTCGAGGTAATGTAGAAACAATCCTGCGGACATTTTCCTCGTCGGCCGCGGCGGAAGGGGATGGAATCTACTTCCTTCCAAAAAGGGTGTATCTTCGAGCAATGGTATGTATTCGAGTAGTGGTGTGTACTCGGGGATTTCGGGATTTCCTCCGGAAAGCAACTTCGGCGGCTACGGCCTTCACGGCGATATTCCTACTTCTGTTCCTTCTTTGGGTCCGTGTTAGTGATGGAATTCTTGACCCGGACCCGATTTCAAAAACAGAAGGTCTCACAAGAAAGTCTGTACCCTCCACGGTAGTAGGTTCACCATAGTTCTGGATTTCCTTCCCCTTTAATTTGGCAGAAGCCGGGGTAGGTGCAGAGACAACCAGACCAGTAGGGGTAGCAAGAACGGTCCTTCGCGGATAGCGATGCTCCTCTCGGTTGGAATCTTTTGCGGGGCGGAAACTCTTGAGTTGACCTGAGGTTGAACTCGATCGATGGCTTCTCGGCTTCGGATACTTTGTTTGTCGATGCGAAAAGGGAAACATCGGTGATCTTGACATTTGTGTTCTCGAATCCTTGTCCAAATCGGATGATCCCATTGTCGGGCGGCTCATCCTTGTAAACGGCGAAGTCCGAGTCCATTGGTGAAGGAGAAAATTAGCTTTGGGGCTTCCATTTCACGGGGTAGATCTCGATTGTCGATCCCAAGTTATGCTTCTTCTCATTAGGACGAAAAGAAAGGAATCGAAAAGAGTTCGAACACAATCTTGTTCATGTATTTATGAGAAAGAGTTATTCGTTAAAAGAGTCATTCGTTAGAGGGTTTGTTTATTTAGAGCGGAATGTTCAAAGGTGTAGAGAAGGTAAGGAATCTGATTCAGAGTTGGAAAGGAAAAGAAAGTCTCATGCAAGATTTCTCGACTCGAAGGATTACTCCTAAACTAACACCTATTGGGGGTCCACCCCACCTCAGAAATGAGGTAAAAGGATCTCGGAACCTCTCTGTTTAGGGGTGTCTAAACAGTGGCTCCTGAATCCGAGAAAATGTTGGCTATACTTGTTCAAGGTAGAAATGAACATAGTATTCCAACGAAAGAAGGGTAGTTTGATCCATTAAGGACATGGACGCACTACCGATTTTTGAAAGCAGAATTATCTGATTATCATGGAGAGAGGAATAGTCCCCAGCGGAGTCGCCAGAAATTGTCGGCATATTTTTAGGTTATGTGTTTTATTTTGAAAAGGGGGTCGCCTACAGAAATTGTCGACGAATTTTAGATTTTAAATTTGATTTAAATATATATATATATATAATTTAGAAAGTAGTGTTTGATTTTGAAAATAATTTTAAATTTGAAAATTTTAAGATATGAAATCAAACCGATCTCACATCCCAAATAGTTTATATAAACGAGCACCGTACCCCAAACCGTATATATATCCTAAGGATAGATACACTGCTTGATGGTGGGGCTCGATTAAATAAACTAGAAGATTTGTGACATCCATTTGGTCTGCGAACCAATTTTATAGGCCGACAAATTCCCCTGCCTAATATGAAAACATTAAACAGGGTTTATATTACCTGGGTTCTTTAAAATTTCCTATAAGGGCAAGCCCCTATAGTTAATTACATCTTAAGTGAAGGGAATCACCTAAGAAAACTCTCGATAATAATTAGTAATTCTGCTCTCAAGAACTTCAAAGTTTAAGTTTTCAAAGGAATGAATTTTGGAATTTCAATAGGGAGTGGATCAAATTTGGAACATTTTATTTTGGGAATTCGAAGGAAGAAAAGGTAGGAGAAATCACGGATTCGAAGCGAACTTCGATAATTTCCCGACTATCCTATTGTTTGACTTGAATTTAGGAAAATCCTAATATTTATTTAATGTTTTGATCTTGCCAATTTTAATTAATTAGTACTTATACTTATATGATAGAATCATACAAGTAGCCTCAAAGATGTGAGGGTTTATTGTCGTATCGGACGACTACCTCGGAATCCTAAGTCCGGTTAGGGCTTAATTTGCAATGCAAATGCCTAACGAAGAGGTTGAGGATTTATGTTGCACTAGAGCGAACTACATCGAAATCCTATGGCTTTGTTGTTTAATTCTAAGACAGTTTGCTTGATGTAGATTCGAGTTTTGCTGACGACGATGGCCGTCTTGCCCACCATGCTCCAAGCTCCTTGTTGTTGCGAGAGGTTTAGTTATAGAAGTCATAAATCGGGAGATGAGAAAAGTGTTTTGGTTTAGAGAAAATCTTAATTTCCAAGTGTTTTTGTGTTTTAATTAAAAACAAATCTTAAAGTTGATTATAACAACACCGGTTAAGATCCCACAGTTCCATCCTTCCGGCATCGTTATTTTTATCGGATTCACTTAGTCCAGTTGAATTTGCTAAACTCAACTAAATGAGTTCCACACTTAGATTTAGACCGTGGGAAATCCCGTTAGCAACACGTAGGTTACATCATCCGAGGTATTCCCGATCATCCAACAGGACGTTTTAATTTAGTTGTAATTGTAGTTTTGTGTTACGTTTGTGATTGAATTTTGAGTTGTTTTATATTTTGAAATGTTGTGGCGGTGAATTTTATCTTGCAATAACTTTTAATTTAGTTTTGGTTTTAGTTTTAGGGGCTATCCTAAAGGTGTGGGTTTTCTTGCAACAGTTGTTTATCATGCAATAAAAGGTAAGTGCGATGCGATTAAAGAAATTGCAATAAAATAAAAATGTACCTGGAGGGTCTTCCCGTCATCCCAAGCTGCACTTAAAACACAATTAGAATATTTAAGCAAGTTCCTAGGTAAAGCTATGGGAAGGGTTAGGGTTTTCTATCAAGTTCCTAATCCTATGGCTAGTCATTTCCTATGACGTGCTAGGTCCTTTGTGTTTTGGTTTGAGGACGATTTTCTTCATCAAAGGATAGTTAAATTTCAATTGTTCTTACAACCGTCCTATCATATTGAGGAAGTGCTTAAGAAGAATCTTAAACATCTTTTCAATATTGCTAGAATTGTTTTAAGTCTTAATGAATTTAATTATACAAATGAATTAATCGTCCGAGAATTCAAGTTTTGTTGTTATCTTACTCAGTGAACTAGGACATTTGAATATCCTATAAGTGAAGTAAAACTTCATTTAACATTACGTTTAGGAGTTATGACGATAAAAGTTTTCGAGGCAAATTGGTATTCAAATGGTTTGTGATTTAATTTAATTTCAGTTAAAGGGTTTAAATTTGGAATAGTGTTCAAGTTGCTTTATATTTAATTTCTTTATGTCTTAGGTGATGTTATTTAATTCAATTTAATTTAACTTTAATTTAATTTAATTTAGTTTAGTTTAATTTAATTTAGTTCAATTTGATTTAATTTGATTTAATTTAATTTAATTTAATATGTTTCTTAATTTAATTTTATTTAATTAATTTTAATTTAATTTTAATTTAATTTAATTCAATTTAATTCAATTTGTTTAATTTAATTTAATTTAATTTAATTTAATTTAATATGTTTTAATTTGATTTAATTTAATTTAATTTAATTTAGTTTAATTTAATTTAATTTAATTTAATTGTTTAATTTAATTTAATTTAATTTATTTATTTTAATTTAATTTATTTATTTAATTTAATTTAATTTACTTAATTTGTTTGATTTAATTTAATTTAATCTTTAATTTAATTTTATTTTTAATTTTAATTTAATTGAAAATTAAAAAAAAATTAATAATTTAACTTTTTAATTTAATTTAATGATTAAGTCATTTAACATTTTAAAACTTAAATTTGAATTATCATTTTTAATTAGTAATTAAATATTATTGAGATGAATAATCTAGGGATCTTTAAATTAAAGAACAAATCTCTTCTTAATAATATCCCTATTTAATAATTCCAATTTTATCATTCTTCCAAATTTAATCAATTATTTAATTAAGGTTTATTTTAATTATTTTCAAATTTTTTAGTGGGTTTCTACCCTTTAATTACATGAATTTCAATCATCCAAATCAGATTAAGATCAAATATTTTACTCTTTAATTTTATTAAGCCTAAAGTTTAATTAAGGGTTAAAATTTTAATTACCATTTTGCCCTCGAAGCTTAATAATTTCATAACTCACTAAATTGAGCTTAAATAAACTTGAAATTTTTATGTGACTTCACTCATATGTCAATAAAGACATGAGAGGAGAAAATGTAATTTTTCTGTATTTAATTTATTTATATAATTATTTTTGGTAGAAAATAGAGATTTCCAAGGAAAATTTAATAACATGACCAAGGGAAAGTTTCTGTTCTTAAGAAAATTATGGGACATTCCTAATGACTAGAGGACCACTTGGACCAATTTTTGTGATTTTTTGAATTATATTATTCTTATTATAATTATTTTAATTTTTGGATTATTAATTAATTTAAAAATAAAGTGAAGGTTGAAAAAATAATTTTATATTTTTCAAAACTCTCTCTTATATCAAGGAAATCAGAGAATCAATTTTTACAATTTTCTGATTTTTCTTTGATTTATTATAATTATTTTAGTGAAAATGCTAGTAAATACATTTTTTTTTATTTTAAAATTACCCTAGGGCTTTAAAATTTAATATTTTATTAAATAGACCTAAGAAAAATATGGGGTTTGTTCCTAAGTGATTAAATTTCAAAATATGACATTTTGGTGAATTTTATTTTTTTTTGTGATTTTTATTATTTTTAAATTATTAAAATATTAAAATAATACAAAAAAATTAACTTTTTTAGAAAATTGAAATTTTAATTTTTATAAATTCCCCTGATATCAGAGAGGCTCCAAAACCAATTTGGTGAATTTTTGAGAGGTATTTTGAAAGTTATGAATTTTTAAAGTTTAAAATGACTAAATGGCTTAATCAACCCATTTAGTAGGGCTAACCAAGTCCAATTGACTTCAAATTTTTATGGTGTGTTCCTCCGATCCTAAAGGTCAGTGGAGAATTGATTTCAAGTCAATTTGATGTATGGTTAGCTCTAATTAATTAGGGATCTATTTTGGGTGTTTAAGCCAATGAGGGTTATTTTAAATAAGTTAACTCAAAACCTATTTTTCCTAGGGTCCTCTGGACATAAGAGACATCACCAAATTTTCCTAGAATTTATTTCACAACATGCTAATTATTGGAATTAAAATACTCAAAACAGTAACATGAATTTGAAAAATCAATAACTTCTCATAGGGATGGCCTCGACTTTGGAAAATTCAGGAAATGTTCCCAAATTCGGAGGCTTCAAAAGCCCTATGGTCTCATGCCATGGTGAATTTCCTATATGCATGGTGAATTAAAATAATGCAGAGGGTAAATAAATCATTAAAAATAAAATACTTGATGAAATTAAATGATTTCTTTTCCACATTATTCTCCTATGTTCACTGAGCAAGAGAGTATTTTTATTTTATTTTTCTGATTTTCCTACACAAAGTTATGAATTTTTGAAGTTTAGGGAATTAAATAAATCAGAAAATCCCTAATTTTCTATTTATCCGAGTCGGCGCCGCGTCAACCTTAGCATCTCCGAAGTGCCGCGTGGCGCGCTCCCATTCGACGCCGCAGCTTGAGTCAGCTGCCCGGGTCCCGCCTTCCGCGTATCATCTGCCGATCCGACCTAATCTAAGCCGTCCGTCCGCGCGTGTATTAAATGGACGGCATCCGTTCATCGTCCCCAAGCGTCCTCACCCGAGAGCCGTCCACACTAAATCCCTAATATCTCAATCGATACTCAATGGATTTTCGTGTTCTTATGCTCTATGGATTCGTCTTGAAGAGACGAATACATCTATACGGTGATCATGCATTGAAATTAAAGCATTTGAAATGGAGAATCTCCAGAAGCTCGGGATGAACAATTAACTTATACATTTGCTCAGAGAAGTGTGGCTTCAATCCGAGGGTTGTGTCACCTTCGATTGGATCCCGACAAGCTCCGGATGAAGTCTCTCGGTGCGGTGAATT
Organism: Papilionanthe hookeriana x Papilionanthe teres; assembly: GCA_022702705.1. NCBI lineage: Eukaryota > Viridiplantae > Streptophyta > Magnoliopsida > Asparagales > Orchidaceae > Papilionanthe > Papilionanthe hookeriana x Papilionanthe teres. The sequence goes on from CM040427.1 coordinate 118,062,294, forward strand.
GCTCAGGTAGGATTTCGACCACGTACGATCACAAAACTTGGAGGCTGGAGCAAGCCGGGTGGCACTGGAGATGGGGCTTTTGCTTGGTGGACACCTTCTCTTGGTGCAGTGAAGGTGTAGGACCAATCCATTTGACGATTGATCCTCTGTGGAGAAGTGTCCTGGTTTTGGGTGGAATTTTAGTTGAGAAATTGGATTTTGTCGAGTGGGGATTAGGGCAAATTGACACTTGGGGATCAAGCTGCTCTAAGGGTGGAGAAGGGTTTGGAACAATTTTGGGAGAGTTTCGGCAAGGTTTGTGCAACTCTCCTCTCATGGCCGTGAGGGGGTGGTGTTTAAATAGGAGAGGGTGGAGGGCCTCCCGAGGAGAGTTAGGGCTTGGGATCGAGCTGCTGCTGGGCATGGGAAGAACGACCACGATGTCCACTCGGGGATGGGGCGGCTCGGCGAGTGAGAATTTCAAGTTTAGGCTCACATGTGAGCTCTCGGCCATGGTGTTTTCCGGCGACCAGGTGGCTGGCCGGCCGGGCATTGGTCACCATCTTGTTCGAGTGGGTCGGGGTTGGGGTTTAGTGTAGGCGATTGGCAAATGCCATGTGTAAAGAGCTTGGATTGAAATGGAATGGGGGAAGGCCATTTTGGGTTCAAATGAGTCAACCCATGATTTTGGGCTAGGTTCACCACCCAAGGCCTGGTTTAGGCTGAATAGAAAGTGATTTAGGTCGGCTTAATCGAGTGGGGAATGGTCACCATCCAAGTACAATTAAGCTTAAGCAAAGTTTAGTGGAATCATGGGAGTGGTTAATCACCTTTAGGAATTAAGGAAAGGGTCTCCTCCTTTTGCCCAAAATGGCATGGTGACATGTAAAGAGGCTCTCATGGCTTCCATGTGGCTCATGCATGGCTTCATGGCTCACCTTTGGCTTGGGAAAAGTCAAGTCAATTTCATGGAAATGGATTTAAGAAAAATTTTTGTATTTAGGGGTGATTTGGCATGAGGCTTGATTTGGAATTATTTGATGAAGGGATTATAACTTAGGGAATGGCTTTGATTAAATGGATGGCAAATGGAAATGTCATGTGGGCTTTAGGGCCAATTTTGGGCTTTTGTATTTGGTGGAAATGGGCTTTTAAAATGGTTTAGGGAAGTGGGCTTTTGGATTTTAAAATGGATTTTAGGATGGAATTTTGGCAAAGGCTTGGGCCAAATAATTGTTGGGTTTAGCTCATAGATGTGTCATGAGTGACTTGGAGCAAAATTGGGAGTGATTTGGGTTTGAATTGGGTTGAATTTGGGCTCTTTTGGTGAATGGGCCAATATAGGTCAAATTGGGCTAAGTTGGGCCAATGTTGGGCTAGGGTTGAAATTGGTGTAAAATAAATGTTGGGAAATGTTTATGGGGGTTTTTCAAAGAGGTTTTGACTTTGGTTGGGCTTTGATTTTGGGATTTGGGCTCATTTGGGTTAGCTTTGGGTTTAGGTCAAAATTGGGCTTTTTAGCTTTGGGTTGAATTTGAGTGGGGTTTGGGTCTAAATGTTGGGCAAATCATGTTAATTTTTTGTTTGTAGGGATGTTAAGGAGGGTTTAGAAAAGATTTGGGGTTAATTAGAGTTAAATTGGGTGAGTTTGGGTTAGGTTTGGGTCATGGGTCCAAACTGGGCTTTAAGGCCAAAAGTGAAATTGGATCCAGATGTCAGTCAAATTGGACTTGGATTTGGTCTAGATTGGTGTTGGGAATGTTGAATTAAAGTTTAGAATTGAATTGGACCAGAATTTGGGTCAATTGGGTAGGTTTGGTTTGACATTGGGTTCACTTAGGGTTAAAATGGGTCAAATTGGGGTTTTGACAAAAGTAGTGTAAATTGACAAAACTGGCCCATGGTGTAGTTGAACAAAATGCAATTGAGGATATTTGGAATTTTCTGGTATTTTCTGGGAATTTTCTGAATTTTTGGATTTTTGGGTCAAGAGGGGTATTTTGGGTATTTGGAGCGTATTGGGAGGTATTTTTGGAATTTTTGGTATTTTTGGGTATGGATGATCAATTTGAGTAATGTGGAAATGTTTGGGATTGATTTTGGGGAATTTTGGGTGATTTAGGTGATTTTGGAAATTTTGGGTAGTTTCAAGGGCATTTGTAGGGTCCCATGGGTCAAAAATTGAAAATTTAGAAAAATGAAGATTGGGTGAATATAAATGGAATGAAATCATTTTGGTTGAGCCATGAAGCCATACCAAGCCCACATGAGCCATGAAGGGACTCATTTGAGGCATCCACTATGTTGTTCCTAACCCTCTTAGCCAAGGGCTTAGGGGTTAAGGACCATCCATGTGAATCACCTACATGAGTCGGGAGGTCAAGTTGGGTATAAGTGTGTGAAAGTGTAGTGTATAGGTGTAGTGTGTGTGTAAGTCGGCCCTTCACCGAGACCAGGGCCACCGAGGGCGGTCCTAAGGCCAAAGAGTCCTATAAGAACTCATCCTTTAAACTTCCACATTTGATTTCAACCCTCTAGGTGATTAGGGGTCTAGAGTCGAAGCTTGTGGAGTTTGCGGGAGTTAAGAAGTGGTTTGAATTTCCAAGTGGTGGGTCCCAACTCTAGTCCTCTAAGATAGTCAAAGGAAAAGCCTAAGGCTAGATCCTAAGTACTAAAAAGAAGAAGAGAAGACCTCATCAAAATTGAGGTCAACATCTCAAAATTCACCAAACCAATTCATCCTGAAAGGGTTATCTTTAGAATCAGAATTTGCCTTTAGGAATAGTTATTAGTTATTTTAAACATAAGACTTACCTTTATGAGTACTTGTTAGAAAAATCACTTATCTCGACCTTCCAAACTAAAGTCTGATAATAATATACTAGAATTTGACTAAGAACCTCTTACCTTGCTTCCCCGTGGGATCGATAAACAGAACTCTATTTGATCATTGTATTACTTGATACAAGACGTATACTTGTGTAGAACCTCTAGTGTATGCAAGTACATACAAACATAAATACATGCATAAAAATAGCACACGCCGGAGCACATCAGGCGTCGATGACCGACGTCGCCCAATGTCATTGGAGGCTAGACTCAATGTATTTGTATGACATTTGGAGGGATTCCTGAGGCATCTCTTGGGGAAATCGTCCCTAAGATATTTTAACATGAATTTTACGCTATAATTAAAAGAGAAGAGGTGGTGTGAGTGAAATAAATTAGTGTCTGAGTTGAGAGGAAGTGTTTTTATAGAGTTTTAAAGTCTAGGGTTCGGTGTAAAAGTATTTTTTGTGAGCGATTCTTCTCAAAATAGTTGCAAGATGAGAGGGAAAGTGAGAGATTGCTTCTTCTCTACTATTCTAAGAGAGAATTGTGATTGTTCTGAAGAGAGAAGAAGAATCAAAGGAACTTCATGGGATTTGCTTGGGGGAGAATTGAGATAAGTTGTATTTACTTCTTATAGTTTTTATGACTTTGCTTTTATATATAAAATCTTTATTTTGTCTATCTTCCTAATGAATTCTAAGTAGATTTCTTCGTCTTCCTCCTTGCAATGATAAAGGGTAAAGTGATGGTTTAGATTGGATGTGCCACATGAATGTTAAGAAATTGTGATGATTTTTCACTTCCTACTTCATTTACATTTCGATCTGGCCAATTCAATTATTAAAATATGTTGTGAAACATATGATTCAAAAGGACTCTGCATTCTACAACAAAAGTGAAGATTACATTCAATGTCCATGAATGAGAGATGTAGTTCACTGGGGATGAGTGCAAATAAATAAGAAAATATGGATTATTAGGCATTGATTTAGAAATTTTAGGGTGACATACTAAAATCCCCAATTTGGTCCTAGTGTTTTGAAATTAAAGAGAGAGTTAGCCTTCAGGTGAAGGGAAGTGAGAGCTCTGGAACGAGAGCCAATATCATTCTAGCCTAACCATAGATTTAAGGACTAAACCTAGGATTAGCCAATGTTTTTTATAGCACTCGGAAGAGGGTAAAGAATAGGTATGCTCCTATTTGGCACAACACAAGAACTTTACTAATATTTTTCATTCACTTACCGTAACATCATTGTAAGAGGGAGGAAACCTTCTCGAAATTTGAACCTTTCAATACGAAACTTATTGTAGTGGTAGTTAATTTTAATTTGATGTTTGAAGAGTGCTTTAGTGATCTTAAAATTTTAACTTTGTTAAAATTTAGCAACTTTAGTATTTACTTTAACTGCATTACAAATTTGAATATTGGATTTTTGTGCTATGCTTTAAGGTTTGCTTCTTCCTTATGGGATCGATAACCAGGACTCAAGTAGAGCCCTGTATTACTTGAGCAATATGTATACTTGCATATAGATCAGTTTTTTTCTTATTAGACTAATTATACTCTTTAACTGAACTAAAAATACTTATAAATACAAATTTAAGACAGCCGCAATCAAACGTCCTGGGGTGGACCAGCTTATCATGGGCATCAATCATCTTTACCTGGTAGAGCTCCAAGTTCTGTTGTGATATCAACTGCTTACCTTCAATATTCTCCAATTCTTCAATTTAGAGCTTGGCATTGTCATCTATTGTAATTTTGTTGACTAGTGCAACTCTAAGAGAAGATAACTACACTTCTAAGGGATTTACGACCTCAAACCCATGAAGGAGCGCATACAATGTATACTGCATTGGAGTTCCATCTGTTGTCTTGTATGCCCACAAAGCTTTCAACAATTTCTCGTGCCATCCTCTTTTGTTATCATCCAATATTTTCTTCAAAATTTACATGAGTTTTTGTTAAAGGCTTTTGCTTGACCATTTGCTTTCGAACTGTAGACCATGGAATACCTCAAATATATTTTGTGTCATCTAGCGAAGTTGTTGATCTTCATGCTTTTGAAAGTTGAACCATTATTTGAGATGATCTTTCTTGGAACACTCTTTCAGATTCTTAAAAATTGTAAAACATGATGTGTTGTAACTTTTCGTAACAATACCTTCTCTACCCACTTGGAGAAGTCATCCGTAGCTGCCAAAACAAATCAACCTAATAATGGAATGGACATGACGTGATCATTGGATGTATTACATTCGGAGGATGGTGCAAGTCCAACACATGCACCTGTCACTGGTGACATTTCTTAGCCATTTCCATATAGTCGGACATAATTGCCAGCCAATCATATCCAAGTCTCTTGATTTTCATCTTCATCTTTGGTCCTCACTGATGAGTACCACACAGCCTGGCATGCACTTCCCTAACCACATTCTGCACTATTGTTCTGCTCAAATATCTCAACCACACATAATCAAACGATCTTCTGTACAAGACGTTGTCAATTAAAGCGTATGTCATTGCCTTCTTCTTAATTTGATGTGCCACCATCTTATCTTCCAATTATTTCTAATTAAGTAAATACTCAGCAAATGGATTGCGCCAATTCTCAATATCCTTGGATACTATAGCTATCAATTGTTCCTTTCCCAACCTATGAAAATTATCCAAGTTAAATTGCAGCAGAACCTGACGTCCTTGTATTCTTCTGTCGATGGACTCTTCTTGCGAACATGCAAATTCATTAGAAATCTTAGCTAGAGTCTCTACATAATCATTTTCTCCTCGAGAAATTCTATACAGTTTCATGTTGAGAATCTGTTCCAACAACTTCATCATATTTTGGTAATACTTATTTAACCTTGGTTTTAAGATCTTATACTGCCCAACCACTTGCTGGACAATGAGCTGCGAGTTGCAATAAATGGAGAGGTATGTTATTTCCATTAATATTATCAATTCTAATCAAGTAATCAAAGCTTTGTTCTCTGCTTCATTGTTAGTGCGTTGTTTTGTTAGGTGGTAAGTGAATCTCAAAATCCCCTGTTCCGTTGTAATGAAAATCAGGCTGATTCCTGCTTTGTTATGTACAACTGTTTGCAACCCTTTGTCTTTTCTGGTTGTTGAAGCTCCATCAAAGAAAATTTCCTAACTCCAAGCACTGGGTTGTTCCTCATGCATTATCTATTCGTCAAACCAGTCTCTTTGAAAGGGGACCCACTTGATAGTGGGTGCGCTAAGAGCAAGTTTGCTAAAATCAATCCTTTAATGAAGCGAATGGGTAAAAAGGTTATGTCGAACTACAATAAGATTATCTACAACCTTGCTAACCTACCTGAAGCATTGGACGAGTCATCAAATATTGCAGCAGGTTAACCTTCAAAATCAGGTTAACCTTATGAGACAACTTGTATTGTCTAAGCTTTTGAGCAATGAAAATTGAAGTTAGGTTATGTTTCTCAATAGGAGGATACTTTACCTCAGCCAGTATTAGATATCAACTCAAGTAGTAGAGTGTGTTTTCCTTACCCCCATTTGACTTGAGCTAACAAAGTTCCGAAGAAGTCGTCTAAGGCTGAGGTATAAAGTATCAACGGTCGACTAGGAAAAGGAGTTGCTAAGATAAATGTGTCAGATATTGTTTAATATCTTCGAAGGCCAGCTCGCATTTCTCATCCCAAACGAATTTGGTGTCCATCTTGATTAATGCCAAAATGGGCTGACACTTAATTTACATATTAGATATAAAGCGCCATAAGTATGTCATATTCCCATGAAAATATTGTAATTGTTTCATGGTTTTTGGAGGTGGCATTTTGAAGATAGCTTTAATCTTCTCTGGATCAATTTTGATTCCCCGATGGCAGACAACAAATCCGAGAAATTTCCCAAAGGTAACGCTGAATGTGCACTTTATGGGATTCATCTTAAGATTTTATTGTTGCAATCGTTCAAATATGATCCTCAAATCATACAAATGGTTAACTTTTTATTTGCACTTGATGACAAACTCATCCACTTAGCACTCCACTTAATTGTGGAAAAGGTCAATGAAGATCCTCGTCATAGCTCGCTGGTAGGTTGCTCCTACATTCTTTGATCTAAACAACAATATCGTGTAGCAATAGATTAAAATCAGAGTTCTAAAGCAGTAGGCAATGCATCTTTTGGTGCCATTTTGATCCATGCAGGTGAAAATCTTGTGTGATGACGTAATGTCCACAATTAGTTCCGGTATCAGTAATTGAAACTCATCCTTTGGACATGCTTTGTTTAAGCCTAGGAAGTTGACACACACTTGGATTTGTCCATGTCTTCTTAAATGGAATGACCTTGGCTAAACTGTCAGGTATTGCTCCTTCCACACAAAGTTAGGGTCTATTAATTTCTTCACCTCGTAATGACTTGTCATTCTATATCGAGGAGCATTCCTCTGGGAGCTTGTTTCACAGGGGTTATACTTTGATCCAGTCCAAGCCTGTGGACGGTAACTTCTGAGGACAATCCTAGCATCTTTTCATAGCTCCAACAGAAGCAATCCTTGAATTCTGACAAAAACTTGACCACATATATATACTCTTCTACGCTGAGCAAAGAACTTATGAAAGTAGGTCAGGGCTACTTCTCAATCACAAGATTAATTTTATTTAACTCATCGACTGTTGTTTTAAGTTCTTCTTTGAATTCCGGTGGAGCGTCATCTATTGAGGTTTCTTCACCTTCAATATCAAGGCATTCCTCTTCCAAACCGTGAGTAACAACCATGCAAAATTCTGAATCATCGACTACTTAAATCATACCAAATCTGACACCTACCTTCGCATTGAGAGTTTGACCCTTCACGTTCCATAATTTCTCAAAGAGGTGTAACTTATTATTTGGCATTTATTTTGGCACACAAATTTATTCAATCAACTTTTGAACAAAAAAAGGATAATACACAATGGGTAATTCCATTAATTCATTAGAAACATCCTCTCCTAATTTTACATGAGTTTCCAAACTAGGAGAAGGAGAAGCATGATGAAACTTGATAGGTTTCATACCAACACTCCATAATTCTTTGACCTCCACACTCTCAACCTTATGAGGGGTGATTTGATGACTTGCACGTAGTGGTTGATCCAATCATACATTGACTCATATTCACTCTTTTCTTCACTCTACAAGGTGATCTCAAATTAAGGCTTCTTCTATTTTACTGTCCTTGCATCTTTCTTGAAATTATCCTCCTCAGAGCTTCCTTCTACGTCAATACTAATAGGTGGATTCTTTCATTGAACAATCTTCTTAGTTCTTTTTTGCCTGCATCCCTGGCCTTCATCTCTGATGCGTTGAGTAAAAGAAGTTCCAGTGATTCATTGTAAAGGAACAGTGAGAGATCTTAAAATCAGATTTCAATGGTCCTGTTCTTCCAATCCTTTTGAATCTTTGACCTTCTTTGGCATTACTTCTCTAGAAAATATTATCTTCTTGAAGGGATTGTAGTAGGCAGTGTTTTCATGAATGCCTACTTTATGTATTGAGAATGGTTACAAGTCTCCCTTTATGTAGTGTTCTTGTCCTTCTTTGTAATATTTAATGCAATGGTGTAGCGATGACTGGACCATAATATGCTCATGAATCCACAATCGACCAAGTAGAGCATCGAATGAAGTCTCCATATCAATGATATGGAATTTCATTATTGTTACTAGATCACTGACCTTCATTAATAGCGTTATTGATTCAAGTGATCTTTCTCCTTTTTAGTTGAATCCTCTTAACATCATCTTATTGGTGATAAGCTCCTAAATATCGATGTCCAAGTACGCTAACGTCCGTAGAAACATTAGGTTGAGTAACTCTCCTGGATCTAATAAGACTTTGGAAAGAACAAATATGCTGATATTGACATAAAATGTAGAGAAGTAGGTTGTGATCGGTAGTACCAAGTAGAAAGTCTTCATTGGTAAAGGTTACCCTAGGTTTTCCTTCTTTGTAATATTTAATTTCATGGGATTTGCTTGGGGGAGAAATTGAGATAAGTTGTATTTACCTCTTATTATTTTTATGGCTTTGGTTTTATATATAAAATTTTGTTTCGTCTATCTTCTTAATGAATTCCGAGTAAACTTCTTCGTCTTCCTCCTTGCAATGATACAAGGTGAAGTGATGGTTTAGATTGGATGTACCATATGAATGTTAAGAACTTGTGATGATTTTTCACTTCCTACTTCATTTACTTTTCGATCTGGCCAATTGAATTGTTAAAATATGTTATGAAATATATGATTCAAAAGGACTATGCTTTCTATAACAAAAGTGAAGATTACATTCATTGTCCATGAATGAGAGATGTAGTTCACGGGGGATGAGTGTAAATAAATAAGGAAATATTATTTCTTTGGCATAGATTTGGAGATTTTATGTTGACAGATAAAAATTCTGAATTTGGTCCTAGTGTTTCAAAATTAAAGTGAGAGTTAGCCCTCAAGTGAACAGAAGTGAGAGCTCTAGAGTGAGAGCCAGTATCATCCCAACCTAACTACTGATTTAGGGACTAAACCTAGGATTAGCCAATGTTCTTTATAAAATTTGGAAGAGGGTAAAGAATAGTTATGCACCTATTTGGCACATCACAAGAACTTTATTAACATTTATCATTCACTCACCATAACATCATTATATGAGGGAGGAAACCTTCTAGAAATTCGAACTTTTCAATACGAAACTTATTGTGGAAGTAGTTAACTTTAATTTGAAGTTTGAAGAGTACTTTAGTGATCTTAAAATTTTAACTTCGTTAAAATTTAGCAACTTTAGTGTTTAGTTTAAGTGCATTGCAAATTTGAATATTGGAGTTTTGTCCTACCCTTTAAGTTTTGCTTCCTCCCTGTGGGATCGATAACCAGGACTCAATTATAGTCCTATATTACTTGAGCAATATGCATACTTGTGTATAGAATGGTTGTTTTCTTATTAGAGTGATTATACTATGTGATTGAACTAAAAATACTTATTAATACAAATTTAAGACAGCCACAGTCAAACGTCCTCGGGTGGACCAGCTTGCCGTGGGCTTGAATCATCTTTACCTGTTAGAGCTCCAAGTTCTGTTGTGCTATCAACCGCTTCCCTTCAAGATTCCTCAATTCTTTAAGCCAGAGCTTGGCATTGTCATCTATTGTAATTTTTTTGACTAGTGCAACTCTAAGAGAAGATAACTGCACTTCTAAGGGATGTACGGCTTTAAACCCATGCATGAGCGCATACGGTGTAGATTGCATCAAAGTTCTGAACATTGTCCTATTTGCCCACAAAGCATTCAACGATTTCTCATGCCATCCTCTTTTGTTATCATCCAACATTTTCATTCAAATTTAAACGGGTGTTTTGTTGAAGGCTTTTGATATACCATTTACATTTGGATAGTAGACCATGGAATACCTTAAATATATTCCGTGTCTTCTAGGAAAGTTATTTATCTTCATGCTTTTGAATGTTGAACCTTTATCTGAGATGATCTTGAGTGGAACACCCTTTCTGAGTCTTAAAGAATTAAAAAATATGATGTGTTGTAACTTTTCGCAACAATACTATCTCTGCCCACTTGGAGAAGTCATCTGTAGCTGCCAAAACAAATCTATATCCCTTCGAAGGAGGGTCTATAAAACCTACTATATCTGCAACCTAAAAATGGAATGAGCATGACATGATTGTTGGATGTATCACATTCGAAGGTTGGTGCAAGTCCACCTCATTCACCTGTCACTGGTCACATTTCTTAGGCATTTTCATGTTGTTGGACATAATTTTCAGCCAATCATATCCAAGTCTCTTGATTTTCACCTTCATCTTTGGCCCTCACTGATGAGCACCACACAGCCCGGTATGCACTTCCTTAACCACATTCTGCACTTCTGTTATGCTCAAACATCTTAACCACATCTAATCAAAAGATCTTCTGTACAAGATGTTGTCGATTAAATCGTATGGCATTGCCTTCTTCTTAATTTGATGTGCCACCAACTTATCTTCTAGTAATTTCTGATTAAGTATGTAATCAACAAATGGATTGCACCAATTCTCAATATCCTTGGATATTATAGCTATCATCTGTTCCTTTCCCAACCTATGTAAATTATCCAAGTTAAATTGCAGCAGAACCTGACATTCTTGTATTGTGATGTCGATGGAGTCTTCTTGCTGACATACAAATTTATTAGCAAGGTTAGCTAGAGCATCTGCATGAGCATTATCTCCTCGAGAAGTTCTATACAGTTTCATGTTGGGAATCTGTTCCGACAACTTCATCATATACTGGTAATACTTATCTAACCTTGGTTTTAAGATCTTATACTGCCCAACCACCTGCTGGACAATGAGCTGTGAGTCGCAATAATTGGAGAGGTATGTTATTTCCATTAATATTATTAATTCTAATCAAGTAATCAAAGCTTTGTACTCTGCTTCATTGTTAGTGCATGGTTCTGTCAGGTGGTAAGAGAATCTCAACATCCTCGGGTCTGTTGTAATGAAAATCAGGCTGATTCCTGGTTTGTTAGGTACAACTTTTTGCAACCCTTTGTCTTTTCTGGTTGTTGACGCTCCATCAAAGTACATTTCCTAGCTCCAAGCACTAGGTTATTCCTCATGCATTATCTATTTGTCCGACAGGTCTCTTTGAAAGGGGACCCACTTGGTAGTGGGTGCGCTAAGAGCAAGTCTTCTAAAATCTACGCTTTAATAGCAAAAATGGACAAAAAGGTTGTCAAACTACAACAAGATTTTTGGCCACCTTGCTAACCTACATGAAGCGTTGGATGAGTCATTAAATATTCTAACAGGTTAACCTTCAAAATTAGGTTGACCTTATGAGGCAGCTTGTAATGTCTAAGCTTTTGAATGATGAAAATTGAAGTTAGGTAATGTTTCTCAATAGGAGGATACTTTACCTCAGCGAGTATTAGACGTCAACTCAAGTAGTAGAGTGTGTTTTCCTTACCCTCATTATTGACTTGAGCTAACAAAGTTTCCAAGAAGTCGTCTAAGGCTTAAGTATAAAGTATCAACAGTCGACTATGAATAGGGGCTGCTAAGATAAATGTGTCATCAGATGTTGTTTAATATCTTTGAAGGCTAGCTCACAATTCTCATCCCAAACAAATTTGGTGTCCTTCTTGATTAATGCCAAAATGGGCTGACACCTACTTCACATATTAGATATAAAACGTCATAGGTATGTCAATTTCCCATGAAAAGATTGTTCTTATTTAAAGGTTTTGGGAGGTGGCATTTTCAAGATAGTTTTAATCTTCTCTGGATCGATTTTGATTCCCCGATGGCAGACCAAAAATCCTAGAAATTTCCTAAAGGTAACGCTGATTGCGTACTTTATGGGATTCATCTTAAGATTTTATTGTCGCAATCGTTCAAAAAGATCCTCAAATCATACAAATGGTTAACCCTTTATTTGCTCTTGATGACAAATGCAACAACTTAGCACTCCACTTAATTGTGGAAAACGTCAATGAAGATTGTCGTCGTAGCTCACTGGTAGGTTACTCTTGCATTCTTCAATGTAAACAACATTACCGTGTAGCAATAGATTCCGATCAAATTTCTGAAGCAGTAAACAATGCATCTTTTGGTGCCATTTTGATCTGATTGTACCATGATGATCCATTCATGAAGGAGAAAATATTGTGTGATGACACAATGTCCACAATTAGTTCCGATATCGGTAAGGGAAACTCATCCTGTGCACATGCTTTGTTTAAGCCCCAGAAGTTGACACACACTTGGATTTGTCCATTTGTCTTCTTGAATGGAATGATGTTAGCTAAACATGTCAGGTATTGCTCCTTCCACACAAAGTTAGCGTCTATTAATTTTTTCACCTTGATAATGACTTGTCATTCTATTTCGAGGAACAATCCTCTGGGAGCTTATTTCACAGAGGCTATACTTTGATCTACTCCGAGCCTGTGGACTGTAACTTATGGAGACAATCCTAACATCTTCTCGTAGCTCCAATAGAAGCAATCCTTGAATTCTGACAATAACTTAATCATATATATAGACTCTTCAACGTTGAGGAAAGAACTTATGAAAGTAGGTCAGGGCTGCTTCTAAATCACAAGAATAATTTTTTTAACTCATCGATGGTTATTTTAAGTTCTTATTCGAATTCCGATGGAATGACATCTATCAAGGGATCTTCATCTTTAATATCAAGGCATTCCTCTTCCAAACCATGAGTAACAACCATGCAAAATACTGAATCATCGACTACTTCAATCGTACCAAATCAGACAACTTCCTTCGAGTTGAGAGTTCGACCCTTCACGTTCCATAATTTTTCAAAGAGGTATAACTTATCATTTGGCAGTTTTTTTGGCACACAACTTTGTTGAATCAACTTTTGAAAACACAAAGGATAATACCCAACTGGTAATTCCATTAATTCATTAGAATCATCCTCTCCTAATTTTACATGAGTTTCCAAACTAGGAGAAGGAGAAGCACGATGAAACATAATCGGTTTCATACCTACACTCCATAATTCCTTGACCTCCACACTCTCAACCTTATGAGGGTGATTTTATGACTTGCACGTAGTGGTTGATCCAATCATACATTGACTCATATTCACTCTTTTCTTCACTCTACAAGGTGATCTTAAATTGAGGCTTCTTCTAGTTTATTGTCCTCAAATTTACTTTTGTTATCTGTTCCACCTTTTGAGTTGGACCTAGATGTTCTTCTCCTGACGTCGTAGCTGAATTTTCTAGCATTAATTCTGAATCAAAAAGTCTAAGTTCATTGCAATCGACATTCCTTTGCACTCGAGGACTAGTTCCTCACTCTCTGAAGTGGCATAACTCGTGTTGTCGATATCCTATTTTTGTTAATGTTTCCTTTAAGATTTAGTATGATTTGAGGATAATTTTGAGAATCAATATCAGGGTTAAATTTGTTGTGGTCAGTTACGTCATCACTACAGATAATCAAAACATAGCCAAAATCGCAACTCTTACATCAGGCGTCAATGACTGACGTCGCCTAATGTCATTGGAGGCTAGATTCAATGTATTTGGATGACATTTGGAGGGATTCTTGAGGCATCTCTTAGGGAAATCGTCCTTAGGATTTTTTAACATGAATTTTGCTCCAGAATTAAAAGAGAAGAGGTGGTGTGAGTGAAATAAAATAGTGTGTGACTTGAGAGGAAGTGTTTTTATAGAGTTTATAGTCTAGGATTTGGTGTAAAAGTGTTGTTTTATGAGGGATTCTTCTCAAAAGAGTTGAAGGAGGATAGGGAAAGTGAGAGATTGCTTCTTCTCTACTATTCTAAGAGAAAATCGTGTATTGTTCTGAAGAGAGAAGAAGATTCAAAGGAACTTCATGGGATTTGCTTGGGGGAGAAATCAAGATAAGTTGTATTTATATCTTATTGTTTTTATGACTTTGCTTTTATATATAAAATCTTTGTTTTGTCTATCTTCCTAATGAATTCTGAATAGATTTCATTGTCTTCCTTCTTACAATGTACATGGTGAAGTGATGGTTTAGATTGGGTGTGCCATATGAATGTTAAGACATTGTGATGATTTTTCACTTCCTACTTCATTTACTTTTTGATTTGGCCAATTGAATTATTAAAATATGTTTTGAGACATACAATTCAAAAGGACTATGATTTCTACAATAAAAGTGAATATTACATTCAATGTCCATGAATGAGAGATGTAGTTCATGGGGGATGAGTGCAAATAAATAGGGAAATATGGTTTATTGGGTGTAGATTTCAAGATTTTAGGGTGACGGACTTAAATCCCCAATTTGGTCCTAGTGTTTCGATATTAAAGTGATAGTTAGCCTTCAGGCGAAGGGAAGTGAGAGCGTTGGAGTGAGAGCCAGTATCATCTCAGCCTAACTACAGATTTAGGGACTAATCCCAGGATTAGCCAATGTTTTTTATAGCACTCGGAAGAGGGTAAAGAATCGGTATGCTCCTATTTTGTACAACACAAGAACTTTACTAATATTTAACATTAACTCACCATAAAAACATTGTAAGAGGGAGGAAACCTTCTTGAAATTTGAGCCTTTCAATATGAATCTTATTGTGGTAGTAGTTAACTTTAATTTAAAGTTTGAAGAGTGCTTTAGTGATCTTAAAATTTTAACTTTGTTAAAATTTAGCAACTTTAGTATTTACTTTAAGTGCATTACAAATTTGAATATTGGATTTCTGTGCTACGCTTTAAGGTTTGCTTCCTCCTTGTGGGATCGATAACCAGGACTCAATTAGAGTCGTGTATTACTTGAGCAATATGTATACTTGCGTATAGATTGGTTGTTTTCTTATTATACTGATTATACTCTATGACTGAATTGAAAATACCTATAAATACAAATTTAATGCAGCCACAATCAAACGTCCTTGGGTGGACTAGCTTGTCGTGGGCTTGAATCATCTTTACCTGGTAAAGCTCCAAGTTCTGTTATGCAATCAACCACTTCCTTTCGAGATTCTCCAATTCTTCAAGCCAGAGCTTGACATTGTCATCAATTGTAATTTTGTGTACTAGTGCAACTCTAAGAGAAGATAACTGCACTTCTAAGGGATGTACGACCTCAAACCCATGCACAAGCGCATACGGTGTAGATTGCATCGGAGTTCTGACTGTTGACCTGTATGCCTCCAAAGCTTTCAACGATTTCTCGTGAAATCCTCTTTTTTTATTGTCTAATATTTTTTTTTAAATTTACACATGTTTTTTTGTTGAAGGCTTTTGCTAGAGCATTTGCTGTCGGATAGTAGACCGTGGAATACCTCAAATCTATTCTGTATCATCTAGCAAAGTTGTTGATCTTCATGCTTTTGAAAGTTGAACCTTTATCTAAGATGATCATGCACGAAACACCCTTTCTGAGTCTTAAATAATTGAAAAACAAGATGTGTTGTAACTTTCCGTAACGATACTATTTCGGCCCACTTGGAGAAGTCATTCGTAGCTTCCAAAAAAAATTTGTGTCTCTCCGAAGAAGTAGGGTCTGTAGGATCTACTATATATGCAACCTAACATTGGAATGGACATGACGCAATCGTTATATGTATCACATTCAGAGGTTGGTTCAAGTTCATCTCATGCACCTATCACTGGTGATATTTCGTAGCCATTTCCATGTTGTAGGAAATAATTGCCAGCCTATCATATCCAAGTCACTTGATTTTCATCTTCATCTTTAGCGCTCACTGATGAGCACCACACAACCCGACATGCACTTCCTTAACCACATTCTGCACTTCTGTTCTACTCAAACATCTCAATCACATCTAATTAAATGATCTTCTATATAAGATGTCGTCGATTAAAGCTTATGGCATTGCCTTCTTCTTAATTTGATGTGCCTCCGACTTATCTTCTGGTAATTTTTTATTGAGTAAATACTCAGCAAATGTATTGCGCCAATTCTCAACATCCTCGGATAATATAGCTATCTTATGTTCCTTTCCTAACCTATCCAAAATATCCAAGTTAAATTGCAGCAGAACCTAACGTCCTTGTATTGTTATGTCGATGGAGTCTTCTTGCGGACATGAAAATTCATTAGCAAGCTCAGCTAGAGCATCTACATAAGCATTATCTCCTCGATAAATTCTATACAGTTTCATGTTGGGAATCTGTTCCAACAACTTCATCATATACTGGTAATACTTATCTAATCTTAGTTTTAAGATTTTATACTACCCGACCACTTGCTGGACAATGAGTTGCGAATCGCAATAAATGGAGAGGTATGTTATTTCAATTAATATTATCAATTCTAGTCAAGTAATCAAAGCTTTGTACTCTGCTTTATTGTTAGTGTATGGTTCTGTCAGGTGGTAAGAGAATCTCAACATCCACTGGTTAGTTGTAATGAAAATCAGGCTGATTCCTGCTTTGTCAAATACAACTGTTTGCAACCCTTTGTCTTTTCTGGTTGTTGAAGCTCCATTAAAGTACATTTCCTAACGCCAAGAATTGGGCTGTTCCACATGCATTATCTATTTGTCAGACGGGTCTCTTTGAAAGGGACCCACTTAGTAGTCTGTACGCTAAGAGAAAGTCTCCTAAAATCTACCATTTAATAAAGCGAATGGGCAAAAAGGTTATGTCAAACTACAACAAGTTTATCAAATAACTTGCTAACCTACCTGAAGCGCTGGAAGAGCCAACAAATATTACAACAGGTTAACCTTCAAAATCAAGTTGACCTTATGAGACAGATTGCAATGTCTAAGCTTTTGAGCGACAAAAATCAAGTTAGGTAATGTTTCTCAATAGGAGGATACTTTACCTCTGCTAGTATTAGACGAAAACTCAAGTAGTAGAGTGTGTTTTCCTTACTCTCATTATTAACTTGAGCTAAAAAAGTTCTGAAGAAGTTGTCTAAGGCTGAGGTATAAAGTATCAACGGTCGACTAGGAATAGGGGCTGCTAAGATAAATGTGTCATTAGATATTGTTTAATATATTCGAAGGCCAGCTCGCATTTTCATCTTAAACAAATTTGGTGTCCTTCTTGATTAAAGCCAAAATGGGCTAACACCTACTTGACAGATTAGATATAAAGCATCATAGGTATGTCAAATTCCCTTGAAAAGATTATAATTTTTTCAAGGTTTTGGGAGGTAGCATTTTCAAGATAGTTTAATCTTCTCTGGATCAATTTTGATTCCCCGATGGCAGATAACAAATCCTCGAAATTTCCCAAAGGTAACACTGAATGACACTTTATGGAATTCATCTTATGAATTTACTATCGCAATCATTCAAATAAGATCCTCAAATCATACTAATGGTTAACCCTTTATTTGCTTGATGACAAGCTCATCCACTTAGGACTCCACTTAATTGTGGAAAAGGTAGTTGAAGATCCTCGTCATAGCTTGCTGGTAGGTTGCTCCTGCATTCTTCAATGTAAACAATATTACCGCGTAGCAATAGATTCCAATTAGATTTCTGAAGCAGTAAACAATGCATCTTTTAGTGCCATTTTCATCTGATTGTACCATGATGATCAATCCATGAAGAAGAAAATCTTGTGTGATGACACAATGTCAACAATTAGTTCCAGTATTGGTAACATAAACTAATCCTTTCGACATGCTTTGTTTAAGCCTTGAAAGTTGACACACACATGGATTTTTCCATTTGTCTTCTTGAATGGAATGACGTTAGATAAACATCTCAGGTATTGATCCTTCCACACAAAAGTTAGCGTCTATTTCGAGGAGCATTCCTCTGGGAGCTTGTATCACAGTGGTTATACTTTGATCCACTCAAATCTTGTGGACTGCAACTTCTGGATACAATTCTTGCATCTTGTCATAGCTCCAAAAGAAGCAATCCTCGAATTCTGACAATAACTTGACCATATATGTAGACTCTTCATCACCAAGCAAAGAACTTATGAAAGTAGGTCAGGGCTACTTCTCAATGACAAGATTAATTTCCTTTAACTCATAGACTGTTATTTTATGTTCTTCTTCAAATTCCGGTGGAGTGTCATCTATCGAGGGATCTTCATCTTTAATATCAAGGCATTCCTCCTCCAACCCACGAGTAACAACCATGAAAAATTCTAAATCATCGACTACTTCAATCGTACCAAATCCGACACCTTCCTTTGAGTTGAGAGTTTGACCCTTCACGTTCCATAATTTATCAAAGAGGTGCAACATATCATTTGGCATTTATTTTGGCACACAACTTTGTTGAATCAACTTTTGAACACACAAAGGATAATACCCAACCGGTAATTCCATTAATTCATTAGAGACATCCTCTCCTAATTTTACATTGAGTTTCCAAACTAGCAGAAGGAGAAGCACGATGAAACTTGATCAGTTTCATACCAACACTCCCTAATTCCATGACCTCCACACTCTCAATCTTATGAGGGGTTATTTGATGACTTGCACATAGTGGTTGATCCAATCATACATTGACTCATATTCAGTCTTTTCTTCACTGTAAAAGGTGACCTCAAATTGAGGCTTCTTCTAGTTTACTGTCCTTGCATCTTTATCGAACTTATCCTCCTCAGAGCTTCCTTCTACGTCGATTCTGATAGGTGGATTCTTTCGTTCAACAATCTTCTTATTTCTTTTTTGCCTGCATCTCTGGCCTTGATCTCTGATGCGTGGGCTAAAGGAAATTTTAGTGATTGACTGGAAAGGAATGGTGGGAGATTATTGAAAAAGATTTCAATGGTCATGTTCTTCCGATCCTTTTGGATCTTCAAATTTCTTTGGCATTATTTCTCTAGAAAATACGGTCTTCTTCAAGGGAGTGTAGTAGGCAGCGTTTTCGTGAATGCCTACTTCATGTATTGAGAATGGTTACAAGTCTCCCATTATGCACTGTTCTTGTCCTTCTTTGTAATATTTAATGCAATGGTGTAGTGATGACGGGACCATAATATGCTCATGAATCCATGATCGACCAAGTAGAGCATCGGACTAAGTCTCCATATTGATGATATGGAATTTCACGGTTGTTATTAGATCACTGACCTTCATTAATAGAATTATTGATCCAAGTGATCTTTCTCCTTTTTAGTTGAATCCTTGTGACATCATCTTATTGGTGATAAGCTCCTAAGAATCGATGTCCAAGTACGCTAACGTTCGTAGAATCATTAGGTTGAGCGACGCTCCTGGATCTAGTAAGACTCTGGAATGCACAAATCTGCTGATATTGATGGAAACTATAGAGAAGTAGGTTGTGATCGGGAGTACAAAGTAGAAAGTCTTCATTTGTGAAGGTTACCCCAGGTTGTTCCTTTAATGGACCAACTTCATCCGAGGATATGCTAGCCAATTTAGCTGAGCAAATTTCTTAATCAAGTAGAACCTTGATCAATGCTTATCTCATCTCCTTTAAAAGGAATAGACTTCAAAAATATTTATTTTTCCTAGAAACTTCCTAAGATGAGTTAGCACATTGTAATCCACTTTGTTTGAGCCTTCGATTTTCTCCTGAGCATGTGTTTCTTCCATCGGGGGAGGTGGCTTTTCTTGAGTAACTACTTGTTTACCCTTTTTTATTAGAGTCGTTCTCAAGGGTAACTTTTTTCCACTCCTCAAATTTACTTTTTTTATCTCTTCCACCTTTTGAGTTGGAACCAGCCATTCTTCTCCTGACGTCGCAGCTCATTCTTCTAGCATTAATTCTGAATTAAAAAAGTCTAAGTTGATTGCAATTGGCATTCCTTTGCACTCGAGGACTAGTTCCTCACTCTCTGAAGTTTCATAGCCCGTATTGTCAATATCTTATTTTTGTTAATGTTTCCATTAAGATTTAGTATGATTTGAGGATCATTTTGAGGATCAATATCAGGGTTAAATTGGTTGTGGTCAGTTACGTCATCACTACAGATAATCAAAATGTAGCCAAAATCGCAACTCTTATAATCATAAGGCTCAAGAGGGGTATAGAGATAATCATACAAAGTCTGTGATTTGAGGGATTTCTCCCTTAAATCAGAGCCAACCAATCTAACAAGAGCAACTCTTACCCTACCCTTCACACTATCAGTTCTTGCTTTGTCCACAATCTCCTTCTTTTTTGTCTTGCATTGCAGCGACTTTTCTGGCAAGATCTCTAGCATTAACATAGCGAGCTACAAACTCTGAGTGGTAGCTTGTACTAATGTTTTCTGAATCTGATCCAATATCTTCTAGAAGCATCTAGTCTAAACAATGTTCCATCCATCCTAAAATGCAGATGGATCTGTCAGAGTAATCAGTTCAGTAGAAATCATAATCACAGAACCTTTTTCATGTTCTTTTAAAAACTCTTTCAGAATTGTCATATTTCCATTTTTGAAATTCCTCTCAAGTCATTCCTTAAAACTAAAACAACCATCTATGTTGTGTCTGATCCTTGAATACTTACCCTTACGTTTTAGATATGAAATTGTACTTTAATTATTTATAATATGTGATACTACTTAAGTATACATATCATTTATCAAGTAATATAGGATTTTTTAATTAAGCCCCGAGATATCAAACCCACAGGGAATTGTCTAAAAATTTAAAGAAATAAGAAAAACAACTTTTGACTTTTTAAAATGATCTTGTAAAATATGTTTTAAAATGTAAACTTTTTCAAATTTATTTTTGGTATTTACTGAATAAAAAGTAAAGCAAACAACTAAATTTAACACAACTATAAAATAGTATGAAAGCTAATGAGAATAAAATATATCTTTCCTCTTTTAATGAATCAGTAATAATTATGGAAGTTCATTGTGGAAGTATCTAAAATGTGTTGTGGCAAATAGAAGCAATTATATTCTTTACCCTTACTTGTTTCTATAAAGAACATTGGTTAATTTGTTGATTTGAAATCGTGTAGATGGGTTAGGCAGGAAAGATACTAGCTCTCACTCTAGAGTTCCCATGATTCCCTCCACCTGGGGGCTAACATCTCATATCAAAATTTTCACATCAAACCAAATTAGGGGGCTTTAGCCTGTTACTCTAAAGTCCTCTAATTTTACACCCCATTATAAGCATATCTTCTTATTTATTTGCACTAATTCATATGGACTACAATTCTCATCCATACAATTGCATGTGATTCTTTCCAATTGTTGATTAAGATAATATCGCTATGGATCTTACATAATCTCCCAACAAATTTTAACATCTTAATTGGCCAAATTAAGAAGTAAATGAAGTGCAAGGTATTGAATCATCACAACTTCTTCCAACATTTAAATTAGATACTTCACACAACTTCCTTCCATAATTTAATTAATTCATCATTTAACAGGAAAAAGATAAAGAAAACTACATAGAATCCATGGAGAAAACACATTCAAAACTTGATTTAAAAGTAGAAATCAAAGTGTAAACACAACAAGTTTTACTTAAAAACCAAACATAAAACAAAGATAAACACTTACCTGAAAATCCTCTCCAAAGGACTCTTGAAGTTCTTTTGATAATTTACTTTCCCCTTACAAGACACAATAGAGGTTGGTGCCCAACTCTGTTGACTCCAAATCTCTATTTAACTCTTAATAAAAAGTAGATACAATTAACAATAAAAGTGCTGAAATGGAATGGTGTACTCTCTATAATATAAACTTGACTCTTAACACTAATCACACCCTCTAACGACAACCCTTTTTCTGATCTTCAAGTTATCTTTTTAAAATTTTCCAAAAGGTGCCTTTGTGTCTCTTCAAAAGATGTCCAGATTCAATGTATCCACCAAGAATACATCCATCTGTTCTAATTTTAGATGATTTTTGGCTCCGATGGGAAGTTAGTGAAGTTTAAACCAAAGGATGCTTCAAAAACCCCTTCCAATTTTTTGCCAAAAATCAAATAAATTCGTCACTTTAACTATGGCGCATATGCGTCAGCCAGCCAGCCCTTAGGCGTCAGACGCCAATTTTGCACATCTTTCAATTTTTGCTCAAAATTTGATCCTTTCTTTCTCCTTTCATCATATTCACTCATTTTAATCATACCTGCAAGAAAAACAAAAAAAATACCTTCCATTAAAGTGCAATATCATCAAAAATAGTTATAAAATGTGCTTAAAAACACTATATCCTTTAGGTATATCAAAATCCTCCAAACTTAAACTATTAATCATCCTCAAGTGACACTTAATCACATAGAAAATCTTAACATGCAAATTATGTAAATGAGTTTCTTTATGAAGGTTTCAAAATTTTGTTTTAGAAATGAAATAATCCAATTTAGAAAAAAATTTAGTAAGTGAGACTAACTTAAAGTTCAGAAGGTTCTTAAGTAAAGGATAATGAAAAATATTAGTTCATACCTAATTTAGAAATACTTGTAGATTTTTTAAAATATAGGATTTAAACTTTTCATCTTCACTTAAAAAATTTCATTTGGAAGTAATTTTACTTACTATACTATAACCTTAAGCTTTAGATTTTCTCAAAACTTATATTTTAATCTTCAGGTATTTAACCAATTTTTTATTATGCCCTTAAATTCCTCAAGCTTCTCCTTCCTTTTTTACATACTATTTTTCTCTCTTTTTCTTTTTTTTTCATTTTCTCTTTTTTTATAAGGTAAGAATTACTATATCTAGATTGGCCTTTAATGATTTTGAATTCTACCCTTTCATTTACAATAAAGGTCTGATATATATCATTCACTTAAAATTCATAATAATAGTGTTGAAAATTATTTCTCAATAAAAGAAATTTAAGCTTTAAAAAATAAAAGGTCAAATCTTTTATTTATCTAAAAATACAATACTTCTTACTAAAGATAGTTTAACTATATTTAACATTTCCTTACTATGAAAATTTTAACTTTAAATTTTTCATCATTATTATAAATTTTCACTAATTTCTCTTACTCATTTCTATATTAAAAATATTGCTTCCCTAATATAACTTCATATACATAATTATTTTCAATCAAAAATCAAATTTTATTTAAGTATTCTTGAGAACAAATAAATTTTAGTTTTTTAAAGTTTGTTTTTAAATTGGCCCTAAACTTTAATTTTTTTAATAGGATAAAACATTTAAGCATAAAAATGATACATCGGTAAGAATTAACAAAACATGCTTGCACGAATTTTAATATTCTAAATATGCAAGTATAACAGTTTAAAAACAAGGAGTAAAAAGAAATCAAATTCAATTTTTCAGTTTTTCATAAAATATAAATTTCACAATTTCAAAGGACCTACAATATTAGAGGTTTCAAAGCAAATACTCACAAACTTAACATAACACAAATCATAAAATACTAGAAAATAAATGGTAGAAAATTTTGAAAAGTTTAAACATGCTGTATAAATAGTGGTTTCTAATAGTGTTCTAAATTTTTCTAATATTTATAGAAATCAAATTAGACACTGCTAAAAACTTAAACACTAAACACATAAAAACATTTACTACCACAAACACATCGCATAATACATCATAAAACCTCAATCAAACACAAAAACATCTGAATATGCATAATACAAAATAGTCCAACAATAATCTACACAACATCAGAGTCCATAGAAAAATACATCACATCACATATAAAAACATTAAAATAAAAGCATCATACACATAAGAAAATCACATAATAACATCCCAAACTCAACACAATAATCCTAATCATCATCCTCATCATCATCATCTTCATTCTAGTCTCTGGATGGCACATAAAGTATATAAAAAGGATGAGGGGACATCTCACCACTGTGATCTCCTCTAATCTCTCTGTCCATGTACTGCTGATAATTCTTCTCATATTCATCATGTTTCACAATATAACTTTCAATATTTTCAATATTACCATCCTATCTCTAACATGTTCTCTGGTAAGACTCACCTTCTTTAAATGCTTCTGTAATAATCCAGTTTGTGAATCTCTAGAAGATGATGCATGTGCATTAGAAGCACAAGAAGTAGAAGCACTGGAAGCTCTAACAGATCCTCCTTTCTAACCAAATATTGAATGTACAGTGTAAGTTTTTACATTTACATTGGTAAAATGTCTAAGTGGCTGAAGAACCTCTTCTCATGTTTCAGAATTAACACTAAACTATTCACAAACTGAATAAATCAAGGATGGAAATCCCACACATGTATAAGTAGCAGCTCTGGCACAGTTCAGAAAATAATAAAAAATAATAGCCCCAATATCTAAAGGCTTTCCCTGCTGAATACAATGGTTTAGAATAGGTCTCTCCCTTGTAACTTCACTGACATGACTTTAAGGTAGAAGCTTAGATGAGATAAAATAATGGCATGTCTTTGAAGTGGCATTCAATTTAGAGGCTTGAAAATTCACTCTTCTGTCATTTGTAATCTTCAACAAACTTCTTCCATGAGCAATAAAGGCCATAATCTTATCTAACACTCCCTCAAAAGGATGAAAATTGGCATTAAAACAAAACATTGCTGGAGGTAATCGGTAAAAAGTATTAATTACCAGAGATGAAAAATCCACTTGTTGCCCCCTAACCATCACCTAATTGTCTTATGCTGCTGGCAAATTAGCATAGAACTCTCTCACCACAGAAACAACTGCAACAGCGGAGAAGCAATATTATCTTTCTCAATTCCTTCTAGCAATTATTTCCTCAATATCTCAATTCCTACTAAAAACTCGCTCTGGAATCAATTTTTGTGATGCGAGTGCATCAACGTAACGATTCTCCACTTTAGAACTTACAAATTTGTCAGAATCAAAAATTTTTTCCTTTCGATCATTTTGACTTTGGAGCCATCTCTACAAATTCACAAAAAATTCACCATAAATTCCAAATTTAAACTAAACTTGTTAACTCAACTTCCAAAGGTAAACTCCACTAAATCCAAGCAGTTTCTCATGCTTTTCTCAAATTTTCACCATGAATGGTGATTTTTAGATTTTTCAAAAATGTACTCAAAATACATGGTGAAAATAAAAATTTTTACTTAGGAGTAGTGATCATATCTTAAGGAACTCAAATCCATCAAATTTCGACGAAATCGGCTTAAAAATGATCCAAATAATGATGTCATAGGCTCCTATTTTGCGAAACTGAGAGGTTGAAGGTGATGGGGATGTTAAAAATGGCAAATTTCAGGTTTTAAACTATCAAAAATTGATTTTTGCAAACCGATGCCTATGCGCAAGGCATATGGCGCTTAGCCGCGAAATCTGGCGCTTATGCACTGTTGGTTTGGCTCTTAGGCGCCAGTACCCAAATTTTGATAATTACGTTAATTCCATTGAAAATCTGAGTTAATCACCTTTAATCACTTGAAATAATTATTTCTCCCCATAAAATTTTATACTCTCCAAAAGTACACTAAAATTTCAAATGATTCCACACAAATTTCACACAAACACAAATTTATATTTCATTAAATATTAAAACATACTTAATACAAACTATAATTTCTATCCAAACACTTTGGATGAAATTCTCCAAGTACATATGTTCAAACAAATGTAATTAAACACTAACCTTACATCATTGAGTGTAACAAACATATGTAGAGTGTAACAAACACAAACATTAATTAAAATCACACTTAAAACACTAAGCACACATATTCACAAGACTACACATAATTTAATTCCAATCTCTATTAGGTGGAATATATCCAGAACCACCATTAGTTCCATTTGACTCATCTGGAAAGTAATATGATAAAACGGGCAATGATTAAAAGCTCTTACATCTTCTTCTTCAATCCATTTGTTCTTCAGATACATCGCTCTATTTGCTTCTTCCACATGACTTGTATGATTAAATTGCATTAGTTGCCATCCTATGTGTGCTAAATGAGCATTAATTTCATTTACCTTTGCATCGATAGACTCCACATTAGCCTCGATCTTCGTAATCCTTTCTGCTATTCCTTGGATACTCACAGCAAAAAATCCTTTATATAACTCTTGTGCACTATCATAAATAAACATTTTCTTGTTGGCTCCCTCTTTCTTCTTAACTTCACTCTCCCAAAAAGAAATTTTTGCACTCAAAATACTCTTTCAGAAGACTCAAGAAAGAAAATAAGAACTGGGGCAAGTATTTCATAAATTCAGGGCCTTTTTATAGACTTGAGAAGGCACAAAACTGACCTTATACGTGTTAAAACTCCTTAATAACTCTAAAAACTACACACCCATAATTTTGGCTTCTAGAACCTCATTTTTCATGTTTTTTATAATTGTGGTGCTTATGCGCCAACTAGCGGCACATAGTCGGTAGTGCACATTTTTGCACAGTTCTCCCAAATGTCAAAATCTTTATTATGATTCCTTTAAGTCATTAAATATGGTTAAATAAACACCACTATAACATAAAAACTCTAAAATTCTACCACATTTCTCAAATCAAACCAAATAAATGCACACAAAACAAACATAAAACAAAGCACACCGATAAATATGGGTTGCCTCCCACAATGAACTTACTTTAACGTTATCAGCCTGACATACCGAGAGCTTATTTTGATTGACTCAACATCAGATTCTCATCAGGTTTAGATTGATCGACTGAAAAGTAAGATTTAAGTTTATGACCGTTCACTTTAAATATTTTTCTAGTCTTAGGATCTTGAATATCCACTGCTCCATATGAATAAACTTTCATCACAATAAATGTGCCTGTCCACCTGGACTTAAGTTTTCCAGTAAAAATTTTCAATCTAGAATTATACAGTAAAACTTTTTGCCCTGGCTCAAGATTTTTTGTAAGAATCTTCTGATCATGCCACAATTCAACATTTCTTTATAAATCTTAACATTTTCATAAGATTCATTCTTTATCTGTTCAAGCTCATTTAATTGTAATAGTCTCTTTTCTCCAACATCATTCAAATTTAAATTGAACTCTTTAATAGCCCAATATGCTTTATGCTCAAGTTCAACTGGTAAATGACAAGCTTTTCCAAAAATTAACCTATGTGGGGACATTCCTATAGGAGTTCTGTAAGCAATCCTATAAGCCCACAAAGCATAATCCAATTAGATTGACCAATACTTTCTATTTGGATTAACAGTCTTTTTCAATATTCTTTTAAATTCACGATTGGATAGTTCAACCAAACCACTTGTTTGCGGATGATAAGCAGTAGCAATGCAATGGTTAATATGATATTTCTTTACTAACTTTTCCATAATCATATTTCTAAAATGACTTCCCCCATCTGTTATGATTTCTCTTGGTATTTCGAATCTGCAAAATATTTTCTTATTTAAAAAATTTGCAACACTTTGAGCATCACATCAAGGTAAAGCAACAGCTTCTATCCATTTAGGTACATAGTCTATTGTTATCAAAATGTATGTATTTCTGGAAGATGATATAAATGGTCCCATGAAATCTAAACATTAATATCCATAAAAATTGTAGGCCAGTAAAATCCAGATTGTAAGATTTTATATGCAGTTTTATCAACTCCAAAACGTCCCCCATAATCAGAATTATGGCATTTTTGAATAATTTCATAAGTTTCTTCTAAAGGCACACATCCTCGAATAATCAAATCCTTTCATTGTTTATATAAAAATGGGTTATCCAAAAAAAAAGTCTTAGCTTTAGATAAAAATTTCTTCCTCTTCTGGAATGTCAAACTATAGGGTAAAATATCACTGACAATAAAGTTTACAATCTCGGCATACCACGGAACACACCACTCATTAATAGTGAACAATTTTTCAATAGCAAAATTTTCATTAATTTCTTCAGCATCCCAGAGAGATTTTTTAGTTTCAAGCCTGGACAGATGTTCTTCAATTTGATTATCAGCAACCTTCCTATATACTATCTCGAAATTAAATTCTTACAAAAGAAGAATCCAACTAATCAATCTTTGTTTTGCATCCTTCTTCTTCATTAAATACTTAATAGCAGAATGATGAGTATGCACCACACATTTAGTTCCAATTAAATATGATCTGAATTTATCAAAGGAAAATACTTTAGCTAATAACTCTTCCTCAGTAGTGGTATAATTAATTTGAGCTTCATTAATAGTTTTACTAGAATAGTAAATACTTTAAAAAATTTATCATATTTCTGACCTAAAATAGCTCTAATAGCATAATCATTAGCATCACACAATAATTCAAAAAGTTTTTCCCAGTTAGGTGAAACTATAATAGGTGTAGTGATTAATTTTTCTTCTAAATTTTCAAAAGCTTTTAAGCAATCATCATCAAAATTAAAAATTACATCTTTTTTTCTAGTAAACAGCATAAAGGCTTCAAAATTTTAGAAAAGTCATTAATTTAACGCCCATAAAATCTAACATGTCCCAGAAAACTTCTGATTCCCCTTACATTAGTTGGGCAAGGTAAATTAGAGATCACTTTAATTTTTTTAGGATCTACTTCCATACCATTTTTTGATATACAATGTCCCAAAACAATTCCTCCTACAACCATAAATTGGCATTTCTCCCAATTAAGAACTAAATTAGTTTCTTCACGGCATTTCAGAATTTTAGATAGATGTTCTAAACATGATTCAAATGAAATTCCAAATACTGAAAAGTCATCCATAAAAACTACAATTCCATTTTTTATTAAATCAAAGAAAATTGCCATCATACATCTCTAAAATGAAGCAGAGGCATTACATAAAACAATGGTCATTCTTTTAAAAGAAAATGTACCGTAAGGACTGGTAAACGTTGTTTTCTCTTGATCCTCAGGAGCAATATGAATTTGGTGGTAACCAATATATCCATCCAGAAAACAAAAGTATTTATGCCTAGCCAGTCTATCCAACATCTGTTCTAGAAAAAGAAATGGAAAATGATCTCTCCTGGTGGCAAGGTTTAGTTTTCTATAATCAATGCATATTCGTCATCTTGTAACTTGTGATACTTATATTATTTCATTCTTTTCATTAATAGTCATAGTAACTCCTCCTTTCTTGGGAACACGGTGAATAGGACTAACACATGCACTATATGAAATAGGGTAGATAAATCTAGCATCTAACGACTTTAGGATTTCTTTTTTAACAAATTCTTTCATGATAGGATTTAATCTCCTCTAAAGATCAGCCCGGGTTTGCAGTTATCCTACATAAGGATTTTATGCATACAAATTGAAGGATTGATTCCTTTAATATCAGCTATTAGCTCAATTGGGAGGCCTGCTGGGAGGACTGGAAAAGTGAAAAATGGTTCCATTTACCTTTAGTTATTTGCTGGTTTGTTTGGATGCATAGGAATCAAATAAAGTTTGACAACAGAAATTGCAATATTAATCATATGGTGGCTAACTGCTGTAGTTTTCTGAGTAAGAAGCCACTGTTGGAGCCCACAAATCAAACAAAACCTACATTGCTGAAGTGGTCCCTTCCACCTCCACCATGGATAAAAATAAATATAGATGGGAGTTTCACTAACTCTGCTGCTGGAATTAGGGCGGTTGTAGAAATTCGGAGGTAAGTTACTTGTGGTATTTCCAAGTACCAATCATCTCACCGTCGGCTCTCCATTCCGAACTCCAAGTCGCTTATTGGGCCACGATTCATTGCTAAAGTATTGGGCCCCGATTATCTGCTAAAGCTTTGAACTACCAATTTGTTTGGATTGAATCTGACTCTCAACAGCTTGTTAATATAATACAAGGATTATCCCCTCCTCCATGGAATTTGGTATACCCCTACAGAACATTGCTCTCTACATTTGGCTCTCTCACCCTCAAGTGGTCCCATATCTTTAGAGAAGGTAACCAACACCGCTAACCGGTTGGCCAAACGTGCTATCTTGCAGTCTCAAAGGATTATTTTTTCGTTAAACCCGATGATCCTTTAAAGCTTTTACTTTTGGGGATTTGGTCGATATTCCCTATATTAGATGTATGTAAACTTTGTTGACTTTTCGTTGAATGAATTTTTTCCTTTTCTTAATATATATATATATATATATATATATATTCAGCAAAATAAAAATATATTAATCAAGAGAGCTTAGTACATCTGATATGAGGAAAAGAAAGCAGGTCCCCATGTAAGAGAATTCTAAACTCCCTAAAGATAGGAGAGTTAGGTTCCAATGAAGAAAAAAGAATGCATAAAATATCATCAGAAGAACTGGCTCTAGTAGCAAGCCAATTAGCTGGCTGATTTCCCTCTCTATGAATGTGATTCCAAACAATAGATATATTAGCAACCAATAAAGAAATTTTATTGATCCAAACTTGAAGATACCAAGGAGTAGATGATTTATGTAGAAGAATATTCAGTAGTAATAAGGAATCCATCTCCACATGAATTGGACTTAGATGGTTCATAATGGCTGTCTTTAAACTCCAGAAAATAGCTATAGCTTCAGATTCAATAGCATTAATGGCAGCAATAGGGGCAGAAATAATCCATAAGCAAATACCCATATGATTTCTACAAAGAGCACCAATACCAGCTTTGGAACAATTACCAACATTGGAAGGTTTAAAATTTCCATCAGTATTTATTTTAACCCATGGGAATTTAGGAGTTCTCCAAATGATCAATTGAGCTTTGGCACAAGAAGGCTTATCATTAAAATTTAATAAAGCTATTATCTTATGAAGATAATTCAGGCAATGATTAATGATTTCCTTGGCTGAAAAGACCATATTGTTATGGATTAGCTCATTCCTAGCCATCCAAGTAAACCAAAAAATAACCAAGGGAATAAAGAAATTTGATGTCTTCTTCCAATCCTGCTAGCAATTAGAAATTTTAACCCATATGCAATATCTGTGAAGTAATCCCTTATGTTTAAGAACATTCTTCCATACCTCCTGAATAACATTACAACTGAGAAATAAGAGATTGATAAATTCTTCACTTGAGAGACAAAAAGCACACATAGAAGCCCTTCAAATTCCCTTTAACTTCAGAATATCATCTGTTGGTAAAAAATTCCTAAAGAGTTTCCAGCAGAAAAATGACATAGATGGAGTTATAAACTTATTCTAAAGTAGCTTGCCCCAATCATTATATGTCCAATTATTGCTAGTAAGATAGATGAACTTGGAAAGGCTTTGTGTAGATGGATTTTTGGTAATCAATCTATCCTTGTTATTGGGCTGTATAGGAATAGACAGAATTTTGTTAACCAAATCTGTATGAATAGCAGCTTTTAATTTCTCCTCATCCCATTTGAAATTGGCCCAGAAATCAGATATTTTATGAATTGAAGAATCTAATCCTTGTTTATTTAGATAGTCATTAAATAACCATTTGTCAAGCCAAAAATCTACTTGGCCATCACCAATATCCCAAATAAAAAGATTTTCAGCAAACTCTCTTACCTTTAAAAGCCTTTTTCCAGTTTTTAGAATCACCTATTTTAGCTTGAACCTGAGAAGGATGTAATATTTTGCAATATTTACCATGAAGAAAAAGAGACCAAAGAGAAGTCTTTGATCTAAATTTAACCCATTGCTTACAATAATAAGAGAAGGTAAGATGTTGAAAACTTTTAAATCCAAGACCTCCACAAGCAAGAGGTTTACACAATTTATCCCAATTTGACCAATGCAATTGTTTATGTTGTCCTTCCCATAAAAATTTGTTGAAAATAATTTATAGCAATTTTTGAGAGCTTCTCTTCATATTAACCATTTGGAGAATATATAAAGGGAAAGTAGTTAAAATGCTCTTCAAAAGAGTGATTCTGCCACCATTAGAAAGAAATGAATTAGTCCAACATTGAATTTTAGAACAAACTTTGGTAATCACATCATCAAAATGAGACAATCTTCTTCTTCTTTTAGACAAAGGAAAGCCTAAATAAACAAGAGGATAATTTGCTTCTTTAAATCCAGTATAATCAGATATCCAATGTTTCATATGACCCTTCATCAATGAGCTTGCAAGGAAAGAACATTTGGCTTTATTGAATTCCATTCCGAAGCGCTTCAAAGCCTGGACAGAGTTTTCCTAATACATTTAATTGATTGCTTGCTCCCATTACCAAAAACAATAACATCATCTGCATAAGCCAGATGACTAACCAAAATATTTGATCTATGCTGAAATTGGACATAGGGATTATCCATATGAACCTGATTTAATAACTTAGACAGGTAATCAAAAGCCAATATAAATATATAAGGGGATAAGGGATCTCCTTGTTTAATCCCCCTACCAGCTTGGAAAAAACCATGAGGGCTTCCATTAATCAAAACACTATAAAAATTATTCTCCAGCCATCTAGAGATTAAGTTACTAAAATCAGATTGGAAGCCTCTAGCAGTTAAGACATCAAGAATGAAGGACCAATTGATTGAATCAAAAGCTTTAGAAAGATCCAGCTTAAGAATAATATTAGAACCCCTACAAGGCTTATCAATATCAGCAAGAAGCTCCTGTGCAAGAAGAATATTATCACTAATACATCTCCCTTTGATAAAAGCAGATTGGTTTTCAGAAATTAATTCCAATAGAAAAGTTTGCAGCCTATCCACTAGAATCTTACTAATGATCTTGGAGAAAGTAGAAGTAATGCTTATGGGTCTAAAATCCTTCCAGTAGTTTTTAAATTTATCTTTAAGAATAAGAATGATAGTAGAGGATGCAAAGTATTTAGGCAGATTAGAACCTTGAAAAAAAGCTTGGATAGCAGCCACCACCACATTCTTAATAACAGACCAAAACTTTTTATAGAAATCAGAAGAATAACCATCTGGCCCAGCTATTTTATCAAAGAATCAATAGCAAAAAAAAACATCATTTTTAGTAGGAGGAATAGTTAAAGTATCAGCACTTCCTTTAAACATTCCAGATTTCAATAACTGAGCAGAAAAAGTTGAAGAATTAACTGGATGGAAAGAAAAATGATTCTGAAAATATAAAATAGCATCATCAGATATGTCTTGGGAATCATAAAGCCATCCTTTAGTAGCAGATTTAATTTTTAAAATTGAATTAAGAGATCTTCTATATTTGATCACAGCATGGAAAAACTTAGAATTTCTATCACCATGTAGAAAGTGATTAGCTGAAGCTTTCTGTTGAAGAAACAATTCCTCCTGAAGAATGGCAGTGTTTAATTTTTCATTTGCTAATAATAATTCATGATCAGAGCAAGAGCCATTTTCAACATCTCTTTTAGTTTTGGAAACCAACTCTTCAGCATCCTTTATATTGGAGTTAATATTACCAAAAATACTCCAATTCCAATTAGTTAAAACCTTAGAAAATTTTTTCTGAATCTGCCAAAGCTGAATAAGAGGATTTGAATTTATGAAATCCTTTGGAACAATCCAATTAGACTCAATTACCTTCCTGCAATTAGGATGGGAAGACCAAACATTCAAATATCTGAAACAGATTTTATGAACAACATTGGCCACAACAAGTTTAATAAGAAGAGGAGAATGATCAGACCCCAATCTAGCAAGATGCTGAACTTTAGAAATAGGAAACAAATCAAGCCAAAGCTTGTTAACAAGAACTCTGTCCAATCTTTCATAAATGCTTCCCCTCCTCCAAGTAAAAGGTGAACCTTCAAATCCAATGTCAAACAGTCAAGCATTTTTGATGTAATCAGAAAAAACCAGCAAATCATTAAGATTAGGATTTATTCCTCCCTTCTTCTCAGTAGGATGAGAAATGCAGTTGAAATCACCTCCAACCAACCAGCCCTCATTAATGGTTTGACCAATCTCATGCAAATGGGACCAAAGAATCTCTCTATCCACTTTAGATGAAGCAACATAAACAAAAGAAGCATATCCTTTAAAAGAGTCAATCTCAAAATGAGCATGTAAAAACTGAGAATGATCCACAAGTATATCCATCTTTAATTCTTTCCTATAGAACCCAAATTTTATTGGAAGTATTAAATACAAGATTATACCCAGGGAACTTTCTAATGAATCTGTCTAAGTTAGATTTAACCATTGGCTCAAGAAGAACCACCACCCAACATTTATGAACCCTGTTAATTCTTAATAATCTATTAAGGGAGCCAGGGTTTGCCACTCCCCTAATATTCCAACAGAGAAAATTAAGCATGATGAATAGATCTACCTCCCCTAGTCAATCTAGAAAAGGAAGATGCAGTAGGACTGGATGGAATAATTTTCTCAGAAGATAGAGGATCAACTGACTTTTTCTTCTTGCTTCTTTTCACAACCCAATCCTCATTAATCTCACTATTAACAATAGCCATATTAGTATTAATATCAGGAATCTCTTGTGGCTTAATATTAAATACTGGATATTGCATAGCATGTGGTAATACTTCTTTGGATAAATAAAGATTAATATCAGCATTAACAGCTGGAACTGAAATTACTTCATTGGCTAAAGTAGAATCCAATTCCTGAGAATCAGTAATCAAAATATTATCAGAATTGATTTGTGGAATGGGACCAGTTTCAGAATTAACAATTCTTTCAATAACTGTAGGTAAAACTTCAGGCAATTCTGAAGGAACAGCAGCAGGTAAAATAATTGAAGGATTTCCAGAAATAGTGGAATTAATAATAGAACTTTCAACCATTATAGAAGATTCAGGATTAAATTTCTGAATGTGAATAGGATCTTGAGTACCATCAGCAATTTCCATATCAGGTATCTTACCAGAATCTGTAGAACCAACAGTATCAATAATCCCATCAGATCTGTTATTTACAGTAATTTGTGCAATCTAACCTCCAGCTGCTAATGACCCTTCACGAAATGAACCATCCTTAGCCAATATAGAGGTTTTAACATTTTTAATAGGTTTAAGGTCAGGTTTCAATCTATAACAACCTTCTTTAGAATGTCCAAACATTCTACAATGATAACAATAAGTAGGTTTTTGTTCCACAACTATGGGTTGCCAATAGCCATTATGAGGAGAACCCGACCAAATTTCATCAATTTCAGGGAGAGTGATGTCTCTTTCCACAAGAATTCTGGCTAAGGATGGCCTAGAAAGATTGAATGTGGACATATCCAATTTTAAAGGTCTCCCTATAGCAGTCCCTATAACATAAATAACTTGTTGATTGAAAAAATGAAGTTTCAAGTTGGGAAGTCTATACCAAATAGGAATAATAGGAGCTTCTTGATTTGGATCAAAGTTAGGGGACCATTTCAAGATCTTCATATATCTTCCTTCAATCATAATAAATTTCCTAAAAAAAAGATTAGCATAACCTTCTTCTTTTGAAAGATGAATCATAATGTGCCTACCATCAAATAAACCAACCATCCAATTCCCTACCAATTTCAGACCTTTAAAAATCCTTCTAATGTTATCCATTTTTGGATGAACATATTGAAATTTACTAATTAATGTGAATCTATGAACATCAACCAAAGATGATAATTCTGAATCAGAGAAAATAAGAGCAGGCTTTCCACCCTTCTTAACCACTTGTTTGATGAATTGACAGTCACCTTTCCCAGCAACCGTGTCATGATATGATTGAGGGAAGGTTAGTTTGTCTTGCTGTTCAGAGATACCCTTACCAGCAACTTCAAGAAAAGAAGCTTTGCTAGTATGCAAATCAGCCATCAGCAATCAAGAATCACTAGAGAAAAACAGTGAAGCAAAGAAAACCAGGAAAGGAAAATCAAGAACCCAGAATAAGAGAAATAGCAGATCCAGGATTTGAAAAACAAATGCCCGGGAAGAAGAAAACCTCAGCAAGAACCTTCAAATCAATGGAACACAAGCAAATTCAAGAACAAAACAGTAGAAGAACAGAAAAAACATGAGGAGATTAGAAAATTGCCTCAAGAAACCTCCCTAAAAAACAGGAGCTTCTCTCTCATCCCCATCTTCCTCATATATATATATATGTATATATATATATATATATATATATATATATATATATTAAAATGGGTCGCCTACAAAAATTGTACTGCAAATTCTTTTAGATTTTAAATTTAATTTAAATAAATATATAATTTTGAAAGTAGCATTTGATTTTTGAAAATAATTTTAAGTTTAAAAATTTTAAGATATGAAACTAAACCGATCTCACATCCTAAATAGTTTACATAAATGAGCACCACCTCACAAACCGTTTATTTATCCCAAAGAATAGACACCTTTGCTTGATGATGGGGTTCGATTAAATAAACTTGAAGATTTGTGACATCCGTTTGGTCTGCGAACCTATTTTATAAGCCGACAAGTTGCCCTGCTTAATATAAAGACATTAAGCAGGGTTTATATTACCTGGGTTCTTAAAGTTGCCTATAAGGGCAAGCCCCTATAGTTAATTACATCTTAAATGACATGAATCATTTTAAGAAAACTCTCGATAATGATCAGTGGTTCTGCTCTCATGAATTTCAAAGTTTAAGGTTTCAAAGGATTAAATTTTGGGATTTCAAATGGGATTGGATCAAATTTGGAACAGTTTATTTTGAGAGTCCAAAGGAAGAGAAATGGGGGATGTCACAGACCAGAAGTGAACTTCGGTGACTTCCCAACTATCCTATTGTTTCGCTTCAATTTGAGAGTTTATTTAATGTTTCAATCCTTCCAATTTTAGTTAATTAGGACTTATATTTGTATGACATAATCACACAAACAGCCTCGAAAATGTGAGGGTTTATGTCGTACCAAATAACTACCTCGGAGTCTTAAGACCTATTAGTGCTTAATTTGCATAATATGATTAGGCAAATTCCTAACAAAAAGTTGAGGATTTACGTTGTATTAGGCAAACTACCTCGAAATCCTATGGCTTTATTATTTAATTCTTAGAAAGGTTTTGCTGAAGTAGACACAAGTTTTGCTGACAAAGATGGTCGTGCTGCCCACTGTGCTCCGAGCTCCTTGTTGTTGTAGAGGTTTGTTTTTAGAAGGTAGCAATCAAGAGATGAGAGAAGTGTTTTGGCTTAGAAAGGTTGAGAATTGAAATGAATTAATGTTTTAATTAAAATAAAACTTAAAGTTGATTAACCAGAACCGATTAAGATCTCACGGTTCCGTCATCCCGGTACTGCTATTTTCATCAGATTCACTTAGTCCAAATGAATTTGCTAAACTCAACTTAATGAGTTTCACACTTTTATTTCTACCTTAGAAAATCTCGTTAGCAACACGTGGGTTACATCATCTGTGGTATTCCCGATCATC
Source organism: Papilionanthe hookeriana x Papilionanthe teres (assembly GCA_022702705.1). Taxonomy (NCBI): domain Eukaryota; kingdom Viridiplantae; phylum Streptophyta; class Magnoliopsida; order Asparagales; family Orchidaceae; genus Papilionanthe; species Papilionanthe hookeriana x Papilionanthe teres. Next base: position 118,099,698 of record CM040427.1, read on the forward strand.
CAACGATACAGTTTAATTTAGTTATGATTGTAGTGTTATTTGTTTTGTTTGTGATTAAATTTTGAGTTTTCTTATATTTTGAATGTTGTGGTGATGAATTTTATCTTGTTGTGACTTTTAATTTTATTTTGGGTTTCAGTTTTGTGGCTATCCTAAAGTTTCAGTTTTCGTGCAGGGTGACATTGTTGTTTAACATGCAAGTTTCGCAACAAAGAAAGTACAACGCATGTAAATAAATTGCAATAAAATAAAAGCGTATCTGGCGGGTCTTCTTGTTATTCCCAACTGCATTTTAAACACATGTCAGAGCATTTAAACACTTCAAAGAGAACACCTCGGTAAAACTAAGGGAGAGGTTCTTCTTGTCTACTAGATCCTAATTCTATCACTAGTCAAGTCCAAAGGTGTGCTTTATGGATGATTTTCTTAACCAAAGAACAACTAAGTTCAATTGTTCTTCTAAAACATCCCATCAGAGTGAGAAAGTGCTGATGACGAGTCCTAAACATCTTTTCAATGCTTTTGGGATTATTTCGAGTCCAAATGAATTTCATTGTACAGATAAATTGATCATTCAAGAATTTAGTTATGTTTTGTTTCTTGCTCGGTGAACTTGGACATTTGATTATCCGATGAAGGAAGTGACATTTCATTTGATACTTCATTTAAAGGTTATGAAGGTGGAAGCCTTCAGGGGCAAATTAGTTTGCTAAAGGATTTAAGCATTAAAGTTTAATCGATGCTTTAAGACAGTTTAGTTTAGTTCTAAAATTTCAGATTGATTTTGAAAAGTTTTAGATTACTTAGGTTGAAGAAGTTAATTGATAAAAAATTTAATGATTTGAATTTTCTTTAACTTAATTATATCATTTTAGATTAATTTTTTTTTAATTTAATTAATTTGATTATCATATTTTAACTGTAAATTTTTCTGAGATTAGTTCTAAGACCTCAAATTTGTTTTAGATTAAGTTTTAAGTGATTTCAAATTAGCTTAAATATTTTAGCTTTATTTTAGCTTGATTATTAAATCATTTAATCTTTTAAATTTTTATTTAATTAAGGATTGTTCTCTTTTAATCATTAATTTCAATCATCATTTTTTTAGAATTAAATAAGAGTTCAATATTATTGAACTAATCCATTTGGGGACTTTAAATTAAAGAATTGACATCTTCTTAAGTCATATCCCTAATCTTAGTAATCCAATGTTTTAATTATTCTTCCAAAATTTAAATGGTCTAATTAATTAAGATTTCTTTTCGATGTTATAGGTGATTAATGGGTTTCTACCTCTTTAAATCCCTAAGTTTCAATCATCCAAGAGAAGATTTAGGATCAAATGTTCATCCCTCCCTTTGATTAGGCCTAAAGTATTATTTAGGTCAATATCCCTTAATTACCTTTATGCTCTCTTAAGCATATTCACTTCATAAGTCACTAAATTGAGCTCAAATGAACTTGAAATTTTTATGTCACCTCACTCACTTGTCAGTTAAGACATTAGAGGAGAAAATGTGATTTTTTCATTTTTAATTTAATTATATAATTCGTTTATTGAAAAATAAGGGTTTTCAATGAAAATACAACAACGTGACCAAGGTAAAGTTTCTGACCTTTGGACCAAGTTTGGTGATTTTTTGAATTTTATTTTCTTTATTATAATTATTTCAAATTTAAGGATATTAATTAATTATAAAATAAAATTGAAATGGAAAATTAGGTTTTGCATTTTTCTTAAATCTCTCTAACCTCAAGGAACTTAGAGAAACAAATTTTATATTTTTATTATTTTTCTTTAAATTTTTAGAATTGTTATAGTGGGAAAGTTTGAAAAATCCATTTTTAATATTAAAAATTGCATTAAGATTTTAAAATTCAATATCTTTACCTAAGGACTTGGGAAAAATTTTTGGTTGGTTCATAGGTGATTAGGAGGCCAAATATGACATTTTTGTTAATTTTATTATTTTTGTGATTTTTATTATTTCTTAATTATTAAAATATTCAAAATTGGGTTAAAAATGAAAATTTTAGAAAAATTCCAATTTTAATTTTCATAGGCTCCTCTGATCCCAGAGAGGCCTTAAAACTAATTTGGTGAATTTTTAAAATGTATTTTGAGTTTTATTAATTTTAAAGTTTAAAAGTGGCCATGTGATTTGAATAATTCATTTAGTGGGCTAAATCGTTTTCAATTGATTTAAGATTTTTATGTGAGACTCCTCTGACCCTAAAGATTAGTAGAGAGCTGATTTTGTGTTATTTTAATGAGTGGTTGTTTCAAATTAATTTAATCTTAATTTTAGGGTTTTGGACAAATTAGGGTTCATTCAAATGAGTTAACCCAAGTTACAATTTTTGTACGGTCCTCTGGTCTAGAGATACTTCCCCTAATTTTCCTAGATTTTATTAATCAATATGCTAATTATTGGAATTAAATTACCAAAAAAAGCACATAAACTTGGAAAATTGGTAACTTGCCATAGAGATAGCCTCTGGCCTTAGAAAATTCAGGGAATGTCCCCAAGATCAGAGGTTAAAAAAGCCCTATTGTCTCATGCCATGGTGAATTGTGTGTGTGAGTGGAGAATTAAAGTACTCATATCCGTATTAAAGTAATTAAAAATCAAATAGTTAACAAAATAACTCAATTCTTTTTTCACATTAATCTCCTCTGTTCACTTAGCAAGAGGGCATTTTCAGTTTATTTCTAGGATTTTTCTATGCAAAGATATGGATTTTTAAAGATTCTGGTATTTAAATAAATAGGAAAAAGCCCTAATTTTCCACTTATCCACGCGGCACCACCTCAACCTAGGTAGCTTCGAAGCTCCACGTGGTGCAATTTGATTCAGCGCTGCCATCTAACTCGACACACACTTTCCGTTCCACGATTCCATCTGGCTCGATCTCCGTCGTTCATCCGATACATGCGCAATCCGACGACTCTGGGTCATCGTCTTCACCTGGGTTAACCCATAACCACACGTTTTCTAGACCTAATATCTCCCTCAATTCTTAACCAAATTGCATGAGGTTTGATCCTATGTACTCGTCTAAGCAAGAGCTATAGATCCATATGGCTAACATGCATTGAAATAAGTTAAAATAAATGGATAATCACTGGAAGCTCGAGAGGAAGAGAGGTCTTCATACCTTGGTCCAAGAGGTGAAGCCTCGATTGGATGTGCTCGACACGTTCGTTGGAGTCCAAGGAGCCTACAGATTGAACCTCGAGCGCTGGTGAAATGTCTGGCTATGAAAGTGACCAGACTCGATTTGAGCTCTGGCCGATAGAGCAATTGGGTGGTTTAGAGAGGGAGCTTTCACTGGGGAACTCCTTCTCTTGGTGCTGGAAAGGTATGGGTGAGTTTAATTTGATTTTGGTGGAAGTTCTGGGGATGTCCTGTTTCTGGCCTGATTTTTTACTGAGAAATTAAGCTCAGTCAGAGGACTTCTCGGTAGGAGGACAGTGGGGATGAACTTCTCTTGGCTAGGAGGAACTCTGGGAGCAGTTTGGAGGAGTTCTATGGGAAGAGTTTCAGCACTTTGAATTTGGCCGAGAGGAGGTCACTTTATAGCCATGGCTGGAGAGGGCAGCTCAGGGTCAAGCAATGAGTGGTTTAGGCCGCTAAGGGTGAGGGCAGTGCAGGCAAGGTGGCTGGTGAGGGGATTGCCCACTGTCAAGCCCAAATTTTAAGTTTCAAGGATAAGGGTTTGCTCGGGCGTGGCTGTTCCGGTGGCTGGGGTGGCTGGCAAGGAGGGTCAAGCGGCTAAGCAGGTTAAGGAGTGGAGGATAAGTTTAGCTCAATTAATTTTGGCAGGGAGCTTGCTTAAAGGGAGATTAAAGATGTGACATGGCTTTAGTCATGTGGCTTGGTCCATTGGTCCAAAGTGATGGACCATTGGTCCATGGCTCATGGGGCTTAGGTTGGGTCAGGTCAAACCCGCCCTAGGATGTCTAGGGTTGACAACCAAGGGGTTGGTTTGATCAATTTTGATTTGGTTAAGTTCAATTTAGTTCATGTGTTCAATTGGGTTCACTTGGGTTTGAGTTTGGTTAGCTTATGTTTGGTTTGGAATTGGATCAAATTGATTGATCAAAATTGTGTAAATGATTGTAAGGAATATTTTTCATGAAGACAAGAAGTGGATTGGAGTTCATTCTGAGTTTCTATTTGGAGGGCTTTGAAGTTTTGGTTAATTTCGGCACCATGGGTTAGGTTGGGTTTAGGTTTGGCTAGAGTTTGGTTCAAGGTCAGTTGATGGTTCAAAATGTTACAAATGATTGTTATGAAAGGTTAAGGATAGAAATTGTGTGGAAATTTTGGGTTTAGGGGATTCAATTTGGATAATTAGGGGTAGGTGAGAACTTTAGGGCAAATTTGGGGATTTTGCTTTCAAAGGGATTTTGAGTAGGGTTTGAGTTTAAATTGAGAGCTAATTGATGTTTTGTTTGGTGTAGGGATGTATTAGGAAGCGTTTAGAGTTGATTTGGGGAAAAAATGAGTTGAATTGGGTTGGATTAGGGTAAGTTTGGGTCATAAGGCCAAAATTGGGGCTTTAGGTTTCAAGTTGAAATTGAATTCAAATTTGAATGAAATTGGCCTTTTATTTAGTTTAAATTGGTATTATGGATGTTGATTAAAGTTTATAATTGAATTTGGGCAAAATTGAGGTTAATTTGGTTGATTTGGGTTGACATTGGGTCCACTTGGTTTAAATGAGCCAAGTAGGGATTTTGGGTTGCAAGTGGATTAATTTGACAAAATTAGGCTATAGTGTAGTTGAACAAAATGAAATTAGGAATATTTTGGACATTCTGAAATTTTCTGGGAATTTTTAAAATTTTGGGTTAAAAGGGGTATTTAGGGTATTTGGAGGTTATTTAGATGGTATTGAGGTATTTTAGTAGATTTAAAAGGTGGGAATTGTTTTAAAATGATTTTTTAGGAATTTTAGGAATGTTGGGTAATTTTTGGGAATTTTTTGGATGATTTGGTGGTTGTAGGGGCAATTTGGGTAATTTTCAGTGAGTTTAGAAGAACCAATGTCAAAACTATAAATTTTGGCAAAATGAATGGAGTTTAAAATAAGGAAGGATGAGACCATTTTAGTGGGGTCAAAATTAAGCAGAAGTGATTTGAAATGGAATCAGGTTTAGAAGTATGAGCCATGGACTTAGCAAAGTCCAACCACTTTGGGACCAAGTAGCCAATGGTAACCACTTTATGATCCTTCACATATTGAGCATAGCCATCTTAATCAAAGATTAGTGGCTTGGATTCAATAATGTGAGTTTCATAAAGGGTAGAAAGGCAAGGGTTCAAGGTTTGGGTTAAATGGCTTAGGGATGTGTGTGTGTGCAAGAGAAGCTGAAGTCACCCAAGGTCACCCTAAGTCCAAACAATCCTATAGGAACTCACCATTGGTTGCCCATATGGTGGTTTTAACCTTCTAAGGTGATTTAGAGATTTGCAACCATCCAAGTGGGGTCCCATGAGGAGTCAGGAAGTGGCTGAATTGCTAAAAGGGTGGGTCCCAATTCTAGTCCTGTAGGATAGTCAAGGAGAAGTCCTATGGCTAGATCCTAAGCACTAAGAGGAAGAAACAGACCTCACCAAAAATGAGGTCAACAAATTGATCCCCAATAGGTATGGTGTGCTGACCAAGCACACCGCGCGTATTGGCATTGACCGAAGAGATCAATCGACCAACACAAACTTTCCAAGTCCACACACTTGAAAGAGAACAGAGAAAGAGTAGAGAAGGTTTCCGCTGGGGAGTATCAGGTAAATCTTCGAAGCTGAAGATTCCAGAACTCTCGCTGGGTATTAAGAGGTGAAGTTTCAATTTGATCGAATTTGAGTTTGATTTACATCGAGGTTTCAATTTTTTTTTTTGATTTTGATCTTTTAATTTTGATTAAAAGCAGAGTTTAAATTATAAAGGGGGTGAGGACTGGAATTTAAGTACTGGCCTCGGAGTGAGAATCATAATTTAGGTACTGATCCCGAAAGGTGAGTATCAGAACTTAGGTACTGATCTCGAAAGGTGAGAATCAGAACTTAGGTACTGATTTCGAAAGGTGAGAACTGGAATTTAGGTACCAGCCTCGAAAGTTAAGAATCAGAATTTTGGTACCGACATCGAAAGAAGGGAATCAGAATTAAGGTATTGATCCCAAGATGAGAACTGGAATTTAGGTACCAACCTCAGAAAGGGAGTCGGAATTTATGTACCGACCTCGAGAAAAGACTATACTAGGTCAGGGTATCGTTCAGGACATTACGTCCGATCTGGATCTAGTCGAAGAGATGACAACCATTCAGGACATTACGTCAACCCTCAGGATGGGAATCAGGATTCGGGTGCTGACCCCGAGATTTCAGGAGTGCGGAAAAATTCTCGGATAGAATGGCAGCTCAAAGAATAGGATGCCTTGTCGGTCTTATACCTAGCTCAGAGGATTAGAATGCGGAAAAGATTCTCGGAAGGATGTGAGATTGGGGGCTCAGAGAATATGATGCCTTGTCAGTCTTATACCTAGCTCAGAGGATTAAAATGTGGAAAAGATTCTCGGAAGGATGCAAGACTGGAAGCTCAAAGAATAGGATGCCTTGTCGGTCTTATACCTAGCTCAGAGGATTAGAATGCGGAAAATATTCTCGGAAGGATGCGAGATTGGTGGCTCATAGAATAGGATGCCTTGTCGGTCTTATACCTAGCTCAGAGGATTAGAATGCAGAAAAGATTCTTGGAAGGATACGAGATTGGCGGACATTCAGATAAGAGAATTGAAATTTGAGTATCGATCTCAAAATGATTTTGACCTCATTTTTGATGAGGTCTTTTCTCTTCTGTCTCCTTAGTACTTAGGATCTAGCCTTAGGCTTTCCCTTTGAATATCTTAGAGGATTAGAGATGGAACCCACCACTTAGGAATTCAAACACTTCTTAACTCCCTTTAAACCCCACATGCCTGATTAACAACCCCCAAACCACTGGGAGGGTTAAGATCAAATGTGGAGGTTTAAAGGATGAGTTCCCTATATGATTCTTTGAGCTTAGGAATACCCTGAGTGGCCTGGTCTGGTGATGGTTGACTTGTACACACCTCACACCCACACACACATCTTAAATCCCAAAAATACTTTCACCCAATTTGACTTCTTGACTCATGTAGGTAATCCATATGGATGGTCCTCAACCCCTAAGCCCTTGGCTAAAAGGGTTAGGAACAACATATTGAGTACCCATGGTGAGTCCTCTCATGGCTCCTATGAGCTTAATATGGCTTCATGGCTCAAACAAAGTGATTCCATTCTACTCACATTCAATCAATCTTTATTTTTCCCAAATTTTAATTTTTGACCCCCGGAGCTCTACACCCACCAAATGCACTTGAAATTACCCAAAATTTTCAAAATTGCCTAAATTTCCCAAAATTCCCTAAAATCAACTCTAAACACTTCCCACCACTCAAATTGATCATTCATAGCCAAATTTCCAAAAATTCCCAAAATACCCCCTAAATACCCAAAATACCCTTTTAGCGCAAAAATCTAAAAATTCCAAAAATTCTCAGAAAATTCCAAAAATTTTTAAATATTCCCAATTTTATTTTATTCAACTACACCATAGGCCAATTTCGTCAATTTAACCCACTTTTACCAAAACCCCCAATTTGGCCCATTTTTCACCAAAGTAAGCCCAATGTCAAACCAAACCACTCCAATTGACCTCAATGTTGATCCAATTCAATTATAAACTTCAATTCAATATCGCCAATATCAATTTAGACCAAATGCAAGCCCAATTTGATTAACATTTGGATCCAATTTCAATTTGAAGCTTAAAGCCCAATTTTGGCCCATGACCTAAACTTAGCCCAAACTAACCCAACTCAACTCCAATTAACCCCAAATCTTTTCCTAAACCTTCCTAATATCCCCAAAAACCAAAAACTAACAAGATTTGCCCCAAATTTGAACCCAAACTCCTCCCAAACCTAACCCAAAACCAAAATCCCCTAAATTGGCCTAAACCCAAACCTAACCCAAATAGGCCCAAATCCCAAAATCAAAACCCAACCAAAATTCAAAACTCTTTGTAACACTCCCATAAACATTTCCCAAAATTAATTTTACATTAAAACCAATATTAGCCCAACCTTAGCCCAAGTTAATCCTTTTTGGCCCTTTTTGAACCCATTATCAAAAAGACCCAAATTAAATCCCATTCAACTCCAAATCACCTCAAATTTGTTCCAAATCACTCATGATACATCCCTAAAATAAACCCAACATTTATTTAGCATGGCCCTTCACAAAAATTTCATCCAAGAGTCCATTTTAAAATCTAAATGTCCACTTCCATAAAGCCTTTAAAAGCCCATCTCTAACCAAATCCAAAAAGCCCAAAATTGGCTCTAAAGCCCACATGACAATTTCTTCTCATCATACCTTTCATTAAAATCATCCTTAAGTCCTAAATCAATAATCGAATCATTCCAAATCAAGCTTCATCCAAATTTCCACCAAAATGCCAAATATTCCTAAAATCTACTTCCATGAAATTGACTAAGCTTTGCCCCAAGCCAAATGTAGCCATGAAGCCATGCACAAGCCATATGCAAGCCGTGGAAGCCACTTTACCTTTAATGATTCCCTTAAGGGTGATTAAGCCTTTTCATGACTCTTCTAAACCTTGATTAAACCTAAATGTACTTAGTTGGTGATTTCTCCCCACTAAGCTAGCTGACTTACCGATTCCTCGGCCCAAAATCGAGGCCTTGGAGGGTGAACCAAACCTAAATCCATGACTTGGACCCATTTGAGCCCAAAATACACCTTTCCCCATTCCTTCTTAAATCAATCCCTTTACACATGGCATTAGCCAATTGAGTTCACAAACATCAAACCCTGACCTCCCTGACCCTGGCCGGACAACCACCCTAGTCGCCAGAAACCACTAGGCCGAGAGGCTAAATTTGATTCAAAAATTCAAATTGAATTGGCTGAGCTGTCCCAACCCAAATGGCCACCATAGCTCTTCTTCTCCTTATAAGAGCAGCAAATCACAGCCCTCAATTGGCCCTGGGAAGCCCCTAACCATGGCTATTTAAACCAGCCATTCCTCTCAGCCAAAAGGTTGGCTGAAATCAACCTTCACAGAACTTCACCAAATTCCTCACAGAGCTTCCCCTAGCCTAGAGCAACTCATCCCCACTGTCTTCCTGCCCTAATTTCCACTGATTGAGCTCAATTTTGGAGCTCAATTCTCAGCCCAGAACCGGACATCCCTTGAAACTCCATCAAATCCAAATTAACTTCTCCCACACCTTCACCAAAGATAGAGAAGAAGTTCCCCAACAAAAGCTCCCTCACCAGTCCAGCCATTGCTTCCAGCCTCCAAAGTCTGAAATCGGGCCTGGTCACTTTCATACCTAGACCTTTCACCAGGGCCAGAGGCTTCATCCCTAGGCTTCTCCAACTCCAACGAATGTGCCGAGCCCATTCTGTCGAGGCTTCACCTCCTGAACCAAGGTATGAATACTCCTCCTCCCCGAGAGCTTCCAGCGATTCTCCTTTTTTCTGAGTTGATTTTAATGCATGTAAACTTTATGGATGTGTTGTCTCTTTAAGATGAATCCATAGAGCATAAGAACACGAAACTCCATTGAGAAATGAGAGAGATCTTAGGCTTTGAGTGCGGACGGCTCTCGGGACACACCAGTCGGAGACGATGACCAGCCGCCATTGGATTGAGCATGTATCGAATGGACGGTGCAGATCGCGTCAGACCAGAAGATGGAGCGGGACTGCGGGACGCATTGCTGCTGACTTAGGTGGCGGCTTCGAATGGGAGCTTGACACATGGCCTTTTGGAGCTGCCGAGGTTGACGCGGCGCAACGTGGATAAGTAGATAAATAGGTTATTTTCTATTTATTTAAACACAAAGAATTTGAAAAATCCATAACTTTGCATAAAAAAATAAGAAAAATAAACTAAAACTACCCTCTTGCTCAGTGAACAGAGGAGAACAATGTGGAAAAGAAATCAAGTCATTTTGTTGATTATTTTATTTTTAATTAATTATTTACTCATTTCAATATTTTAATTCTCCATTTGCAAAGACAATTCACCATGGCATGAGACCTTAGGGCTTTTGCAGCCTCCGATCTTGGGAACATTCCCTGAATTTTCCAAGGTCAAAGGCCATCTTTATGACAAGTTATTGATTTTCAATATTTTTGTGCCCGTTTTGATATTTTAATTCCCATAATTAGCATGTTTTGCAATAAATTCTAGGAAAATTAGGAGAAGTATCTTAGGACTAGAGGACCCTAAGAAAATTATGGTTTGAGTTAATTCATTAAGAATAACCCTAATTAGCCTAAACACTCAAAATTGAATTTTAATTAATTTGGGTTAACCATACATCAAAATAACTTGAAAACATTTCTCCACTAATCTTTAGGGTTAGGGAGTCCCACATAAAAATTTGAAACCAATTAAAGGTGATTAGCCCCACTAAATGGACTAATTAAGTTACATGACCAAAATTAAACTTTAAAAATTCATAACTCCAAAAATACATTTTAAAATTCACAAAAATGGTTTTGGGGCTTCTCTGATGTTAGGGGAGTCTAGGAAAATTGAAATTAAAATTTTCTAAAAATCTTCATTTTTCACCATATTTTAATATTTTTATAATTAAAAAATAATAAAAATCACAAAAAATATTAAAAATCATAAAAATGTCATATTTTGATTCCTAATCACTTAAGAACAAATCAAATATATTTCCCAAGTCTCTAGGTTAAGATATTGAATTTTAAAGGCTTAAAACAACATTTAATATTAAAAAATGAATTTCCTAACCTTTTCACAAAATTAATTCTAATAAATCAATGAAAATAAAATAAAATATAAAATTTACTTCTCTGAACTCCTTGAGGTCAGAGGGACTTAAGAAAAATATAAAAACTATTTTTCAACTTTAATTTTATTTTATAATTAATTAACATTTCAAAATTAAAAATAATTATAGTAAATAAAATATAAATAAAAAAATCACCAAAATTGGTCCAAGTGGTCCTCTGGTCAATAGAAACATCCCATAATTTTCCTAAGGACAAAAACTTTATATTGGTCGTGTTGTTAAATTTTCATTGAAAACCCATATTTTTTATAAAAAATAAATATATAAATTAAATTGAATTTAGAAAAATCACATCTTCTCCTCTAATGTCTTAATTGACATGTGAGTAAAGTGACATAAAAATTTTAAGTTCATTTGAGCTTAATTTGATGAGTTATGAAATGAACATGCTTAAAAGGGGCATAAAACTAATTAAAGAATTTTAACCCTAATCAATATTTAGGTTTAATCAACGGGAGGGTAAAATATTTGATTTTAAGATCTTCATTAGATGATTGAAACCTAGGAAATTAAAGAGTTAGAAACCCATTAATCATCTTTAAAATATTTAAAGTAAATTTTAATTAATTACACAATTTGAATTTTGGAAGAATAGGTTAAAATTTGGATTATTAAAATTAGGGATTTGATTTAAGAAGATATCAATTCTTTAATTTAAAACCCCTAAATGAATCACTTTAATAATATTTAACTTTTAATTAAATTTAAAGTGATAATTGAAATTAATAATTAAATAATTAAAAGGAAAATAAACCTTAATTAAATTGAAACTTAAAACATTGAATAACTTGATAATCAAATTGAAATAAATTTAAAATATTAAAATTAATTTGAAATTACTTAAAAAATAAATCTAATACAAATTTGAAACATTAAAAAAAAATCTAACTTAAGACAATTCATAATTAAAAAACATAAAAAAATAAATGAATTAAAAATTGAACTAAAATATTTCAATTAAATTAAGATTAAATCATTAAAATTTAAATTGAATGATCTAAACACCTCTCTCAACCCAAATTAATCTAATACATTGAGATCATTAAAGATGTAAAGATTTAATTAAATTAAAATAACCTGAACACTATTCCAAACTTAAAATTATTAAAATTGCTTAACTAAATTAAACCACTTTAAATCACCAACTACAATTTTAAATCATTAAATTCATTGACAGACTCATTTGCCCCCTAAAGGTTTTAATTATTATAACTCTTAAGTAAAGTATCAAGTGAAATGTCACTTTACTTACAGGATAATCAAACATCCTAATTCACTGAGCAAGAAATAAACTAAACTAAATTTTTAGATGATTAATTCACGTGTGCAATAAAACTCATTTGGACTCAAAATAATCCCAAAATATTGAAAAGATGATTAGGACTCATCCTAAGCACTTTCTCAATATAATGGGGTATTTTAGAAGAACAATTGAATTTAATTGTTCTTTGATGAAGAAAATCATCCTTAACAAAATACAAGAACCTAGACGTCATAGGAAATGACTAGCAATAGGATTAGGAATTTGGTAGACAATCAGAACTTTCCCTTAGCTTTACCTAAGTACTTGTTATAAATATTTAAATACCTTAACACGTGTTTTAAGTGCAGCTTGGAATAACGAGAAGATCCGCCAGGTACGCTTTTATTTTATTGCAATTTACTTTATTGCAATTTATTTATATGCGCTACACTTACTCTTCTTGCATGTTGAACAAGATTGTTGCATGAAAACTGAAACTTTTAGGATAGCCACAAAACTAAAAGCCAAAACTAAATTAAAATCAACACAAGATAAAATTCACCGCCACAACATTCAAAATATAAAACAACTCAAAATTTAATCACAAACAGAACGACAAAACTACAACTTCAACTAAATTAAAACGTCTCGTTGGATGATCGGGAATCCCTCGGATGATGTAACCTACGTGTTGCTAACGAGATTTCTCATGGTCTAAATGAAAGTGTGGAACTCATTTAGTTGATTTTAGCAAATTCATTTGGACTAAGTGAATCCGATGAAAATAACGGTGCCAGAATGATGGAACCGTGGGATCTTAACAGATGTTGTTATAATCAACTTTAAGATTCCCCTAATAAAACATTAAAGACATTTGAACTTTAAGACTCTTCTAAACCGAAACTCTTTTCTCATCTCCTAATTTTTACCCTCTAGAACAAAACCTCTGCAATGACAAGGAGCTTAGAGCACGGTGGGCAGCACGACCATCTTCTTCAGGAAAACTCGAATCTACATCAGCAAAACCTTTCTTAGAATTAAATAACCAAGCCATAGGATTTTGAGGTAGTTTGCCTAGTGCAACATACATCCTCAACTTTTTATTAGGCATTTACATAGTTGTGTTATGCAAATTAAGCCCTAAACGGTCTTAGGACTCCGAGGTAGTCGTTCGGTACGACATAAACCCTCACATCTTCGAGGCTGTTTGTATAATTATGTCATATAAATAAAAATCCTAATTAATTAAAATTGGCAGGGTTACAACATTAAATAAACTCTCAAATTGAAGCCAAACAATAGGATAGTTTGGGAAGTTGCCAAGATTCTTCTTGGATCCTCAGCTTCTCTTACTTTTTTTCCTTTGGACTCCTGAAATTAACTGTTCTAAATTTGAACTAATCCCTTTTGAAATTCTAAAATTCAATCCTTTGAAAACCTTAAACTTTAAAATTCTTGAGAGCAAAACCCCTGATCATTATCGAGAGTTTTCTTAAATGATTCCCGTCATTTAAGATGTAATTAACTATAGGGGCTTGCCCTTATAGGGAACTTTAAGAACCCAGGTAATATAAACCCTGCTTAATTCCTTTATATTAAGCAGGGGAACTTGTCGGCTTGTAAAATTGGTTCACAGACCAAACGGATGTCACAAATCTTCTAGTTTATTTAATCGAGCCCCATCATTAAGCAGTGTGTCTATTCTTCGGGATAGATACACGGTTTGTGGTGTGGTGCTCGATTATATTAACTATTCGGGATGTGAGATCTGTTTGATTTCATATCTTAAAATTTTTAAACTTAAAACTATTTTTAAAAATCAAATGTTACTTTCCAAATTATATATATTTAAATTAAATTTAAAATCTAAAATTCGCCGCACAATTTCTATTTGGCGACCCCTTTTTAAAATACAACACACAACCTAAAAATATGCTGATAACTTCTGGCGACTCTGCTGGGGACTAGTTCTTCTCTCCATCTTGATCAGATGGTTTTGCTTGCTTTCATAAATTGATAGTGAGTCCATATCCCTAATGGACCAAACTATCATTCTTCTGATGGCATTCCTCGCTCTTTTCTGTCTTGAGCAAGTATAGTCGACTCCCTTTTGGATTTAGGAGCCACTGTTTAGACACCCCTAAACAAAGAGGTTCTGAAATCATTTTACCTCTTAAGAGGTGGTGTGGACCCCCAATAGGTGTTAGCTTAGGAGCGGTCCTTCAGATTGAGAAGCCTTACGAAAATTTCTCTCCCTTTTCAATTCCGAACCGGGCCCCTTCCTTTTTCTATAAACCTCCGTTCTTTAAACAATTTGTTCCTAAGAAACAAATCTTCTAATAAACAACCCTTTAATAAAAAAACTCTTTTAGATCGCAAATGCATTAAGATAAACAAAAATGTGTTCAGACTCTTTCTATTTCGTCCTAAATTTTGTGACTAAAGGAAGCATAATTTGGGACTGATACTCAGAATCTACCCTGCAGAAAATGTCTGCCCCAAAGTTAATCTTCTCCTTCACCAACGGAATAGACTTTGCCGTTTACAAGGATGAGCTGCCCGACAATGAGATCATCCTTTTTGGATAAGGATTTAACAATACAGAAATCATGTTCGCTGACGTCACGCTTTTTACACTAATGATCATCGCGCCAGAAACTGAGAAACATGTGCTTGAGTTCAACTTGAAATCGACTCAAGAATTTCCTCCCCATGCGAAGGGTTTCAGCAGAAAAAGATAGCACTGTTCGTAGGAGGACTGTAATCTCTACCCCCACTGGTCTAGTCGTCTCTACACCTGCCTCATTTCCCGCCCAACTGAGAGAGAAGGGAGTCCAAGTTTATAATGAACCTGCCACCGTGGAGGGTACAGATTTTGCTTCAATACCATCTATTTTTGAAATCGGGTCCAGTTCAAAGTTTACACCCCTGACTCAAACTCAGAGAAGGAACAGAGGTTGAAAGATCACCAGGATCGAGAAAGCCAAAGCTGCTGAAGTTGCTTTTCTAGAGGAAATTCCTGAGGAAAGATAAGAGCTGCATGAATATTCACCACTGTTAGGAGGAAGTAGGTTCCACCCTCTCTCTGCTGCAGCTGATGAAGAAGATGCCAGGAGGATCATTGTTGCGTTACCCCAACCTGCATATTACAGTGACAGCAAAAAAAAGAGCTAGGGCTACGCCGCTCACTCGACTGCAAGCTGTATTAGAGAAGTTAGCAAAGAAAGAGAGATGCCCCGTATATGAGATTCTGAGGAGAATGGGACGGTTGCCAGTCAAATCCCGCCTTGGACCGCGAGTAAACCCGGTCATTGCTAAGGAAAACCCAAAAAAAAGGCACAAGCCAACGAAAGGAGTTTGCCAATTATCGTATCGGGACACCATATTAGGGAGAACACCACCTACCTACGCACAGTCGACCGACCATCTGGTCCTAAGCCACATACTGCGAGAAGGATGGTGTGACAACCTATTTTTGGTGAACCAAAACTATCAGAGTATTCTGGGAAGAAAAGTCTTGTCAGGAGGCTTGAATCTGAAGGAAGTGCCACTGCAATGAAAGAAACTCCTTGGAAAGACATTCAACAGTCGTCACATGACAACCGCGAGACCGTGTGGAAGAGGCCACTAGAGGATGCCATAGGAAACTTAAGGATGGATATCCACCAGTTGGCAAAAGAAAGAGGAGAAAAGTTGGAAAATGAAGTCGATTCATCAGAATTTATGGATGAAGAGTATGTCGAGATCAACATGGTTGAAACACGAGCATCGTCAGCTTCGCAAGGTGCTCCAGCAGCAGCAGAAAGAGACAAGCTGGAAGTGATGAGAGCACAACTTCAGGAGAAGGATAACACAATTTCTCAAATGGCAAGGAAGATGGAAGAGATGGCTGTCTCCTTAGCCACTCTCCAAAGTCAGGTGCAACCTCAGAAAAAAACACCCCCAGAAATCATCCATGTTGTAGATGGAAGGAAAGAGATTACATCTGTCAATGAAGACGAACAACCGAAGAAGGATTCTACACAGAGCATGATTCCCGAAAAAGACATCAAAAATATGGTAGAACAACAGGTGCGAGAAGCCTTAGCACAATCCAAGAGTGGAGCATCTATTCAGACGGGTAGGTCATACCCCGAAGAATTTGATGCAGTCCAATACCCAAAAGGCTTTGTACCACCTCAGTTCAAGACTTTTGATGGCACAGGAAACTCCCGGCAGCATGTTGCACATTTTCGTGCTAGTTGCTGCAATGCCGGTTGGAGCGATGCTTTACTCTTTCAGCAGTTTGTCAGTAGCCTGTCAGGGATTGCCTTCGATTGGTATGCAGAATTGCCAAATGGCTCAGTTAAGACCTTTTCAGAGTTAGAAAACATCTTCGTTAAGAGGTTTTCCGGAGCTAGGTACCACATCACTATCGGTGATTTAGTGGTGGAGCAACAAAAACCGAACGAAACTTTGGTGGATTACATACTTCGATGGAGAAAATTGAGCATGAAGTGTGAACCACAACTTCAGGAACAGCATGCGATCGATATTTTGTTGTAAAGTATCCATGGCCCGATAGCACTTCTCCTTAAAGGATTTACAATCAAGACTTTCGAGAAGTTGCTTATCAAGGTCGGGAGCTTACAAGAGGAAGAAAAGCAGCTAAGTTTTGTGGACAAGACCGATAAACAGAAACCGGTGAAAGCATTCAAAAAGAAGTCCGGAATCGTCGCGGTAGTAGATAAGGGTAAGCTGCCAGTGCAGATATAGCCAGAGCGGCTACAGCCTAGCTATCAACCACCGCAACATACTTACCAACATCCTCATCAGATTTATCAGCAACCTCAACCAAGCTATCAGTCGCCTCAGCATTATGAGCAACTGCCTCGTCCACAGCATACCCTGAAAGAATTTTTGAATAAAAAATATCCATTCAAGACTGAAGCAGTAGCAAAGATGTTTCATAGTTTATTGAAGACACCCAATTTTCAGCTACCAGAGCCCAAGAGGCCGGAAGAAGTCAATAAGAGAGATCATCCAAACTATTGCCCTTACCACATGATGCTCGGGCACAAGATAGAGGATTGCATCACTTTCAAGATTTGGCTTGATGACAATCTCCGGAAAGGGAACATAACGATCCCGAAGGAATACATGAAGGAACCCCTAAAGGGAGGTTCCGTCAATGTTATTTCAACGGATCCTATTGTTCCGATAGACCCTTACACGACCCATGATGGATGGAGTACCGTACGCACAAAGTCTTCAAGAAAATCTTGGATCATATCTAGAACGCTTCGGTGCACGCTTCAACTCAAAGTTTAAAACCTGCCAAGCCGGTGCTATCGCTTGCGATTGAAGAACTGCCCCAGAAGGAGGAGAAGATCGTGGAAGAGAAGAAGACAGAGGCTCCGAAGAGTAGATTAGGGTCTGCTTATCCTAGGATAGTTGTTTCCGATTCAGGGGAGAAACCCCTCGAACCTCTGACTCTGTATGATTATTTGCTCGCCCCGGCGGGATCTTATAATGATATAAGTTTTGGTGTTGGCTACGTTTTGACTGTTTCTAACGATTACGTAACTAACGAAAACCAACCTAATTCGGATCTCGATTCCAATATAAATAACGAATCTCAAATCATACTAAACCTCAATGACCACGACGAAGGAGAAGACGTTCACAAGGATGGCTATGAAAGTTCAACAAACAATGAATCCATTTATGAATTTCGAGGAGCTCTGATTGCAATAGAATTAGAGCCGTCAGATTCTAAAGCAACGCTAGTAGAGCCAGTCGTTCCAATTCAAGAGGATACACCAGTAGATTCAACACCAGATGTGGAAGAAATAACAGAAGTCAATTTAAGAAGCGGAAAAGTTTTACCCCCGAGAATGGGTCCAAACGATAAAGGAAAGCAGGTGGTTACTCAGGAGGAGCCAATCCCAGCGGAAGAATTACCCATTCGGGAAGAAGCCGAGGAACATGACAAAAAAGTGGATTATAACTTGCTAGCCCATCTTAGGAAGCTACCAGCCAAATTAAGCATCTACAACGCTCTGATCCTGTCAAACGAGATGAGGGAAACTCTGATCAAGGCTTTACTTGATCCAGAAATTTGTTTAGCTTAAATGGCCGGTAATTCCTTAGATGAGGTTTGTTCGTTAAAAGAACAGCGAGGTGTTACCTTCATGGACAATGATCTACTACTCGGAACGGCTGATCACAACCGACCGTTGTACATTTCAGTCATTGTTGTAAAGTTTACACTCTCCAGGGTGTTAGTTGATCCGAGAACATCAATAAACATAATGAGCCTTCGAATGTTAGCATATTTGGAAATTTATGCTTGCGAACTTAAAGCAGACAAGATGTTATTAAGAGGGTTCAATCAGAAAGGAGAAAGAGCACTCAGATCAATAACAATGTTAATGAAGACCGGTGATTTGGCAAAGAAAACCGCAAAATTCCATATAATTGATTCTGAAACATCATTCAATGCTCTACTAGGTCGGCCATGGATCCATGAGAACCGGATGGTACCGTCGTCTCTACACCAGTGCATAAAATATTATGAAGGAGGAGAACAGTGTATCAATGGTGACTTGCAGCCGTTCTCTGTACATGAAATCAGAATTCATGAAGATGCAGCTTACTACGCGCCTCCTAAGAAAACAATATTCTCCTGAAAAACCATACCAAATGAAGCAAAAGAAGTACAAGACGATGAAGAACCTGAAATTCTAGTCCAACAGTTACTCACCACTCCCTTACGGCGAGATGGTGAAGGTTTCTCCAGAACTCACACTCAAGGTCGAGGCTGGGGACGAGGTCGAGGAAGAGACGTTCGAACAGTTGGACAAAAAAAACTAGTTATCGACGTTGATTGGGAGAACGCATTCTGAAGAAGAAGAAATCAAGAAAGAAGCAGCAACGATGAAATCTAAAGAAACCCCAGTTCAAAATCTCTCTCGAAGATGAAAGGAATGAAGAATACAAATCAATGTACGAGAAGATTAACCACTATGTGCATACTATGACCCTGACCCCGATCCATTCTAATAAGATTGAGGGTATGGTGGTCAAGGAAGTGCATGGTGGTGGTGCTAAGCCGATCAAATTCTACCGTGGTGCTTCTTCTTCCAAAACTGAACAAGATGTACAATTTGAAGATTTTACTTCTTCTGAATTAATGGAATTTCCTTTTGAGTGGTACTCTCCCTATGTTCAGAATTTAATTCAACATGGTGTCATACCTAAACAATGGACAAAAGGTCGATCACAACACTTCGAAAAATTATGGAACAATGCCAGTTGGCCTCCCAATTCAAAACATGGTCTTGGATTCCGCATAGTAGGATTTGTTGATGATTCGGGATTTTGCTTAGTCGTCACTCACGAGCATGATGAAAGTTGCCTGGAAGCTTCAGATGATCTCGAGGATCTACCAATTGGAAATGCTCCACCAGAATTCGAAGAAGAAATTAAATCTATAATAGACTAGTTAATGGAAGTTAACTTAGGTACTAGCGAAGAGCCTAGGCCAACCATTGTTAGCTCCTTACTCAATAAAGAAGACTCCGAAAAGATAATCAAGTTATTAATGGAATTGAAGGACTGTTTTGCTTGGAGTTATGATGAAATGCCAGCATTAGCTCCAGAGGTTGCAGTTCACAAGTTAGGAGTAGATCTCACTGTCGTTCCAGTCAGACAAGCTCCTAGAAGAATGCGTCTGGAGATTGAACAACAAGTTATAGCTGAAGTTAAGAAGCTAATAGATGCTAAATTTGTCTGTGAGGAACAATATCCAACTTGGTTAGCCAATGTGGTACCAGTCAGAAAGAAAAATGGTCAGATCAAAATATGCGTAGATTTCAAAGATTTGAACAAGGCATGTCCAAAAAATGAATTCCCGCTACCCATTCCAGAATTGATGATCGAAATTGCTTCAACACATGAAGTCTTCTCATTTATGGATGGATCATCAGGATACAACCAGATAAAGATGGCACCAGAAGATGAAAATCTTACAGCCTTCAGAATGCCGATGGGGGTATACTGCTACATAGTGATGTCGTTTGGATTAAAGAACACAGGAGCAACCTATCAAAGAGCAATGACAAGGATTTTTGATGATCTCATTCACAACCAAGTCGTGTGCTACGTGGATGATGTATCATCAAAAGAAAACTAAAAGATAATCATTTGTATGATTTGAGAATTATTTTTGAGAGGTTAAGACAATATAACCTTAAGATGAATCCTTTGAAATGCACCTTAGGCGTCACCTCTGAGACATTCTTAGGATTTGTTGTTCAACATCGTGGAATTGAAATCGATCCGGAGAAGATTAAAGCTATCTTAGAAATGCCGCCTCCCAAAACCTTGAAACAACTACGATCCTTTCAAGGGAAGTTGGCTTATCTTCGACGCTTTATCTCGAATTTGTTAGGAAGGTGTCAGCCTTTTTCTGCTTTGGTTAAGAAGGATGCCAAGTTTAATTGAGACTCCAAATGTCAAAATGCCTTCGATGACATCAAACAATATTTAATGTCACCTCCTGCTTTAGCAACCCCAGTCTCGGGTAGACCGTTGATACTTTATACCACGGCTTTAGACGACTCTCTCGGAGCCCTGCTAGCCTACGTCAATGACGAGGGAAAAGAAAATGCTCTCTACTACTTAAGTCATCGTCTAATTCCGACGGAAGTAAAATATCCTTCGATTGAGAAGCATTGTTTGGCCCCGATCTTCGCCGCTCAAAAGCTTAGGCATTACATGCTTTCTCATAAGGTCAACCTTATTTCGAAGTTCAATCCATTGCAATATTTGATGACTCGCCCGACGCTTTCTGGCAGACTTGCTAGGTGGCCGATGATACTATTTCAATTTGATATAACTTTCATTCCTCTTCGTGCTATAAAGGGATAAGTCCTAGCAAACTTCCTTGCAGCACACCCTTTACCGGCAGAATCACCTCTCAACGATGATTTGCCAAACGAGCAGATAATGAGCCTAGAAGACCCCGATGATCAATGTTGGGAGTTATACTTCGACGGAGCATCCTCAGCACAGAAAGACAAAGAATTGCAAATGATAGTGCCAGGTAAGGCAGGAATTAGATTGATATTTATAACACCAAAATGAGGGATGTTAAGGTATTCCTACCATCTAACAAAACCGTGAACAAATAATGAGGCAAAATCTGAAGCCCTTATAATCGGACTGGAATTAACCATTCAGATGGGGATAACAGACATCGATATCTATGGAGATTCCCAGTTGATCGTTCAACAGGTCGTCGAAGAGTACAGGATTTTAAAACCAAGGCTTGAGCAGTACTTCCAATATGCCATGAAGTTGTTGGAGTGAATTCCAAATGCAACGATCTATAAGATTCCCAGAAGAGAAAATGCTCTCGCAGATGCGTTAGCCTGCCTTGCAAAAGAATTTGCCTGCCTACAGGATGAGTCAATTGAAATGTCAACTCAAGGATGACACGTCCTATCACAGCTCGATATGGATACAATACACAAATTAGAAGGAAAAAGAAGAATCAGTTGTAGTAGTAAGAAAAGTTACAGAAGATTGACGGCAACCATTTATAGACTACTTGCAAACAGGAAACCTACCGGACGATAAGTCGTTAGCTCATCATATTAAGAAAAGAACTCTGTCTTACGCATTAATAAATAACATGTTATACAGAAGGTCTGTTGATCAGATGTGGCTAAGGTGCTTGAGCGAGTCTGAGGCTCGTGAAATTGTTAAAGAAGTACACTCAGGACTTTGTGGAGCTCATCAGTCGGGTCCGAAAATGAAAATGAAGATTAAGAGGCTAGGGTACTACTGGCCCTCGATGATGACCGATTGCATGAAGATTGCCAAAAGTTGTCACCAGTACCAAGTGAATAGAGTGGTTCTACATCAACCTCCAATTGTGCTACTTCCGAAAATCACGTCATTGTCGTTTGAGTGTTGGGGGCACAGATATTGTGGGTCCAATAGAACCACCTTTTTCAAGAGGACATCTCTTCATTCTTGCAGCTACAGATTACTCTTCTAAGTGTACAGATGCAATACCACTCAGAGAAGTGAAAGCACATCAATGCCACAGTTCTTCAAGAATCAAGTCATCTACCATTTTGGGGTACCGCACAAAATTATCTCAGATAACGGGTCTGCATTCAGAAGCACGAAGATCAACAATTTTATTAGAAGACATGGGATCGACTGGCGCTATTCAACAATCTACTACCCAAGAGAGAACCGCTTGGCCAAGGCTTTTAATAAAACTCTCGTCCAAATCCTAAAGAAAGCTTTGGATGACAACAAGAGAAATTGGCATGAGAAGTTGTTAGAAGCCTTATGGGCCTACAGGACGACTTTCAGAACTCCCACCCAGTCTACGCCTTAAGCCTTATTATACGGGTCCGACCAGGATTGTAGTTGCAAACAAGATCACTACAGGAGAAAATGCCAAACTATGACTAGAAGAATTGGAAAGCTTGGAAGGGAAAAGACTTTCAGTACAACAGAATTTGGAACTGTATCAAGCCAAGATGATCCTGGCCCATGATAAATTAGTCCGTCCAAGGACATTCAAAGTCGGTGACTTGGTTTTGGTTCACAGAAGACCTATTCTTGCACATCGTAAGATAGGTGGTAAATTTGATTCAACTTGGGAAGGGTCATTCATGGTCGAGACAGTCTACTCTGGAAGTTCATATCAATTGATGAATTGCAGTGGAGAACAACCTATGCTTCCAATTAATGGACGATATCTGAAGAAGTATTACGCAACCTGATGTTTCGAAGGATGAATCCTCATTCTTAGAAGCGTAGGCATAGTAATTACTTATGACTGGGTACGAACCCAAAAATAAAAAAATGAAAAAAAAGTGGATGATAAAGAAAATCGTTAAAAAAAGTGTGTTAAAAGAAAACATGTGAAATCATGATAATAAAGTTTTTATCCTTCCTTTCAAATCGAGTCTCACTCTTGATCTTTCTTCTTCTTTTTCTACTCTTGTTGAAATTTGAAAGAAACAAATGAAATTCACCATTAATAAATTTTTCTATTGTTCTTTTCATAGTACAGCCCCTGATCCTTTCATTGTTTTTCGCAGAGAAATGTCGAACATGCGGTTGGTTCTGAACTTTAAGAATGGCGTGAGTCTTGCACTCAATAAAAAAAGGATGAAGGATGGAGCCGTGATTGAAATTGACTCTGAATTCACACCAGCCGGGCTACAGTACGAAGAAAATGATTGGTCTCCGATTGATCGGGAAGAGCTCCGCAGCCATACAGTGATGAAATTGGGTGACTCAAGTCAACCATCTACCAGCAAGAAGAGAAAAGTAAATACCGCTCATGCAACAGGAGAAGATAAGAAAGTTAAATCCGTGGTTGCTACAGCAGAAGGCAGGCTCGTCAGCGCAATGCCCACAGAAATTCAAGAGGTAAGGAGAGCTACTCTCACTCCGACCCAACGAAGAAACAAGAACCGATGCATCTGCAAGATGCTAACCCAGCTAGCAGCTGATCAACGTGAAGAGAAAGCTGCTACCATCAGCGCAAGCACTTCTAAGAAGCCAGATCATCAAGAACCAGAAAAGAGGAGACCAACTCCAAGAACAACAGAAAAGATAAAAAAAATCCCAAGAAGATCAGAAACAGAATCTGTGCCACGACGCCAGACAAATGCACCAGTTTTAAAGAGTCTTGTTGTGAAAGTAACCCTGGAGGATGTTCCGACAGAGATTATCTCTGAGGAGCCAAGACATGCAGGAGAACGTGCTGGGGTTGAACCATACATCCCACAGTACGTTACTAAACCTCGCCAGTTGCAGATAATTCAAGAATATGAGATGGAAAACATGCAGAATGTTGAAAATAAAACTTTTGAATACTTTGAAAGAATCCATGGCAAGATGATTAACATCTTGGAAGGCCTTGAGCTGCATACAGATGTGTTTTCGGACTACTATTGACCTCATTTTTAATGAGGTCTTCTTTTCTCTCTTTAGTACTTAGGATCTAGCCTTAGGCTTTTCCTTTGACTATCCTAGAGGATTAGAATTGGGACCCACCACCTAGAATTTCAAACCACTTCTTAACTCCCTGCAAACTCCACAAACTTGATTGTAGACCCCTAATCACCTAGAGGGTTGAAATCAAATGTGGAAGTTTAAAGGATGGGTTCCTATAGGACTCTTTGGCCTTAGGACTGCCTGCAGGTGGCCCGGTGCAGTGAAGGGCTGACTTACACACACACACTACACTCATACACTATACTTTCACACACCTCCTAAAACCACACATATACCCAACTTGACCTCCTGACTCATGAAGGTGATTCATATGGATGGTCCTTAACCCCTAAGCCCTTGGCTAAGAGGGTTAGGAACAACATAGTGAATGCCTCAAATGAGTCTCTTCATGGCTCATGTGGGCTTGATATGGCTTCATGACTCAACCAAAATGATTTCATTCCACTTACAATTTTCTAAATTTTCAATCTTTGACCCCCGGGACCCCGGACCCGCCTAGCCTACCCAAAACCCTTGAAATTACCCAAATTTTTCAAAATTTCCAAATCACCCAAAATTCCCCAAAATTAACCTTGAACATTTCCTCACCACTCAAATTGATCATCCATAGTCAAAAATACCAAAATTCTAAAAATACCTCCCAATACCCTCCAAATACCCAAAATACCCCTCTTAGCCAAAAAATCCAAAAATTCAGAAAATTCCCAAAAAATTCCAGAAAATCCCAAATATTCCCAATTTCATTTTTTTTAGCTATACCATGAGCCAATTTTGTCAATTTACCCCACTTTTGTCAAAACCCCCAATTTGACCGATTTTAACCCAAAGTGAACCCAATGTCAAACCAAACCTACCCAATTGACCCAAATTATAGTCCAATTCAATTCTAAACTTTAATTCAACATCCCCAACACCAATCTAGATCAAATCCAAGCCCAATTTGATTGACATTTGAATCCAATTTCACTTTTGGCCTTAAAGCCCAATTTGGACCCATGACCCAAACCTAGCCCAAACCAAACCAATTTAACTCCAATTAACCCCAAATCTTTTCTAAACCTTCCCTAACATCCCTACAAACAAAACACTAACATGATCTGCCCAAAATTTGGACCCAAACCCCACTCAAATTCAACCCAAAACTAAAAGGCCCAATTTTGACCTAAACCCAAACCTAACCAAAATAAGCCCAAACCCCAAAATCAAAACCCAACCAAAGTTAAAACCTCTTTGAAACACTCCCATAAACATTTCCCAACATTAATTTTACATCAATTTCAACCCTAGCCCAACAATGGCCCAAGTTAGCCCAATTTGACCTATATAGGCCCATTTACCAAATGAACCCAAATTCAACTCCATTCAAACCTAAATCACTCCAAACTCATTTCAAATCATTCATGACATACCCCTAAACCAAACCCAAAAATTATTTGGCCCAAGCCTTTACCAAAATTTCATCCTAAAATCCATTTCAAAATCCAAAAGCCTACTTCCCTAAACCATTTTAAAAGCCCATCTTCACTAAATTTCAAAGGCCCAAAATTCATCCAAAGTCCATATGACACTCTTCTTCATCATGCATTCAATTAAAACCATCCCTTAAGTCCTAAATCAATCATCAAATGGTTCCAAATCAAGCCATATGCCAAATCCCATCAAATCACCCCTAAATTACCAACGTTTCTAAAATCCATTTTCATGAAATTGACCAAGCTTTTTCCCAAGCCAAAGGCAAGCCATGAAGCCACTCTTAAGCCACATGCAAGCCATGTGAGTTGCTCACATGTGACCTTACTACATTGGGCAAAAGGAGGAGATCCTTTCCACATTCCCTTAAGGTGATTAACCACTCCTATGATTCCCCTTAACCATGCTTATGCCTAATTGTGCTTGGATGGTGACTTGACCCTACTGATTATGCTGAATCAAATCACTTTCCCTTCAGCCTAAACCAAGCATTGGGTGGTGCACCTAGCCCAAAAGGATGGGTTGACCCATTTGGAGCCAAAATGGCCTCTCCCCCATACCATTTTAATCCAAGTCCTTTACACATGGCATTGGCCAATTGCCTACACTAAACCCCATCCCTGACCCACCTGAACAAGATGGTGACCAGTGCCTGGCCGGCCGGCCACCAGGCTGCCGGAAAACATCATGGCCGAGACATGGGGAGAAGCCAAACTTTGGAATTCCACCTTGTTGAGTTGCCCCATGCCCAATGGCCACCATGGTTGTTCTTCTCCTCACCACAGCAGCTGATCCCAAGCCCTAACTCCCCCTGGGAGAGCCTCCAGCCATGCCTATTTAAACCCCACCTCTCTCGGCCATGAAAGAGGTGCTGAATCAACCTTAAGGAAACTCGCCAAAATCACTCCGGACTCTTCCCACACACTAGAGCACTTGATCCCCACTCGTCCTCCTCGCCCTAATCCCCACTAATTGAGCTCAATTTTGGAGCTCAATTCTCGAGCCGAACAGGACATTCCCAAATCCTTCACCAAAGTCAAATTAAACTCACCTACACCCGCACATGGTCAAGAGGAGAAGTTCCCAGGTGAAAGCCCCTCTCCAGGCCACCCATCTGTTCCAAACTCCAAAGGTTGAAATCGGGCTTGGTCAAAATCATACCTGGACAATTCATCAGGCCAGAAGACTTCATCAGGAGCTTGCTTGGACCCAATCGAAGGTGACACAACCCTCAGATCGAAGCCACACTTCTCTGAGCAAAGGTATGGTCTCACTCTTCTTCCCGAGCTTCTGAACATTTTCTATTTTTATTGAATCAATTTCATGCTACATAAACTGTATGGATGTGTTCGTCTTTTCAAGACGAATCCATAGAGCACAAGAACACAAAAATCCGTTGAGAAATGAGTGAGTTCTTAGGGTTTTAGTGTGGACGGTTCTCAAGCTAGGAGGCTTGGGGACGATGAACGGATGCCGTTCATTCAATACACGCTCGGATGGAAGGCTCAGATCAGGTCAGATTAGTGGATGATATGCGGAAGGCTGGACCCGGGTTGCTGACTCAAGTGGCGGCGTCGAATGGGAGCGCGCCGCATGGTCGTTCGGAGATGCCGAGGATGACAGGGCGCCGCGCTGGATAAGTAGGAAAATAGGCATTTTCTTATTTATTTAATTCCCTAAACTTAAAAAATACATAACTTTGTGTAGAAAAATTAGAAAAATAAAATAAAAATACCCTCTTGCTCAGTGAAAAGAGGAGAATAATGTGGAAAAGAAATCATTTAATTTTATTGAGTATTTTATTTTTAATAATTTATTTACTCTCTGCACTATTTCAATTCTCCATGCATGTATACAATTCACCATGGCATGAGACCATAGGGCTTTTGAAGCCTCTGAATTTGGGAACATTTCCTGAATTTTCCAAAGTCGAGGCCACCCTATGAAGAGTTATTGATTTTTCAATTCTAGGTCACTATTCTGAATATTTTAATTCTAATAATTAGCATGTTGTGAAATAAATTCTAGAAAAATTTGAGGATGTTTCTTATGACTAGAGGACTCTAGAAAAAATAAGTTTTGAATTAATCCACTTGGAATGACCCTAATTGGCTTAAACACCCCAAATAGGTCCTTAATTAATTAGAGCTAATCATACATCAAATTGACTTGAATTAATTCTCCACTGACCTTTAAGATCAAAGTAACCCACCATAAAAGTTTGAAGTCAGTTGGACTTGGTTAGCCCTATCAAATGGGTTGATTAAGCTATTTAGCCAAACATAAACTTCAAAAATTCATAACTTTCAAAATACTTTTCAAAAATTCACCAAATTGGTTTTGGAGCCTCTCTGATATCAGGGGAATTTAAGAAAATTAAAATTGCAATTTTCTAAAAAAGTTTATTTTTTTGCATTATTTTAATATTTTTAATAATTAAAAAATAATAAAAATCACAAAAATAATAAAATTCACCAAAAAGTCACATTTTGAATTTTAATCACTTAGGAACAAACCCCATATTTTTCTTAAGTCTCTATGATGAGATATTAAATTTTAAAGCCCTAAGGTAATTTTAAAATTAAAAAATGTATTTTCTAGCATTTCCACTAAAATAATTATAATAAATCAAAGAAAAATCAGAAAACTATAAAAATTGGTTCTCTGGTTTCCTCGATATTAGAGAGTTTTTTGAAAAATATAAAATTCATTTTTCAACCTTTATTTTATTTTTAAATTAATTAAAACTCCAAAACTCAAAATAATTATAATAAAAATAATATAATTCAAAAAATCACCAAAATTGGTCCAAGTGGTCCTCTGGTCATTAGGAATGTCGCATAATTTTCTTAAGGACAGAAACTTTCGCTTGGTCATGTTATTAAATTTTCCTTGAAAATTCTTATTTTCCACCAAAAATAATTATATAAATAAATTAAATACAGAAAAATCACAGTTTCTCCTCTAATGTCTTGATTGACATATGAGTGAAGTCACATAAAAATTTCAAATTCATTTAAGCTCAATTTAGTGAGTTATGAAATTAGTAAGTTTAAAGGGCAAAATAGTAATTAAAATTTTAACTCTATAATTAAAAATTTTTAGGTTTAATTAAAAGGGTGGGTAAAATATTTGATATTAAGTTGATGTTGGATGTTTGAAACTTAGGTATTTAAAGGGTAGAAACCTACCAAATAATTTGAATGTAATTAAAATAAACCTTAATTAAATAATTAATTAAATTTGGAAGAATAATAAAAAATTTAGAATTATTAAAATAGGGATATTATTAGGAAGAAATTTATTCTTTAATCTAAGAATCCCTAAATTAATCACCTCAATAATATTTAACTCCTAATTAAAATGATAATCCAAATTCAAAATTTATAATGCTAAAAGACTTAATCATTAAATTAAATTAAAATTAAAACATTTAAATTAAATCCTTTTAAAATTTTAATTAAATTAATACTTTAACAATTAAAATTAAATCATCTCTAAAGCATAAAAAATAAAATATTAAATTAAAATAAAAAAAATAAATAATAAAATTAAATTAAAATTAAAATTAAAATTAAAATTAAAAATAAAACCAAATTAAAATTTAAATTAAATTAAAATTAAAATGAGATTAAATTAAATTAAATTAAATTAAATTAAATTAAAATTTAATTTAAATTAAATTAAAATTTAATTTAAATTAAATTGAATTAAATTAAGTTAAATCACATTAAATTAATTTAAAACATATTAAATTAAATTGAATTAAATAAAAAAAATAAAATCAAGTTAAAATAAAATTAAAATTAAATTAAATAAATAAAATTAAATTAAAATTAAATTAAATTACATTGAGTTAAATATAACATCATTTAAGACAAAGAATTCAAAAATAAATCTAAAACAACTTGAACACTATTGCAAACTTAAACCCATTAATTAAAATTAAGTCGAATCACAAATCACTTGAACATCGATTTGCCCTCAAAAGCTCTTATTGTCATAACTCCTAAATGGAGTGTTAAGTGAAGTATTACTTCACTCATAGGATATTCAAATGTCCTAGTTCACTGAGCAAGATAACAAAACTTGAACTCTTGGATGATTAATTCATTTGTATAATTAAATTCTCTTGGACTTAAAACAATCCTAAAAGTATTGAAAAGATGTTTAAGATTCGTCTTAAGAACTTCCTCAGTACGATAGGATGTTTATAAGAACAATTGAACTTAATCGTTCATTGATGAAGAAAATCGTCCCCAAGCCAAAACACAAGAACCTAGACGTCATAGGAGATGACTAGCTATAGGATTAGGAACTTGGTAGAAAACCATAACCCTTCCCTTAGCTTTACCTAGGAACTTGCTTTAAATGCTTAAATATTCTAAATTGTGTTTAAGTGCAGCCTGGGATGAAGGGAAGACCCTCCAGGTACGCTTTTATTTTGTTGCAATTTACTTTATTGCAAATGCACTTTACTTTTCTTGCATGATAAACAATTATTGCATGAAAACCCACACCTTTAGGGTAGCCCCTAAAACTGAAACCAAAACTAAATTAAAAGTCATTACAAGATAAAATTCACCGCCACAATATTTCAAAATATAAAACAACTCAAAATTTAATCACAAACAAAACAACAAAACCACAACTACAACTAAATTAAAACGTCTTGTTGGATGATCGGGAATACCTCGGATGATGTAACCTACGTGTTGCTAACGAGATTTCCCACTTGTCTAAATGAAAGTGTGGAACTCATTTAGTTGAGTTTAGCAAATTCATCTGGACTAAGTGAATCCGATAAAAATAACGATGCTGGAAGGATGGAACCGTGGGATCTTAACCGGTGTTGTTATAATTAACTTTAAGATTTATTTTAATTAAAACATAAAAAAAACCACTTGGATTTTAAGATTTCTAAAACCAAACTCCTCTCTTTTCTTTTGATTACAATCTTCTAAAACTAAACCCTCTGCAACAACAAGGAGCTCGGAGCATGATGGGCGAGCACGGTCATCGTCATCGGCAAAACCCGAGTCTACTTCGAGCAAAATTTTCTTAGAATTAAATAACCAAGCCATAGGATTTCGAGGTAGTTTGTACGGTGTAACATAAATCCTCAATCTTTTTGTTAGGCATTTGCATTGCAAATTAAGCCCTAACCGATCTTAGGATTTACGAGGTAGTCGTCCGATACGACATAAACCCTCACATCTTCGAGGCTATTTGTATGATCATGTCATACGAAAATAAGTCCTAATTAATTAAAATTGGCAAGATCGAAACATTAAACAAACATTAGGACTTTCCTAAATTCAAGCCAAACAATAGGATAGTCGGGAAATTACCGAAGTTCGCTTCGAATCTGTAATTTCTCCTACCTTTCTTCCTTTGAATTCCCAAAACAAAATGTTCCAAACTTGATTCATTCCCTATTGAAACTCTAAAATTCAATCCCTTGAAAACTTAAACTTTAAGATTCTTGAAGAGCAGAACTACTGATTATTATCGAGAGTTTTCTTAAGTGATTCCCGTCACTTAAGATGTAATTAACTATAGGGGCTTGCCCTTATAGGGAACTTTAAGAACCCAGGTAATATAAACCTCGCTTAATTCATTTATATTAAGTAGGGGAATTTGTCGGCTTATAAAATTGGTTCGCAGACCAAACGGATGTCACAAATCTCCTAGTTTATTTAACCGAGCCCCATCATTAAGCAGTGTGTCTATTTTTCGGGATAAATACACGGTTTGTGATGCGGCGCTCGTTTATATAAACTATCTGGGATGTGAGTTCGGTTTGATTTCATATCTTAAAATTATTTTCAAAATCAAATACTACTTTCTAAACCATATATATATATTCAAATTAAAATCTAAAATTCGCCGACAATTTCTGTTAGGCGACCCCTTTTTAAAAAATACAACACACATAACTTAAAAATATGTCGACGACTTGCAGCTCATTTTTCTGCAAATATTTATGACAAAATTGAATAGGTCATTCAGCACGCAACCATTATATGAAAAACCACAACGAAGGTGACAAAACCAGTTATGAGATCCAACCAACTCAAAATGATCAACTATCCCCACATCCAAGCAAAACAATAGAGACATTAACAAAAAAATAAATGAACCAAAAAAGAGAGACAACAGATTACGTGGTTACTTCGAAGTGACCTACATCCACGGGGAAAGTGTTCTAAATTTTCTTATTACTATCATAGAAAATGATTTACATGAAACTGTAAAACCAGCAACTACACCAAGTTCTAAAAACTTAGCAGCTGCAAGCCACAGTACGTAAAATACCCTCAAATTACAACTATTACAATTTCCATTTCTAATAAAGTAAAAACTCCACAATTCCATCAATTGCAATTTCAGAATTTTGCTTGTCGGTGTTACCCGTGAGCCCGATGTTTTCTCAATTCCAGCATTTAAACATATGTAGCTGTGAAAAATAAAAGCAGAGCTACAAAAAAAGGGAAATAGGCATCAATAATGAAATATGAATAAGGAAAGGGGCGTTCACATCTATACCATCAACCTATGGAGGCAAAGATAAAATTTCGAATGTATCAACAGCTTAAACAATATACCATCAACCTATGGAGGCAAAGATGTCATAGGCGGTGAACAAGGAATGAATTGAGCTTCTTAAGATATTTCTAACAAATGAAATATGATCATCCAGCATGCACAATTCTTCAAACAATCCATTCAAATACAGGATTTGATTACAAGCATGTGAAAAATCGAATCAGATCATTTCACACACATTTTCATCTCAAATCAGACAAATACAAACAGGAATATCTGTTAAAATAATACAAGTTTTTATATAATTTTGCTCATATCATCCAAATTCTTTTCATACTCTGAAGCTAATTGCTCGAAGAAGACTAATCATTCAAAAATTCTTCTTGCTGATTAATAACTTCAGTAAGGATAACAAGCAATGGTAAGCAAAGGTATTCTTCCTAAAGCCAATAAAGCTCATAAGTGATAACAGGTTTGGCGTGTTGTCCCAATGAGCCCATTTTCAAAACACGACCACATCAAATAAGCAGCCCCTAACGAAGCCAACACTCCTCACATTTCAACTGTATTGACTTTCAAGAACTACATATTGCATCTGTGATGGTTTCCCTCAATGAAACCATTTCGGCCACTCCTAATCTGTCTTGACTTTCAAATTCGATATTTTCCTCCAAAGTTTGAGCTTCAATTGAATCAGGAGGATTTTCAGATGGATGATCTTCTTCCTCATCAGCCATATTGAAATCCACATCTAAACGAGATGGATTCCTTCGGATAAAGTTGTGAAGTGCCATTGTGGCAATGACAATATGGGCTTGCTTGCGAAATGGATATGACGGCATATCCCGAAGAATCATCCATTTCTTTTTCCAAACCCCGAAGGTTCTCTCTATAACACTGCGCAATGATGAGTGACGTTTGTTGAACATCTCCTTCCTGCCACGTACAATACCACTTGCTCTTTCAAAATCTGGAATGTGATACCTTGTGTCTGGGAAGGGTTTTAGATATCCCCTCTGCATCGGATATCCGGCATCAACCAAATAATATTTTCTTGTTATGACGGACAATTGCTATTACAAAAATTAAAATGTAAATTATACCTAAAAATTCTTAGCCTAAATACCCGCAGGTGGATGAGGGAAGCATTGTGAGGTATTTCTAGTTGCATAGGCAAATAAACGACTATCATGCGAAGTTCCATCCCAGCCCGCCTTGACAAACGTGAAACACATGTCGAAGTCACAAACTGCCACGACATTTTGTGTCGAGTGGCCACTCCTACCAATAAATGCGACCTTTTCTGGACCGGATATTCGTGCATCAACGTGTGTACCGTCAACTGCAACAATACAATTATGTATACTAGCATTAGAAATTGCTTACATGTTTGGAACAGATATGATGTAATGATTTTGAATACCTTGAAATATGGCATGTAACGTGCATCTTGGGCAATTTTTGCTGGAGTTGTAGCAAAGAAAGGATCCTATGGCTTTATAATATCCGCCGCCAATCTAAGTAATGATTTTAGGCATATTGAGAAGTATCGACTGATGGTTTCTGAGGAATGCTAGAATCGTTCCATAGCTCCTCTGATTGACCCATTTTGAGAAAGAATAAATATCATTATGGCCAAGACCTCTCTAGTTGTCGTTCTAGATGAGCCCCGTAGTTCGTGGTTAACACATAACTTGTTTAGTAGATCTAAAAAAATTGGTTGAGTCATACGGAAAATGTTGCTGAACCTTATTGAATGTCCAGAAAGCATCTCACTAACCAATTTATCCCCAATAAATGAGGACGTCATACGCGGTATTCTACTACTTCTGGAGCGATTCCGCTCCAACAGCAATATAACAATAGCTCCAATAATAGCCATTCTTCTATGACGCTCTTGAAGGCAATCCATCCTAATAAAATTGTATTAGGATACAATAATGAGAAATTGTTTAGCATAACACATGTCCCAAACGTTAATAAAAATTTAAAGTATTACGATAGCTAGATCATGAAAAAGCGAGTCTTAAAAAATAAGATAATATTATCATTCATCTGTGAGAGCACATAAATATCCAATGCGCCTATCTGCATGAAGCGCCATGAACATTTGTCTCCGTGTCTTCTCCTCCAGTTTTTTGACACATTTCCCATAAAATATAATTTCAGACATGGCTTCAGGAATCTCATCCAAAGCGGCAATATAATCTGTGATGGAGGTCTCATCTAGAGCAGCAGTTTGAGGGGCAATAAAGGCATCAATCAGTCTATCAATGGAGTTGTTAACCGCAGTATCATTATTTTTCCTTTTTCTAGCAAGTCTGGGTCTTTTTGAGGAGCTTGAGGTCTCCCTGTAATTTTCGTTAATGCTACGCAAATCTTCGTCAGCCATTATTTGTTCAGAAGGCAAGTCATCTGATGTGTCGTCAAAGCCCAACTCACTGGGATTGGTTGAGTGCTTCCCAGTTGCTACAACATCTTTGAACATAATGTCCATTTTCTCTTCTAACTCAGGCTCTATTCCGGACTGCCTAAATTTTCTTACTACAGGCAATGCCTGTGACATTTATATTAGAAATAGTTGATAATGCACTATGTATGTTAATAAAACATAAAGAAAATTTTGATATTGGCAGAATATTGTATACCTTTATTTTCTCCTCCCACCACGCATCTGATGCACTGATGGTACGTTTTAGGGGATCCCAACAAAGGCCAGTGGATCCTCGTTTTAGATCTTTCCATGTCTTCCACTCTTTCTTAAGTTGGTCCCATTTGTTTTTGAATTGACGCCTCTCATAATCTCGGCCTGCTAACTCTTTGAATCTTGTTGCAATATTCTGCTAGCCATCCCTACAAAAATGGGTTGTTGGCCTATTTCCAATTTCAATTTCTTTTATACAAACATCGCAAAAGATGTGCATAGCTTCTTTAGTCCAGATTGTCGAGGATCCCCCCTCAGCGCACTTTTTAGGCATTTCAGAAGAACTGTCGAAGTTGATGTGCTTAAAAAATAACTATAAGCAAAAAGGGATAAAACATTTATCCAGATAAACAAATGTTAACTTCCCTCAAAATAGACCCATATCACATTTCCAGTACATGTATCTTTACAAAATCTAATAAGTTCAGGAGCTCCATAGAATTATTAGAGGTTAAGCACTACATGTATACATTCACCCTTCTCATGCATATGCTATATGTGAACTGTATGGTGAGATAATCCAGCAAACCAGCAAAGTAAAAAAACCATTCAAAGCTCTCAGGTTTTGCATTTAAACCCCCCAAATCAATTCAGATTTTGCATACATAATTAGACTAGTTGTACATGAAATGATAGTCACAACATGCGAGTGCAAGAGTGGTGTGTATGTAGGAAACAAAGCTTAAAATAAGGGTAAGAAGCAGAAGAAGTGAATGTCATATGTTTCAACTCATCAATCTTGTAACCATTCACTCCTCAATTTATAAATTCATTTAGAAAATGCATTAGGGGAGGAGCAATTCGAAGTAATTAGAACGAATAAAGCCTGCACATATGGAGAATGCTAAAATAATAAAGCCTGCACATATTCAAATTTAACAAGTTTCCTTTGTTGCCTTAATAGTCTTGAAATATTGAAATCGCACTAACAGTATAACAAATAAGGGAGCTTTCAAATAGGTATTCCAACTTTTAAAAAGAAGATACTAGTTACACAAGCAAAAGAAAGATGTATCCATGTTAGTGCCCAAGCCTTACTATATAGATGAAGTTCACTCCTATCCAAATAGTGCCCAAGTCTTACTAAAAAACAGCTAGCAAGTAAAGGAACCCTCAAATAGATATTCTAACACTTTCAAATTGGAAGAAGAAAACAGCTTTCAAATAGCAAGAAAAGAAAGAGGTATCCATTTTATAAAACAGCTTTCAAATAGGTATCCATGTTTAAAGAAAGCTGCAGATGGCATAGGTAGAAGAAAGGTATCCATACTTATAAAGCATCAAAAATGAAGGTTAATCTTTCTGCCAAACTACCATGCTCATTTCATTTACTCATGCTATAACATCAATGTAGAAATGAAGTGTTAAATGGATGTGTAAAGAAGTCCAACAATTAATTAGAAGCAAGCATAGTGATACGACTCCTAGCCAAGCAATATTCCACAAAGACATAAGTTCCACAATTTTCCAAGTGGACCACTGTCAGCTCAAAGGATTTTGCAATAAATGGGACTCATACATGCCATTCAAAACCTCCATGCACATTTGGTTTAAAAACATGATCGAACCAACATAAAATGAGCCAAAAACAATCATTTGGCAGTCATAATCAAAACATTATAAAGAACATAAATCCTTTAGCAATCGAAAATCTTTTACCATAAGGAAATGTATCACTTCTCTGTTAACAGAGATTTGCCATCAAAAATTTCAAGAAACCCAGAAGTCACAGCAGCAAGCCTACTCCCAACAAAAAAAAAAAGAGAAGAGGGCGAGAGGATCGAACGAACTCCATTTTAACATCTGTAATATAACAGATCGACCATATGGAAAGGCAAGAGAAAAAAAAAGAGAAGAGGGCGAGAAGATCGAAAGGTTTGGCAACTTCATTTTAGCAGATCTACCATCTTCAACATCATTTTAGCAGATCTACCATCTGAAACAATCGAAAGGTTTGGCAACTTAACAGATCTATAACATGCAAAGGAAAAAAAAAAACCTAATGTCGGGTATTGGGAAGAAGAAGGAGATGGTACCACGACAACTTAGCAGTCGGCGGTAAGCCACTCGACGGCGAGGGGGAGAAGTCCGGGGTAATCCGCTCGACGGCGAGGGTGAGAAGAGATGTAGAATCGAGAAGGGCACAGAAGAAATTTTCGCCCCTGAACGCGTGATAAGCCGCCTTGAGGGTGCTCACGACGGTATTAAGGAAAAGGATACACGCGTTAGGTGTGGTACTAAAAATATGCACTGAACATTTTTATCAA
This sequence comes from Papilionanthe hookeriana x Papilionanthe teres, assembly GCA_022702705.1. Lineage (NCBI taxonomy): Eukaryota > Viridiplantae > Streptophyta > Magnoliopsida > Asparagales > Orchidaceae > Papilionanthe > Papilionanthe hookeriana x Papilionanthe teres. The sequence goes on from CM040427.1 coordinate 118,136,918, forward strand.
ACTAGGGTGCAGCGTTCCGAAAACGCCACCGCACCCCAAAAAGCTCACCCAAACGGCCCCTAAGTCAACTTTTTAGATTCCACCTAAATTGAAACTAAGTCAACCTAAACCTTAGGTTCTGATGCACCAAAAATATATATAGTTTTTGCTATATGATTTTACCCATTTTTGGTGATACTGCACTTTAAAGAAATGTATTTTTTATGATTTATTGCAGGTATGATGATTTTTGGTGATTGGAGCGAAAAGAAGCAAAAATAAAAGAATTCAGAGAAAAAAGGAGCAAAAAGGAGCAAAAAAGATGAAAACAGGTTCTGGCACCGCCGGCGCCATTTTCCAGAGACTTCAGGAATATTTTCACGATACAGCCCCGTCGGCGCCCAAAGTCGGTAGAATTCAAATTTGAAGAGTTTTGGCAACATTTTGAAGGGATGTATATAGAAACTCTTGGGATTTTGTTCCTAACTTATAAGTAACTGTTTTTGGATGAAAATGAGGGGGCTCTCTTGGTTTCTCTTGCTCTCTCTTGGTGGTCTTGGTGTGTTAAGTGTTAGGGTTTAGGAGATGAGTGTGTAGAAGTGAGAATTTGAGAGGAATTCTTCACTAAGGAGTGAAGGAGAAGAAGTAAAGTGAGAGATTGCTTCTTCCTTTCTATTCTAAAGAGGGAATTAAGTGTTGTAAAGAAGAGAGAAAAGGATTCAAAGGAACTTCAAGGGAATTGCATTTGGGAAGAGAAAGAGAAAAGTTGTATTTTGTTTTGTGGTTTGTATGACTTTTCTTTTATATCTAAAATCCATGTTTTTTTGTATCTTTTTCAAGAATTTTGAGTAGTCTCCTTTGTCTTTCTTCTTGCATAGCGATGTGATGATGGATTGATGTGGATTTGATGTGCTTTTAATGTATTGAAGAAATTGTGATGGTTTTTCATTTCGAGCTTAATTTACTTTTCGATTTGGCCAATTGAAATGTTAAAATATGTTGTCGAACATTAATTCTGAAAGGATTTAATTTCCTACAACAATAATGAAGAATCCATTCAATTTCCATGGATGAATTGCGCAGTTCTGAGAATTGAGTGCAAATAAATAGGGAAATGTGTTTTGATGGACTTCAATTTGAAGGTTTCAGGGTGACAGGCTGAGATCCCCAGATTGGTTCTAAGATTAGTGACTAAACTCGAAGGTTAGCCTTCAAGTGAAGGGTGAGTGGGAGCTCCATTGTGAGAGCCGGTATCCTCCCAGCCTTGCCTTAGATTTAGTGACTAATCTTAGGATATGTCAATGTTCTTTTCATGCTTAGAAGAGGGGGTACTCTTTTAAGGGAAAGGAAACATTTATGCTCCTATTTGGCACAACAACATAGATATTTGACCCATATCATCCACACATCATATTCTCATTGCAAGAGGAAAGATACTTTGTTCATATATCAAAAACCTTTCAAATACATAGTTTAGTGTGTCTGTTCGTTAATTCTATTTTCAAAGTTGTTAGAAGTAATTGTAGTTTAATTAATTGTTATTGTTTTCTGCTTAGTGGTAGTAGAAGTAAGTATTAAACTTTAAGTGCAATTTAAGTATCAGATTTGAGTGTTATATTATAAATATTGTGAAACACTTTCTTATAGTTCATACATCCCTGTGGGATTGATAACCAGGACTTCATTAGAGCCATGTATTACGTATACTTGCGTTGAGTGCTTGAACTTTACAAAATCAATATAAATATATAAATTTGAGTTCATAATTTCTTGCAAAAATATAAGTCTCGCATCAAGTTTCTGGTACCGTTGCCGGGGAAGGTAATGAAGTAACTAAGTAAGTAAGCAAGAAAGTATAAACGGTATTTATTGATAATATAGTAACAGAAAACCTTTATTTTGTAGTGTGTAATTGTGTGTTTGTTTACTTTTTAAAAGTATTTGTGTGATTTTTTATGCGTAATAGTGGATCTATAGGTTTAGTGCCTTATGATTAGGAGTTCGCGTGTACTGTCAAAAAAAATTAGAAAACAACAAAAACAAATTGAAAATCCTTGTGAAATGGGGAATAATCAAGATAATCAGAAAAATGATCTTGCAAGTTTGCCAAGACCTTTAAGGGATTATGCTAACCCAAACAGCAGACGAAATTAACATAACTATCCAAAATCCCGATGTTGCTACTAATTCATTTGAACTTAAACTTATTATTATCCAAATACAAAATAATCAATTCGGAGGAACACCTAATGAGGATCTAAATTTACATTTTGCTAGTTTTTTAGAACTTTGTGCTACCTTTAAATATGACGGAGTGTTTAGTGACACTGTTAGACTTAGAATTTTTCCTTTTTCAATAAGGGATAAAGCTAAGGCGTGGTTAAACTCGTTAGCACCTGGATCTATTAGAACTTGGGGAGAATTATCTCAGAAGTTTCTATCAAAATATTTCCCTCCATCAAAGACTGTTAAACTAAGAAATGATATTACATCTTTTTGCTAATTTGAAAGAGAGTCAATATATCAAGCTTGAGAGAGATTTAAAGAACTTCTTAGGAAGTGCCCACATCATGCTTTACCAGATTGGCTAATAATTCAAACATTTTGTAATGCATTAGTGGGATCATTAAGATCTATTATAGATGCTGCTGTTGGTGGATCGTTAATGTCAAAACATTTTGATGAAGCATATGCATTTATTAAAGAAATGGCTACTAATAATTTTTAATGGCCCTTTGAACGGGTAAATCCTAAGAGAGTACCTAGTGTTCATGATTCAGATATGATGACTATGGTAGTTTCTCAAATTGCAGCCCTTTCTAAGAAATAGATCAATATGGAATGAATTATTCTCAACCACCTCAAGTGTTGGAGGAAAACTCATTTGGACAGATAACAGAATCTCAAACACCTTATGAGACTTTAAATGTTATTAATCGACCTAACAATCCTTATTCAAATTATTATAATCCTGGTTAGAAGAATCACCCAAATTTTAATTAAAATAATAGCAATGCTAATGTTAACCCACATTGGGCTAATAGTTCTATAAATCCAATTGAAAATTCAAATAATTAAGGAAATACCAATTTTAGACCATCTTATCCTCCTAGATTCAATAGTAACCCGCAATTTAAGGATAAGAAGTTGTCTATTGAAGAAATGATTCTGAATATGGGAAATCAATTACAAGCTCAAGGTGTTGCTATGAAAAATATTGAAAATTAATTGGGGCATATTTCATTGAACTTAATAATAAACCTTCTGGAACACTTCCAAGTAATGTTGAGGTCAATCCAAAAGATCAAAACAAGGAACGTCTTAAGGCTATTCAATTAAGGAGTGGAAAATAATTGGAAACTAGAGTGCAAAAAGAAGTTGAAATAGAAAAGGAGAAGGTGGAAATCGAAAAAGGTTTAAACAAGATTTATCCAGACTTGGATTATCCTCTTGAGCCAATGAAGATAACTGTTGAAAAACCACCATCTACATTTCCTCAACGATTGAAGAAACAAAACATGGATAACAAATTTGGAAAATTTTTGGAGATCCTTAATAAATTAACGATAAATATTCCTTTTGTTGAAGCATTAGAACAGATGCCTGACTATGCCAAGTTTATGAAGGATATTGTGAGAAAGAAAAGAAAGTTTACAGAACATGAAACTATTGCACTTAGCGGAGAGTGTAGTGCAATTATTCAGAAGAAGCTTCTAGAAAAACTTAAAGATCTTGGCAGTTTCACTATTGCGTGTGCTATAGGTGGAAAACTTTTCGAAAAAGCTTTATGAGATATGGGAGCTAGTATTAACCTTCTACCTTTATCAACTTTCAAAAGGTTGGGAATAGGAGAAATTTCTCCTACTTCTGTGACTCTTCAGTTGGCCAATCGTTCCATTACTTACCCTAAAGGAGTGGTGGAAGATGTGTTAGTGAAAGTGGATAAATTTATCTTTCCTGTGGATTTAATTTTACTTGATATGGAGGAAGATAAAGAAATTCCAATCATTTTAGAAAGAACATTCCTTGATACTGGAAGAGCAGTGATTGATGTTCAAAAAGGAGAATTAACTATGAGAGTTAACGATCAAGAGGCGACCTTTAATATTTTAAAATCTATGAAGTATCCCTCAATGGAAAATGATAATGAATGTTTTAGGATGGAGGTCTGTGATTATTTGAGAAATGATCATTTTGAGAATATATTTGAAAAAGAAGTAGAGCATGAAAATGTGTTCGAAGAAGAAACTGAAGATGATGAAAATTCAGATAGTAAGAAGAATAAATATTTGGACTATGTTCAGGAGAGATTCAAAGTATTAGACACTATGGACGGAAGAAATAAAAGCTTAATTCCATCTATAATAAAATCTCCTCAACTTGAGATGAAAATTTTCCCTAATCCTTTAAACTATATGTTTTAGGAGAATCATCTACGTTGCCAGTTATTGTATCTTCGGAGTTAAACGATTATCAAGAACAGAAGTTGTTGAAAACTTTAAAAAGATACGAGAAAGCTTTTGGATGGATTTTGACAGATATTAAAGGAGTTATTTGATGCACGGGATTTATATTTTGCAAGAATTTATTAACTCAAATTTATATATTTATAATTGTTTTGTTAAGTCCAAGCATTCAATGCAAGTATACGTTTCGTATCAAGTAATACAGGGCTCTAATGGAGTTCTTGTTATCGATCCCACTAGGAAGTTCGAAGTATAAGAAAGCGTTCACAATATAAATAATATAGCACTAAAATCTGATATTTAAATTGCACTTAAGGTTTAACACATACTCCTACTAACACTATGCAGAAAACAGTAACAATTAACTAAACTATAATTACTTCTAATAACTTTAAAAATAGAATTAACTAACAGACACACTAAACTAAGTATTTGAAAATTTTTCGATATATGAGAAAGTATCTTTCCTCTTACAATGAGAATATGATGTGTTGATTGATATGTAACAATTATCTATGTTATTATGCCAAATAGGAGCATATATGATTCTTTACCATTAAAAGAGTACCCCCTCTTCTAAGCAAGAAAAGAACATTGACATATCCTAAGTTTAGTCACTAAATCTAAGGCTAGGCTGGGAGGATACCAACTCTCACTTCAGAGCTCCCACTAACCCTTCACCCGAAGGCTAACCTTTGATATTAGTTACTAATCTTAGAAACAATTTCGAGATTTCAGCCAGTTACCCTGAAATCTCCACATGAAAGTCCATCAAAACATATTTCCCTATTCATTTTAACTCAATACCCATGAACTATGCAATTCATCCATAGAAATTTAATGGATCTTTCATTATTGTTGTAAGACATTAAATCCTTTCAAAATTAATGTTCAACAACATATTTTAACATTTCAATTGGCCAAATCGAAAAGTAAATTAAGTTGGAAATGAAAACCCGTCACAATTTCTTCATTACATTAAAAGCACATCAAATCCACATTAAACCATCATCACATCTCTATGCACGAAGAAAGATAAGGGAGACTACTCAGAATTCATGGAGAAGATACGATAAAGCAGCGATTTTATATATAAAAGAAAAGTCATACAAACCACAAAAGAAAAATATAACTTGTCTCTTTCTTTTCCCCAATGCAATTCCCTTGAAGTTCCTTTGAATCCTCTTATCTCTTTTCTTTACAACACTTGATTCTCTCTTTAGAATGGAATGGAAGATGCAATCTCTCACTTTACTCCTTGTCCTACACTCCTTAGAGAAGAATTCCTCTCAAATCTTCACTCTACACTCACTTCTTCTAAACGCTAACACTTAACACTTACTAAAACTACTCTAGAAGACACAAGACACACTAGAGACACACCATTTTCATCCAAAAATAGCTACTTATAAGATAGGGACGAAATCCCAAGAGTTTCCATAGGCATCCCTTCAAAAAGTAGCCAAATCTCTTCAAATTTGAATTCCACCGACTTCGGCCGCTGGTGGCACCCGATAGGGCACCGGCGGCCCTCCATCCTACCAATATATTATTGATTCTCTGGATTGGGGTGCCGGAAGTGCCCATTCTTGCGCCGGCGGTGCCAGAACATCTTTTTCCACCATTTTCCTCCTTTTTGCTCTATTTTGCTTCGAATTTATTCTTTTTCACCTCTTTTCACTCCAATCACCTAAAATCGTCATACTTGCAACAAATCTTGAAAAATACCTTTCTTTAAAGTGCAATATCACTAAAAATGGGTAAAATTATATAGCAAAAACCGTATATATTTTTGGTGCATCAGAATCCCCCAAACATTAACTATTACTTGTCCTCAAGTAATCTTTTACTACATAAAACTATAACTCTAGGCAATGTACTTTTCAACTGTAGGACACTAAAATTTTTCATTTAAAAGAATATATTGGTTAGATTTTCAGAAAGAAATTTAGTAACTCAGGTCAACACTACAGGTGTAAGAATATCGAGAATCAAGTCTAAGGGTTCTAGTCTTCTATTTATTTCATGATGAACCATAATTTGTAAAATTAAGAGTGCCTCAAAAAACTCTGTGAAAAAGGAGTTCATGCAAACTTCGTTAGAATGTAGGCCAGTACTTAAAACATAAATTCAAAAATGAAATCAAGTTCTCCCTTCAGGGTGACTCAAGTGAAGCCAATTTTTGATTAGGCATCTCCTCAAGCTTCTCCGCATAAATATTTTTCTTTCTTTTTCTTTTCTTTTCTTTTTCTCTTTTCTTTTTGGGATTGTTTTTCAATCCTATCTTTTCTCTTTTCTTCTTTTTTGTTTTTTAATTAGGATTACTATATATGGATAGCCTTTAATGATTTTGAACTTCACTCTCCTCTTTCTAAAGTTCAAACTTGAAACATCTCCTAAATTTATAGTTAAGTATAAGCTTTATTATTCATCATAAAGTTACAATCTCTTCTTAACACACAATACTTTAAGTCTCTTAACATTTCAAAAATACAGTTTTCCTTACTTTAAATAGTTGACTTTAATCAAATCCTTTCATACTAAATATCTTGCTTCTATAAATCAACCTTTATCACTAAAATTTTCATCCTATCCTTCTATAATATTCAACTGAAATAAAAAGTTTTAGTTATCTTACAATGAGGTTTAACTGCCAGAAGTTCAGATAATAATTTTTAAAAATATAATAATTGAGAACAAATTAAAGTTAATATTTCTCTACCCTCCCCCAAACTTAAATTTTTTAGTAAATTTAAAACAATTGAGAGTAGAAGAAAACTAACCTTTCTGTGCTGGGATCTTGAAATCTTCAACAGCTATCTGGTATCAATCAAAATGTACAACTAGCAGGCATGAAAAAATTAGTAGCAGTGATATAATAATTTTAAATATTTGCATGGGAAAAGAGAATTTAACATTAAACATCTAAACATCCAACAGAACACTACAAGATGAAACAAACTATCACAGTACTACACAGTCCAGCTAACAATTTTAATGTTTCAGTACAACATAACAATACACCAACAAGGTTACACAACATATAAAAATAAATACTACATCACAATAGAACAACACAACACAACAAAATCAACAGAAATAAAAACAAACAATCTACCAGTCTCCATCACCAGGATCAGCAGCAAGGTCATCAACAGGGTCATCAGTAGGGTCATCTGCAGGGTCAGGTCTATATGGTGTATAGCTTGGGCAAGTAGGAAATATCACATTGGACTCCCACATCATAAATCTGACCTGAGCATCATAATAATCAATATCTAACTCAACTCTCTTCTGCAGATAATCTTCATTCACATCACTCCTTGCCTCAAATACATCCATTCGACCATGGAATCTATCCACACTAGCACTCTGTAATCTCAGCTGGTCCATAATATCAGATAAGGTAGGCGGCTCAGATGTAGATGGAACATCATAACTTGTAGTAGGAATATCAATACTCCTACGCTCAACTCTGGCTCCCACATGAGACTCATAAGTACGGATAATATTCTTTGTAATTGGTCTCAATGGTATAGCCACTTCTTCAGAACTATTAAACTCCACTCCAGACTAAACACATAGGGCTTGAACTAAAGCAGGATGTCCTAAACCACTAGTGGTCTCGCCTCTAGCAATAGTCTTAATGTTTTTTGTAGATAATAGCCCCAATATGAATCTTTTTCATCTTCTATATACAATAGTTCAAAATCACTCTATCCCTTGTAACTTCGTTGTGGTGATAAGATGGTAATAGTCTTGCAGAAATGAAATAATGTCAAACTTTTGAAGCAACATCAATGCGGAGGCAGGGAAGTTAATCAACTTTTTTTGACTTACTTTCCATTCTCCTCGCCCGTCAGTCAGAAAAACAATCACTTCTCTCATATTCTCCCCTTGAGTGTCAAAGTTTTTGTATTCACAAAAAAATGGTTCCCAAGTCTGATAGAAAGCATTGATACGTTGAGGAGAAAACTCAACCATTTTTCCTATAACTAGCACATACTCTGTCTCAGTCCAGGGTACATTCGAATAGAACTCTCTAACAACACCCATGACAGCATTCGCAGTGAAATAATAAAATTGCTCCTAGTTCCGCTCTGCAATTAACTGTTCTACAGATCCTCTAGGACTATCAAAAGCTTGATCCTGGATACACTTCTTGTGGTAATGGTAAGAGTTAAAGCGAAATTAGGCTTTGATGTTAATGAACTTCTCCTCATCAAAATCCAACTTCATCTTCCCTTTACTCAACCTTGGGGCCATGTGAATTTCTAAAATTTGCAAGAAAATTCTAATAAATCTCAAATTCACAATGTAACAAACTCCAAATACTATTCTTAACAACCACGAGCAAATTTCATCATGGAAATCTCAAAATCTCTTTAGAACTCCAAAAATTCCAACCTAAGAAATGTGAGAGATTTCCATGGTGAAAATAAAAAATTTTTAACTTAATGTGAAGCTCTTACCAAGAGAAGTGTGGATCCGGTGTTGAAAAGCTTTGAAATCTCCTTAAATCTGAGATCTAGCAAATCCTAGATCTTCAAAATAGCAAAAATGGAGGAAGATGAAGGAAATGGAAGAATTTGCGTCGCCCAGAGTAAAAATTGAAAAAACGAGGGTTTTTTGGCCTCTAACTGGGTTCAGGCGCTGGCGGTGCTCTACTTAAAATATTAGCCAAACTCTCTGGATTTGGGCACCGGTGGAGCCAGTCCAAAGTACTTCCTGGGTCCAAAATTATTTTCGTAATTTTGATCATTTCGACATCCAAAATGATGCTTAACACTTCAATAGGCATCTACATCATCCAATAAGCAATAATTAACACAACACTTCACACAAACAATACACAACAATCTTATATATATAAAATCCAAGTTAGATTATAGACACCAAATATATTCATTCAAACCAACTATTATTAGATATTTAGTGCAGCAAGTACACTAGGATAGGCAAATATTAAGATCTAAGCACACAATGAAAGTAATTACATCCAAATCCAAGTTCAAATTTCAAAGCAAATACTACACAAACCAAACATAACTAAGCAAAGTAAACTAATCACATAACAAACATAATTAGAATCCATCAATTACTCCACATCAGTTTCAGAACTATCGTCTCCTCTAATGTCTCCAATCTATTACTGAATCACAAAATAATTATAGAATGGACTAATTGGAAATTCTTCAGATGATTCCTCAGCAATCACCATGTTCTTCCTTATCAGATTGATCAAGCCCATCGCAATATGACCAGTGTGATCGAATTGCTCTTTCATTCTCCAATCTATATGATCGAATAAATCAGAAATGTTATTGATTGCATTAATAACGTTCCGTACCTCTTTTTCCAACTGTTTGATCCTCTTCAATATCATTCTGGAACCTTCAGGAAAATAGGGTTGAATCGATTGTGAAATCTGTTTGGGTTGATCAACAAGCAAATTCATGTCTTCTTCATCACCAACTGTCTGGTAGTCATAGGCATTAGTTGGATCAATAGGCTTCCATGGAGAAGAACCTTTTCCCAACATTCATAAGGAACCTGTGACTCACTACATAATAGAAATATGGTAGATAGGTGTCCAAGCCCATTTTTAGATCCAAGCACAATTAATCCCAGAACTGATTTCACAATGATATTACCAATGTCAACCAGCCTCCCAATTTGAATACAAAAATTCAAAATGGCTCTTTCTTTGGTTACCTTGCTAATCTTCAATGTCAGAAATAACTTAGCCGAAATAAACTAGTGCCACTGCTTCGATACTAGATTGAGAGATGCAGATAGGAAACTAATGTGTCCATTCTCTCTAACTTCCCATTCCTCATTCTCATCCGTAAAATATCGATACACATCATTCATATTATCCCTCATGGAATTGAAATTAGAATAATGGCAAATAGGTACGTTCTCGATCATAAAGAGATCGTTAATTCGTGCAGGTGTGAATTACACAAATCTACCACACACAAATACAAACCCTTGGTTGATCCTCTGAATATTTGCATAAACTCTTTCACGACAGGAACAACAACGTCAGCGGTAGTGTAGCAAAGCACTTCCAAACGTCTCTCCTTAATAATTTCTTCAATTCTAGTAGTAGGATTATCAATACCTCAATTTATGAAGCCTCTTTCCTTGATAATCCTTCTTTTCATCATAACTTTGTTCAACAAACGCTGCGCCACGAAACTTATGAACTTCCTTCGGTTGAAAACACAAAATCGAGGGGTCTCAATGGGGTAGGAATCCATATGATATGAATTGGGATAGGTGGATTTAATTTTTCTGGAGTTAAGAAGTCAAAAATGGAGTTTATGGAGTTATAAGGATGAGGATCCCGCCAAAACTCGCACTATAAAACTTAAAAATTATCAACATGTTTTGGGCATCGGTAGTGCTCAAACATATAAGCTCAGTGTATTAACAGTGATAGGGCGTCGGTGGCACCCATTCTGGCGCCGACGGCTCTAATGGTAAAAAATTCTCACTGAACTTTGTTTGGCCCAAAATATTCTAATATCTCAATTCGATCCACCATTTATCAATTTTTAAAGTATTTAGGAGTAATTAGGATTCAAAAACAACTATCTAAAAAGCACAACTACATCAAACAAGCAAAAACACCACAAAGATACATATAGGTTGCCTCCTATAAAGCGCTTGGTTTAACATCGTCAGTCTGACAAACCATTCAGTTAATCGAGATGAATCAGCATTAAAACCTCATTGGAGTCAGGTTGAAACCCGTCAAAGTAAGGCTCTAATCGATGCCCAATAACCTTGAAAATCTTTCCAGTGTCAGGATCTTTAATATCAACTGCTTAAAAAGAATGAACTTTTACAACTGTAAAAGGTCCTAACCATCTAGACTTGAGCTTTCCAGGAAATAACTTCAATCTTGTGTTGTATAATAAAACTTTTTGTCCAAATTCAAAGTTCTTTTTCAATATCTTGCTATCATGCTGTAATTTCCTTTTCTCTATAGATCCTATCATTGTGATAAGATGAATTTCTAATCTCTTCCAATTCATTAAATTTCATAAATCTTTTCTCTCCAGCATTTTTCAAATTAAAATTTAACTCTTAAATCGCCCAATATGCTTTATGCTCCAATTCAATTGGTAAATGACAAGTCTTACCAAACACTAGTCTATAAGGAGACATTCCAATAAGGGTTTTAAAAGCAGTCCTATAAGCCCATAAAGCAGTATCTAATTGAGCAGACCAATCTAATTTATGATTATCCACAGTTTTCTCCAAAATTCTTTTAATTTCACGATTAGACACTTCTGATAAACCACTAGTCTGAGGATGATAAGCAGTAGAGATTCTATGAACAATATTATATTTCTCAATTAATCTCTTAATTTGATTATTTTTGAAATAGGATCCACCATCAGTTATGATCACTCTCGGCATTCCATATCTTGTAAATATATTTTTCTTTAAAAATTTTGAAACACTTCGAGCATCACATCTATATAAATTTCTAAATGAAGGAGTAAATGGTCCCATAAAATCTAATCCCCATACATTAAAGATTTCAACTTCCAAACTATAATTTAGAGGCATTTCATTTCTTCTAGAAATATTTTCTACTCTCTAACATTGATCACATGATTTAATATATCTATAAACATCTCTAAAAAGAGTAGGCCAATAGAATCCAGATTGTAGAATCTTAAAAGCAGTTTTATTAACACCAAAATGACCTCCAAAATTCAGAATCATGACATCGTTGAATAATTAAATTTGTTTCTTATTGTGGCACACATTTCCTAATAATCAGATCTTTACACTGTTTATATAGATAGAGCTCATCCTAAAAAGAAAATTTTGCATCATATTTGAACTTCTTTTGTTGTTTCCTTAAATCAGGTGGTACAATATTACTTACAATATAATTCACAATATCAGCATACCAAGGTAAATTGCTTCCCATAATAGTATAGAGTTGCTCATCAAGAAAACTTTTAGTAATTTCCTTTTCAAATTCAGATAATTTATCATACTCTATTCTTGACATATGATCAGCTATTTGATTATCAGCTCCCTTCCTATCAACTATCATAAAATTAAATTCTTGCAAAATAAGTATCCATCTAATGAGTATAGGTTTCACATCCTCCTTTTGCACTAAATATTTGATAGCCGAATGGTCTGTGTGCACAATACTTTAGCTCTAATTAAATAAGGTCTAAATTTTTCAAAAGCAAACACTATAGCTAATAACTCTCTTTCAGTTGTGGTATAATTAATTTGAGCCTCATTAAGAGTTTTAATAGCATAGTAAATGACTTTGAAAACTTTATCATGCCTTTGTCCCATTGCTACTCCGATCGCATAATCACTAGCATTACACGTAAGTTCAAATTATTTCTCCTAATCGGTGAAACAAGTATAGGTGCGGTGATTAATTTTTCTTTCAATAATTCAAAAGCTCTCAAGAATTCATCATTAAAATCAAACTTTCTATCATTTTAGGATTATAATAATTCAAATAAGAATTGTTAGGTATATTAATAGCATATAAAGTCTCATAAGGTGTTTGAGATTATCTTATCTGTGCAAATGAATTTTCCTCCAACGCTTGAGGTGGTTGAGAATAATTTATTCCATATTGATCTATTTTTTTAGAAAAGGCTGCAATTTGAGAAACTACCATAGTCATCAAATCTGAATCATAAACACTAGCTACTCTCTTATGATTTACCCGTTTAGAGGGCCATTGAAAATTATTAGTAGCCATTTCTTCAATTAATGTGTATACTTCATCAAATGGTTTTGACATTAATGATCCACCAGTAGCAGCATCTATAATAGAGCTCAACGATCCTTTAAATCCATTATAAAATGTTCGAATTAGTAACCAATCTGGTAAAGCATGATGTGGGCACTTCCTAAGAAGATCTTTAATTCTCTCCCAAGCTTCATATATTGACTCTTCTTCAAACTGACAAAAGGATGTAAAATAATTTCTTAGTTTAGTAGTCTTTGATGGAGGGAAATATTTTGATAGAAACTTTTAAGATAATTCTCCGTAAGTTCTAATAGATCCAGGTGCTAATGAGTTTAACTACGCCTTAGCTTTATCCCTTAATGAAAAAGGAAAAATTCTACGTCTGACAGTGTCACTAGACACTCCATCATATTTAAAAGTAGCACACAGTTCCAGAAAACTAGCGAGATGTAAATTTGGATCCTCATTAGGTGTTCCTCAGAATTGATTATTTAGTATCATTTAGATAATAGCGGGTTTAAGTTCAAATGAATTAGCAGCAACATCAGGATTTTGAATAGTTATGTGAATTTCATCTGTTGTTGGGTTAGCATAATCTCTTAAAGGTCTTCGCAAATTTGCAATATCATTTCTCTGATTATCTTGATTATTCGCCATTTTGCAAGGATTTTCAATTTGTTTTTTTTGTTTTCTAATTTTTCTGACAGTACGCTCTAACTCCGAATCATAAAGCACTAAAAGTACAGATCCACTAGTACACATATACAATAAGACAAATACTTTTATAAAGGTAAACAAACACACAATTGCATACGACAAAATAAAGATTTTTATTACCATATTATTAATAAATATCGTTTATACTTACTTCTTCATTACATCCCAGGCAACATCGCAAAAAACATGATGCATGAGACTTATATTTTGCAAGAATTTATGAACCCAAGTTTATATATTTATAATGATTTTGTTAAGTCCAAGCATTCAATGCAAGTATTCGTATCGTATCAAGTAATACATGGCTCTAATGGAGTCCTGGTTATCGATCCAACTGGGAAGTTCGAAGTAAAAGAAAGCGTTCACAATATTTTATTCTCGTTTTCTTTCATACTAACTTATAGTTGTGTTAACTTTAGTTGTTTGCTTTACTGTTTATTCAGAAAATACGAAAAATAATTTTGAAAAACTTTATATCTTAAAACATACTTTACAAAATCAATTTAAAAAGTAAAAAGTTATTTTTCTTATTTCTTTAAAATTTTAGATGTTTCCCTGTGGGTTCGATATCTCGGGGCATAATAAAAAATTCTTATATTACTTGATAAATGATATGTATACTTGCGTAGTATCCCATATTATAAATAATTAAAGTATAATTTCATATCTAAATTGTAAGAATAAATATTCGGGGATCAGACATCCTTCCACTATATTTCTTCTTTGCTTATGAGAGTTGGGAAAAGTGCTTCTTCCTTGGACACGTATAGACCCAACTAATATTTATGACTATCCTGAAATTAGGATAGAAAATGAATTTAGCATATCTGCAGATCAACCAACTCAGAGTTTATTGTCGATTTAAAATATCACTTAAGGTTTAACACATACTCCTACTAACACTATGCAGAAAACAGTAACAATTAACTAAACTACTATTACTCCTATAAACTTTAAAAACAGAATTAACTAACAGACACACTAAACTAAGTATTTGAAAGGTTTTCTATATATAAGAAAAAAATCTTTCCTCTTGCAATGAGAATATGATGTGTGGATTGATATGTACCAATTATCTATGTTATTGTGTCAAATAGGAGCATAGATGATTCTTTACCTTTAAAAGAGTAACCCCACTTCTATGCAAGAAAAGAACATTGACATATCTTAAGTTTAGTCACTAAATCTAAGGCTAGGCTGGGAGGATACCGGCTCTCACTTCAGAGCTCCCACTCATCCTTCACGCCAAGGCAAACCTTTGATATTAGTTACTAATCTTAAAACCACTTTGGGGATTTCAGCCTATCACCCTGAAATCTCCACATTGAAGTCCATCAAAACATATTTCCCTATTCATTTGCACTCATTACCCATGAACTACATAATTCATCCATAGAAATTGAATGGATCTTTCATTATTGTTGTAGGACATTAAATCCTTTCAAACTTAATGTTGAACAACATATTTTAACATTTCAATTGGCCAAATTGAAAAGTAAATTAAGTTCGAAATGAAAAATTGTCACAATTTCTTCATTACATTAAAAGCACATCAAATCCACATCAATCAATCATCACATCTCTATGCAAGAAGAAAGACAAGGGAGACTACTCAAAATTCATGGAGAAGATACGATAAAACATGGATTTTATATATAAAGAAAATTCACACAAACCATAAAATAAAATATAAATTATCTCTTTCTCTTCCCCAATGCAATTCCCTTGAAGTTCCTTTGAATCCTCTACTCTCTTTTCTTTACTGCACTTGATTCTCTCTTTAGAATGGAAAGGAAGAAGCAATCTCTCGCTTTACTCATTCTCCTTCACTCCTTAGCGAAGAATTCCTCTCAAATCCTCACTCTGCACTCACTTCTTCTAAACCCTAACACTTAACACTCACTAAAATAACTCTAGAAGACACAAGACACACTAGACACACACCATTTTTGTCCAAAAATAGTTATTTATGAGATAGGGACGAAATCCCAAGAGTTTCCATAGGCATCCCTTCAAAAAGAGCCAAATCTCATCAAATTTGAATTCCACCTACTTCAGGCGCCAGATAAGGTGTCAGCTGCACCATATAGGGCGTCGGTGGTGCTCTATCCTGCCAATATATTCTGGAGACTCTGGATTTGGGCGTCGGTGGCACCCATTATGGCGCTAGCGGCGCCAGAACACCATTTTCCACTATTTTGCTCCTTTTTGCTACGAATTCATTCATTTTCACTTCTTTTCACTCCAATCACCTAAAACCATCATACCTGCAACAAATCATGAAAATACCTTTCTTTAAATTACAATATCACCAATAATGAATAAAATTATATTATATGAAGAACATAAACCAAGAGTTGATCCACAAAGAAGATTGAATTATATAATGAAAGAAGTAGTTAAGAACGAGATTTTAAAATGGCTGGATGCTGGAATTATTTATCCTATTTTGGATGGTGCTTGGGTGAGTCTAATACATTGTGTACCGAAAAAGGGAGGACTGACTGTTGAAGTGAATGAACGTAATGAAATTATACCAACAAGACAAATTAATGGATGGCAAATTTGTATTGACTATAGGAAATTAAATGCCGCCACCAGAAAAGATCACTTTCCTCTTCCTTTTCTTGATCAAATGCTAGATAGACTTGCTGGGCATAAGTACTACTATTTTCTAGATGGATATACTGGTTACCATCAAATACCTATTGCTCCTGAGGATCAAGAAAAGACAACATTTACTAGCCCTTATGGAACCTTTACTTTTCGAAGAATGCCTTTTGGACTGTGTAATCCACCTGCAACATTTCAGAGATGTATGATGTTTATCTTAAGTAGTATGATAGATAATGAAATAGAAGTTTTTATGAATGATTTCTCTATATTTGGGACTTCATTTGAAATTTGCCTGGAAAACATAGCAAAAGTTTTAGAGCTCTGTAAAAAAACAAATCTAGTTTTGAATTGGGAGAAATGTCAATTTATGGTTGTGGGAGGAATTGTGCTTGGGCATAAAATTTCTGAACATGGTATGGAGGTCGATCCTGCTAAAATTAGACTGATTGAGAGATTGTCGCCACCCACTACTGTGAGAGAGTTGAGGAGTTTCTTAGGGCACGCTGGATTTTACAGTCGATATATTAGAAATTTTTCTAAAATTACTAAATCTTTGTGCCGACTTTTAGAAAATGATAGAAAATTTGATTTTAATGATGAATTCTTGAGAGCTTTCAAATTATTGAAAGAGAGATTAATCATTGCACCTATAATTGTTTCACCATATTGGGAGAAACCATTTGAACTTATGTGTGATGCTAGTGATTATGCGATCGGAGTAGCATTAAAGCAAAGGCATGATAAAGTTTTCAAAGTCATTTACTATGCTAGTAAAACTCTTAATGAGGCTCAAATTAATATACCACAACTGAAAAAGAGTTATTAGCTATAGTATTTGCTTTTGAAAAGTTTAGACCTTATTTAATTGGAGCTAAAAGTATTGTGCATACAGATTATTTGGCTATCAAATATTTAATGCAAAAGAAGGATTTGAAACCTAGACTCATTATATGGATACATCTTCTGCAAGAATTTGATTTTATGATAGTTGATAGGAAGGGAGTTGATAATCAAATAGCTGATCATCTGTCAAGATTAGAATATGATAAATTATCTAAATTTGAAAAGGAAATTACCGAAATTTTCCCTGATGAGCAACTTTATACTATTATGGGAAGCAATTTTGCCTAGTATGCTGATATTGTTAATTATATTGTAAGTGATATTGTACCACTTTACGTAACAATGCAACAACAAAAGAAGTTTAAATATAATGCAAGATTTTATTTTTAGGATGAGCCATATCTATATAAACAGTGTAAGGATCTGATTATTAGGAAATGTGTGCCACAAGAAGAAATAAATTTGATTATTCAACGATGTCATGATTCTGAATTTGGAGTCATTTTGGTGCTGATAAAACTGCTTTTAAGATTGTACAACATGGATTTTATTGGACTACTCTTTTTAGAGATGTTTATAGATATATTAAATCATGTGACCGAAGTCAGAGAGTAGGTAATATCTCTAGAAGAAATGAAATGCCTCTAAATTATAATTTAGAAGTTGAAATTTTTTATGTATGGGAATTAGATTTTATGAGACCATTTACTCCTTCATTTGGAAATTTATATATATTTGTTGCCATTGATTATGTCTCGAAATGGATTGACGCTATTGCTTTACCTAGATGTGATGCTAGGAGTGTTTCAAAATTTTTAAGGAAAAATATATTTACAAGATATGGAATGTCGAGAGTGATCATAACTGATGGTGGATCCCATTTCAGGAATAATCAAATTAAAAGATTAATTGAGAAATATAATATCATTCATAGAATCTCAACTGCTAACATCCCCGGACTAGTGGTTTAGCAGAAGTGTCTAATCGTGAAATTAAAAGAATTTTGGAGAAAATTGTGGATAATCATAAATTAGATTAGTCTGCTCGATTAGATACTGCTTTATAGGCTTATAGGACTGCTTTTAAAACCCTTATTGGAATGTCTCCTTATAGACTAGTGTTTCGTAAGACTTGCCATTTACCGGTTGAATTGGAGCATAAAGCATATTGGACAACAAAAGAGTTGAATTTTAATTTGAAAAATGCTGGAGAAAAAAGATTTATGCAATTGAATGAATTAGAAGAGTTTAGAAATGCATCTTATCACAATGATAGGATTTATAAAGAGAAAATGAAATTGTGGCATGATCGGAAGATATTGAAAAAGAACATGGAATTTGGACAAAAAGTTTTGTTATGCAACACAAGATTGAAGTTATTTCCTGGAAAGCTCAAGACTAGATTGTTAGGACCTTTTACAGTTGTAAATGTTCATTCTTTTGGAGCTGTTGATATTAAAGATCTTGATACTGGAAAAATTTTTAAGGTTAATGGGCATCGATTAAAGCCTTACTTTTATGAGTTTCAACCTGACTTCAAGAGGTTTTAATGCTGAGTCATCTTGATTAATTGAATGGTTTGTTAGGATGACGACGTTAAACCAAGCGCTTAATGGGAGGCAGCCCATATGTATCATTGCAGTGTGTTTGCTTGTTCGATGTAGTTGTGTTTTTTAGATAGTTGTTTTTGAATCCTAATTACTCCTAAATACTTTAAAAATTGATAAATGGTGGATCAAAGTAAGATATTTGAATATTTTGGGCCAAACAAAGTTCGGTGAGAATTTTTTACCACTGGCGCCAGAATAGGCGCCGTCGGGGCCCTATCACTGATATAATACTGAACTTACAAGTTTGAGCACCACCAGTGACCTATCGAGCGCCGCCGGCAACTTATCGGGCGCCGCCGGCACCCAAGACCTGTTAACGGTTTTTAAAGATTCAAAATGCGAGTTTTGGCGGTTTTAAGCAGGATATTCATCCTTATAACTCCTTAAACTCCATTTTAGACTTCCTAACTCCAAAAAAATGAAAACTACAATTCCCAATTTGCATCCCATGGATTCCTACTCCATTGAAACTCCTCGACCTCGCATTTTCAACCGAAGAAAGTTCATAAGTTTTGAGGCGCAGCGTTTGTTCAACAAAGTGGTGATGAAGAGGAGGATTATCAAGGAAAGAGGCTTCATAAATCGAGGTATGGATAATCTTACTACTAAAATTGAAGAAATAACTAATGAGAGACATTGGGAAGTGCTTTACTACACTACCGCTGCCGTTGTTGTTCCTGTCTTGAAAGAATTCTATCCAAATCTTCACGATATCAATCAAGGCTTCGTATTTGTGTGTGGTACATTTGTGCAATTAACTCCTAAACGAATTAATGATCTCTTCGTATTTGCACTTATTAGCCATTATTCTAATTTTAGTGTCACGAGTGATAATATGAATGATGTGTATCGATATTTAACGGATGAGAATGAGGATTGGGAAATTAGAGAAAATGGATACATTAGTTTCCCATCTGCATCTCTAAATCCAGCGTCAAAGCAGTGGCACTACTTTATTTTGGCAAAGTTATTTCCAACATTAAAGATTAGCAAGGTAACCAAGGAAAGTGTCATTTTGAATTTTTGTATTCAAACTGGTAGGTCGACTGACATTGGTAATATAATTATGAAATCAGTTTTGGGATTAATTGTTCATGGATCTAAATATGGGCTTGGACACCCGTCCACCATATTTCTGTTATGTAGCCAATCACAAGTTCCATATGAAAGTTGGGAAAAAGGTTCTTCTTCTATGGAGGCCTATTGATCTAACTAATCTTTATGACTAACAAACAATGGGAGATGAAGATGACATGAATTTGCTTGCTGATCAACCAACACAGACTTCACAACCGATTCAACCCTATTTTCCTGAAGGTTCCAGAATGATATTGAAGAGGATCAAATATTTGGATAAAGAGGTACAGAACGTTATGAATGCAATCAATAACATTTCTGATTTTTTTGATCATATAGATTGGAGAATGAAGAAACAATTCGATCACAGTGGTCGAATTGAGATGGGCTTGATTAACCTGATGAAGAAGAACACAGTGATTGCTGAGGAATCATCTGACGAATCTCCAATTCGTCCATTCTATAATTTGTTTATGCATCAGCAATCGATTGGAGGCGTTAGAGGAGAGGAAAGTTCTAAAACCGATGTGGAGTAATTAATGAGTTCTACTTTTGCTTGTTGTGTGTTTAGTTTACTTTGCTTAATTATTCTTAGTTTGTGTAGCATTTGCTTTGATTTGTAATTTGAATTTGGATTTGGATATGCTTGTTTTCATTGTGTGCTTAGATTTTAGTGTTTACTTATCGTAAAGTACTTGCAACACTAAACTTCTAATAGTTGTTGGTTTGGTTTGAATGAACATATTTGGTTTTTATGTTGTAACTTGGATTTATATATATAAGTTTGTTATGTATTGTTTGTTTAAAGAATTATGTTAATTATTTCTTATGAGTTGAAGTAAATTCTTATTGAATGTTAAACATCATTATGGATGTCGAAACGATCAAAATTACGAAAAAAATTTTGAACCCAGAAAAAAATTTGGACTGGCACCGCCAGCGCCCAAATCTAGAGAGTTTGGCATATTTTCTTAAATAGAGCACCACCGGCGCCCGAATACAGAAAAAGGCCAAAAACCCTCAATTTCTCGATTTTTACCCTTGGACCAGTAAATTTTTCCATTGCTTTCATCTTCCTCCTCAATTTTCACGATTTTGAAGATCTAGGGCTTGTCAGATCTCAGATTTAAGCTGATTTCAAAGCTTTTCAAGGCCGGATCTACACTTCTCATGGTAAGATCTTCACTTTAAGTTAAAAATTTTTTATTTTCACCATGGAAATCTCTCACATTGCTTAGGTTGTAATTTTTGGAGTTTTAAATAGATTTTGAGATTTCTATGATGAAATTTGCTCTGACTTGTTTAGTATAGTATTTGGAGTTTCTTACATTGTGAATTTGGGATTTTGTGGAATTTTCTTCCAAATTTTAGAAATTCAAATCACTACAAGGATGAGTAAAAGGAAGAGGAAATTGGATTTTGATGAAGAAAAATCCATTAATATTAAAACCCAATTTCGCGTTAACTCTTACCTTTACAATAAGAAGTGTATTCATGATCGAGCTTTTGATAGTCCTGGTGGATCTGTAGAAGAGTTAATTGTAGAACAGAACTGGGAACGATTTTGTTATTTTACAGTGAATGTTGTTATGGGAGTTATTAGAGAATTTTATTCAAATGTACCATGGACTTAGACTGAGTATGTGCTAGTTAGAGGAAAATGGTTAAGTTTACTCCTCGGTGTATCAATGCTTTCTATCAGACTTGGGAATCATTTATTTGTGAATATGAAAACTTTGACACTCGAGGGGAAAATATGAGAGAAGTGATTTCTTTTCTTACAGTTGGGCGAGGGGAAAGGAAAGTAAGTCAAAAATAGTTGATTAACTTCCCTGCTTCCACATTGAATGTTGCATCAAAAGTTTGGCATTATTTCATCACTGCGAGACTATTACCATCTTATCATCACAACGAAGTTACAAGGGATAGAGTGATTCTGAACTATTGTATTCATAAGATGAAAATGATTGATATTGGAGCTATTGTTTATAAGAACATTCAGATGATTGTTAGACACGAGACCACTAGAGGATTAGGGCATCCTGCCTTAGTTCATGCCCTGTGTGTTCAGTCTGGAGTGGAGTTCAGTATTTCTAAAGAAGTGGCTATACCTTTGAGACCAATCACAAAGACTATTATCCGTACTTACGAGTCTCATGTGGGAGCCCGAGTTGAGCGTAGGAGTACTGATATTCCTGCTACGAGTTATAATGTTCCATCTACATCTGAGCCGCTTACCTTATCTGATATTATGAAGCAACTGAGATTACAGAGTGCTAGTGTGGATAGACTCCATGGTAGGATGGATGTGTTTGAGGCGAGGAGTGATGTGAATGAAGATTATCTGCAGAGGAGAGTTTGACTTCGATATTGCCTATTATGATGCTCAGGTCAGATTTATGAGGGGGGAGTCTGATGTGATATTTCCTACTTGCCCCAGTTATACACCATATAGACCTGACCCTGTTGATGACCCTGCTGATGATCCTGGTGATGGAGATTAGTAAATTGTTTGTTTCTATTTCTGTTGTTTTTGTTGTGTTGTGTTGTACTGTTATGATGTAGTAGTTATTTATTTTTCATGTGATGTGTAACCCTATTGGTGTACTGTTATGTTGTACTGAAACATTGAAATTGTTAGCTGGACTGTGTAGTACTGTGATAGTTTGTTTAATATTGTAGTGTTTTGTTGGATGTTTAGATGTTTAAAGTTAATTTCTCTTTACTCATGCAAATATATAAAATTGTTATATCACTGCTACTAATTGTTTCATGCCTAGTAGTTGTAAATTTTGACTAATACCAGATAGTTTTTGAAGATTTCAAGATCCCAGAATAGAAAGGTTAGTTTTCTTCTACTCTCTACTGTTTCAAATTTACTGAAAAATTTAAGTTTGGGGGAGGGTATAGAAATATTAACTTTTATTTGTTCTCAATTATTATATTTTCAAAAATTATTAGCATAACTTCTGGCAGTTTAACCTCACTGTAAGTAACTAAAACTTTTTATTTCAGTTGAATATTATGGAAGGATTGTATTAAAATTTTTAGTAATAAAGGTTAATTTTATAGAAGTAAGATATTTGATATGAAAGGATTTGATTATAGTTAAATACTTAAAGTAAAGAAAACTGTATTTTTTAAATGTTAAGGAACTTAAAGTATTGTGTGTTAAGAAGAGATTGTTACTTTATGATGATTAATAAAGCTTGTACTTAACTATAAGTAAGGAGGTGTCTCAAGTTTGAACTTTAGAAAGAGGAGAGTGAAGTTCAAAATCATTAAAGGCTATCCAGATATAGTAATCCTCGTTAAAAAAAGAAAATAAAATAAAAGAGGGATTGAAAAACAATCCTGAAAAGAAAAAAAAGAAAGAAGAAAAAGAAAAGAAAAAGAAAGAAAAATATTTATGAGGAGAAGCTTGAGGAGATACCTAACCAAAAATTGGCTCCACTTGAGTCACCCTAAAGGGAGAACTTGATTTCATTTATGAATTTAAGTTTAAAGTATTGGCCTATATTTTGATGAAGTTTGCATGAACTCCTTTTTCACATAGTCTTTCAAGGCACTTTTAATGTGACAAATTATGGTTCATCTTGAAATAAATAGAAGACTAGAACCCTTAGACTTGATTGCTGAATATTCTTATACCTGTAGTGTTGACTTGAGTTACAAAATTTCTTTCTAAAATCTAACCAATATATTCTTTTGAATGAAAAAAATTAGTGTCCTATAGTTGAAAAGTACATTGCTTAGGGTTATAATTTTGTGTAGTAAAAGGATTACTTGAGGACAAGTAATAGTTATAGTTTGGGGAATTTTGATACACGAAAAATATATACAGTTTTTGCTATATAATTTTACCCATTTTTGGTAATATTACACTTTAAAGAAAGGTATTTTCATGATTTTTTGCAGGTATGATGATTTTAGGTGATTGGAGTAAAAATAAGCAAAAAGGAACGAATTTGGGGCAAAAAGGAGCAAAATGGATCAAAAAGGAGGAAAACAGGTTCTGGGGCCGCCGGCGCCATTTTCTAGAGACTTCAACAATATTTTAACGATAGAGCACAGAGTTTTGGTGACTTTTTGAAGGGATGCCTATGGAAACTAACTTATAAGTAACTGTTTTTGGATGAAAATGGGGGGGGCTCTCTTGCTCTCTCTTGCTCTCTCTTGCTGGTCTTGGTGTGTGTTAAGTGTTAGGGTTTATGAGAAGAGTGTGTAGAAGTGAGGATTTGAGAGGAATTCTTCTTTAAGGAGTGAAGGAGAAGAAGTGAAGTGAGAGATTGCTTCTTCCTTTCCATTCTGAAGAGGGAATTAAGTGTTGTAAAGAAGAGAGAAAAGGATTGAAAGGAACTTTAAGGAAATTGCATTGAGGAAGAGAAAGAGATAAGTTATATTTTCTTTTGTGGTTTGTATGAATTTTCTTTTATATATAAAATCCATGTTTTATTGTATCTTCTTCATGAATTTTGAGTAGTCTCCGTCTTTCTTCTTGCATAGAGATGTGATGATGGATTGATGTGGATTTGATGAGCTTTTAATGTATTGAAGAATTTGTGATGTTTTTTTCATTTCGAACTTAATTTACTTTTCAATTTGGCAAATTGAAATACTAAAATATTTTGTTGAACATTAATTCTGAAAGGATTTAATGTCCTACAACAATAATGAAGAATTCATTCAATTTCCATGGATGAATTGCGTAGTTCATGGGAATTGAGTGCAAATAAACAGGGAAATGTGTTTTGATGGACTTCAATTTGGAGGTTTCAGGGTGACAGGCTGAGATCCCCAAATTGGTTCTAAGATTAGTGACTAAACTCGAAGGTTAGCCTTCAGGTGAAGGGTGAGTGGGAGCTCCGTAGTGAGTGCCGATATCCTCCAGCCTAGCCTTAGATTTAGTGACTAAACATAGGATATGTCAATGTTCTTTTCATGCTTAGAAGAGGGGGTACTCTTTTAAGGGTAAAGAAACATTTATGCTCCTATTTTGCACAATAACATAGATATTTGATCCATATCATCCACACATCATATTCTCATTGCAAGAGGAAATATACTTTTCTCATATATCAAAAACCTTTCAAATACACAGTTTAGTATGCATGTTAGTTAATTATGTTTTCAAAGTTGTTATAAGTAATTGTAGTTTAATTAATTGTTACTGTTTTCTACATAGTGGTAGTAGAATTAAGTTTTAAACTTTAAGTGCAATTTGAGTATCCGATTTCAGTGGTATATTATATATATTGTGAAACACTTTCTTGTACTTCGTATTTCTCTGTTGGATCGATAACCATGACTCCATTAGAGCCCTATATTATACTTACGTTGAGTGCTTGGACTTTACAAAATCATTATAAATATATAAATTTGAGTTCATAAATTCTTGCAAAAATATAAGTCCCGCATCAGGTTCAACCTAAATTGGACGTAAGTAGCCATAAGCCTCATATTCAATACAAATTGAACCTAAATCACTCTAAATGTTAAGTTTAACCCAAAATCAATTTAATCCACTAAACTTCCTTAGGTTCCAACCCAAGCCTTAAATCAAACTTCCTTAGGTCTAACTTCGACATCGCACCTAAACCTTAAGTCTAACCTACATTAGACTTAACCAAACTCCTTAGGTTCAACCAAGGTTAACTCTCAAGTCATGGGTTCAACCAAAATTGAACCTAACCCAATCCCCGCATTCATACCTCTGACCAACCTAGTATAGGACATAAACCCTAAGTCTAAACTACATTAGACTTAACCATATTTCCATAGGTCTAACCTACATTGAACATAAACCTTAAGTCTAACCTACATTAGACTTAACAAAATTTCCTTAAGTGCAACTAACATTGAAACTAAACCTAAGTCTAATCTACATTAGAGTCAACCAATCTTTGTTAAGTGTAACCCAAAGTCGAGGATTCAACTCACATCTGCTAGGCAAAAAAAATCGACCGACATAAAAATCAAAGCCTACCTTAAAATAAAATCGATGTAAAATTCACCTTAAAAGACATTAAAATTCAAACTTGAACCTTAAAATATCACTTGGTTTGAGAAGAAATTTTGAAGGAGGTAACCCACATGGGCTAGCTAACATAATATCTTCCGTGCTCTCACGACTAATCAAAACGCAAACTCTTAGCGATCCGGATGATGAAACCATGGGATCTTAATCGGGGTCGTCCCAAAAAAAAATAACAAAATGAAACAACCTAATCAGTTAATCAATCTTAAACAACCTAAAAGTTTCCAACTCATAAAATCTGAAAAAGACACTAAAACTTAAATGAAACCCTAACGAACAAAGATTTTTGAATGTAACTTGAACTCTAGTGTTCAAATCTATGAAGATCTCTTGGAGGACATAATTTGTGGTTGCTAACAAGAATCTTACGGTCCTGTTTTAAATACCTTCGTATCAGTTAGATTTGAATACCGACGACTCGTATGAGACGACGAAGTCATAAACATCTTGACCACATTGTCTAAAATTAAAATATTCAATCATTTAAAATAAAAAAAAGATGATATAATGCTAACATTGGTTTGTCAAATTGCTGAAGACACAAGACAAGTTGCCCTTTAGATTTACATTACATGATATTAGAATATGCAAAGTCCATTTTTGCGTAGACAAGATACCTGAGCCGGAACAATGAATCTCAAAATAAAACAGAGCAAAAATAACAAAACAAAACAACAAAAATAATATTACAACAAAACAAAACAACAACAATGACAAAAAAAAAACAAAACCAAACCTTCAAGGTAGTATATGACACTTAGAAACATATTACCCTTAGGACTAAACATTGATGTTTCTTTTCGTTGGATTCTGACACTTAAAATTTCTCGAGAACAAATGTTAACATTAATCGAGAGTTTTTCTGCATGATCTTAATCATTTAATCTATACTTAATTATAGAAGCTTGCTCCTATAGGGAATGAAGACTCGCAGGCAGTATCACACCTAAATCTCTGTTATGGGATGTCAATGTGGATTTCATGTGAACAGTGTCAGAGTTAAAAAACTCCAGAGTATTCTCTACAATGTTCATCACAATGAATTATTATGACACTTTTCTTTTATCTATTTTCCATCCTCATCCTGCCCTTCTCCTTCCTCCTCCAAGTTTCTTTGATATCTTCGAGATCATTCACATGATCCGAGAAAAGAAGTTACTCGGAGATTAGCAATGCACAGTAAATGGAGTGTCAAGCCGATGATAACAACAATAATGACAGAGAATTGGTGACAACGACAGTGACAAGTCCGACGACAACAAATACTTTTAAGTAAAATCTCGATCGCATTTTGTTCCTGTAGCTGAGGATCATGCTTCATGCTTAAGTTCCTCCTAAATGTAATCCACCGAGATCTCACTATGCTTCTGTTGCTCTTGCAGGAGATCTCATATGGTAACATGGTGCTGAGCTCCGACAAATCTTTCACAAACAAGTTTTCTAATTATGCAAATGTCTTGACTGATTCAATGGGCAACTCTGCATACCAATCAAATGTGATCCCTGAAAGGCTGGTCATGCTGGTAGAACAATAACGGCTTCGTTACACCCTACGCCGTGTACTACCCGTAAGTGTGCAACATGTTGTAATGAGTTTCTCATTCCATCGAAAGTCTTGAAGATCGATAGAACAAAGTCTTTGGGATATGGTATGACATTAAATTCCTTCAGATAGGGCCTAATCATTGAATTTGATGCACTACCTTAGATCGTCAATGCTTCCCTCATTAGTTGTTAGACCATTTGCTTCATATCTTTTTCTTGTATAAAATTCTAGATTGATTCCTTCTTCAGCCACTCGTCTCTGTTAGCGGAAGCGACCTTATTCCTCTCATCTGCAATATGAACAATCTCAGGCTTGTTAACCTTCGAGATGTTATTTGTCATCAGGATCGTCCATGCATTTTAGCTATTAAGAGGCATGTGCTCGGCAGTCATCTCCTCCATTCTCTTTTCCATCAGGCTAATTTGTTCATCCCTCAACTGAATGGCCCTTCAAAATTCATTCACGGAGTTCACCTCAACAAACGATGGATTATGTGGCCTTGGTCTCAACGACGTTGATCACTGCAAACTCGTCATCCATATAATCTGACAACTGATAATCTTCGAGAACAACATCCCTTCCTTGTTATTTTGCCAATTCTACAATATCAGTTCTGGGCTTCTTCACTTTATCATCAATTTCTTTCTCTTTAACTATCTTGAGTTTGGTCGGGTTTTCCTAAAAATCATCTCTTTCTATGACGGGCTCTAAGGAAATGGCAACAACAACAGTCGGCGTATCGGACTCTTGAACCATCTCAATGGCATACTCCCTCTCCCTCTCTGAATGTACTGGTGTGATAACCTTAGGCATCCACACTTTCTTCCTTGACGTTGATGCTTTGAGACGAGGAGTCTTGGTGATGACACCAGCGCAACAGTCTCTTTCAAATATTGCTCTTTGGGAACTCTTCACAAATGACAACATGCAATTCTCTCTGAGCGTACCCACTTAACTGATCTATGCTTTGTAGGTCTTGGACCAATGGTAGCAACATCGATGACAGTGGCAATGGCATCGACACGGTTTCCCAAAAGATTCTGGCGGGAATACGAGTTGGCGGTGCTTCTTCTGACTCTTAGCACTATCAAACAGGCCTATCCTTCCTTAGGTTCTCAATTTTCATCCACGAGGATATTGGACATCGCATTGTCTTTAGTAACTCATCGACGTAACAACATTCCTGCTCGGCTAACTTCTAAAAAGCAAGACAAACTCGTGAGGGGTGTGGACCTCTCATCCCTTCCGACCATGGCCATGAAGTGGGGGTAAAGCGGCAGCAATCCCATGAAAACTTTCGTCCAAGAACATCGTATGGGTTGTGTGAAAACCTACTCCCTCAGAGGAGAGGTGAGGTTTCAAGTGCTTCAACTTCCTTCGGCTGCGGAGTCAATCTCAAATACTGACAGTAGGGTGCTAAGCACATCTGCTAAATCTTCATCAAACAAAATCTATTTTCCCTTAGCAGACGCGACAGCCGACACGTTAACAACAAATCTAGTGGAGTTAAGGGTGATGAATCTCCTTGGCACAAGAGAGCAGATCAGGCGGGTGCAAGAATGAGAGACTTGATGGATGTTGGACAGCTCTAGCAGTAACAGGAGCAGCGGACTTAACGGGGGCAGCGGTGACCTTCAACTTCTTGAAAGAAGCGAAGTCCTGGCAACAGTACAAACCGAACCTGGACGACTCTTGAACATCTTGGGCGGAAACCTTCATTATGACAAATGTGGGCCTTGCCGAGTACCATTTGAACCTTTCGTCAAACCTGCGTACCTGAACTAAATCGTGGGTCGACGTGACGGGCCTCCCTGCTTTTGAAGGCAAGCGAAAGAGAAGGTCAAAGTTGGGGACGACATTATAGCTGGCATTTGAAAAGTTCTGAGGGTTAGTAACGGCCTATAACTCATTCTAGTGCACTATCACCCCAATGGACAAGTTAACAAATACAAGTCGCGAAGCACCATTAGCCATGTGTGAGTTACCAATTTATTTACCATGATCAACCCATCATGAGCATGAAACTTGGTAAAGATCACTTACTCACTACCGAGGGGACCAAGTCTGCCTCATTATCAAAGAACTCGACTTAATTGAAGAGGACAACTCACTCTGAAATTGAATTACTCAAGATCGAATTAACTCAAAAAAGCCACGTAAGCCGACAAGGCTGTGAACCGATGAGAGTTACGAGGAACATATATCAAAATATGTCGTTGTTAGAGATAATATTAATTATAATGTCAAAATTAAAAGAGAAAATAAAATATCAACACGTGAGCTTTGAGGATCTGTGCGTAATTAATCATTATTTTGTAGTAAATGAAAAACATCACCTAAAAGTAGAGGAAGTTCCATTTAATAAGTGATTGATCCTTAAACATTGTCCAACCCTATTTTACTTTTTTATTTGGCTTCTTTCCTCATTTGATTCTACTCATTTTGGTTGAATGTGACCACGGATAAATCATGTCCAACTCAACATCCAATACTTAGGATTTATTACACATCATGTTAGACAGCCATAAATACACCATTTATCAACAGTTCTCTACCGATGGTTTTCCAATTGGTGCTTCTACATATATTTATTATTCACACTATTACCACCCCGAACAGAGCACGCCAGAGATAATGATCTAAAATCAAAGCAGCTAAAGAAACATGGCTCTGGAAAAGAGCTGGTGAAATTTCACTAAAGAAGCATTGAGTGATTTTGGAATGCAAACAATTTTTAAATAAGTTTCATACTGAACATGTTCTTTTGCTTTCTTTTCCTGTATCAGCAACTCCTTCACTGTTCATCAACATCGTCTCTTTACTTCCTCACAAAGCAATTCTCTTACTTTATTCCTGCCTTCCATGTTGATGCCCATATCTAAGAGAAATGATAACACTAGCATTCTGCAAAAGATTGAAACTTGTAAACATTAGAACATTTAAAAATTTTTAAAAATTTAAAATAATAAAAGATTAAAATTAAGAGGCATGCATTTATGGCAGGAGTAAAGATTGATAGCAATTAATATCTCAAATATTCTAATTATATCTTGTTTATGTATCCTTTGGTTCGTTACAACAACCTCCAAAGCAGCTTATGTTGCAAAAATTTAGTTAATAAAAATGCAGAAATAATATAAATCTAACCCGAAACCTCTTTGTAGTTTTAGAATTATACCTGTAAGTCAAATCATAATACTACTCATGTGTTAAAAGCCAGAAATGATGTTCAAAAAGCTGCAAAAGAAACGGTAATAAGATGCTTATAGTTTGAATAAACAAATACGTGAGCTAAACAAAAGAAACATAACTTGAAAAGTTTGTCTGGAAAAGCTATAGCATAGGTAAAGTCGTAATTTATTAAATTACTTTCTATGGTGGCCAGCTGATCACTCAGTTTTTGTTATTATCTTAATCGACATGGAAGAACATGGCAAATAAAAACTATTTTACTTCAGAAAAGGTAGAATCTCCATTATAAATGAACTCAGTTAATGATATCTCAAGTATTGTTTTGTTCCTTGAGCACTTCCCTTATCATAAAATTTCTAAAGTGTTATATAAGCAGCGCATCCGATAGAGATTAGACAGGCAACTAAACAGAATTCTATTTTCTAACTCATAAAATCATAAAATATGATTTCATGGGAAGATGTTTACCATGTCCTGGAGGCAACAGTTCCATTATATGTACCCATGGCCATGGCTCATTTGTCGGTAAGATGGTGGAAACTCTTCACCCAGATCAATGCTCAGATTACCAAGTTTGAGCAAAGATATCTAATCCATTGCTTTCATACCATGTCATCTCTACCAACAATCCTTACCACATGAATCTCAAGCTTTCCTCTAGCAGACATTCTGCAAATTTTAACTTCTTATCATACTGCAATCCTCAGTAAAGTGTACATCAAAGGAAGCATTGATTTGTTGATTAATGGATTTTCTGTAACAACACTACCAAATACTCGGATT
This sequence comes from Papilionanthe hookeriana x Papilionanthe teres, assembly GCA_022702705.1. Taxonomy (NCBI): domain Eukaryota; kingdom Viridiplantae; phylum Streptophyta; class Magnoliopsida; order Asparagales; family Orchidaceae; genus Papilionanthe; species Papilionanthe hookeriana x Papilionanthe teres. The sequence continues at coordinate 118,168,538 of CM040427.1, forward strand.
GTGGGAATTCCATTAATGAAAGGCTTGTATGATGATGAAGCTGCGCAGCTTCTTGGCCAGATAGTCGTCTTGCAGAGCCTTCTGTGGGTATACCCTTCTGCTGTTTCTGTTTGAGTTCCGTGCTGCTAAAGAATCAAACCCTCCCTGGCATCAGAAAGCCCAACACTATGAATTTATTTCCTGCCATTATTCGCATAGATTTTTTTTTCTTTTTTGTGAAGACAGAATCTTTCGTAGGCACAAACAAATAGGAGGCATGCATAACATAATGTATTATAGAAATGTCTATAGTTTTTAAGACTACAAAGGTGCACTTTTCTCAGATATAAGCAAAAAGCGACTGTTAGGTCTTAGGTTTATATAAACAAGATAGTTCAGATATAGAATGTTTTCACTCACATTGGTCTCATCATTCTTTTGTATGAGGATCTCTTGTTCAAATATTGTTTATGTTGAATCCAAAATATTTATATAGATAACATTAAATGTACAATATCTATGCTAACACGATCATTGTAGGCCTACATTTATCTCAAAATGCTTGGAGAAATCTGGTTGGAGGATCTGCTCCAGTTCATGAATTTTCCTGCTTTGGAGAAACTTTGTATAGTTATTTTAACCATGGGAGTGTTACATTTATTATTTTTTTGCAGACTCCTCACAAATAGGTCATATTGCTAAAATTTCTAAGAAAAACTACTCTTTGTCTGAAAATTTAATTGGCCATTTTGTCCGACATTGACAAATATTGATGGCAAGTGCTACTAATATTGACAAAATATCTTTTCTAAAAATTGCTTAGTCAATTTATCCAGTTTTCAACCCCATGCACAATTGACTCGATATGATTTGTATCCCAATAGAGTAACATAAGAAGGGCACTCATTTGATAAAAAGGAAAGCTAATCCCAATGTTTAAATTAATTGTCAAAGGCTCCCGATGATCTTTGCAGTGCATTGACTTATAACAGACAACATGGCCTAATAACTCGAACTAAGATTTATCATGGTAATTGACAACTCATCTCCAACTCACTCTAAGGCTATATATTTTAATGTTTTTAATACATCAAAACCTCTTTTTTAAAGTTTTTATGTCCTAAAGAATGTCATAAGTCAAACATGAAACCTATGTTATGCTTTTGGAACCTTAGGCCCCATTTGTTTCACGTTTGTTTTTTTTTTTTATTATTATTTTACATTATCTCTTTTGAAGGTATTTATATGCTTTCCCTTTATCTTTAGAAACAAATCAATTTTTTTTTAGAAATACTAAGGACATCTAAAAGGTATTTTTAGTTTTTTTTTTTTTTTTTATAACTATCTTAACCAAACATGTTTTAATTCATTTCAAACCACAAATAAAAAAAAAATAAAAATAAGAAAAAAAAATAGTAAATAAAAGTTATCCCAAATAACCTCTTAGCTTTAGGCACTTGTATGATCAAATTTATATGCCCAATTTCGAGCCACTCTATATTTAGAGTTCTATGTTTAAATTACGTAGTCATACCATCATGAAACTTGTTGAAAAATATGCCACAAAGAATAATCTTTTTACTCTCAAATATATGTTGATTCAAATATTTCATATTTATTATGCATGAAAAATCAGTATAAAGTATTTAAATCTACAGGGTGCATGCTAAGTAAAAGTAATTAACATGGTAATGTTTCATGGTTACAAGATAAACTAATAATTTGAATGCACCACACATTGTAACTTAAGGTTTTGTTTTATGAGATCAAGAAATTTTTCATGTTACATAGCAACTGCAACAATATTAATATTTAAACCCAATTACACAAGTTATATAAAGAAATTCACTAATGCTGTTATATTTTAATATTCAAACACAAGGTAATTATGTGTGAAAATGTTGTTATATTAGAAAACCAATTAAAAAGAAGACATATTAAAACTTTCATAAAGAGATTGTGTAATTACAATATTTTCAATAATATCAAAATTTCAAGAAACCAAAGCAATTCAATAAAATAACAATAAACAATTATGAAATCTAAGTGAAGAGTGTTAAATATCCACTTTTCCTTACAAATTTACCCTTTAATGATATAACCTCAAATATCTTCCTTAATGGGAAAACCACCCAAGAACATAACATTAATGGACATAGAAAACTTACCCCGAGATAAGTGAAATCACAGAATGCCCCACCCAAGAAAAAAAGATATGAAAAGAAATTTTCAATTTAAATTTTACTCAATGTATTTCCAGTAAGAATGTAATCCTATTAAAAATCATACTTCATACATTTATTTGATATATTATGAATTTTTATTATGAATCTATTATGACCAATCAAAAACTATAAAAGATGGAATCAAGAAATGTTTCTAAATATAATGTAAGCTTAAACTGTCACCATTGAACAAAAATTTGAGTTCACGTAATGGGAAGCATTACATAGTAAAAACAATAGTAGAAGCCCTAAACCGTGTCATGAAATCTATGACTATTTGCCTCTTTAAGCATATGCGACCACCAAAGTTAAAACGAGGAAGTGCTTAAAGGATTTTTCAAATGTAAGGTCTCCTACAAGAAATTATTGAATTCGAGCAAGTCTTAAAGACTGTTAAAGTGTCCATCTCAATAACTAAATTCCAAATCTTCAACCTCTGTGCCACACTCAAACAATAAAAAAGAGTCATAAATTCAACAAAATCAGCTAAAATAGGAAGAAAAGGCCTCGAGAATGTGAGTAGATATTTTCCATCTTGATCTCTAAATATTCCACAAATACTCGTAGTGGAAAAATTAAACTTAAGCATCCACATTTGCCTTCATTGAAGTAGTCACAGATACTGTTGTTTCCCCGATCGGCTTCTTATTTGTAAAGGTTGTTAAGATCTGGTCCATTCCAAGAGTAAATCTATCATATTCCCTATAATTTGGTGCTTTAGAATGAAAGAATTTGATATTAATCGTTATGATGTCAGATGAATATTCTTGGTTTTGGTGCTTCCTATATTTCCTCTCCATACAGATAAACCAATAGAAAAAGGTTGGAATAAGGCTTTAAATCTAAGTAGAATTGTTCCTCCATCTCCAAAGTCCATGCACTGTTATTAGATTCATAACCAATGTTTTGCATAAAAGTATTGAAATTTTAACATAAGTTCTTTCAAATGATTATTTAAAACTTGTACAAGAAAAACACATGTAAGAAAGTCCCCCGCCCCCATGCCTACATTGTAGGAAAATTGATGAAAACTTGAGCCTTTTCAATTTCAGATTATCATCACTTGTTAAGCGTATAAAAACAAGTCTCCAGACAAAGAAAGATTGGGATGGATTTAAGAGACCATCTCAAAACATATGACCCTTTTTTGAGTTAAATTACCATGTAATTTTGAAAGCAATTTCTTTGGTTAATCGTGAGGTCAAGATGTTGTTTAATATGAGGAACATCAATACTGGACCAATAGATGGTATTCTAGAAATGACCACATTATCCTATAAAAGCTCTTTAACATTCTACACATTCTAGTATTTCTAAGTCCAAGTGCCACAGACATACAAACTATCATAAATATTCAACTTTGGAGAAAGGCTAAAGATGTCTAATCTCTGCCATTTAATTAACAAAAAAAATCTTTGAGGTGGCCCTCTCAAAGCTCCAAAGAGAACAAATCTTTTTGTTTAACTTTAAAAACAGTTCTTTCCACACCGGAGAGCCCCCGACGATTTAAAAAAGTGAAGGACGAGAATTTTAAGTATTTATTCTTCATTAACTGAGTCATAGACCCATGTTTGTTCTAAGCTTGATCCATAACTTGCAATAGTTGATCTCTATAGATTGTTTGTAAGTTTCAGAGCCTACCCCAAAATCTCTTTATGGTTTACAAAGCTTATTCTGAGAGGTCGAATTCATATCCTTATGAAGAACAGGACAAAAAAATTTGTTAAATTTTTTTCCAGTTTTGATTGCATGTTGACAGTCTTTTTCAGCACTTGTAAAATATAAAGTGGAGTAGTTGTTAAGATACTTCTTAGAAGGGTTAGTAGGACATCAAAGGACGAAAAAGTGTGCTCCTAACTTTGAATTCTATTCTAATCGTATAAAGCACATCACCAAAGAGAAGATTTTCATTTTAACTATATTGAGCTGAGACCAAGCTATTCGAGAGGAAAATACTAATTTAAAACCAGTTTGTTTCAGAAATCGACTGCTTTTTCATCCACTAGACTCCATTGCTTAAAATATAAAGTGGAGTAGTTGTTAAGAGATCTGGTGACTTCAGCAGAGACTTGTGGATATTGAGCATGAAACTCTGGGATAGGTTACCCTGAATCAGGATCTGAAGAATCAAAGGGGAGCAGAAGATGAAGATCTGAATTCCTTCCATAAGGTGGACTTTAGTGATGTAGAAGATTCATCCATTATGCTTTGGTATCCAAGAAGGAGGAGGCCGAAAGAAGAGCCAAACATGTGGACAACAGCAAGAAACTACAAGAAGCAGTACTGGGGAGACCCGCCAGCTCCTAATAAAATTACAAGAGAAAAAATATTTATTCTTTAACTTCGAAGTCGAGACCGTCACTCGATGACCATCACATCTTAAAGGTAGCACTTAACCTCAAGTCTTACAACCAAATTACACACAAGAGAATATGCAAGCTCACCCCATCAAGGAAAAGGCTAAGTGAGAGTGGTAAATTGGTTAAACCAATCCGCAACCCTAAATCTGTCCTAGCTAGGATGTGTTGCAAGGGTCATGGATATGGAAATGTTGAATCAAACTGCATAACTATGGGGTGATATGTTTCACTGGGCAGGGCATTCTTAAAAAAAGGAGTAATGAAATAATGGACACTCAAGAGAACGAGGACATCAAAGAGGTGGACCGACTTCAAACAGTGATCCAAAAGAAGATGCAGGCATCAAAGATGATTCTTAATTTTATGTCAATGAGGAAGATACACCATTGATTTTAAATGAACCAAGATAAAGATTCTAGCTTACAGTAATAATAACCATTCTAGAAGGTAATGACTCCCAGTAATTTCCATTATGGTTGAATACAAGATTATGGTTATTCGAGCTAGCATTTTTCGTGCGTCGAGTGTACCATTAGTAAAGACTAACTCGATATCCAAAGAAGTCATGAGTTTGAGGATCTAGTATCGGTACATAGTGCAACCGCATAACTCATCATTCGGCTCTATGTAGGGGAGGCTCCACGTGTCGTATTTATATCCTTTTAAGCTTGCAGAAGATTTTTTCAAGGAGTTATTCAGATGTCATATTCCATTCAGTATGGTAGCATTCTCAGATGTCTAGATAGGAGGGATGAAACCCAACTTTGAATTTTGTATTAGGATCTTATTAAAGAAGAAAACTCTTCGATGGAATCTTGGTCCTAGAAATGAAGAAAAATCTCTTTTGAATGGTTGCTAGTAAATGTAGTAAAAGATGCCACAAATTCTCAACTCCGTAGTTTATAATCTTCACATACTAGTTTATCAGAATAATACTGTTGCCATGAGGAGTAGCATAATACAATGGTGATAGCTCGATAATTGATTTGTGAGAATAATCATCTATCTATAGTTTCCACTTAGTTTGTGCAAAAAGAGGACAAATACCTATTATATCAAATTGTGCTTTAAAATGATAATGCCTACTTGATTGACCTAACAAGGGACATGTTGTTCCACTACATGAGCTTTAGAAGCTTTATTATTAGCAAAGCTCCCCCCAACCTCAAAAGATCGAAAAAGAGCTTTTGTTTTCCGGTAATGGTACTACAGCTTGCTACTATACCGCATCTAGCTCTATGATCCCTAATGTTTTACTCTCATTAAAACTAATAAAACTTATGCTTTTTGTAATCCATCAAACTTGTATTTTTTGATATAAAATAATCTTTTATTTACACGTTGCCAAAACTTGATTCTAATGTGACTAAAAATATAACAGTGATATTTTAATTTTGGGATTCTATGCAAGTGTATGTATCGTTATCAAGTAATATAGGACTTTCTGATTAAGCCCCAAAATATCGATCGCACGAGGGAAATTTATGCATGTTTAAAGATAAAAAGATTTTTAAAACTCAAATTATATTTAGAAAAAGACACTTACTTAAACAGTTTCAAATAACATAAAACTTTTAAAATTCGATCCTTTTTGGTATTTTGTTAAATTATAAAATAAAGTGAACAATTATCTAACTATAGCAAGATTTTTGTATGTTTTAAAGAAGTATAAATAAAAAATATATTTTTCCTTATCATGAGGTAATAAGTAAATTAATTATGTTGTGGAAGTAATTAAAATATGTTGCGCCAAATATGTGCAATTTTATTCTTTACCCTTACAAAAGATGCTATAAAGAACATTGACTAATTTAAAGTTCGAATAGTTCTGAAGACAGGTTAGGTAGGGAAGATACTAAGCTCGCACTCTAGAGTTCCCTCCTTTCCCTCCACCTGAGAGACAACTCTTGCATCAAAGCCTAACACAATAAGCCAAATTAGGGGCTTTAGTCTGTCACCCTAAATTATCTAATTCTAACACATCAAAGTATATTTCTCTATTTATTTACATAAGATTATATGAATTACTTTCTCATCTAAACAATCCCATGTGATTCCTAACTTTTTTTTTGAGACAATACCTACTGGGATTATACATGTTCTCACAACAAATGTTAACACCAAGAGTGGCCAAATCAAGAAGTAAATGAACTACAAAGTTTGAATAAACACAACTTCTTCCAACATTAAAAATTAATATTTCCACAACTTTCATCAATCACTTAATTACTTTTCATTTTAATGAAAAAGATAAAGAATTCTACTCTAAATCCATGGAGAATGCACAACACAAATAGTTTTAAAAGTAGAAACCATGTAGAAAACACAAGAAGTCTCAATTAAAATCAAATGAAGTACAAAGATAAAAACTTATCTCAGGTTCCTCTCCACTAAAAACTTGAAGTTCCTTTTCAATCTCTCCTTCTTTTGCAAGCCTCCCTTGGACTAATTGCCCAACCTAAGAGTGTTTCAATCTCTCTACACAATAGATTTTTACTTAGGAATCACTATTTACTCTCTCTTTCACTAAGAAAGAGAAAAGTGTGAAGAAACCCTAAGTAAGAATCCTATTACTTCTTACTTAAACTACTCTCTACAAACTCTAATTTTCCTCTCTCTAAAAAAGCTTAACACACCCTCTTTTTACACACTTTAAGTCCTTTTATATTTTCATCAAAAGGTACCTTGGTGTCTCTTCAAAATGTGTCCATATTCAATGAATATACCCAAGAGATGCATCCTTTCAAGTGAAATTTGAATGTATTTTGGCGCCCTAAATTAGTTACCCACATTTGTTCTAATTGATGCCTCAAACACCTCTTCAAAATTTGCCAAAAATTATTTAAAATTTCAAAGTAACTGTCTGGCACTTAAACGCAGGGTCTCTGGCGCTTAGGCACGGCCCTCTCTATCTGCTGGCGCTTAGGCGACCCAGTTCATTTTAACACCATCATTTTTGCTCCAAATTTGATCTTTTTTCACTCCTTTTGACATATCTGGTAAATTTAAGTGTATTTGAAAGAAAAACGCACAAATATCTTTCATTAAAGTGCAATATAATGAAGAATAAGCATAAAAATGTCCATAAAAATATTATATATTTTAGGTATATCAAATTCCCCAAACTTGAAATGTTACTTTTCCTCAAGTGTCACTTTAATATTCCAAAACCAACATAAGCAAATTGTGTGAATGAGTTTCTTAGGAGATTCTAAATGGTTTCAGAAATGTAGTATTCCAACTTAGAAAAAACTTTAGTAAATGAGACTAATTTAAAGTTTTGAAAATTTCTAAAGTGAAAAAGTATAAAATTACGAGCTCCTATCTTATTCAGAAATACTTGTAATTTTTCCAAATTTAGAGGCTAGGCATTCTATCTGCTCTACTTAAAAATTTTCACTAAGACTAATTATACTCACTATATTTTATCTGATATATCATTTAGTTAAAAGTATAATAATAGTTCTGAAAACTACTTTTAATAAAAGAAATTTATGTATTGAAAATAAAAGTCTAATCCTTTTATATTTTTCAAAAATACAATATCTCTTACTAAAGATAATTACATCATATTTATCATCTCTTTAATAAGAAAATTTTTAACTTAAAATCTTTCTTCATCATACAATTTTAACCAAATTTTTCTTTACACATTTCTATATTTAAAATTTTATTACCCTAATATAACTTCATGCAATATTAATCATTAAATTAAAAATCAAATTTATTTGTAGCATATCCAGAACAAACAAGCTTTATGTTTTGAAATTGATTTTCTAACCTCCCCCCAAACTTAGATTTTTATAATAATTAAACATTTTAGCGTAATATATGAAAAGACAGAATGAAAAAAATTAACACTTATACTAACAGGAATTTTCATATCCTAATTATGTAGGTACAAAAATTTAATAACAGGAGTAAAAATAATCAAAGTTCATTTTGATTTTAATATTTAAGAGATTAAAAAGACTTCTTTGTAATGGAGGTTAAAGTAAAAACAAATCACACAAACTAACATGATATCACAACCATAACAAAAATTAATGAATAAATTGAAATTTAAACATTAAATTTAAATAAAGTGTTACTCATTAAAATCCTTCTTAAAGCAGCAAAAGGAATAAGTTCAACAAAACCAACTAAAACATTTAAAATAAAAGTGCTCAAATACATACTACCACATCAACATCACATAAATACACATTACAACAAATAATAACAACAATGTTCACTACCACTATAAATAATAAAACATAAAGTAGTCCAAACATTAACACAAATAACATAAAAGTTCAAATAAAACACAACAAAATCAATCCTTACTCATCCTTATCTCCATCATCATCTTCTTCTTCATCATCAACCTTCCAAAAATTAGCAAAATCAAACTGAGTATACTATGGATAAGTTGGAAATACAACACTCGGGTCTCCTCTAATAAGTCATTCCAAAGAAGTGTTGTACTTTTCCTCATAATCACTATGCCTTCCTAAATATGAATCAATATGATCAACATAGTTTTCAATATTTGATACCTTATCCATAGCATAATCCATATTATCCATCATAGCCTCTAGCATTTTAGATTGTCATCTCAGATCAATATACCACGAGATGCAGGTTTTAAATGTAGAAGCATGTGATGTAGAAGCACCATAACTTCTAGAAAATCCTCCTCTCCAGCCAAAAATTGAATGTTCACAATAACTCTTCACATTTACACTAGTAATGGGCTTTAGAGGTTGAATTATCTTCTCCTAACTATCATATTTAACACTAGTTTGCTCAAATAAATATAATATTAAGGAAGGGAATTCCAAACTCCGTAGTAGGAAGCGGCTTTGGTAGAACAATAATCTGATATATGTGAGATCCAATGTTGATCGTCATCGCTGAATGTAGTAGTTCAGTATCTCTCTAGTCATTTAACAATATGATTAGTGGCGAGTAATCGAGCAAAATAAAATAATGTCATGCTTTTGTCGTGGCATCCATCTTCGATGTAGAGAAATTTACTCTTCTACCACTGGTGATTTTCCAAAGACCTCTTCCAGCAATTAAAGAAATTATAATCTCATATAGCTCCTCCTTCGTAGGATTGTAATTGGAATAAAAACTCAAAGTTTCTGAACGCAGTTCATAAAATGAATTGACATCTCAGGTGTGAATACTACTGTCTTTCCTCTAACCATCACTAGATCATCTTCATATTTAGTGGATATTCGTATAAAACTTCCTAACCACAGATCATCATCACTCGAGAAACCAATAAAATCGATCCCACCGTCGCGGAACAATAATATCTTCTACTTCTCCACCTAGATTTTTAAAACATCGCTCAGAAATCAACTTCCTCAATTGAAGTGCTTCAGTAGATCCTGAGCCTTAGAACTTACAAATTTATTCAAATCGAATGTTCCTTTCCATTTTCTTCTCTTCATTCTTGGTGCCATTCTAGAATTTGTAAAGAAATTCACAATGAATTCCAAAATCAACTTAAACTTACTATATCTAATTTCTAAAAGCTTAAACTTACTCTTCCATGTAAAATTCACCAATTTTCAACAAATGTTCATCAAATTTTCACCATGAATAGTAAATTTTTGAAAATTTCATAATGAACTCAAAATCAACGGTGAAAAAAAAAATTTATATTAAATAGAAGCTCTAACCTTAAGAAGATGAAATCTAACAATGTTGGCTTGATTCCACCAAGAAATCTTCACTTAGAGGGATGCCCTAGGAGTAAAAATGTGAAAGCTTGAGGAAGAAGATAATAAAATGGGGAAGAAATGGAGGTTTTTGCGTTTAAAACAATCATAAACAGGTTTTAGTGAATTGGCGCTTAAGCGCGACTCTTGCGGCGCTTAGGCGTGGGGCTCTCGAGTTTGCTCGCACTTAAGCTCGGGTTTTGGCACTTAGGCGCGAGTGAACAACTTTTGGTTTTTCAAAAATCTGATTAAGATGCACAACTTCCCAAGTTAACTACCCTCACATGGTCTTAATTAGATTATTATAATAATTTTTTCCTTTCTCCTCTCTTCTTTCTAAAAAATTTTTAACATTTCGCACTTCTATTTGATCATAATAACACAAAATTTTCACACAAACACAAAACTTTCATTAACATATGTTCAACAAATACAAACACACATCACATGTCTAATCTCATTCCAAAAAAAATGATTTGAATGAGATACCCTCTAACACATTATAACACAAGACAAACTTAAATTAAACACTTAAAACAAACAAACACAAACAATCAAGCAAACAAACTAAACATAGAACTTAATTCCACTCTTCATTAGGTGGAACTTATCCTTAACCTTCAGATATTCCTTCTGAACCATTTTACACAAAGATTTGATAAAATAGACGATGATAAAGAACTATGATAGAATCCTTTTAAATCCACTTGTTTTTCAGATGCATCGCCTTGTCCGCTTCTTCAATATAACTTGAATGATTGAATTGCATTTTAAGTTGTCAACCAATATGTGCTAAATGTGTGTTAGTTTCATTTACTTTTGCCTCAATCCATGCTACATTAGGCTCAATCTTCGCAATTTTCTTCGTTATTCCTTCATTACTAACGGCTAGAAATCCAATATATAACTCTTGCGCACTTTCACTTACTAACTTTTTCTTGATGGCTTTTTTACTTTTTCTTCAATTCATTCTCCCAAGAAGACATTATTGCTACCTTATCACTCCTTAAACAACTCTAATCTCTCTTCTCTTAGACCTAAGAATGGAAATTGAAAGGCAAGTTTCCTTATTTCATATCATTTACACTTAAGTAGAGCCTATTAATACTCACCACAAAAAAACCACCAAATAACGTTTGAGGACACTTTCCCACTTTTAATTCTTATAGATCAAAATTAAAAATCACATCTTTCTCAAGCAAATGGCATAGAGGCTTAGAAATTTTTAAAAAATCTTTAATATAACACTTATAGAATCCAACAAGTGCTAAAAAACTCCTAATTTCCCTCACATTTATTGGATGAGATAAATTAGCAATCACTTGAATTTTTGCAGGATCTACTTCCATACCTTTCTTAGAAATGTGATGTCCTAAAAAAATTCCTTCTACTACCATAAATTGGTATTTTTCCTAATTAAGAACTAAGTTTGTTTCTTCACAGCATTGAAGAACTAAGTTCGTTTCTTCACAGCGTTTCTTCACATAAATTGGTATTTTTCCCAATGAAGAACTAAAGATTCAAACAAAGTTCCAAACATTGAAAAATCGTCCATAAAAACTTTAATTTCTTTTTCTATTAAATCATAGAAAATAGCCATCATACGTCTTTGAAATGTAGTAGGGGCATTACATAAACCAAAGAGTATTCTTCTAAAAACAAAAATACCATAAGGACTGGTAAACGTTGTTTTCTCGTAATCTTTAGGAAAAATTTGTATTTGGTGATAACCAGTATATCCATCCAGAAAATAAAAATATTTATGCCCAGCTAGTCTTTCCATCATTCTATCCAGAAAGGATAATGGAAAATGATCTCTCCTCGTGGCAAGGTTTAATTTTCTATAATCAATGCATATTCACCATCCTGTAACTAGTCTTGTTGGTATTAATTCATTCTTTTATTAACAGTTACAACAACTCCTCCTTTCATAGGAACATAGTGAATACGACTAACCCATGCACTATCTGAAATAGGATAAATAATCCTAACATTTAACCACTTTAAAATTTCTTTCTTGACAACTTCTTTCATACACCGAATTTAATCTCCTTTTAGGATCTCATTTCGGGTTTATTGTTTTCCACCAAGAGACTCTATGCATACAAATTGAAGGGTAGGTTCCTTAATATCAGCAATTGTTGAGGCCTTTCATATCTCTTCAAAAATTTTAGTAAACACTCTTGTTCTTCTGAAGTTAAAATTTGAGAAAATTATAACCGACAAAGTTGAGGAATCACCTAAAACGACATATTTTAAATGCTTAGGAAGTAACTTCAATTAAAGTTCATGAGGTTTCTTAATTGATGAACAAAAAAATTTGTCTTTGTCTATCGTCACCAGAACTTAAAAACTTTCTTAAACAAAATTTGAATTTTCTTCAAAAAAAACCATTAAGATGTTCTAATTCCTCTTCTTGCTTGTATTCTAATTCATTCATTTATGAATTCTCATCATAAGTTGTTTTGAAATGACATTCACTAAGATATCTCATTGTATCCATCCTGAAACATTCATCATCATTACCTTTCGCAGGGTATTTCATTGATTTGGAAATATTAAAGTGATCGTTTGATCATTGAATACATAATTAATCTTCCCTTTTTTTGCACATCTATCTTCGATCTTTCTATTTTCCTCAGGAAAGGTCTCCTAAAATGATAGGTATTTTTAACTTCCTTCATATCTAACAACAATAAAATCAACAAGAAAGATAAATTGATCCACCTTCATCAAAACATTCTAAAACTCCCTAAGATAAGTTACAGAATCCATCTGCTAATTTCAAGGTTACAAATAGAAAAAGAGGCTTTTCTCCTAATCCCATTCTTTAAATATACATAATGGCATAGTAATAATTAATATATGTGCCCAAATCACATAAATCTTTTCCAAAAAATCTTCCCGGCTGTATTGTGAAGCTTCAAGATCTTTAAACTTTTTAGGAAGTTTTTTCGAATTATAAGACTGACTCCTACTCATGAAATGGTCTTATTATCTTCAAAACTTTCTTTTTCATATATCCTTCATAAACTTCATAGCTTAAAGTGACTTTCTATTCTAAAGTTTCAGCTAAATGAAATGTTAATTGGTAAGCTTTTGAAGATTTGAAATTTCTGCACTGTTTATCCAACTTTAGTTTCCAGAAAGTCTGAGGAAAGTATGTTTTCATTTATTTTTCAAATCTATCTATGGAGAATAGGCCTGTCAAGATCTTTGAGCATCCTCTAGATTTTTTATTTCTTCTTCTCATCAATCTCTTTTGAGCTTCCGTTTTCCAACTCTCTTCCACTTCTGCCAAGTTGAACAACTTTTGCCTGCTTTATTCTGTCTTTAAGATTAACTTATGTATTACTAGGCATGTTCTCAGTTCTATAACTTAATTAATTGGTAATTTGTCCCATCCATTCTCAATATTTCTTATAGCGTCTGATTTTGTAACTAATCTTCCATTTGTAACACTATTTTCTATAAAACTTTATACTTAAGTTATAGATTATTAGATTTAAACCTGAAGATAGTAGGTCTATAATAATATTACTTTCACACCTGCAGCTTCACCAATGGCTTATCATTGCTTCCTCATTGCTAGTTACTAATGCAATCTTAAATTGTTATTTCAGTTAAAATTAGGATGATTTTTTCCAACCTGAATTATAATTGATATAGGTTCTTCTTTCTAATTATTACTAATAGTATTCAAAGTCTCAATTGATGTTTTAGAATCAACCATTTGTCCTAATGAATTTCTTCAATCAGCTGATTTAATTCTTCATAAAATATTCCAAATTGGTCTATCTTCTTTGAAATTGTAAATAAATCTCGATTTACTATCAAGGCAAAAGCTTCAGAACTGAATACGATTACCTTTTAGGATGTACCTTTTAGAAGGCCATTGAAAATTATTAGTAGCTATTTCTTCAATTAAAATATAAGTTTTAAGAAATGGCTTTTTGGGACATCAATGAACCAACACAAGTGCATATATCGATAATTAATATAAGAGATCCAGCTAATCCATTATTAAATGTGTGAATAATTAACCAATCTTGCATAACATCGTGTGGACACTTTCTTAGGAGTTATTTAAATCATTCCCAAGCTTCATTTAGAGATTCCCATTCAAATCGACAAATGATGTAAATACATTTTCAAGCCGACAAATTTCTTTATAGATAAAATATTTAGCAAGGAATTTCTGAGCTAAATCACCCCAAGTTCTGATAGATCCAAGTGCTAAAGAATTCAAACATATCTTAACCTTATCCCTGAGAGAGAATGGAAAAAGTTTAAGACTAATACATCATCAAAAACACCATCATATTTAAGCGAGTACTATAAATTTATAAAATCGGGGTAAAATGTAAAATTTTGATCTTCAGTTGCTGATCCCCCAAACTGATTATTAGATAACATTTGATAATAGTGTGTTTAAGTTCAAATGAATTAAATGTTACAATAGAATTTCATGTCACTATGAAGTTCATCCAATCGTAAGGTTTGCACCTCTTTAAAGGTCTTAATTCATATTGAATTTTGGCATTTTGATTTATTTAATTTGCCATTTCTTGAATTATTTGAAATTTTTTGCTTTTAATTTGTTTTGAATTTTCTAATAGCTTTTTCTAATTCGTAATTCGAAGTACAAGTCCTTCGTAACTCAACTTCGCATAATGTATTATACAAAATAACAATAAAAACAACAATAATAAAATAAAACACACAATAACAGATAAGGTTTAAATAAGACTTTCTAAAAATAGAAATTTTTTTTTTCTAAAAATTCTTTTTAATTTATCTTTTAAATTCAAATCTAAAGAAAATTTGATTTTTCTTTGATTTTCCCCAGCAACGACGCCAAAAAAATTCATTCCTGCTTCTTCTTATATCCTGATGAAAACTGATAAAATTTATGCTTTTAGTAATTCAATTAAACTTATATTTTTGATATAAAATATTATTCTTTACAAAATCACTCCAAAACTTGATTTCCGATGTGAATAAGAATAATAAAGGATATCTTAATTTAGATTTAACGTGAAATATACGTATCATTATCAAGTAATGTAGGACTTTCTGATTAAGCCCCGAAATATCGATCCCACGAGGAAAATTAATGTGTGTTTAAAGATAAAAAGGTTTTTAGAACACAAATTCTATTTAGAAAAAGTCACTTACCTAAACAGTTTCAGATAACATAAAACATTTAAAATACGATTTTTTTGGTATTTTATTAAATTATAAAATAAAGTGAACAATTATCTAATTATAGAAAGATCTTTGTAATATTTAAAGAAGTATAATTGAAAATATCTTTTTCCTTATCATGAATTATTAATAAGTAAAGTGAATTATTGGTAATAATCAAATGCTCAGGCCAACAGCAATTTTATTCTTTCGCTCTCTATTAGATGCTATACCACACGCTACTCAAGCTTGAATAGTTCCTCAAGACGAGTTAAGTAGGAAGATAAGCAGCTCACTAGAATTCTCCTTTCCTCGACCTCGTTCGGCGAACTCTCGCATCAAAACCTTTAATAATAAATGTACTCGAGGCTTTAGTCTACTACCCTGGGGCAAGTCTCTAATTCTACACCCATCAAAGTATATAATTTTATTTATTTCAGACAAGATTATATGAATTACTTTCTCATTCAAACAATCCCATATGATTCTATGTATTGTTGATTGAGACAATACCTACTAGGATCTTACATGTTCTCAAAACAAATGTTAACATCATGATTAGCCAAATCAAGAAGTAAATGAAGTGCAAGGATTTAATCAAGACAACTTCTTCCAAATATTGCATCAATACTTCCACAACATTCATCAATCACATAATTAATTACTTCTAAGGAAAATAATAAGGAAGACTACCTGAATCCATGGAGGAACACAACTACAAATAGTATTAAAAGTAGAAACCATGTAAACACAAGAAGTCTCTAATTTAAACTAAATAGCATAAAGATAAAAACTTATCTCAGTTCCTCTCCAACACCAAACTCTTCAAGTTCTAATCTCTTCCATTCTTACAAGCCCCCTCAAACTAGTCGCTCCACAACTCCAAGAGGTAGTTTTAAATCACTCTACACTCACTAAGAAAGAGAAAAGTGTGAAGAAACCCTATGTAAGAATCCTACTACTTATTACTTAAACTACTCTCTATAAAATCTAATTTTACTCTATCTAAAAGAACACAACACATACACTCTTTATGTCCTTCTTTTATATTTTCTTCAAAAGGTGTCTTGGTTTCTTTTCAAAATGTGTCCATATTCAATGAATCTACCTAAGAGATGCATCTTTCTAAGTGAAATTTGAATGTATTTTACAACGCCTCGATTATTACTCCACGTTTACCAAAGGATACCCCAAACACCACCTTAAAATTCACCAAAAGTTTTTTTAAATGGTAAAGTAAATCGTCCGGCACCTCTAAGCCTGTATCCTCTGCGTTGTGCTGGCCCCCGTTCGTCCGCCGGCACTTAGCGCTGTGACCAGCGCTGCGCCCAGCCGTCTCATTTTAACACCTTCATTTTTTCTCCAAATTTGATACTTTTTCACTCCTTTTGACATAATTGGTCCATTTAAGTGTACTTGAAAGAAAAACACACAAATACCTTCCATTAAAGTGCAATATCATAAAAAATTGGTATAAAAATGTGCATAAAAATATTATATATTTTAGGTATATTTCCCTACCCTTTCCTTTTTCACTTCCCTCCTATTCCCTTTTATTTTTTATGATTCTCCTATTTTACTCCTTGCTTATTCTATGCACTTCCTCTTCTATTTACATTTTATTATGATCCTTGCCTACTCTATTTATTAATCCCTATAATAAATATGTTGTTGGTAGTGTTAAGGTGCAATTTTTTATTAATCCAAATTTTATTAATCCAAATATTAATCAATAAAGATTCGCCAACTAGTGACTTGTCTCGTGGTTATTAATTCATTTCTTTCATTAGTCACACTTGCCGTGCTCCTTTCTTAGGGAACATAAGGAATCAGACTTACCCATGCACTATCTGAAATAGGATATATAATTCTGGCATCCAACCATTTTAAAATTTCTTTCTTCACTACTTCTTTCATCAATGAATTTAATCTCCTTTGCGGATGAACTTTAAGTTTATGTTGTTCATCCAACACAATTCTATGCATGCAGATCGAAGGACTGATTCCTTTAATATCAGCTAAAGTCTAACGAAAAGCTTTTTGTATCTTTTTTAATGTATTTTGTAATTTATGCTCTTGTAAATCATTTAAATCTGAGGATACATTAACTGGTAAAATAGATAATTCTTCTAAGAACACAAACTTCAAATGGTTAGAAAGTATTTTCATCTCAAGTTCAGGAGGTGTTATGATAGATGGGGTTAAACTTTTATTATCATTTTTTGTAATATCCAACATCTTAAAACTTTCCTAAATAAAAACCAGTTCTTCATTATCTATCTCATCAAAATTTTCTTCCTTTTCATCTTCATCCTCACATTTTAAATTTTCTTGCTCAAGTTTCACTTCAAAATTCTCCTTAAAATGCTCATTTTCCAGATAATCACATATTTACATTCGAAAGCATTCATCATATTTTCTATTGCTGGATACTTCATAGCTTTTGATATATTGAATTCACCTCTTTATCATTAACTCTCATAATTAACTATCATTTTTGAACATCTATCAGAGCTCTTTCAGTAGCAAGGAATGGTCTTCCTAATATTATAGAAATTTTTTTATCTTCCTCCATATCTAAAATAATAAAATCCACAAAGAAGCTAAATTTATCAACCTTCACTAAAACGTCTTCAACAACTCATTTAAGATAAGAAGTAGAACGATCAGCTAACCGAAGACTTACTGAAGTAGGAGAAATTTCTCTTATTTACAACCTTTAAAAGCTGATAGAGGCATGAGATTAATTCTGGCTCAAAGATCACATAAGGCTCTTCCAAAAAACTTTTCTCATATAACACACAGAATAGTGAAGCTACCACGATCTCTGAGTTTTTCAGGAAGCCTTTTCTGAATAATTGCACTACACTCTTCATTGAGTGCAACAAATACATTATCCGTAAACTTCCTTTTCTTATATAATATATCCTTCATAAACTCACACACAATAGCATTTGTCTTGCTAGCTTCAACAAAAGGAATGATTAATGTTAATCTTTTAAGGTTTTCTAGGAATTTTGAAAATTGTTTGTCTCTCTTTTGTTGTTTCAATCTTTAAGAAACGGAGATGG
This sequence comes from Papilionanthe hookeriana x Papilionanthe teres, assembly GCA_022702705.1. Classification (NCBI taxonomy): domain Eukaryota; kingdom Viridiplantae; phylum Streptophyta; class Magnoliopsida; order Asparagales; family Orchidaceae; genus Papilionanthe; species Papilionanthe hookeriana x Papilionanthe teres. Next base: position 118,187,074 of record CM040427.1, read on the forward strand.
TGGTCTTTCAACTGTAATTTTCATCGGTTAAGAGAATATTATAAATCGAGATACATATTATCATTACCTTTTTCAATTTCCACCTTCTCTTTTTCAAATTCAACATCTTTTCCCACTCTTGATTCCAATTCTTATCCACTTCTTAACTGTATAGCCTTAATCTATTCTTTATTTTGATCCTTTGGGTTAATTCAAATATTACTAGGGAAATTTCCTAAAGGTATATTACTAAGTGCAGTAGTGATCCACTTTTCGATATTTATACTTACAACTATGATATGAAAATTAGCAACGACACAAAAAACTTGATCTCGCACTGAATAAATATATACTGATGATTCTGTTATTAAATTTATGATTTATATTGTGGATACTACACAAGTATACGTATCGTTATCAAGTAATATAGAGCTCTAATGGAGTCCTAGATATCGATCCTGTTGTGAAAGTTAAAATTTTCAAAGACAATTTAAATTAAACTTACGTACTATTCTAATATACAGAAATTAAGAATACTTAAACTAAAATAAACAAATGCTTAAGGTTGAATATAAGATTTCAGAAAAATATATTTCTCCTTGTTTTAGAGAATTAAGTGAATGAAGAATTAAAAAAGTTTTTAATTGTATTTCTGTACAACAGAGCATTCCTATTCTTTACCCTTTGGTCCAAAAAAAAGGTGAATATCAATTAAGCCTTATGTTTGTCATTTCGAATCAAGGCTAAGCTGGGAGGATACGACTGCCACTTCAGAGCTCCCACGTCTCTCGCCCGAGGGATAACATCTACACTCCCGCCCTCTCAAACAATAAGGCTTAATCAATATTTTAGTCTGTCACACTAAAATGTCCAATTCTACGCTCAATGGTTAATAATTCCCTCATTTATTTGCACCCTCCTTCCAAGGCTTTTGACGTCCATGAATCTTGGATAATCTTTACTATAGTTGATATTTCAACATATGTTAACAAATCAAATGGCCGTGATTGAAAGTAAATTAAGATTTAAGTTAAAGATTAGCACAATTACTTTCATATTTTGTGCACAATTACTTTAATTCATCATTTCACATAATCTTAATAACAAGGAGAAAGACTAAGGAAACTGCTCGAATGCATGGGAAAAATAACACAAAGCATGGATTTCATTAAAGCAACAAAAATAACAAATGTACTTATCTCAATTCTTCTCCCTGCTGCATTCTCAAGTTCCTTTGACTCCTTCCTTCCAAAAGACAAAGACACCAAAACACTAAACACTCACTCAAAGACTCTTAAATTACACTTAACTTTCACACAAATGACAAAAATGGACACACCAATGACACACAACCGACTAGAATTTGTCTCTATTTACAAGGGGTCAAATCTCCAAAGGGTACTTAAGCACCTCTTAAAAAAGCATCCATAACTATCGTATTTTGCCTTTTCAACTGCTCGTCACAATGGGAGCTGACCGCTGTCAAGGGTTTCTAGAAGATGGGCTAACCGCGCCGATCTCACTATCGAAGTGCTCGATCTCGCCGTCAGCAGGCTCCTTATAATATATTCAAAACTTTTGAGAAAAACTCGCTGTCGGTGGGACGGTTCAATTTTTATAAAATTGAGTCCTTTTTGCTCCAAATCCGCTTCTTTTGTTCTTTTTACTTTCAGTACTTATAAATCTTCATTCCTACAATAAAATAAAGAAAATACCTTTCTTTAAAGTGTACTCATTTAAAATCGGTATGAAATTCTTAATATATTTTCTAGTGATCAAATTTCAAACTTAATTATTACTTGTCTCTAAGTAATTTAGATACTACATAAAATTAAATGATTATTTTAGTAAAGTTTTAATTCAGAAATACTACGAAATAGATTTAAATAAGTATTATAGTAAAGTTTAATAGAAATATTTTTAAAATAATTAAATTAATTTTACAGATATAAGGCTATTTAGTTTTCAAGTTTAAGATTTCTAGCCTTCTATTTATTTTAAGAATTAATTATACTTTTCAATACTAAAATTGCTTAAGATATTTGCATGATTGGAATTTCATGAAAACACAACTTAGTAAAAGACTAATCTATATATATATAAGTTCAGAAATGTAATTGATGTTTTTTTCCTTTAGGTTGATTAAAATGAAGCCAATTTTTGATAAGACATCTTCTCAAGCTTCTCCTCACTTTATATATATATATATTTTTTCTTTCTTCTTTTTTTTTTCTTTCTGATTGATTTTCAATCCCTTTTACTTTTTTTTAAGTGAGGATCACTATTTTTTATTAGCCCGTTAATAATTTTGAACTTCATTTTCCTCTTCCTAAATTCTGAAACCGGAAACATTTACTTACTTAATATATATTTCAAAGTTTTTTACTTTATTTCAGTTTCATAATTTTTTTCTTTCTCAACTAAATACTCGAGAATTTCATATCAAGAAAATATAGTTTTCCTTAATTTAAATAGTTAACTATATTCTTATACTTTTAAACTAAATTTCTAATCTATAAATTAGTTAATCATTAAAAGTATTTCTCTTAACTTTCTATAATAATTAAATAAATTACCGAATTAAAATTACTTCAGAAAATCATTTTTATAATAATTTTAAAAATGTAAATCGAGAACAATTTAATAATTATATTTTTATTTTTCCTCCCCCAAACTTAAATTTTTCTATCTATCTACATAGGTGAAAAATGAAATAAACTTTAATATTTAAATCATACTCGAGCTTTAGGTATTTCTTTTCGAAGTTCTCAGGCTTTTTCCATTACTTAATTAAACTGTACCGTTGGTATTTTTCTACACATATAATATAAAGGAAAGTGCTGGGTAAACAAGTTTAACACAATACTACCACATTTTATACTAACATATTATACTACTTCCACGTACATTTACTCATTCAATCCAAGGTTACAATAGTAGTCTAAAAACATTAAAAAAAACTGTCTAAATTTAACAACAATATTAAAACAATCTACACTACATCATAATCAAGCTTATAAACTAAAACATCAATACTAAAATGTAAAACAACAAACAAACAATAACAACATCGATCTATAACTAAATAAATAAACATAATGATCAATTCCCCCGTATCACAAAGTCCCAAACTATATCGTCATTTCGGATCAAACTGGAGGATTGTGCTGGTAATGAGTATATCGGGGGCACTCGTAAAAGACAACATCAAGCTCTTCTCCCCGTAACGATTTTCAAGATTACAATAGGCTATCTCTATACTGAATGTGTTTAAAGATACTCGCTGTCATAATCATGTTCTCTTTCTAAGCTTCCACCAATTTGTCATGTCTCAAGTTTTCTTCTATTTTCTCAAAACTTTTCCGTTGTAAAGTCATCTCATTCATCAAAACTTGAAGGGGTAGGAGTACTATAAAGAGGGTCATAACTAGTAGAGGGAATATCTCTACTAAGAAGGTACATAGTTTCTGTCCCCGAATCTCCATCCTTCGCGGGATTCATTTCTTAATATTAGTCGAGTAATGCTCATAGGCTCAACTCATTTCCTCACTGTCTCTTGCCTCTACCCCAGATAATTGCGTAGTGCATACAAGACTAGGATGCCCGCTCCCTCCACTTTCACTTGGCTACGGCTAATATATTCTTATAAATTATACTTCCCACATTAATACTTTTCGCTTCGACAATTCGACTATTCTGTCTTCTGCTACCTCACTATGGTAGTAAGTAGGTAACAAGGTAGAACAAATAAAATAGTAATGCCATGATGACGCATTTAACATAGAAAGAGGGAAATTTACCCCTTCGTCGCTTCATTTTCTAAACTCCTTTCCCGCAGCGAGAAAGTCGATCACTTCTTCCAACCTGGTCCTTCCATAGTTCCAAATGTATCATACTCACCGGTGTAGGTGTCTTGTACTCGTAATAAGGCTTATTCCTGCCAGCCGCTGAATTCCATAAAAAATCCTCTAACCTTAACCTGCATCTTCGCCCTATGTCGTGTTCTGCGAATTCCTTTACCACTTCTACAAATTTGTTATAAAATGTAAATTTTTCCATCCTCTTTCTTTACCTTTTCATTTTACTTCACTTCCAAAATTTTTGAAACTCGATCTTGAATGCATGTTCTCGGCTTCGAATATTGCGAAAATATCTTAATTTGGTGTTCTCGTATTCACAAAACGAGTTTTTGTCGTAACTAATTCTTCTCTTTTTGTCGTGGAGCCGTTTTTTGATCCGTGAAATTCACAAAAATCTTAAATAAACTTCTAAATATTACTAAGATGGTTTCCAATAGTTACTAAAATCAATCTAATTCAAGTTTCATGAATTTCTTCTCACTTTTCTTCATTTCGAATTTTTCCAAAATTTCTCAATGTAGAAGAAATTCATGGTGAAAAATCAAAAATTTTACATAGGATTGAAGCTCTTACCAAGGGAAGATAAAATGCGGCGTCAAAATGTGTTGAAATCGCTTCAAATCCAAGATTCACAAGCCCCAGGGTCGGTTTTTTATGTTTTCGAGGAGGGAGACGATGAATATGTCGGTCGACCGTCAAATAAAAGTATATTTTCAAGGATCTCGCTGTCGGCGAGCTAATTAATTCACCAAGGCCAAAGTTTCGGGAAAATCTCGCCGTCGGCGAGGTTTCCTAAAATTTAATATATTTTAATTTTTCAATTATATTCTACTTAGATTAAGCCTTGTTCATTGTTTCTGTCACTAAAGCATATATTTATTATTATTTTTTATAAGATTAGATACTAACACATAAATTCACAACATAAATATTATAACTTTATAAATGAAATCATGAACTTACAAACTTCAAACATTACATAACTAACAATCGACTGAGTAAATTAACCCAAACACATTTAACTCAAAAGATTAACCACACCACGACATCAAATGCCGAGACAAAACAAACAACATACAATCTCATCTAATCTGAGATTATCTACGTGAAGTTCAAACTAAATTAAAAAATTAACTATACATCAACACACATACAGGTAATGGCGTAATAGAAGCCCCGCTACTCATGTGAATCTGAACTCCGTTCTCTCTTCTTATGTTTCCAATAGAATGCAGTGCACAAATAAATTATAAAGGCCTGAAGCACCCCGCAGAGTCTTCTTCAATCCACCCTTCGTCTCAATAATTGTATAAAACTTGCCTGAAAGTGTCCCGTATGGTCAAAGTGCTCCTTCAATCTCCAATCGATGTGATCGAATAACCGAGATATCACGAATTCATCACAATTTGTAGTTCCTTCTCCAATCTTTTAAGTTTCCATGAAATGAGGTTTGTCTTATCGTTGAGGGGCGTAACTAAAGGATTGTTTTTCAGGATGTTTCGATCGTAAATACTCATCGTTTCATCATTATTATCCAACGAGGGAAACATATCTGTCGGATCTAGTGGTTTCCAAGGCAATAAGATTTTTCCCAAGCTTCTCAGAAACTTTGTACCCATTAAATAAAGAAAATATAGTCATGGGTGTCCAAGTTCATGAATCGAATCTTACACACATCCTAATGCACTTCACGATAATTGATCCAACATCAATAGCAATCCAGATTAAATACGCAATTTAAAATTGTGCATTCCTTTGAGACTTTGTTTACCCTTATAGTGGGTAGCCAATGCTTGGAGACGGGGTTAAGAAGTGACGCAGTAAAACCACGTACCCGTCGTAATTCCCAATCATCGTGTTCGTCACGATATCCGTAGATCTCATTCATGTTGTATCTACGTAACAAAATTAATAGTAGCAACATGGGTATTCTCAATCGAGTATAACGACACCGAGAAGAGTGAATGTTACCCATCTCGCTCTTCACGTACACTTCCATTATGGATCACATGCAGACAGAGTAGAATCTTCTTTTTGATTAATTGAATGACTATGCGAGATGTGGTATACAGTAATACCTCCTAATGTCGCTGAAACAATCATTTCTTCAATTGTTGTTGTTTAATTTTCTACTTTCCGTTTATGAACCTCTTCTTTAATCAGGCGCTTTTTCATTACAACTTTGTTGAATAATCACTGAGCTCGTAATCAATAACTTTCGTCGGTTAAAAACTCTGATTTCTCGTGTTTCAAGTAGTTTAGAGGCCATAATAAATTATTTTGAAGGGATCTAGTTGTTTCTATGGATGAAGATAGGATAAAATGTTGAAGTTTTAAATGTTTTATATAGAGTAATGCCCTTAGAACCGTCCAAAACCGCAAACAACTCACAAAAATCGTTTGAACTATCTCGCCGGCTGTACTGTAACGATCTCGCCGTTAGCGTGATACTTAATTATTTTAATCTGAAATTGGGCGCGCCGATCTCGCTGTCAGCGGGATCGATCTCGCAGTCGACGAGATCGATCTCGCCGTCGGCGAGATTAGGTAAATTGCCCAATTTTTCGCTCCGGTCTGAATATTTTCTAATTTCTTCATATATATTAAAATTTGTGATGATTCTAAAAAGTAAAATGAATAGATTTCATTCTCATATTTTAATTTTTAATAACTATAATAAATAGATCATAATTAATAACTACTATCGGTTGCCTCCCATAAAGCGCTTGGTTTAACGTCGTCAACCCGACCTAATTCCTAATTTAGTAATCTATTGACCGAGCATTAAAACCTCTTAAAATTCGGTCTATTCCCTTCAAAAATAAGGTTTTAATCTCGTGTCTCGTTTACTTTAAATCTATGCCCGCTTTTGATCTTCAATTTCTATAGTTTCATATGAAAATATTTGAGTTATAGTGAAAGGTTCTAACCATCGAGATTTCAATTTCCTAGGAAATAATTTCAATCTTCTATTATAACGCAAACTTATCCCTGCCCAAAATTCTTCAGGTTAATCTTCTGATCATGCCATAATTTCATTTTTTCTTTATAAATTATATCATTATGATAAGATTCATTTCTTAATTCATCTAATTCATTCAATCGCAATAATCTTTTCTCACCAGCTTCTTTCAAATTGTAATTAAATTCTTTAATTGCCCCAATAAGCTTTATGTTCTAATTCAATCAAGCGGCAAGTCTTTCCATAAATAAGCCCGTAAGGAGTCATTCCACCGGAGTTTTATAAACAGTCTTGTATGCCCATAATGCATTGTCTAGTCTTATAGGTTCAATCCAATTCTTTATTAAATGGTTTACAGTCTTTTCTAAAATACGTTTAATCTCTCGATTAAAAATTTCAGCTAATCCACCGGTTTGTGGATGATAAGCAATATATCTTATGAATACGTTTAATTTTTCTACTAGTTTGTGAATATATTTATTTCTAAAATGAGAACCTCCGTCAGTGATAATCACTGAATTCCAAATCTAGTAAAATATTTTTCATTAGAAACTTTCAAACACTCTTAGCATCACATCGAGGTAAAGCTTTGTGTTTCAATCCATTTAGAAACATAATCAACAATTGTGTTCAATATATATGAGTTTCCAAATGAAGGAACAAATGGTCCCATAAAATCTAATCCCCAAACATCAAAAATTTCAACTTCTAATATAAAATTTAGAGGCATTTCATTTCTTCTAGAGATATTACCTACTCATTGGCATCTATCGCAAGTTTTGATGTATCTATAAACATCTCTAAAAAGAGTAGGCCAATAAAATCCAAATTGTAAAATTTTATAAGCAGTTTTATCTGGTCCAAAATGTCCTCCAAAATCAGAATCATGACATTTCAATGATTTGTTCCTGTTTTCATAAGGCACGCATCTTTCTAATTATAAGATCCTTACATTGCTTATATAAATATGGTTCATCCTGTTATATGTTTTAACATCATGAATGAATTTTTCTCATGGAGTTGTAAAGTTAACATAGGTGGTAAAATATCACTTACAATATAATTTACTATGTCACCATACCACATGGTATTTTCCACTTATTAATATTATAAATTGTTCATCAGAAAACTGTCAAGAATTTTACTATCAACGTCAGATAATTCATTATATTCTAGCCTCGATAAATGATCTGCCATTCGATTATCAGTTCCATTTTTTGTATTAATGATTTCAAAATTAAAATTCTTACATTGGAGAATATCCATCTAATTAATCTTGGTTTCGTATCTTTCTTTGCATTAGATATTTACAGCGAGTGGTCGTATGCACAATACATTTATTTCCAATTAAATAAAGCTCAAATTTATCAAAGGGATAAACAATTGCTAATAACTCGTTTTCTCGTAAAACTCGTATAATTCAATTCAAAGATTATTAAGAGTTTTACTAAAGATAAGATATAACTTTGAAAATTTTATCATATCTTTGCCCAAGTACTTCTCCTATAGCATAATCACTAGCATCACACATAAGTTCAAATGGTTTCTCCCAATCGTGTGAAACTATTATAGGTGATGTGATTAATTTATCTTAATAATTCAAAAGCATCTAAGCATTCATCGAGAATTCAAATTTCTTATTCTTTTCTAAATGTTGGCATGTAGGTTTAGTAATTTTGAAAAAATCTTTTATGTAGTGTCGATGTATCCAGCATGTCCAAGAAAACTTCTTACCCCTTTTACTGTAGTTGGAGGTGGTAATTTAGTTATAACTTGAATTTTGCATGTCTACTCTACGCCATTTTCTAAAAGTTTATGTCCTAATACAATTCCTCCTGCAACCATAAATTGACATTTATCCCAATTTAGAACTAAGTTAGTTTTCTCGCATACTTCAAATACTTTTTCAAGATGATTCAAGCATGCATCAAATGACGTTCCAAATACAGAGAAATCATCCATAAATACTTCTATTCCATCATCAATTAATTTACTAAATATAGACATCATACATCTCTGGAATGCTTATGGTGCATTACATAATCCAAAAGGCATTCAAAAGCAAATGTTCCATAAGGACTAGTAAATGTAGTTTTCGATCCTCAAGAGCAATATGTACTCAATGATAACTGGTATATCCATCTAAAAAACACCAATATTTATGTCTGGCTAATTTTTTGTCCAACATTTGGTCTAGAAATGCAGGACAAGTGATCTTTCCTAAATGCGCTTGCATTTAATTTTCTATAGCCAATTCATATACTTCATCCAGTCACTTATCTTATAGGTATTAAATCACTATTTTCATTAGCTTTAACGGTCACTCCTCCTTTCTTAGAAACACAGTGAATTGGGCTTACCCTAGCACTGTCCGAAAAAAAGATATATAATACCATTATCTAACCATTTTAATATTTCGTCTTGACAACTTCTTTCATTATTTCCATGTTTAGTCTCCTTTCGAGGATCTACTTGGCTTATGTTCCTTATCTAAAATAATTCCGTGCATACAGATCATGACTAATTCCTTTAATATCTCGCTAAAGTCCAACCAAAAGTTTTCTTATATTCTTTTAATATATGCATCAGCTTGCTCTGTGATTCATTCAATTCACTGATATAATAACTGGTAGGGTTGAATGGTTACCTAAGTCAGCATATTTTAAATGATTAGGCAGAATTTTTATTTCGAGTTCAGAGGTCTAGTTATCGACGGAACTATATTCTTTTCAATGTTTTCAAATATTATCCAACATTTCAAATTTTTCCGTATATAATCCAGCTTTTCATTATCTACTTCTTTAATTAATTCAGTATTTTCATTTTCTAACCTTTCTTCATAATATTCTTTAAATGTTCATTTTTGCAAATGTTCAAGTATTTCCATTCGAAAACATTCATCATCTTTCTAAGGCAGATATTTCATCGATTTTGCTATGTTAAAGTTACTTTTTGATCGTTTACTCTCATAGTCAATTCTCCTTTCTGAACATCAATCATAGCTTTTCCAGTGGCTAAAAAGGGTCTTCCTAATATTATTGGAATTTCTTTATCTTCTTCTATATCTGGAACAATAAAATCGACCGGGAAGATAAATTTATCAACTTTTGCTAACACATCTTCAATAACTCTCTTAGGATAAGTCACCGAACGACGTCTAATCCGAAGAGTTACTGAAGTAGTGAAATTTCTCCTAATTTAACTTTAAAAATCGTATTGTGAGGCATTAAAAGGTTATGTTTGTTCCTAAGTCACACAAAGCTTTTCCATAAAATTTTTCTCCAATAGTGCAAGGTATAGTGAAACTACCAGGATCTTTTAATTTTTCAAAGAAGCTTTTTCGAATAATTGCACTACACTCTTCGCTAAGTGCAAATAGGTTTATTTATCTATAAATTTCTTTATTAAAAATATCTTTCATAAATTTTACATAATTAAGCATTTTTCTAATGCTTCTACAAAATAATATTTACTCGTTAATTTTTTTTAAAATTTCAAGGAATTTAGTAAATTGCTTATCTTTTTTATGTTGCTTAAGTCGTTGAGGAAATGGTGGTGGTGGTTTTTGTATAGATATTTTCATGTGGATCAATGATATTCTAAGTTTTTTATCTTGGTTTCATCCTTTTCTTTTCTCGATTTCCACTTCCTCATTTTTACTTTATGTTTCTTTGAATTTTAGTTTCTAACTCTTTCTGCTTCTTAGTTGTATTGCTTTAATTTGTTCTTTTCCTTGGTCTTTAGGATTTATTTCCAATTACTAGAAAAGTTCTAGGAATTTATTTTTGTTAGTTACGTAGCAATATGTCTGAGTTGAGTTTCAATATTTTTAATTACTGTTCCTTGATTTTGTAATTGATTTTCTTGTATTTGTAATTGATTTCCTTGATTTTACAATTGATTTCCTTGATTTTGCAAGTGCTGACCCATACTTAATATTAATTCTTCTATAGATAACTTTTAATCTTTAAATTGAGTATTATTAAATCCAGGTCGATAAGATGGTTTATAATTTGTATTTCCTTGATTAGATGGATTTCCTATATAGTTGTTCATCCATTGTTGATTAGCTGTATTGTTATTCCAATTAAAATTTAGATGATTCTTCCAACTGTGGAGTCATTAGTAATAATTTGCATAAGGATTATCGGGTCTATTATTAATAGCATTTATAGTTTCCATAAGGAGATCGAGAATCTATAATTTGTCTAGATGAGTTTTCTTCTAATATATAGTAGGAGAGTAATTCATTCCAAAATGATCTAATTTCATTGATATAACAGCAATTTGAGAAGCTAACATAGATATTGCATAATTTTCTATGAACACTAGCTATCCTTTTAGATTTATTCTTTCAAAGAAAGCCATTGAAAATTGTTAGTAGCCATTTCTTCGATTAACGCAAAGGCTTCATCAAATGGTTTTGACATTAATGAACCTCCAGCAGTGGCATCAATGATTGATCTAAGAGATCCTACTAATCCATTGTAAAGTTTGTATAATTAACCAATCTCGGTAATGCATGATGTGGCATTTTCTAAGAAGTTCTTTAAATCTCTCCAAGCTTCATATATGATTCTCCATCAAACTGACTAAAAGATGTTATATGATTTCTAAGTTTTTCAGTTTTCAAAGGAGGAAAATATTTGGATAGAAATTTTTGTGATAATTCTTCTCATGTTTTAATAGATCCAGGTGCTAATGAATTTAACCACATCTTAGCCTTATCCCTTAAAGAAAAGGAAAAGCCCAAGTCTAATAGCATCAGATGCTCCTTCATATTTATAGCAGTACATAGTTCCAAAAGAATAGCAAGATGTAAATTAGGATTCTATTAAAGTAATCACTAAATCGATTATTTTGTACCATTTCGATAATTGCAGGTTTAAGTTCAAATGAATTAGTGAAATAAGATTGTGGTTTTGAATGTTTTAGATGAATTTCATCTAATGTAGGGTCGGCATATTCTCTGCACGGTCTTTGTTGGTTTATATTTTCAATTTCTGGATTATTTTCCATTTGTGTTAAATTTATAATTTCTCTCTTTTGTTTTCTAATTCTTTTAATTGTACGCTCTAATTCTGAATCGTAAGGTATTAAATTTTTATTTCCAAATTTATGCATATAATTTTTAAGTAATATTTAAAATAGTCCTTTACTCTAGTAATTATTTTAAGAATTCTATTAATTACCTTAATAATTAATTTACTTCACTTCCCTGGCACATCATGCCAAAAACTTGATTCCACTTTTCTGGATATTATACTTACAACTATGATATTTAAAATTAGCAACGGCACCAAAAACTGATCCCGGACCGAATAAATATATACCGATGATTCTATTATTGAATTTATGATTTATATTGCTGATACTACGCAAGTATACGTATAGCTATCACAATATGTGGCTCTAATGGAGTCCTGTATATCAATCCTAATGTGGAAGTTAGCAAAATTTCAAAGACAATTTAAAATTAAACTTACTTACTATTCTAGTATACGAAAATTAAGAATACTTAAACTAAAATAAACAAATGCTTAAGGTTGAATATAAGATTTCAGAAAAGTTTCTTTCTCCTTATTTTAGAGAATTAAGTGAATGAAGAATTAAATATGTTTTTAATTGTATTGTGCCAAATAGGAGTACCCTATTCTTTACCCTTTGGTCTAGGTGCAAAGAACTTTGACTAGTCTTATACGGCAGATTGCCGAATCTCGCGGCTAGGGCCGGAGGATACCGACTACCACTCGCAGCTCCCACGTTCCCCTCGCCCGAGGGCTAACATCTACACTTCAAATTAAACACTAAGGCCGACCTGAATAATTTTGGGGTCTGCTACACTAAAATGTCCAGTTCTACGCCCACTGATTAATAATTCCTTATTTATTTGCACCCTCCTTCCAAGGCTTTTAACTTCTCTGAATCTTGGATGTAATCTTTACTATAGTTGATATTTCAACATATGTTAACAAATCAAATGGCCAGATTGAAAGTAAATTAAGATTTAAGTTAAAGATTAGCACAATTTTTACTTTCATATTTTAGGCACGATTACTTTAATTCATCATTTCACATAGACCAATAACAAGGAGAAAGACTAAGGAAACTACTCAGAATGCATGGGAAAAATAACACAAAGCATGGATTTCATTAAAGCTAACAAACAAATAAAAATGTACTTATCTCAATTTTTCCCTAAGCAAATTCTTGAAGTTCCTTTGCTTCTTCCTTCCAGTACAGCACACCAAAACCCTATACACTCACTCAAAGACTCTTAAATTACACTTAACTTTCAGTTAATAAATGGCAAAATCGACACACCAATGACACACAACCGATCAATTCATCTCTATTTATGAAGGGGTCAAATCTCCAAAGGGTACTTAAGCACCTCTTCAAAATGCGTCCAGGTTCATTGTATTTTGGCTCTTTTCAACCGTTCCGCCTTCGGCGGCTGAGTCATCCCACGTCGCGGGTCTCTAGAAGATGGGCTAACCGCGCCACCCGCCGGTTTTAGAGGCTCGATCTCGCCGTCGCCGGGCTCCTATAATATATTCAAAACTTTCAGAAAACTCGTCGGCTTCGAAGTGCCTAAATCTCGCATCAAGTGAAGTCTACCTTTAAAATTGAGTCTTTTTTTCTCCAAATCCGCTTCTTTTATGCTTTTTGCTTTCAGTACTTATAAATCTTCATACCTGCAATAAAATAAAGAAAATACCTTTCTTTAAAGTGAAATTTCATATAAAATTGGTATGAAATTCTTAATATATTTTTTAGTGATCAAGTAGCAATATGTTCTAATTGATTTTCAATTTTTGACTTGCAAAATTCCCCGACTTTGTACTGGTCTCCTGACTTTGCATATCATTACCAACATTTAATATCTAGACAACTTCTTTTCCTAAAATTGTGGGTTACTTTTGAAACCTAGAGGGTAAGAAGGACTATAACTAGTGTTTCTCTGGTTGTTCAAATTTCCCAATAGCTTTATAGAAATTTTTCCCCACTGTGGATTAACAATAACAGTGTTATTATTCCAATTTAAGTTTGGGTGGTTTTTCCATCCAAAATTATAACAGTTAGAATGTAGATTGTCAGTCTATTATTTATAGCATTCAAAGTCTCATAAGATGATTAAGAATTTACTATCTCTCCTAATCAATTTTCCTCCACGTGAGGCGTTTGAGAATAGTTCATTCCGAATTGATCTATTTTCTTTGAAATAACAACAATTTAAGAAGCCAACAAAGATATTGCATCAGAATCATGAATACTAGCAACTTTTTTAAGATTTATCCGCTGAGAGGGCCATTAAAAGTTATTAGTAGCCATCTCTTTAATTAAATAATATGCCTCAACAAAGGGTTTTGACATTAATGATCCAACAACAGAAGCATCATAGTCATCATATAAGTGTTCTAATTAACTGTCACTATAAAAATGTTTGAATTATTATCCAATCTGGTAAAGCATGATGTGGACACTTCCTAAGGAGATCTTTATATCTTTCACAAGCTTCATATATTGATTCCCCTTTAAACTGACAGAAGGATGTAATATCATTTCTAAGATTTGTAATTTTTCATGGAGGGAAATATTTTGATAAAAATTTTTCAGGATAGTTCTCCCCAAGTTCTGATAGATTCAAGTGCTAACGATTTTAACTGCACCTTAGCATTATCCCTTAGAGAAAAGGTAAAAATTCTAAGACTTAGAGCATCGTTCGACACTCCGTCATATTTATAAGTAGCACACAATTCTAGAAAACTAGCAAGATTTAAGTTAGGATCTGCATTCGGTGTTCCACCAAATTGATTATTTTGTACCATTTGGATAATAATAGGTTTAAGCTCAAATGAATTAGTAGCTACATTAGTATTTTGAATAGTTAAGTGAATTTCATCTGTTGTAGGGTTAGCATAATCTCTTAAAGGTCTAGGCTGATGTTCATTTTCATTTCTTTGATTATAAAGATTGCTCACCATTTTGTTCAAATTTTTAGATTTTTTGTTTTTTTTTTTTTTGAATTTTTCTAATAGTGCATTCTAACTCTAAATCATAAGGTACTAAACCTTCAAATCCAAAAATATGCATACACAAATACGAATTAAAGGTTTCAGTTACTACTAAATTTACTATTGCCTCCCCTGCAAGAACGGCGTCAAAACTGACGCATGCCGCAGCTACTAAAGAATAAATTTTTAAAAGTAATTTCTGTCAATACAAAATATAATCAAGCTTTTAATAAGATTATAACCAATCTATAAGCAAGTATATGTATCGTTCAAGTAATACAGAGCTCTATCGAATTCCTAGTTATCGATTCCACAGGGAAGAAGCATAAAGCGTAGCACAGAAATCTAATATTCAAATTTGCAAAGCACAAAAGTTAATACTAAAGATGCAAAAGTTTCACGATGCTGGAGATTTTAAGATCACGAAATTACTTTCTATACATCAAATTAAAGTTAACTACTAGTACAATAAGTTTTGTAATGCAAGGTTAAAGCTTAGAGAAAGTGTCCTCTTCTTCACAATGATATTATGGTGAGTGAATGATATTGATTAGTATAGTTATTGTATTGTGCCAAATAGGAGCATATCTATTATTTACCCTCTTCTGAGTGCTATAAACAACATTGGTTAATCCTAGGTTTAGTCACTAAATTTGTGCCAGAAGGCTAACTCTCGCTTTAGTTTTTAAACACTAAGACCAAATTGGAGATTTAGTCTATCACCCTAAAATCTCTAATTCTACGCCAAAAAAATTATATTTTTCTATTTATTTACACCCAACCCCCATGAAATACATCACTCATTAATGGACATTGAATGTGAACTCCACTTTTGCTGTAGAAAGTATAGCCCTTTCAGATCGTATTTTTCACAACATATTTTAACAATTCAATTAGCTGGGATTTAAAAATTAAATGAAGAATGAAGCAAAAATCATCACAATTTCTAAGCATTTATATGGGCAATACATCTAATCCAAGCCATCACATTGTCATTTATCATTGTAAGGTGAAAGGTAAGGAAATCTACTCATAATTCATGAAGATAATTAATAAAACATAGATTTTATATATGAAAGCAAAGTCATACAAAAGATAAGAAATAAATATAACTTATCTTAATTTCTTCCCCATTAAAAACCCTTGAAGTTCCTTCGAATCTCCTTTTCTTTTCACTACAACACACAATTCTCTCTTGGAATAGTAGGGAAGAAGCAATCTCTCAGTTTCCCTCTCCTCCTACAAGTCTTTTGAGAAGAATCCCTCACAAAACAACACTAAACGCCAAACCGTCAACTCTAAACTCTCTCTAAAAACTTCTTATAAACTTACACACACTTTACTACACTTACATCAACATTCTCCTCGCACAGACACACTAATTCTGGAATCCAAAAAGAGTTAAAATGCTCTAGAAATGAATTCCCCGCAGTTACCTCAAGAATCCTTCCAAAAGTCGTCCAAATACATTAAATTTTTCCTCCACCAACATTGGGCACCGTTGGCGCCTAATAAGGCATCGTCGGTGCTCTATCACATGATTTATTTCGGACTTTCCGGAAATGCAATGGGCACCTAATTGGGTGTCAGCGTACCCGTAACTTCAAATTCCTGGTTTTTTGCTTTTTTTCACTCCAAATTCATTCCTTTTTTGCTTCTTTTTACTCCATTTTCCTAAAACCATCATACCTGCAGCAGAACATGAAAAATACTTTCCTTTAATGTGCAATATCACCAAAAATAAGGACAAAAATGTATATGAAAAATCAAATATATTTTTGGTGCATCACTAATCCATACCTCCTCATGTAAGTCCGAAGTGATATCTCTTTCCACTGCGAGTCTAGCAGCAAAGGGTATACTTAAAGTCAAACTAGCAAGATCAAACTTCGTAGATTTACTAAAGATATCACCTAGTAAGTAAAGTCCTTATTAATTAAAATAAAATAAGCCTCAATCCCGGAAAGGTGATTCAAATTGGAATAATAGATTGTTCTGAAGCTTGGTGTAAGTTAGATGTTCATTTTATAACTTTCATTTGGGCATCTTAATGTACCATGGTTATTTACAAGTCAATCTAGCATGGTCTTCTTTCCTACTAAGTTTGATGATAATTTGCCATCTATCTAACTTGCCAATCTCCGAATAGTTTAAGGTTCTCAAAAAATTTTCAAATAATATTCATTTTTCGTTTACCATAGGGAAACTTCCCAACCAATCCAAATTCTAAATTTTCTACTAATTTAGGAATATCATATTCAGAGAATGAAGGGTAAGTTTGCCACCCTTTCTACTATATTTATTGGAATGCCCTCCTCATTTCCAACCTCATAGCTTCCATGGAAGTGTTATGGAAATATTAAATACTTAGTGTCAAAAGTTTTGCTGTCTTTTAGTACCTTGGCAAAGGTTAGTATATCCATAATTCTTATAAAATATTTAGCTCAAAAAATAGTCAATGGAACAGTAAAAACAAACGGAACAAGAACCAAAAAATTGAAAACTAGTATTAACAAGCCATCAACCCAAAAAAGAGAAAAAGACAAGGATTAAATAAACTAAAATATGCTAAGAGAATAAAAAACCGAGTAAAAAATCTGAGTTACCATGACTTGTAAGACTCAAACCCTAAAGGTGGAGGGAGAATGCAGTTGCCACTTTCATCTATGTGTGTGTGTGTGTCATGAGGCTCGACTTTGGTTGAGGCCATTTTTTACTGGCCGTGTGCCCCTTCCGGTGTCACGAGATCGTATCATAGCCTCCAGCTAATCTTTTATATATATATATCATAGGCTCATATAAAAATCTTATTATCATTTTTTTCTCAAGTTTGTCATATTATATTACTTGGTATCAACTTCATGACTACTAAAATTCGCTTCCATCCTTTCATTAAGAATTTTGCAACTATTTCAATCTATGAAGTGTGTTTTTTGCTCAGACATAAGATTTTATTATAGGTAATTAATAAATGATAGAGATTTCTTTACATAAACATCTTCTTACCAAGCCTATTAAAAAATGAACTTCTTACATTTCTATGATATAGAATGAATGTAGTTTAATGATAAAATACCAATAATATTCCAATTGCTTATAATCTAATTATAAGGATATAAGATATTAAAAAGTCTATTCCTTATGTCATGTAATACATTGGGTTCTTAACCTGAGCTTTTTCCTTACAACATACCTGGAGTTGTCTAACTTATTCTTATAAACCAAGATAGTGTTTATTATTTTCTAATAATATTGTCTTTGAACTAAACCTTATACATAATTCCTAAAATGTATCTATTTAATTCACATTATTATTAACAACGACTTGTCAGGTCAATGCTTCATCTTTAAATACAAGCTCAATGTGAATTAAAATCTAATTAATTTGTTTCTTCTCTAATAATGTGATAATGCACACCATTTGACATACCTTTGTTGATAAGTTCCACTGAATTTATATAATTACTCCACTCATGCAAATCAAGTGCTGATGGAACCTTATTTAACACATTCCTCCATGAAAGATTTTTCAATTATCTAATAATTTTCATGATCAAAATATTTCGTCTTTAAATATATATGATAATGTTCATCAAAATTTACAAACATATATCATATAACTAAACTTTATATTGATAAATCTACAGGCATTACAAAGACTAAAGCATCTAAGAAATACATATTTATTTGATATAATATTAAATTTAGTTAAACTTTCTTTATCATTCTTTAATGTAAAATATTTGTAATAATATGATATTTCCAACTCTAAGATTTATTTTTTATTCTATTAAAAGTATTATCTTAACAAGAATAAATAATCATATCAAAACTCCTTTGAGTTAACATTCATCACTATTATCATTATCACCAATAACATTTAGCTCTTTGGAACCTGTTTTGAGTTCACCCTTTTACTATTAATAGCTCAGTAATCAACCATCCTTTTTTTTGGAAACTAACTCACCCCACAACGCATGATATTCTTCCTACTTGTCTCTATATATGTGTCATCATATTGTCTTTAACGTCGTAATTATAGCTCATTCTAAGTATTATTCATTCCTAGGTTTTGTAAACTTGTAATATATCTAAAATTTCTCCTCACTATCATTAGAAATTTAATGCATAATTCTACTACAAACACTATGTCTAGTCCACTAGTATTCAATTATATCAAATCTCAACGTTTTTCATTTTAAATTATAAAATCTATGTTCCTACTTATATCTTTATCTATATTAGTTGATGGGGTCATATCAATAGACTTGTATCAAAACATATTTAAAATTTTAATCAATTTTATAAAATATTTTGACTATAATATCAAAGAATGCATTTCCTTTCTCATAAAATAATCTTATATCAATAGACTTTAAGCATCTTATATCAAATATTTTGACTGTGATATCAATAGACTTGTATCAATACATATTTAAAAATGCATTTCTTCTCTCATTAAATAATCTTAAACTACTTATTGTTCTTGAAAATTTATGTCATACTGAGTCTTGTGTTTGTGTCTATATATATATATATATGTGTGTGTGTGTGTGTGTGTGTGTGTGTGTGTGTGTGTGTGTGTGTATTTGAGAACCGTGTAAGGAATTTTATTGATATCAAGTAAATTTACAAAAAATTGAAGGTCGATACTGCTACTAACCCGAAAAAACAACTCAACACAAAGAAAAAGCCTAAGGTTTCACCTCTAACAGATTACAACTCACACCACCAATATCCCAATATCTAAACAAAATGAAAAAATAACCCATTAGTTTGAAATGAAGTTAACCCAAAAAGGAGTCATGTATTTATCTTCATAACTATGGTATACCCATATTGTCACCATGCACCAATCTCTAAAGCTCTCTAGGACTTCTCCCTACAATTGTTTCTATAACTCGACACCTTCTACTAACCAATTTGTCAAAATTGCTCCTTCCCTATAGCGATCTTACTTGTTAATAGCCATATCTCCCAAATTGTTGCCTTCCCGACTTCAAGATAATCTAGTAAAACTGCTTAATCAACTTCTTACCTGGAGCAAAAAGCAGTTAGTACAAGTAGTCAATTGAAAAGCAATGCACGACATCTAATTCTGCCTCCAAAGAGCAATCTTCTAATCATGGGGAAGATGAGAAAAGTAGTCATCTCTCATGTGAATCCCTAAATATTCCCACTACCCCTATTATATTCTTTTTAAAACTCCCATCTGTGCTTACTTTGACATATTGTTGATGAGGTGTTAGCCAGAAGACCATCTTAGTAATCACCTTCTTCACCTTGATAAATTTATTATCTTTATTACACATAGTAATACCACTGAAAGATATGCTATGACAAGAATTAAAATTCTCCATTTTATAGATATAAGCCAATACATTTTCCACCAAATGATTCACTAGAATTCTTTCCAAATGTTTAAAGGAGTTCCTAGTCATTCACAAAACCACATAACAATGAAAGGAAGAAATGTCATTAAGTGATTCTTTTTTCCCTTAAGGTTCTAGGATAAGCAACAACCATCTGGATCCCCCCAAAAAATGAAAAATGAAGATGTGAAAGTACTCATAAGTTTCTTCAAATAGATATAGCAATGGGACATTTATAGTAGATATGTAAAGTAGATTCCTCATCCATCTTACAAAATATGTACTGTGAAACAAGCTGCAAAACTTTAAACTTTAAAATATCATCACAAGGAGTTAGTTTGTAAAAATGCCTCCATATAAAAAAGGACATAGAAGGTCTAAGTGCTCTGCCTCAAAATAGTGTGTGTGTGTGTGTGTGTGTGTGTGTGAGAGAGAGAGAGAGCGTGTGCCGAAGATATTATCATTTCATCACAAAACTATTAAATAAATAGTTTTCTATCAACTTTATGACTACAATAACTCAATGTTCAACCTTCCTTAATAAACCTTGAATTACAAGCTTTAATTCATCATGTATATTTTTAGTTAGGACACATGATATAAATATAAATAAGTAATTATTAACCTCACTTTTTTTGAGGTCTAGTCTTTCTTTAAAATAGCCTGTGCTCTTAGCCAAGCATGTGGACTTTCCCCGGTGATTATCTTAGAGGATTAAGAATGGAACCTCACCCCATAGAAATTCAACACTTCTTTGCTTCACTCAGAGCTTTTTAATGCTTAGCATAACCTATAGGTGCTTAGGAGGATGAGACCAAGCATTAGGAAGTCCAAGTGGAGTTCCCTATAGGATGGTCAAGCGTTAGGACTTACCCTGGGTGGTCTAAGGGAGGCTCACACACATACTTACACATTGCACTCTAATACACTACTTCACAACCTTAAACCAAATATACTAATTTCCCTTAGGTTTGATCCCCTACTCTTTTTTTAAACTCATGTGGCTTGTTTCCCCAAGCTCTTAGCCCCAGCCTAGAGTTTGGTTAGTACTAGTACATTGAGGGTCCAAATGGGAAGTTCCTTAGCTTGGCTCAAATAATACTATCAATCTCATTCAACCCCAATTTACCAAAAATCTCAAATTTAACCCCTTATCCATAAAAAAACACTACCAAATTACCAAGTTACCCATAAAACCCCAATTTTGCCCAAAATTCCCAAAATCAACCAAAATTACCAAAGTCATTAAAAAATCATCCCAAAATATTCCTCACTACTCAAAATACCCAAAGCACTTCAAATTTACCAAAATACCCCCAAAACCCCTCCAAATTGCCAAAATTCTCCGCCTAGCCAAAATTTTCAGAAAATCTAAAAAATTCTGAAAAATTCCCAAAAACCTCAAAATATTCTCAATTTCAATTTAAACCACCTTATTTAAACCAATTTGACCAAAAGCCCCAAATTGCCTTTTAAGGCCCAAAATGCTCAAATCACTCCCAATGTTCATCCAATTCACCCTAATCTTGCCTAATTTCTATTCCAACTCAAAATTCATCATCCCCAATACCAATCTAAACCATATCCAAGCCCAATTTGACCCACATTTGAACTCACTTTCAACCCAAAACAAAAGGGGGCCCCGTTTTAACTTATGGCCCAATTCCCCCAAATTAAACCCCATGAGTCAATCAATTCCCCAAA
Organism: Papilionanthe hookeriana x Papilionanthe teres; assembly: GCA_022702705.1. Classification (NCBI taxonomy): domain Eukaryota; kingdom Viridiplantae; phylum Streptophyta; class Magnoliopsida; order Asparagales; family Orchidaceae; genus Papilionanthe; species Papilionanthe hookeriana x Papilionanthe teres. The sequence continues at coordinate 118,208,969 of CM040427.1, forward strand.
TTAATATCCAAAACCATTCATGGCATTCTCCTAAACCGAATTGAACCATCAATTGTCCCCAATTTAAGCTCAAAACACATCCAAGTCAAACTAAATCCAAAATCCCCAAATATGCCCCAAATGTGACCACATGACAAAATCCCACCAAATTGAATGTCCCAATCCAAAATTTCCACGCAATTAATATCAAGAACTCTTCTTAACATCACCATAGACTACTTGGAACCTTCAATTAGCCTTGGACCCAACCCTAGCCTAACCTACACCCAAGGTAACCAACATGCCCAAAATTGATCAAATACCTAAATCAAGCCAAATTGATCCCCCAAACCCATCGAAAACCACCTCAATCCTCTTCTAAACTCTTTATAACAATCATATACACCATATTGAATAATCCATTGGACCTAACCTACACTTCAACCCAACCTAGCCCAACTTGAATCCACTTGGCTCAAAATTGAACCCATGAGCCAAATTGACCAAACCTAGCCCAAAGTGACGAAGCCAAACCCACCATAGCTAGTCCTGAGACCCTAAGGACTGGTCGAGATCATGTAGCCCACCCTAGTGAAGCCATGGACCAAGGGTCCCCTAAACTAGGGGATCCCCTTCTTTAAATGGATAAACCTAAGGAGGATTTGCAATTAACACTTAGCCACTTAAGTTCACCACCATTATGGCCTGCCTACCTGACCACTGGCCACCTCCTCTAGCCTGGCTAGCCTGCCTAGTCACCGGAGGAGACCAAACCCAGAGACACATCAAGCCAATTTAAACCCAAACTCACCCACTGAGCTGTCCTTCTCTGACTTCTCATTGGAGCTGATTTAACTTCCACCTAGGCGGCCAAATGCACCCACATTAGCCCCCCGAGCTCACTGACCGCCATGGCTATAAAGCCATCTCTCACGACCTTGGGTAGCCAAATTTTCTAAACAACTCGTCAAATTACTCCCATAGCTTTCCTGAGACCTCCTAAGTTTAATCTCATTATCTTCAGTCATACATCCCACTGTTAAGAGTTAATTTTCCCACTGAAATTCCAACCGAAACTAGGATACATTCCATTATAAATCTACACTGAACTAAAATCAAAATAACTATGCCCACACCTTCACAGAACTGAAAGAAGTTCCCCCATCAAAGCCCCATCACAGAGAGCCTATATACCACTTCGATCAACACCTAAAATCGTCCGTCTAACTTGATCCTACATTTTACCCGGCGTAAGACTTCATCCGAAGGTTCATCGTGACTAATCGAAGCTGTTACAACCATCTAATCGAAGTCCTCCCTCTCCGAGCCGTGAGGTATTGAACTCTCCCCCGTCGACTTGTTTTGATTCTTCATGCACATCGGGGTCAATTTCAGGCTAGGTTAGCCATATATATAGGTTTGTCTAGGTCAGATGAGTTTATAGGTTGAGTCCTGCTCGAGATATTAGGGTTGTAAAGTGGACGGTTCTTTGTGCACACTAGTTGGGGATGGAGGAGGAGCGCCTTGAATCACACGTGTAACGTTTGGACGACACTGTTGCAACTGGATGAAGCCGCTACACATAAAGTGGAGGCTGACTCAGACGACGACGCCCAATTAGTGCAAGACGCGTGTTCTATTCAGAGCCGTCATAGGATGAGTTGGATAAATATCAAAATAGGATTTATTCCCAACTTTAAAAATTTATAACTTGGTGCAGAAAAATAAATAAAATAAAATAAAAATACCCTCTACTCAAAGGGACAAAGGGAGAACAACGTAGAATTATTTTGAAGTTTATTTGATGTGCATTTTATTTTTAATTAATTAAATACAATCTGTAGTCTTTTGATTCTTCATGTGCATGCATATTTCATGATGGCTTGAAATTTAGGGCTTTTATTCTCTCTATCATGTGGGATCTTCCCTATTTTTCTAAGGTAAGTAGAGATCTCTATGAAGAGATCTCTATTTTTCAAATTGTAGGTGCATGTTTTGTGAGAAAAATATACATGTCTAAAATATTTAATAAAAAAAATCCAAAGTAACTTTTGGTAGGTTCACTATGACCAGAGGAATATATGAAAAATGTAAAATTAGTTTAACTCATTAAGTATAACCTTAGTTGTAATTAAGACTTAAATTCTAAAGAAAAATAAATTTGACTAAATTTAAATGAAAATAGCCTAAAAATCATTTCCCACAGTGGTTTAGGATCAGAGGGACTCCTATAAAAATTTTGAAATTATTTGGAATTGATTTGATCACCTAACTTGATTTCTAAGTTAAATAGCAATTTTGAAATTAAAATAATTCAATAATTAAATACACTTCAAAATCACCAAACTAATTTCCTTTGAGTTCTCTGTGATCAGAGGAGTCTCTAAAAATAAATTTGTAATTAAAATAAATTTTCATTTTTAAGCATTATTTTATTATTTAAATAGTTAAAAATTAATAAAATTCACAAAATTAATAAAATTGATGGAAAAGTTCTAAATTACCTCCTAATCACGTAGGGACACTTGCATTAATTTTTCCTAACTTTTGAAATAAAGATATTAAATTTTAAAGTGTTAAAATTAATTTTTAATGGCTAAAATGGAATTTCCCTAATTTCTCACTAATATAATTCTAATAATTAAAATATAAATCACAAAAATATAAATTTAAATTTCGAGATCTTCGATCACGTACATTTAGCTTAAAATATAAAACATACTTGAATCAAATAATATTTTTATATTTAATTAATACTCCAAAATTTAAATAATTAGAATAATTAAATAAAATTCAAAAATCATGAAACTTGGTCCAATCGGTCCTTTAGTCTAATAACCTCTAATAATTTTCTTAAGGATAGAAACATCGTTTCGACTAAGCTATTAAATTTCCTTTGAAAATCCCTATTTTGCATGAAAAAATAATTATATAAATTAAACTAAATTAAGAAAATTACATTTTTCTCCTTTAATGCTTTAATTAACCCATGAGTGGGGTAGCAAAAAAATTTTGAAGTTATTTAAATTCGAATTTACCTATTATGGCGTATGCGTTTTTGTGGGCAAAAGTGCAATTTAAAAGAATTTAGCTTGAATCAATATTTAGGATTAATTAAAGTGGGAAAATGGGTAATGAATGATTTTAATAAACATGTTTGAATGATTGAAATATAAAGGGATAAGTGGTAGAAACAAATCTCAATTTTGACACATTAAAAAGTAAATTTGTAATTTCTTTAAATTACATTTATTCGGGAGATAATAAAGACTATATGATCCTTAAAGTTAGGGTTTTCATCTTTAGAAGGTGATATTTAATGATCTAGAACTCCTAATAAATGGTTCAATGATAATTCAATAATTTGATAAGAATAATAGTTATATAACTATGCTCTTCTAAAAATTACAAATACACCATTTAAAGTCTTAAGGGCTTGGTAATGAGACTAGGCTTAATGAAATTTCACTAATGAAGTTCAGAAAAGAAAAAAAATAATTATTTTAAAATACATCTGAAACACTACAAGTCCATCAAAATTGGTTAAATTCATTCATAAATTAAATTGCCTCTAAAGGCCCCACTTACATAATTCATAAATAAAATATCAAGTGATATTTATCCCACCTTTTTAGGACAATTAATATGTTAGGTCATTGAGCGTAAGGGTATGAAATATATGAATCATTTAGTGAGCATCAAAAGTTCAAATGAACTCGAGAAACTTCAAAAAGGTTGTGAAATATCTAGGTATTCCCTAGACTTTTTCACATGTCTTCTGAATTATATGAGACGAATGAGCCTATCATACTCATTAAAAGAAAAGAACTCTTCAATAAATAAATAGAACCCAACGTTCCTAAGTTATGTATAGATTTTGTAGACCGTGATGAATTTATCTATAGGCTTTTACTTCACTGCAAATTATAAATTTTTATTGCAAGATACTAAAGCTTCATGTGGAGGAACGAGAAGACCTGATGCAAGACGCTTACAAGTTGATAAGACTTCTCTTTTACATTACTTTTTTCTTGCTTAGAGCTTGCATGTTAAACAACAAATGTCACCCTGCATGAAAACCAGAACTTTAAGGATAGCCATAAAACTGAAACCAAAATCAAAATTAAAATTAAAACAAGATAAAATTTACCGCCAAAATAATAAAAATATAAAATAACTTTAAATTTTATCACAAAAAGAACAAAATCACAAGAGAAACTAAGTTAAAATATCTCTATTGGATGATTGGAAATACCTCAGAGGATACAACCTACGACTGCTAACAAGATTTCCTACGGTTTAAATGAAAATATGGAACTCATTTAGTTGAGTTAAGTAAATTACTTAGATTTGGCTGCAATCCGAAGAAATAAGATGGTCGCAACGAGAGAACCGTAATCCTAACCAGTGTCATAACTAACTTAAATAATTCCCAAAGAAGATATTAAGATCCCTCAATTTAAATGTTTCCAAAATACAATACTTCTTTTCTTCAATAGAAACTTGTTTAAATTAAACCTGCTACGACATGAGCTAGAGCATGCATAAGTGAAGGGAAGACAAATGCATCTTCAACACAAAGAAACTTCCCGAACTAAACAACAAGCCATAAGACTTCGAGGTAGCTTACCTAGTGCAGTATAAACCCTCACCTTATCTCTTTAGGCATTTGCACCTTGTTCAATATAAGCTCTAACTCATCTTAGGTTCCGAGGTTGTCATCTGATATGACATAAATCCTCCTATCTTCCAGGCTATTCACATGATCGGTATTAAGTGAATCTAAGCCAAATATAATTAATAATTGGCAGGATGAAACAATAAAATATCTCAAATCGAAGCCTAATCATAGGATGGTCGAGAAGATACTAAGATTCCACTTCTATCTATGTTCTTCCTCTAGCTTTTTCTTCCTTTGGATTCCCATGATAACTATTTCGAAATTTGAGCCACTCACTTATTGAATTTCCTATTATCACATTTTCTTGAAGAGCCCTATCTTTTGGAAGTCATGAATATAATATTTATTGATCTTTATCAAGAGTTTTCTTAGGTTACTTTTGTTATCTAAGATGCAATTAACTACAGGGGCTTGCCCTTATAGAAAACTTAAAGACCCCATATTAATATAAACTCTATCTAATTCCTCCATATTAGGTATGAAAATTTGCCGGTCAACATAACGCGTTCGCAAAGCCAAACGAATATCATGAATTATTTAGTTTATGTGATCAAGCCTCACCATCAAGCAATATATCTATTCTTCGGGATAGATACATGTTTTGTAGTGAAGCTCTTGATTATCTAAGTTATTGTTTATATGAGATCTGTTGATTTCATATTTTAAAAATGAAAAATGATATTTTCGAAGTTATATATATATATATATATATATATATATATATATATATATATATATATATATATTAAATTAAACCTCGATTCCCAAAACAACCTCCCTGCGTCGACAGTAATAAATAATGCAAAATTCTTAATAAGCATCCTTTTATGTAATCAAATAAAAAAATGCACTCCTGACATCCATGTGATTAAGTTGAAACTATTTTCAACAAAACTAACAAAAAATAATTAAATAACTTAAAATTTAGTTATAAAGTTATAAAACTCTTCAAAATCTATTTCTTTAACTAGGTGATACCCTTATTCTACCAAGATAACATTATTCCTTACAACAACCTTGATTAATAAAATTTGTTCTTATAAACCCACTTAGTTTTTTTTTTTTAAATTTCTTAATAACATGGCAAGAACTAGCCCTAGATATCATTACTAAACTTTTTTCATTTAATTATTCTTACATTATCTTTTGTAATGACTAGCTTAATGCTTCATCAAAAAATACTAGCTTAATGTGAGATGATAATGATGAACAATTTATTTCTTCTCTAATCATAATTTACATACTAATATGATATGTTCCTTATATTTCTTAGAGGTATGTTCTACCTAGAGTAAACCAAGTGTTGTAGATCCTTTTATACATTTGGCTAATATAAAATAAGATTTTTTTTAATATTTTATATCCTTATGATCAAACAATTTCATTTAAAAAAATGATAATACTTATAAAAATTTATGTACACTAAATTTTTAAAAAAATAAAAATTTGTATTGATAATTATAAACCTTATAATCGATGAAATATGCCAGTTATGCTAGTCATTTATAATAAAATTTTTTTCATTTAGAGAGACACATCATTCTAGCCAGGGATGGTCTGAAAAAAAAATCTAATTTCAATTTCTCTTTCGTAAAATGATCATGATTTTCTAATTTTTAAATTATCCCCCATGATCAATCCAAGTATTATATTTAATAAAGCTTTATCTTTTTAATCCACTTTAAAAAATCATATATTCAATAGTTGTGTCGTTTTACAATATTCAATAGTTGTGTCGTTTTACAAGTTAGAAATGCCACCAACACAATTTTTTAATAACCATCAATTATAACATACTTACACATTCTTTCATATGCGGGGAACTCTAAATAAATTAAATGGTCACCTTTTACATCAAAAAGATGTATGGATCTATTTGCCAAAACTAGTCACCTTTACATAGGTGGTTCTTAAGTACAATCCAAATGCTAATTCATGTACATATAGTTTTAAAAAACAACAAGCATATGAGATAAAAAAAAAAACTCAATTTGAATTCATATATCATCAGTCTATGCTTTTAAACAGTTCATATAACTATAGACTAATCTAATAAGTTCAACTAAATATCTATGAAAAATAAATCACGTTATATTAAATAATTTAATCAAATATTAATCAAAAGAAAATTGATTACATACATGTTATTACATAGTTAGATGATACTTATTTGATTATCCTCTTCAATAATCAACCAAAATGAACTTCTTGAGGTCAAATCCATAACAAAGAGCCAACTCTTAATATTTTTTTCTTTGCATTATCTCTTAACTACATAATCTATCTATATTGATTCCATCAAATTATATATGATATTTAATCCTATATCATAATCATTTATTATATAGCTAATATTCCCTTATTAATCCTAATGTGAAAGCTGGCCTTCTTAAGAACTTAATGAGTGAAATTTTGAACCTTTATTTCTTGAGGTCTAACAAAGAAATGGGTAGAATGAATAAATGTACAAGTGGGGTTTCAGCTATTTATGTATGTGTAAGCCTAGAAATATAGACTTAACGTGGTTTTTTAGTTGTATATATAACTTTAATCTTTTATATATATCTCCCAAACTACTAAAATTATGCACTTAGTATGTGTCTACAACCGTTCAAAACACGTATATATTTGTAGTGTTGGTTAGACTGTAGAAATCTAAATTTCTCTTAATATGTAACATCCTTTAAGTAATGTAATACACCAAAAATCTTTATAAAATATCTGTAAATTTATTTTATCGCATGTTGCAACTTATTTTCAAGCTAAATATAATGTCATGATCTATCTTCAATGTTTGATTATTTTTCGAACTAATTAAAACTTTATTAATTTCAAAAAAAATTACCATAAACTTTATCACTTGTTTCATTCAAATTAGAATAATATTCATTAGTAAATAAATATTTTCTTTCTCACTACTTGAATTAGTGCATGTAACCCTTAAGCCTTCTTACCTTTCCTACATGTATCATTTTCCTTTTTATTAATATTTACCCAAAGATAATTTGACTTGAAGTAGTTAGAATTGCAGCATATGAACCATATTTGAATTCGTTTTTTCACATATAGGATTGATTTTTTAATTATTCTAAATTTATATTAAACTTTATTTTCATTTATTTTATAAATTTATCTCCTGAAAATTATTTAAAGTTTTCAGGTTTATAATGCAATCTTAATGCCATTACACTCCAAAAGCAAGGATTCATTGTTGTTGAAGTCATAACTCTTAAACATAACATTTGTTGCCTCTCTATTCAAGTTGGCCTCCCTATAATCTATTGAGCTAATTTTTTATTCATGAATTTAGATTCCTTTATTTAGATGTAGCTATTTTGTAAGATCCTGTTCTCTTAGTATTTGATTTAGCTTTTCTTGGACCAAATGTTCCTTTACCAAATACAATAAAGAAGTTTATTTTTCTCATGCATTTGAATATTTATGCAATGTGATTTGTACATATTTTTGTTTATTAGTTTATGTTTTTTTGCATTGAATTTTGATTATTGCCTTCATTACTCATTCATTCTTTTATCAATGATGACAGCTTTGTCATAATCTCTTTCCTTTTTCTCATGTTACAAATTGTTATATAATCATCATTTTTCAAAATATAACAAAACACATTGACTCCCATACTATTGAGTAGACACATGCTTTATTTGATTGAAGACCACCATTCAATGTGTTTTGGAATTTCATTATCTTTAGTAATGATAATAGTAATGCTTTACAAACCACCCTAAGAATAAAATCACATCCTGTCAAAGTTGTATGATTTTTAGTATATACATTCATTCTGCTCCATACTGTGCTAAAGACATTTGTATGAAGGCCTTTTTTTTTCCTGATTGATTTAATTTATTTTCTTACAAAATTTTAAGGATTTATTTCTAAAATCTATAACTAATTAATTAATTTCAAAGCCTAATGAGTAACTAATTGCATGCCTCGTACTGCCTTAATATTTTGTAGGGAAAATTACATACGCAACACACAATTTTTATGGATTTGCCTATATTTACACATGAAAGTCATAATGCATTTTTTATTCTAATGCATAACCTTCATGTGTGTGAAATTTGGTATGATTGTGTAATCTATTTTTAAACAAATATTTAATTTGAAAAGTCGTCAATTTTAATTACATTTGATTAAATTGAAATCATTAAATTCTAAAATTGCGATGGGCTCATGGGATAAACGTACCTATTTAACAACTAATTGGGATGTAATTAATGATGTTCTAAATTTCAAATTAAGTCTACGGTTATTATAGAAAACTGCCTAAAGAAATTTATCTGATGAGAAAATATTATAGAAATTTAAAGGTAATGTCTATAGAGCTATCCTTAGACTAGTCATGTTGTATATATCCAAGTTTGCATAGTGAAAGTTAAGAAATAATTTGAGTACGACTAAAAATGATAATATTAAAATAAACATGTTATAAGACTTGGAATGATAAAATTCATATATTTATTTTTGAGGAAATGTGGAAGTAGCATCAAATATAAAAAAAAAAATCAATTGCAATAAACTAGGGTGGGTTGACTATGCATGATGATGGATAGTGATTACAACCATTTTATAGATAAATATAATTTTGGTTAAATCATTAAAAGATAATTGATTTAACCTAATAATATGGTTACAAATTGTAAGGAAAAAAATGTAATTGTTTCTTCCTAAACTCATCAAGAATGAATGAGAAAATAAATCATAAAGCTTGCCCTATTTACATTGGTTATGGGAATCATGAAGAAAATGATAGATTAAGTAGTTTCATTTTTCCAACGAGCTGATTAGAACTCATACACTAATGTTATTAAATCTTACTCTCTATGTCGTTTTAGTGCAAGTGATAGACAATCGCTTTACACATGAAGTGGCACAGAAGAAGAGGAAGTGAAACTAGGGAGAGGATTCAATTGCTGGAAGAAGAGAAGGAAAGCATCCTTGTCCAATTGAGGTACAAATCTTGGCTAATACTTTCAATGGTAGGAAGGAAGCTGATATTAAATCCCAACACATATGCATGCTTAATTGCCCTATTATGGTCACTCATCAGCAATAGGTATGAAACTTCTAATTCTAACAATATAGATTTCATATTAATAGAGAATGCACATTATTCAAATATTCATAACATTGAATTACGAAATTGAATACAATACAGGTGGGGTATTGTGCAACGATAATAAAAAAACTCCATATCAATTTTATCAAATGGTGGTCTTGGGATGGCCATGTTCAGCTTAGGTAGGTAATCTCTTGGCTGATATGGAACAAATCAAGCATGAAACGAGAACTTAATTTGCCCAAACTTCAGGCTTTTCATAGCATCGCAGCCAAGGATCATAGCATGTGGCCTTCGGATGTTGATTTTTTCCATGGTTTCGAGATTCATTGTTGGGCCGCACTCATGGCGATCCCATCATATACCTTACGGATGAGAGGGACGCTTCTTAATGTTGCAATTATTCAAGTAATGATAAATTATGCTTCGTATTTCACATGACAAGGGCATTTCAATTACATGAAATGAAATTCTTTTGAAAATATGCGTCATTATCAGTTAAGTAAGTTATAACAGATCATGTATACAGGCTTCTCTACCTCAAGAATTGTTCCATTTGTGTTTGCTAAGGATTATGATGTTTGCCCCGATATTTTGAGTACAAAGTAATTTCTTTTTGCCTTGGTTAAAATCTTTTTGCAATGCTTTCATGGACTAAAATAGGTGCATGTTCTTCTTGTAGGGTGATTGTTGGTATGTTCTTTAGCCATACCAGTAACTCTGGTATACACTGATTATTGACCGTGATTAAATCTCAAATGCAACCAAATGAGACATTCTAAGGACTGATCTACATGAAACAAAAATAAATGCATCATTATTATTACCAAAGTTTTTATTAGAAGTATAAAGATACATATTTTTTCCTACAATACCAATTTCATGTTTTCTCGATGACTTTCTTATATTTAAATAGGACTTTGTAATTATGTTTTAGTTTTATCGCCAGTTATGAAAATGAGTAGAATATTGCATATTGAAAGAATATTAAAACAAAATACTAAAATGTTTAAGTATTCACTGAAAAAGAACTAGATTCACAAATGCGACTATAGCCCAATCATATGGGATGGAGATATAGAAAGTACAAGCCGTGTAATTTTATGATGAACATTGTATTTATTAAACTAGCAACATTTACTATGAGATCACGTAGCAAATAAAAAGGAAGGTTGAATGTTATGCGTACATGTATAGAAATGAAAAACAATTATGAAAAGAGAGAGAGAGAGAGGGAGGGGGGAAATAAAGAGGGAGGGAGTGTTAAGTTAAAAAAGGGGGGAAAACCACATACTCAGAACGCAAAAGCAATAGGGTATATCATTTGTGGCATGAAATTAATGAGGTGCTCGTGATAGATTTTTTTAAGAGTTGTTTCTCTTCTTTCTAATTTCATTCTCAAAGTAGAGGCAGCTCCAGTGGCATAGCCTAAAGGTAATAAAAAAACTAGGTGTTCGAGATCATTAGGGACAATCTTCTCAAGCGATAAGTTAGCACAACATTTTCTACCTAAGCGACATAAGGAAAACTATAGCATGCCTGCAAAAAGTAATACTTGGGTCTCAAAAATCTTTCCAAACTATTATTAGAGATTTTAATGGCTGAAGTTAGGGAGTTATAGATTTCATTAACATCCACAATAGAGCACATTATTTATCTTTGAAAAATGAATAATTAATGCTGGAGCAAGCAACGAGAAAAAGAAAGAAAAATTTTATAGTAAAAAATAAGTTGGGTCTACTCTATCACTTGTTGACCCTCAAAGATATTTCACGAACGAATCGATCACACATAAAGCGAGCATGGTGAAAATGATAAGTTGGCAGCACAACATGCAAAATTCAAGTTTAAATATTTCGATCATCAAAATAGCCTATGCTCAAAAGATGAACTATGTGATCTGGTCCGAATACCAAAATTATTTAAAGAATAGTCTCCCATGATCACAAAGAGAAAGTTCGGTGAAATTGACAACAACGAGGTGTGATGCGTAATTCAGGTTATTTATCAAAATGATCTTCGATGAAAAAACAGACAACACAAGCTTATTCAAAATTTAAATTTTACCATAGAATAATACCTATATTGTTGGGTTTTTATGCCCAAATTAGAGGCACACAAATAAATATATTTAAAATCATTAAAAACAAAATAAAATAATAATATGAAAAGACCTCCAGCAATTTTCCATGCAATGCAAGCCACCGCCAATCCACATATTGCCCATGCTGCCGCATGCTCCTGCCGCCCACCTTAGCCACTCAGAATTATGGCATGTGTAAATGAAAATAGGAAAATATATCTGTTAAAACCTGATAGGCCAATGCTAATTATGCTGTACCCCGCTCTGCTGATCCCGTCACTCCCCCTCTCTTCTCCCTACTTTACCCCCGTCTCCCTACTCTGTCGCACCTCTCTCCCGGCAGCTCCTCCCTCCGGCGGAGAACTCCACTGAAATTCATTCCCTCTGCCTGCTACTCCTCCCTACGGCGACATCTTCTCCTGCCGCCAACTCCACCGAAGCTCCCATCTTTCTCATCGCTGCCCTTCCCCAAGACCAAACCGCATCTCCTCTTCACCTCTCCAGCAGCCCCCTCCGGTGAGCCTTACCTCCATCTTTCTTCTCTCATCTTACGCAGCCGCCTCTCGCTCCACAAAACCCGCGGTCGCACTTTCGCGCGCGAAGAAACTCCAACTCCACACTGCTTATTCTTCTAGCCGCAAACACAGCTCCTAATTGTTACTCTCACTAACCTTCATCTCACTACCCTCATCCGTGCAAATCAGGAAAGTGCACTTTTTCCTAATCCCACAACAACTGCCTCCTAGTGCTTCCAGCTGCGACTCCCAACTCCTTCAGCTTTACGGTATCAAAAAAAAAAAAAAAAAATCAAATCCTGGAGCTTTAATTATCTTCCTTGTCTGTTTGTTTGAAAATGGCGTTTAAGGCTGTTTGGATCTTAGTTTCTGGTGGAATTAGAGTAGCGGTGATGGTAATGTGGAGTGTAGGTTAAATACTTTTCAATGTGCATGTAGGTATGCAGTTTGCCCTATCTTCGCTGCTGCAGGAAAGGTATAATACTCGCACTCTTGAAATATCTATCGCGGTGCATTTGACGCATCAAGCCAAATGCTATACACATTTTTATCACCATTGTGGGGCAAAACTCATACCCTGAAATGCCTATTAAGGATTGTTTGATGTGTCGAGGAGAACCCTATACATGTTTTTTTTTTGGCCTGGTGGAGTGAAGCATGCACGTGACTTTTGAGGCATGATAGATGATTCAAGATTAAGTGCTCATATGCGTCTTTCTTGACGCGATGAGAAAATATAATGCAAGTGCTTGAGATTGTATAGGTGACATTCGTATACATTTTTCTTAGCATGGCGGGATACGCGGTGGGATAGAACACTTTATGGTTGATGTGCAAATCACTCATACACATCTTTCTTAGCGTGGTGGGCAGACCCACTCTCTCGATGAAACCCCCAACAAGGGATGAAGTCTGGAGGCTACCAATTTTGGACTGCGTTCCGATCATAAATGAGCAACAAGATTAATTTAAATGCAATCCGAATGAAAGCTCCTAAGCTACATATTAAAGACTAAATGATTATATAAATTATTTTAAATGATGGATTAAATATAAATAGAACCATCATGACTCATAGGGGACTCGAAGACTCATGGACGAGCTTGAATGAAAACTATGAGGGTCCACCTAAACACTCAAATGGGAGCTAAGTATGGGAGAGATACATAATTCTAAATATGCAATTAAAGTCTAGAACGTCTTCATCACCACCGGATCCACAACATGCAACTAGAAGTGAACATAAGGCGATACTAAGGCACTTGAATTGAAGTTTTGTATGCTCACCATTGGATCCACAATCCCACATACACAAGTGGATAAAAGGCAAAACTTAAAGCTGAAAATATTTGCACGCGTCTCAATGATAGTATACCAGTGCAAAAAATAACAAAACACCATAAAAATCAGTCAAAATTGACAAATGATAAAAATAAAATGCTCGCATGTACTACGATCAATGTGCTAAATGCTCGATCTCAAGGTCTGAGAACGTTGTTCGGGTTAAAATGTGTGCTTAAGCTCAAAACCAAATATCTCAAAATACATACAAAGCTATTTAAAATCAATTCTAATTAATAAAATTAAAAAGCCCACATCAAGCGTATGTGTTAGGGAATACTGCACAGGCAACGGGTTGCCCTCCGATTCTCCTCCTTACATGTACTGGAGTCAACATGATTGAGCCCTCACTGAGCTAATTTGATCATCCTCCTTACGATGCTAGAGTTGACAATACTAGTACTTTTAATGAGATATAAATTCCTATCAATCCCAGCTAATTGTTGTGTTGAGACTAAATCTCAACTGAATGTGTCTATTTTTAAAATTATGTTTTAGATTCTATTCGAATAGGTTCAAAAGATATGTATATATTACTAAAGCCAATTATTTGTAAGTGGAACAGAGTAGATGGAGTTCAAAGACATCAATCCCCGATGATGGTCATGTTTATAATGAATCTCAACCAGAATGTTCTATTTTAAAATTATGTCTCAGTCTATTTCATATTAAATTATTTTATTTAGTGATCCTCTATAAGCACGACAAAATTGACAGGGTTCAAAGATAATCATTTCCTTGATCATGATCATGTTGGTTGTGAATTTCAGTCGAAGGGTTTGTTTATAATATTAAAATATTTTAAATTATAACAAATGATATTTGAGTGAAAGTTTATTACCTAATTCTTAAAGCAAAAATGAATCTTATGCCAATATAATATCAAGTATACCACTAAATTCATATTCAGAATGAATCTTATGCCAGTAAGGATGTGGCCCAAGTCCTCTTTCAACATGATTCTTTCCTCAAAATGGCACCCAAAAGAACCGAAGCTACAACTTTCGCAGCCTTCTAACCGGGTGGTTTGTCTTTTAATGGCAACATCAGAAAGCGTATGTTCCCTAATGACAATTTTCGAGTATTGAATCATTGGGTATATTCATAGGTTAGAAATTCTTTTATAAGCCAAGTTCGACTTAGATTAGTACCGTTAGACAATCATTAACTCCAGATCTACAAGGTCCCCTTGGATGAAGCAACCCATGGCTGCTAACAAGGATCATTTTGTCAGGTTTGGCCAACTATCTCCACTGGCTAAAAAGACCCGGGATCATAACAACTCGGAATGACAGAACCATGGAACGTTGATCATTATTGTTGTCATTTTGTCTATCATCCTCTCTAAGTTCAGAGTGATGATATTTTTTATAATTTTAAATTATAAAAATTTTTGCTGCTATATGCTAAGTTTGAATACATAACGCCTAATGAATAGCTTTAATTAAAAGTTCTTCCAATTAATGAGAAATAATTAACCAAAAACGACTATGTCATTTTAAACTCCTCAAACCTCGTATATTAAAGTCCTCGCAAAATAAGAGCAAAATCTTTGGGTATGTCTGATCTACTATCTCATCTGCCTTCTAAAAATTTGACCCAAATACTTAACACCGCCGTGTTATGCTCTCGAAAAGAATCTAGGGAACTTTTTAAATTTTTTGAGCCCATACCTCTTATGAGTTCATGGTTTTTATTCACCAACATGCATACCTAATATTCATACATAACCTTTCAAAGACATGGAGTATTTAATATATATATATATATATATATATATATATATATATATATATATTCTATGCTTGAGCTAATTCATATCGTTACACTTAATTAGACTATAGCATCCATTAATGTTTCGATCTAATTATATATATATTTTTTAATATAAAAATCATACCAATCAAGAAAATCAAGCATAAAGACCAATAATAAGATCTATGGTAAATTCCAAAGGAGGAGACTAAAGAATTAAGCTAACCATAAGAGCCCAATCAAGAACTCAAACATACCATAAATTAGAATTTTTAATGCAAGCTTTTTATTTTTTATTTTGGCACATTTATTGTGTTTTCCATTATACTAAAGAAGCACATAAAATGATTGATTATAATATCCCTTCATAATAGGCCACTAATCCCACTTTTTCTTTTTAATTCAACCTACTTCCTGAAATTTTACTGGGTCTTCTAATTTGGTGGTATGTCACTTATTATTCTTAGAATTTAGTTATTGGATGAAGCTTTTTTAGTGAATGATTGAAATTCTCATAGTAAGGTTGTTTGGTGGCTCGCGCTTTGTCATTTCTTTAGTAAATTAAGGTGGTTATCCTTGTTTTGATTTTTTTTTTTACTTGGTAATCTCTCAAACTATTGCTTTTAATTTTTTTAATTTTTTTGTTCACATCACTTGCTTCCATTTAGACTACCCACTAGCTAACACAAATCTTACAACCATTATTAAAAACTCCATGAAGCTCTTGATAAAAGCAAAAAAAGATTAGAACTTTTTATTAGTCTACATCGTACAAAACCCACACAAGGTAGCCCAAAGCAAAGTATCTATCAAAAATTATAATTAAACATCAATATTTCCATCCATAAGGATTTATAGACATTTACATAAAACTCATTTCTTAAGTCATTATTTAAATTAGTTTAAACAAGTTCCAGATTCCTATTACTATACTTTACTAAACCCCTCACCATTCTACCAAAAACTCTATATCCATTATTTCCTTAATTTCATCAAAATATATCCCACCAACAAATATTTATTATGATTGCAAATCTTGTAAGGAGAAAATTATGCATTTGGATAGCTACAAGATTTTTTTAGTAGGAAAAAATAAAATTTTTGGATTGGTCTTGCAAAAAAAAAATGTTGGATTCACGAAAAAATGGGCATATTAAATATTCTTGATGACATATTTTCCTTTTTAGTAACTTTGACTTCTAATATGATCCTTGTATGCTTTTAAACAAAATCTAATTTTTCAAAATCACAATCAACTCCTTCCCAACAAACTCATCAATATCCAATCCAAAGAGCAAGTATTCATACCAGTTGAAGTTTTGTCCTTTTTCCTAGGCCTTTCCACAACACATCACCATTGGAGTGTAAATCCCAACCCTTCAATTCCACACAGATCTCTTCAAATTTTGAGTTTATCAATCTAAGTTCTCAATATCAATATCATAGACATTTACCAAATAATCATGCATGATATAGGATAACACTTTGATCAAGAGTATTCTAGATAGTCATAATGCTTGAGACGTAATTAATTATAAGGAATTCTCCTTGTAGGGATAGTAGATCTCAGAATAAAATAAGCCCTATCTTACCTCAATAAGATAAGAGGAAAACTAATGATTTCGTAGACCAATAAATCTTAAAGGTTTCTTCATCCAAGTGATTAAATCCATGATAAAGTAATATTTATATCCTTTGGAGTAGTATATTATTTTTTGAATGAATTATTTGATCATCTAGATATAAATCTCCTGAGATCTATGGTGGACATCCAACCCAATACTAAAAAAATTTTTACACCAAGGAATTTTCTAGATACTCCTCTTGGGATCAGTTCATCTCTCTGAACCCTATATTAGCCTATTTTTCCATCATAATATGCTGTATTTAATGTGATCATATTACCCATCACCTTCTCATGAATTTTTCATTCATCATGCTATGGAAAACTATCAAACTCTGACTCCTTAAACTTCTCTTTTAAACTATAATTTATGAAAATGCTTTAAGACTCACTTTTATTGAATTCAATGCTTTGTTTGAGTTATCTTTTGAATATTTTCCTTCTTAAAATCACTAAGATTCTTAGATTCAAGATTTTATCTCCTAAGCTAATTTTCCCTTTTAGAAATGAAAGAAAAATGGCACTCATTCCAACCCATCGTAATGGTGAGTTTATCTTCAAGTTGAATGAGCTTTGATTACTTCAAGATGACTTGCAGTGGTCTCACTTTTTTCAAAATAGACCCTCATATTGTTGATGAAAAAGAACCCTTTATGGAATTCAACCTTAAGTCTACAGAAGATTTCCCACCCTAAAAAAAGTGAGTTTCTGGAAATTTAGTTATTGTAACTGTTGTTGCAGTTATTGTTCCTAGGATTTAAAACCCCCTTGAGAAAGCGAAAACTCACCAAGTCATAAAATCTTTGAAATCCATGAATTTGTTGAAATAATGGCCACTCTTGAAAGATGTTTCACCACTCTGACTTTCATTGTAATGAGAAGAAGAAGATGTGTGCAAAATAGCTTACTCCCATCCACCTCCTTTTGAAGACAAGTATCCTAGTAAAAAAGAAGAAGAAACTTCATTATGCTTGTCTGAGTGGAATATTTAAATGAATAGAAGAAATTAAAAAAAAATAGTGGTAGCAGTTCTAAAGTTATTAGGGGGTATAGGTTTCTAAGAGGGTAAGAAAAAAAAATATATATTATGATATATACCCAAGGAAGCATTATAAGTACTATAACAGTTCATATGCACATATTGAAGAAAATTAGCATTATCATGGATATTCTGAGACTAGAAATATTTTAGTAATGTTCTAATTAAGTCCAAATGATTAAGGCATCCATAGAAAAGCCAAACAATACACCATCTATCACCTATTAAGGCACTACCTTTTATTCCAAGATCTCTTCAAAAAGCTCCAAGTGTTGAGGATAAGAAGCAGACGTCCCCATTTGTAATAAATTTATGCCCCAAAGTTAAAGTGTCATCTCCTTCTATAAATGATGTTAGGTTAGAAACATCTTATCAACCTACTTCACCCATTCAAGTGAGGGTATCACAACTACAAGAAAAAAAAGAATCATATTCACAAATTAAAAGAGTAAAAATAAAGGATGTCGTAGAATAAGAATGACATTGAGTGAAGAACTCAAATACATCTCAGTTGATCCGAAGAATGTTAGAGGTCATCTTTTCGATGAATTCCTAAGTAATTGGGCTGGTATTAAATAAATCAAGGAAAAATGATGAATTCAAAATTTTTATTATGGTCGAAACCAAGAGGCTTCACTAAGAAATCATTAAGATAAGGATGACCCACAAGATGTTATAGAAAGACGAAGGGCTACTTTCGACACAACCCAATAACTTTTAAACGTTAAGGTAAAGGATGAACAAATAAAGAGACTGCAGATAAAGATAAAAGAGATAATGAATATTTGCTCTATGAATCAAACCAGATTCAAAGTACTCAATACATATACGTCATTAGATTTTGTAGTCAAAGGTCACCAAACATACTCAATGTTTTTCTGATGAACTAAGACAGAGAGATGAGCAAATTAAAAGATAAGAATGAAAGGATAAAATAATTATTGGCTTCATCACCTCATGTCTAAGAGCGAGCTCCAACTTCAGTATATGTAAAAGGGGAGAAACTCGAGGCAGTTCAAATGTTTGACAACTTAAGGACAAAAGCAGTTGAAGAGGATATCTCCTAAAAATATTTAAAAGTGTATTATATCCTTGAAAATATTTAAATCCCTTATTTAACATCAAGTAAAGCATGCTATACCAAGCTCATGTAACATTAATTCCTAAATTATTACTTTACCCAAATGAGACTGATGATGTACATTACCCTAAATAATTTATACCACTCACCTTTAAAGTTTTTGATCGAATCAAAATCTAGGAATAAACTTGACACACTTTTGGGTTAGTTGTTATAATTTTGAAGGGAGTGATGTTTAACTATTCTATAGAAATTTGTTAGCGCTCTAGCAACAATATTTTACTGTTTTATAGAACCGCCCAATGATCTACTTCATGAATTTTGTGTTAGAAACAACCTTTGTTTTGTGTGTTATTTGATTGTTAGAGCTTAGCATCATATTACTATTGGAGACATTTTTGTTTAAAAATAAAATTCAATGAGACTCTAATAGACTATATCGAAGATGAGGAATTTGAATTTATGTGTGAACCTCAATTACAAGAGCTACACTATCGAGATCCTAATCAAGAACATCCTTAAATCAGTGTCCATATTATATCTACCTTAAGACATTTAAGAAATTATTAAGTATTCATAAATAACTGACAAGATAATAAAAGCTGTAAGATTCCTAAGTCGAAGCTAAGGTAAAAACCAAAAAATGCTGAGAAAGAACGAAAATGTATCTCCTATTGATATGGAAAGCAACCAAAGGAAATATTTTCTAAAAATCCTAGGAAACAATAGTGGTAGTCAACAAAAGGTAGTATCAAGCAAAACCTCAGTATCAACCACAACAATATGCATAGCGGCAATAATGGCAACAACCATAGCAACAATCTCAATTGTAGTATTCAATGTAGTAGTTATCATAGTAATCCTATAGCCCTGAAAAAAGATGAATATATAGATAGGAATTCAATGAATTTAATAATTAAGTACTTAACAGATAAAGCTCTAAGAAAAATGTTCAATACTCATCTAAGAATCCAAAATTTAAACTTTCATGTTGTGAAACCTGAAGAAGAAGGAAGGACAAAAATCTAAGTAGCAGTAAAATTATAAGCTGATCAAATACAATAATAGAAACTAATTCACCATAAAATATTATTTGGAAAGGAATTACAACGATGGGACTATAATAATCTATAAAGAATGTCTCAAGCAACCAAAAGAATGGTTCGTCAAAGGTTTTCTTTAGCTGAATGCGATGAAACCACACTTAATTATATACAAAAAAAGATATTTTTAACACTTTCATGTCTAGGAATTCTCGATGACCATCAACCAAATCTAGAAATTCTCCACGCACGTACCTCACTGAACTCAAGCACTTACCAAACAAGTTTCCGTTATGGTTTCGAAGAGAAGTTAAGCAAGAGAACCTAAAAGGAAGATCAAAGGAGAAATGTTATGTATGGAAATGATTAAGGCTGCAGAGAGAACTAGGTTAGTTATTTTTGATATGGTTTAAGAACACTTGAACCATTCAATCTATATGACTTTCTCATTCCTTTGCGGGAACTATTTAATGAAATTGAGCATTTTTTGGGTATGTTCTGTCTCTTTAGTTGAACTATAATTAATTGACTCAAGTAAAAAAAAATAGCTGTGAAATTTATAACAATCTCAATAAGTTACACTTCACAAGTCATAAGTGAACTATTAATATGCTTACCCAAGTTATGATTCGTTTTTCGATAGTTGTGGCCTTATTCTCAATTTTTAGGGTATGTTTATCTAGATTGGGATAAAATCTTCAAACTCAAAAGGATCTCAAGAATAAAGCATCTAACACTAAAAAGATGCTAACATAACTCTTACAAAAGTTACTTTAAAATAACTCAAAAGTGGCAAGATACTCTTGTTTCCGTCTAATTTTTCTCTCTTTTATTTTTGAAAGAGTCGTTATCCTGTCGGTCATCAAATATTTTCCTTCTCCAAATAAATCTTACGTGTCATAGGAATGGCCCAGAGAATAGCGGAACTAGAAAAGATGAACATACAACAAAAATGACACACAAGAGAAAAAACAAAATGTGGAGACCATACACACGATAAACCTTACAATGATAGGTCAAGTACATTCACTCAAATAAGATCAGGCTGAGGTAATTGGACCAAAATCAATGATAAAATACTTACGTAGGCTACCCATAACAAGATAATCAGGTGTATGTTCCTATTTTAGATGTATCCCACTTAATTAATTAAATCTTAGGGGATGCCCAAGAATACTCTTGATAAAAGGACTTTCACTTTTTTATTGTGTACATGGGGAAATAGGTCATTAAAGGAAGGTTATACCGTGTGGGAATGTCCATAGGCATCAAAGCTCTCGCTAAGCCATTGGGCAGAGAGTGAATCTCTTACATCTTAAATATGTAGCGGCTCATCGACATACGAGGCCCATAGAATAACTTTAAGCATCTCGTCAGGGGTATCCCAACACGTCAAAGCACATACAGACTATAAGAGCAGAGGACAAATTAACGTATCTCAAACGGGCAGCAGATTATCGAGATCGAGCCGTCAAGAAGATACCAAAAAAGTCAAGGAGCGACACACTAAAAAGGGTACTCGAAGGGAGTGGAAAGTAATCCCTAGAAAGTAGAGGTATCTGTGTGCCAGGTAGCATGGAGCCTTCATCCCAAGCCACTAAGACCCTAAGCTCCGATGATCGTTAGCAGAAGCTTCACCAATACATCCCGAGATCCCCTATTAACAATCTGTGAATTGTGTCATCCACAGGGAACCTTGGTAGGTCTAAGGTCAAAGGAAGGAAACTCTATACTATTTATATAAGCTGGAGCTCCAAGAGATGGGACATATACATCCACGTGCTTCGGTGTGTCATCCACCTCAAAAATAGTGCTTTCAAACTCTTTATTTTGATACTGACTCAGCCTAGGACTCTATCAAATACATTTGAGAAGAAAATAAAAGACTCGATGTGCATGAAAATCATTAGCTTGGAAAGCAATGAACATATAATAGTCGTACCCCATTCGAGGGAGCTAAATAACACCTACTAGCAAAGGATTAGAATTTATTACTTGCTCTCTCATTACAACACCATTGTCAGTGTGAATGTATGAATGACACCCTATAGTAGAATGCCCTACTACAATACCATGCATGTGACTCGTCTAAAAATGTGCTACTTTTTATGTACATTTTATGCTCTTTTTTAATGATATTGAACTTTAATGAAGATTTTTAATGTTTTATTTCATGTACAAGAAATGGAGTTTGGAGAAAATGAAGCAAAATTCATAAATTTATAGTCAAAATCAAGCAAGGTATAACACTGTGAGCTGGACTGAGCCGAAATTTGTGGGTGAAATGGAGTGAACGAAAACAAATGGGGGTGCTTCCAGCAAGGTGGCACCAAGTCGCCAGCCAGAAAGTGGTGCCTATGCACAAGAAAGTGGCACCTAGGCACCAGAAAGTGGCACTTTGGAGCCAATTCCTGCCGTAAAATAGAAACGACGGTGCATAAGTGACATGTCTAAAATATTCTTAATTTTTATATACACATTTAATGATTATTTTTAATGATATTAAACTTGTGCTGGTATTTTTTTTTTTGATTTTAAATACAAGAAATAAATTTTTTCGAAAATGAAGAAAAAATGGTGTAATTTGGAGCCAAATCGAGCAAGGAAGAAAATTCTAACCTGGCAAGTTTTGATGTTTAGATGTCTTTCTATGCTTAATATCATTTAATTTATCCCATGTTTTTGAATGAAATTATACTTTAAATAAAGGTTATTTTCATGCTTATCTTTTAGGTATAACATTTTGGAGCAAAATAGAGTTAAACGATGAAGTTGTCTGCAGAGTGGCACCTAAGCGCTAGTTTACAGAGAAGACAACTCCTAAGCACTAGGATATGGTTCTTAAGCACCAGTTTATAGA
The DNA here is from genome assembly GCA_022702705.1 of Papilionanthe hookeriana x Papilionanthe teres. Taxonomy (NCBI): domain Eukaryota; kingdom Viridiplantae; phylum Streptophyta; class Magnoliopsida; order Asparagales; family Orchidaceae; genus Papilionanthe; species Papilionanthe hookeriana x Papilionanthe teres. Next base: position 118,232,050 of record CM040427.1, read on the forward strand.
AAGGATGGAGCTTAGGTGCCAGATTTTGGCACCTAGGCGCTAGGATATGATTCTTAAGCACCAGTTTATAGAAAGGATGGAGCCTAGGTGCCAGATTTTGGTGCCTAGGCACTAGAGACGGTTATTTTCCCAAATTAATTAAATTTGGAAGACTTTTGAAGGGCAACGGCAGACTCTTGGAATTCATCACTACACCATATATTAGTGATTTATAATATAATAATGGAGGAGGGGAATTCAAAAAGAGATTGAGTGAGTTTGTGTGCCTCTTCAAGGTGGTGTGTGTGTGTGTAAGAGGTGAATTCTCTTGTGGAGCCTTGGTGGCTTTTGGGACGTTAGAAGAAGTATATGGGATTGTTATTTATTGTACAAGGAGGGCATGAATCTTTTATAAGGATAAGTTTTGGAGTCTTCTGTATTGGCTTTGAATTCTTGCAATATAGTTGTGTGTTTTTCAATGTCATTTGTAATGAAGAATCCATATGTTTTCTTCATGCTTAGTGAGTAGTTTTTCTTTAATCTTTCTCCTTGTGATGAGAATTAATTATGTGTAGGATTAGAATGATTTGAATGTTTATTTTATTTCAAAATTGTGATGGTATTTTCACTGTTTATATTTAGTTTGCAACTGATCACTTGTAATGTTAAAATTCGTTGTGAAACATAACAACCCGAAAGGGCTATGATTTCACCCAACTAGTGAGTACCACACACAACTCCACAGGGAGGGGAGGCCAAAATCTAAGGTAAGTGCAAATAGATAGGGGATAACTTTGATTGACATAGAATTGATGATTTTATGGTGACAGAATAAAATAACCAATTCGGTTTAGAGTTTGAGAAATAAGGATAGATGTTATGCCTTCGGGTGAAGGGACAGTGGGAGCCCTAGAATGATTATTATCTTCCCAGCCGAACCTAGGAATTAGGCACCAGACTCTAAATTAGCAAATGTTCTTTGTCGCTCGTAAACAGGATAAACAATAGGTATGCTTCTATTTGTCAAAAACTACGTTTGTAACTTTAAACATTTGATTCCTCCACTGACTATAATCTCATTGCAAGAGGAAAGAGATTTTAATTATATAAGTGCTTTCCAAAATTTAACCAGTCTCCTAAGATTAGGTTTTTATTTAATTTAGTTAACTTTAATTTTATAGTAAATTAGTAAATTTAGGAAAACCAAAATTTTTGAAAATTCTAAACTAAATCTTAAAAATAATAGACTAGAATTAGCCTAAGGGATTTTAAACCTAGCTTTTAGGAGGGATCGATACTGCAGTTTCTAAATAAAATCCTATATTACTTGAAATGATACTTATACTTGCGTAGTGATCCACTTAAAAAGTACCTATTTTTATAACTTATTTATGATTCAAATTTTAAGGATATTATGCTTTAATGAAAGGTATTTTTATGTTTTTGGATATAGGTGATGAAAAAAAGATTTCAAGAAGGAAAAAGGAGCAAAAAGGAGGAAAAATAGAGCTAAAAAGTAAAGTTACCAAAATTATAGATCTGGCGCCTAGGCGCCAGTTCGATACTGAACCAGTTAAGATTTTTGATAACTTTGGGCAGTTATTTTGATAGTGCTAAGCGTTTATCAGACCTTCTAGAAGACTGGAAGTTACTCATGATACGTAGGACGTGTGATACAATGCATCTGGACACAGGAAAATAGTTTTAATCGCGAAGAGGTGCAATCCAAAGTGAAGGGATGTGAAGATCTGGTTACGGAGTCCGGTGCCTAGGCCCCAGATCCCGGCGTCTAGGCACTTTCTAGAATATTCATTGAATTTGAACGAATTTTAAAGAGGTGCCTTAAGCAACCCCTGGTCATTTTTGAAGCTCTATAAATAGAAGACATTTCTATAGAAAATAGAGCTCTCTCCCGCGCCCAAAAATAGTTCTAGGATCCACCAAATACTTTTCTTAAGTATTTAGTGAGTTTATTTTAGTTTATTTTAGTTACTTTGAGTGTTACTCCTCAATTCCTTGAGTAGTAAGTGAGAGTTTGTAAGAGTTGGTGATGTTAAAGTCTTGTACTTTGCATTGGAGTCAATCGGAGTCAAAGGATCACTCGAAGGAACATTTTAGTATTTGTTGTGTGAATTCAATGTGTAATGAGTAGTTACTTTTTTTCTCCTTTCAACCATTAAAATATAATAAAGATAATTTGATTTCATTGGAGAACTTAAACTTAATTTTAAAAATTATTGTGATGATATTCATACCTGATCTTAATTTACTTTTTAAACTAGCCATTTGAATTGTTAAAATCTGTTGATGAATTTTGAGACCTATCCGGAGATGAGTTCTTAACTAGTAGATATCACATGAATCATTAGGTAATCGAAGGCCATGTGCGGGTTATTCAAGGTGAAGTACAAATAAATAAGAAAATATTATTTATTGGGCATAGAATTAATTAGTTTTTAGAGTGACAGACTAAATTATATTAATTTAGTTTATAGAAAGGGAACAAGTCATAAGTAGGGCCGACCATAGCCACCCTTGGACATCTAGAAGTGTGAGTCTAGATTAACTCATTCTACTAATAATACATCCAAAACCAATCTATAGATTAGCTAATGTTCTTTATATTATCGAGCAAAGGTAAAGAATAGGAATGCTTCTATTTGGCACAATACCATAATTTCAAGTTCTCCACAAATGATCTTGGATTAGTTGAAAAGGAGAATGTTCTTTTATTTGTACTTCCATGAACCGTTACTTTATTTCTACTTTACTTACATCTATTAGAAATTTCATAAAACTTAAAATCTGATTTTTGAAAAGAAATAAAAATTATAATTACTTTTAATATGAAAATCTATTAATTTCTAAAATTAATCTTCCATGTGGGATCGATAACCAGGACTCCAATAGAGTCCTGTATTACTAGATATGATACATATACTTGTGTAGTACCTTTGGTGTGCAAAATATTTTCTAAAATTATATATTTATTTTTGCATACTACCCTTTGAAATATAAATTAAAGAATAAAGTGTAAGCATAATTACGGGTCGAGGTCATCACAGTTTTTGGCGCCGTTGCGGGGGAGGTGAAAGACAATTTTTAGATTTTTCAAATAAAAAATATTTTTTATAGACTTTTATTTCTATAAAAATAAAAAAATATTTACAAAAACAAAAATTCCAAAAAGATTTTATTTTATTTAATTTTATTTTCAAATCCTTTTATTTAATTTTTATTTGTAGTTCTGGATCTGAAAGATTATTACCTTTTGATTCTGAATTAGAAAGAACTGTTAAAAGAATTATAAAAGGAAAACAAATTCAAAAATATCAAGAAATGGCTAACTTATATAACAATAATGAAAATCAAATAGAAATTAATGAACAAAATGTTTATAAACCATTAAGGGATTATGCAAACCCTACAGCTAATGAACTTCATATTAGTATTCAAATGCCTGCTGTAGATGCTAATTCTTTTAAGCTTAAACCTTCTATTATTCAAATGGTTCAAAATAATCAATTTGGAGGAACACCAAATGAGGATCCAAACTTACAACTTGCTAGTTTCTTAGAACTTTGTGCTATCTTTAAATATAATAATGTTTATGATGATGCTGTTAGGCTTAGACTCTTTCCTTTTTCCTTAAAAGATAAAGTAAAGATGTGGCTGAACTCATTAGCAACTGGTTCTATTAAAACTTGGGTAGATATGACACAAAAATTCCTTGCTAAATATTTTCCTTCTTCTAAAACTGCTAAATTAAGAAATGATATTACTTCATTTATTCAATTTGATGGAGAGACAATTTATGAAACATGGGAAAGATTTAAAGAACTATTAAGAAAATTTCCTTATCATGCTTTACCAAATTGGTTAATTATTCAAACATTTTATAACAGACTTAATGGATCACTTAGATCTATTATAGATGCTGCTGCTTGAGGTTCTTTAATGGCTAAGACATTTGATGAAGCTTATACCTTAATTGAAGAAAAGACTAACAATAATTTTCAGTGTCCTTCTGAAAGGGTTAATCCTAAGAGAGTGACAAGTATTCAAGATAATGAAGCCTTTTCTATTTTAGCTTCACAAGTGGCTACGATATCTAAGAAATTGGATAATTTTGCTATTAACGTATTGCATGTAAGTAATGACAATTCTGCAAATATTGATGATTCTCAAACAATGGAGACATTGCAAGCTATTGCTAGTAAAACTAATAACCCTTATTCGAATTATTATAATCAAGGTTGGAAAAATCACCCTAATTTTAACTGGAATAATGGACACCAACAATGGGGTAATAATCAAGTTAATCCAACTGGGAATTGGAACAATCAAGGAAGTTCAAACTTTAGGCCTACTTATCCTCCTAGTTTTAACAATCAATAGAAAAATTTATCTTTAGAAGAATTGATCTTGCAAATAGGTAATCAGTTACAAAGTCAAAACACTGCTATTCGAAATATTGAGAATCAGATGGGACAAATTGCTAATTTAATTAATTACAGACGTCAAGGAACACTTCCTAGCAATGTCGAAATTAATCCAAAAGAAATTAGAAAGGACCATGAACAAGCAAAAGCTTTACAACTTAGAAGTGGAAAGGAATTAAATGTGAAAATTCAGAATGAAATTGAAAAAGAGAGAGAGGTTGAAGAGATTGAAAAACCTAAATAAACTCTTTCTCCAAGTAAAGATCAAACTGTAATTCCAATTGAAGTGGAAATTGAAAGAGCACCACCACCTTTTCCTAAAAGACTAAAACAACATAAGCTTGACCATCAATTTTCTAAGTTCTTTGAGATTTTTAAGAAACTTACCATCAACATTCCTTTTGCTGAAGCTTTGGAAAAAATGCCGAGTTATGCAAAATTTATGAAGGATATTTTAAGCAAGAAATGAAAATTTGAAGCTTATGAAACTGTTGCATTAAGTGAAAAATGTAGTACAATAATTCAAAAGAAACTACTCAGAAGCTTAAAGATCCTGGAAGATTCACTATACCTTGTGCTATTGGAGAAAATTTTGTGGAAAAGCCTTATGTGATTTAGGAGCAAGTATTAATCTCATGCCATTTTCTATCTTTCAAAGGTTAGATTTAGGAGAGATTTCTCCCACCACTGTAACCCTTCAGTTAGCTGATCGATCTATTACTTATCCTAAAGGAGTTATAGAGGATGTTCTTGTTAAAGTGGATAAATTTATCTTCCCTGTGGATTTCATTGTACTGGATATGGAAGAAGATAAAGAAATACCTATTATTTTAGGGAGACATTTTCTCGCTACCGGACGTGCTATGATTGATGTGCAAAAAGGAGAATTAGCAATGAGAGTTAATGATCAAGGGATAACATTTAATGATCTAAAATCAATGAGGTATATTGAAAAAGAAAAATGCTATTAGATGGATATTATTGATTATAAAATTGAAAAGCATTATCAAGAAAATTCTAAAGTCATTTCTGAAGAAAGAAATGATGAATCTAAGTTATATAACGAGTCATTAACTGAAAAAATTGAAGAAGTGAATGAAGAAAATTTATTTGAAGAAACTCATTCTATTCATGATAATTGGAAAATTATAGACACGACTAAAATGATATACTTTTACCCTCAGTTGAAAAAGCCCCTAAACTGAAATTAAAAATGTTACCTGCACATTTAAAGTATGTATTTCTTGGAAATTCATTAAATTTACCTGTGATTATATCTTCAGAACTATATAAAGATCAAGAAGAAAAATTAATAGGAGTTTTGAAGAACTATAAGAAAGATTTTGGTTAGACTATTGCAGATATAAGAGGATAAGCTCTTCAATCTGTATGCGTAGGATTTTAATAGAAGAAAATTGTAAACCTACTATTGAACCTTAAAGAAGATTGAATCCAATTATGAAAGAGGTTATTAAAAAAGAGATTTTAAAATGGTTAGATGTTGGAATTATTTATCTTATTTCGGATAGTCAATGGGTAAGTCCTATTTATTGTGTTCCAAAGAAAGGAGGAGTAACTGTCATTGTTAATAATAAAAATGAATTAATCCCTAGAAGACAAGTTATTGGATGGTGAATTTGCATCGATTATCAAAAATTAAACAATGTCACTAGAAAGGATCATTTTCCTTTACCTTTCTTGGATCAGATGCTGGATAAATTAGCTGGACACTCATATTTCTATTTTTTGGATGGATATTCTGGTTATCATCAATTACCCGTTGCTCTTGAGGACCAAGAGAAAACAACATTTACAAGTCCTTATGGAACATTTTCCTTTAGAAGAATTCCTTTCGGTTTATGTAATGCACCTGCAACTTTTCAGAGATGTATGATGTCAATATTCCGTGATCTAATTGAAAAAGGAATTGAAGTATTTATGGACGATTTTTCAGTATTTGGAACTTCTTTTGAGTCTTGCTTGGAAAATATAACAAAAGTTCTGAAAAGATGTGAAGAAACAAATTTGGTTCTAAAGTAGGAAAAATGTTAGTTTATGGTCACAGAAGGAATTGTACTTGGACATAAAATTTCACAAAAAAGGATGGAAGTTGATCAGGCAAAAGTGAAAATTATTGTTGAACTTTAACCACCTACTACTGTTATTAATGTGAGAAGTTTTTTGGGTCATGCTGCATTTTATAGAGATATATAAAGGGTTTTTCTAAGACTTCTAAACCTCTTTGTCATTTATTAGGAAAAGAAGCTAAGTTTAAATTTAATGAAGATTGTCTGAATGCTTTCAATATGCTAAAAGAGAAATTAATCACTGCACCTGTCATTGTTACACCTTATTGGAGTAAACCTTTTGAATTAATGTGTGATGTAAGTGATTATGCAATTGGAGCTGTATTGGGAAAAAATATGAGAAAATTTTCAAAGTTATATATTATGCTAGCAAAACTCTTAATGAAACTCAAATAAATTACACTACTACTGAGAAAGAGCTCTTAGCAATAGTATATGCCTTTGATAAATTTAGACCTTATCTTCTTGGGACCAAATGTATCGTACATATTGATCAATCCGCTATTAAGTATTTAATGTCTAAAAAGGATGCTAAACCTAGATTAATAAGATGGGTTCTACTTTTATAAGAATTTGATTTTCAAATAGTGGACAGAAAAGGATCTGACAACCAAATTGCTGATCATTTACTAAGAATTAAAAATGATAGTGAGAAGATTACTGAAGAAAACATAAAGGAGAAATTCCTTGATGAACAATTATATGTTATTCAAGGATTACAAACGCCTTGGTATGCAGATATAGTTAACAATTTTTTTAGGAATATTTTACCGTATGAATTGAATATTAAATATATTAAGAAATTCCAGAATGATTCTAAATCATATATTTGGGAAGATCCTCATTTATTTAAACTAGGCAGAGATTCTGTGATTCGAAGATGTGTACCTTATGAAGAAACTTTTGTAATTATTCAAAAATTTCACGATTCTGAATTTGGAGAACATTTTGGAGTGGATAAAACTGTGTTTAAAATTTTAAATTCTAGATTTTATTGGCCTACATTATTCAAAGATGTTGGACATTATGTGCAAACTTGTGATCGATGTCAAAGAATGGGGAATATATCCAGAAAAGATGAAATGCCTCTAAGATATATATTAGAAATTAAGATATTTGATGTATGGGGTTTAGACTTTATGGGACCTTTTATACCATCAGTTGGAAAGATTTATATTTTATTTGTAGTACATTATGTTTCAAAGTGGGTTGAAGCTGTAGGTTTACCTAACTGTGATTCCAAAAGTGTTTCGAAATTTTTAAGGAAAATGATTTTTACAAGATTTGGAATGCCGAGGGCAATTATCACAGATGGGGGAAGTCATTTTAGAAATGTAAGAATTCAATCATTACTGGAAAAATTCAAAATTAAACATAAAATTGCAACTGCTTATCACCCACAAACAAGTGGAATGGCTGAAGTATCAAACAGAGAAATTAAAAGAATATTAGAGAAGACTGTTAATCCTAAAAGAACTAACTGATAGACTTGATTCTACATTATGAGCTTATAGAACAGCTTATAAGACACCTATCGGAATGTCACCTTATCGGTTAGTTTATGGTAAACATTGTCACTTACCTGTTGAACTAAAACATAAAGCTTACTAGGAGATAAAGAAGTTTAATTATGATTTGAATGCTGCAGGAGTGAAACAACTGTTACAACTGAATGAAATGGAAGAGATAAGAAATGAGTCTTATGAAAATACAAAGATTTATAAGGAAAAAAGAATAAATTGCATGATAAAAAGAATTCAAAAAAATATTTGAGCCTTGACAAGAAGTATTATTATTTAATACTCATTTAAGACTTTTTCCTGGAAAATAAAGATCTAAATGGATGAGACCATTTATAATTGAGAAAGTATACCCTTATGGAGCTGGATATTAAAGATCCCAAGATGGAAAAAAATTTTAAAATTAACGGATTAAGACTGAAGCCTTAAATGGGAGAAATGAAACCGATTTATAAGGAGGCTTACGAGCTGAGTCTTCTCGATTAAAATAACTGATTAGGTCGGGCTGATGACGTTAAACCAAGCGCTTTGTGGGAGACAACCCATATATTATCATTGTGATTATTTGTGAATTGAATTTATCTCAATTGATATGTGTGTGTTGATCACACCATTTTAATAGACCTATTTTAAGACCGAAAGTTTGTAAATTTGACGATAAGCGAAATGGAGTAAAACATGGTTCCGGCGCTTAGGTGCCCAAACTTGGCGCCTAAGCACCAGCATAACCTGTGTATCGATGGTCTGGCGCCTAGGCGCCAGATTTCGACGCCTAAGCGGCCCAGTTACAGGTTCGTGCAAAAACAAAAAATCTTCAGTTTTTCACACAAATTATTCCTATAAACTATCCTATCTTCGTCTCCAATCCTTAACCAACCCTAATTTTGTCTAGCACAACTTATTTTGGAAGAGAATAGAGAAGTTTAGAAGCAATAGAGAGAGGAGATCATGGTAATGAGTTAAGAGATAAGTCTTCTAAAGATCCTCAACCTTATTTCAATGTTTATATTGTAGTGAGTTTAGAGAAATTATTCAGTCGTCTATATAAGATTGAAGTAGAATTATTAAGTGTTGGAAATCGTCTACATGAGATGTATCACCAAATCGAGCACTTGGAATGGCATACAAAGCTTCAATTTGATCATATGGCGGCCTTTCAAGATTCTCAAGTGACGATGTATGCGAAGAACAAATGGATTGACGAGAAAACGACTTTGGAATTTCCAAGGGAGTTAGTTTTCTACCCATGCAGGCCTATCAATCTTCATTGTGAGAGGGATAAAAATTCAAAGTTTTGAGAAGAATAGATTGTTGGTGTTTTCTAGGTGTGATCGAGTCATGTTTTAATGAGTCAAATATTTAGTTTTTGTGTTTGCTTTCAATGTTCAAAGTGTGTTGTTTGATTGTGAATTTACTTTGAAATAGTGATGTTTATGTTGTTCATTAAGAGTTGAACCTTGTTATAGTACTTTTCTGTAATTTATTGAGCTTGGAATGGAAAAATTTGAAATAGAATTGGAAGAGTTTGATTATATCTTGTATTTGAATGTTGGATCTATTTTATCATTTAAATTGTTTGTGGAAATGTTTGGAAGTTAGAAATTGGAGTAATACTCTCATGTGAGTAATTAGAAGTCGAATTTGTTAAGTTTTGGTGGTTCGGCCTGAACCCGAAATTCAAGCTTTTAAACCCTCCGACGCCATTAACAACGCCTAGGCTCCTTCTTCCTTCAGTTTTCATGAAATACATACCTAAGGATCCATTTTTAGGTCAGTTTTTTGAGTTTTTGAGCTTGGAATAACTCGATTTCTTCATCTCAAGGTCAGATCTACCTTCTAACCCATTTATTTTTTATTTTCACCATGGATTTTTCAAATTTTGAGCAAAACCAAAATTTTTGACTTTTGGAGTCTAATCTATGGATTTGAAGCTTTATTTAAGTTTTTAAAGCTTAAATAGGTTTATTCTTTTGATCCTTTAATTTATTTTGTGTTTTCTTTCTCTTACATTTAGATGGCTCTAAAATCTAAGTGAGGGAAAGAACAAGAAAATTTTGATCGCAACAAATTCGCTATTGCCGCAGCTTAATTTCATTACAATGAATTTGCTACGATGATAAAATTTATCTTGGAGAGGAGTTTCTACAATCCTGGTGGAATGATTGAAGATACGATCATTGCACTGAACTAGCAAAGATTCTACTACATCACTGCTGCTGCTGTGATCCCTGTCGTCAGAGAATTTTATGCTAATTTTATGGATGCCAAAGATTACGTGATCTTCTTGAGAGGAGTTGGAGTAGGATTTACTCCTGAAAGAATCAAAAGTTTCTACGGCCTGTCACCGATCATTGAGTGCTACTATTATGGATTACCTCCATTTGAGGGAGATTTGGAGATGATTATTGCATATTTGACTGATGGTACTGGAGCTTGGAAGATCCTGAACGAGAAACGGGTAACTTTGTCTTCTTCTAAGTTAAAATGGTGTTTCTAAGGCCTGGCATTACTTTATTTCTGCTTGCTTCCTTCCATCCAACCATTTGAGTGAGGTCACAAAGGACAGAGCTATCCTCAACTACTGCATACAGGAGAGGAAGCCAATTGATGTCGGGAGTATTATTTATGATTCTGTGGAGGCCACTGCTCATTCCAGCACTTCTGTGAGATTGTGATTCCCATCTCATATTTATTCTCTGTGTGAAAGTACTGGAGTTGTTGCTGAGCTTTCAGAGGAGAAGCTCAAGTCTACCAAGCCCATTGGATGGGACAGTGTTAGTATTTATGATCAACTTCGAGGTAAGAGTTCTACCGCACCCTCTATTTCATAACCTACTTCAGGTAGACCTTATACTTCTCAACCCTATACTTCTATTACTGAACCACCATCTAGTTTTTGGGTTGTCGGCATATTTTTTTAGGTTATGTTTTTTGAAAAGGGGCCGCCTACAGAAATTGTCGGTAAATTTTAGATTTTTAAATTCAATTTAAATATATATATATATATATAATTTGAAAAGTAGCATTTGATTTTTGAAAATAATTTTAAGTTTGAAAATTTTAAGATATGAAATCAAACCGATCTCACATCCCGAATAGTTTATATAAACGAGCACCACACAACAAACTGTGTATTTATCCCGAAGAATAAGCATACTGCTTGATGATGGGGCTCGATTAAATAAACTAGAATATTTGTGACATCCGTTTCATCTGCGAACCAATTTTATAAGTCGACAAGTTCCCCTGCTTAATATAAAGAAATTGAGCAGGGTTTATATTACTTGGGTTCTTAAAGTTCCATATAAAGGCAAGCCCCTATAGTTAATTACATCATAAGTGACGGGAATCATTTAAGAATACTCTCGATAATGATCAGTAGTTTTGCTCTTAAGAATTTCAAAGTTTTAAGGTTTTAAACAAATTGGATTTTGGAAATTTCAATATGGAATAGCTCAAATTTAGAACAGTTTATTTTAGGAGTCCAGAAGAAGAGAAGTAGGGGATGTCACGGACCCAAAGTGAACTTCGGTGACTTCCCGACTATCCTATTGTTTGGCTTAAATTTAAGAGTTTATTTAATGTTTCAATCCTGCCAATTTTAGTTAATTATGACTTATATCTATATGACATGTCATACAAATAGCCTGGAAGATGTGAGGTTTTATGTCGTACCAAACGACTACCTCGGAGTCCTAAGACCGGTTAGGGCTTAATTTGCATAACATAATTATGCAAATGCCTAACAAAAAGATGAGGATTTATGCTGTACTAGGCAGACTACCTCGAAATCCTATGGCTTGGTTATTTATTTCAAAGAAAGGTTTAGCTGAAGTAGACACAAGTTTTGCTGATGAAGATGGTCGTGCTGCCCACTATGCTCCAAACTTCTTGTCATTGTAGAGGTTTAGTTTTAGAAAGTGGCAATCAGGAGATGAGAGAAGTGTTTTGATTTAGAAAAGTTGAAAATTGAGGTGGCTTAGTATTTTAATTAAAACAAATCTTAAAGTTGATTAAACATAACTGATTAAGATCCCACGGTTCCGTCATCCTGACACCGTTATTTTCATCGGATTCACTTAATCCAAATGAATTTTCTATACTCAACTGAATGAGTTCCACACTTTTATTTTGACCGTGGTAAATCTCGTTAGAAACACATGGGTTACATCATCCGAGGGATTCCCGATCATCCAACGAGAGGTTTTAATTTAGTTGTAATTGCAATTTTGTTGTTTTTTGTTGGTGATTAAATTTTTAGTTGTTTAAACATGCTGGGTTCGATCATTTTCATGCATTTATAAATACAGGAAAGTAAGACATTTAATAAATTGCTAATGTAAATTACAGTAAATTTAAATGTGTACCTGATGGGCACTCCTGTCATTTTCACCTGCACTTAAAACACATGTTAAGGAATTTATATATCCCTAATCCTATTGCTAGTCACTTCGTATGACGTCTAGGTTCTGATGTTTTGTTAAGGATGATTTTCTTCACCAAAGAATAATTAAGTTCAATTGTTCTTCTAAAACATCCCATTATATTGAGAAAGTGCTTAGGACAGGTCCTAAACATCTTTTCAATGCTTCTGGGATTATTTCGAGCCCAAATGAATTTCATTGTACAGATGAATTAATCATTCAAAAGGTTTAGTTAAGTTTTGTTTCATGCTCAGTGAACTTGGATATTTGATTATCCGATGAGTAAAGTGACATTTCACTTGATGCTCCATTTAAAGGTTATAAATGTGAGAGCCTTCAGAGGAAAATTAGTTTGTTAAGGGATTTAACCACTAAGATTGAATTATTATCTCAACACAATTTAGCATAGTCATGAAATTTCAAATTGATTCTTGAATGTTTTAAAATTGTTTAAGTTAAAATGGTGTTTAAATTATTTAATTCCATTAAGTTTTGATGATTTGATTTGAATTAATTTTAGTACTTTAGGTTGGCTTTAATTAGTTTGATTTTTTATATTTTTAATTATGAATTGTCTCAAGATTATTTAATGTCTTAAATTTGTTTTAAGTTTGTTCTTAAGTTATTTTAAATTAGTTTTGAATGTTTTAAATTTATTTTGATTTGATTATTTAAATCATTTAATGTTTTAAGCTTTAATTTAATTAAGGATTATTTTCTTTTTAATTAGTTTCAATCATCATTATCAGAATTAATTAAGAGTTGAATACTATTGGAATGATCCATTTAGGAATTTTTAGATTAAAGAATTGATACCTTCTTAAGTCATGTTCTTAATCTTAATAATCCAAATTTTAATTATCCTCCCAAAATTTAAATGATTTAATTAATTAAGGTTCCATTTTGATATTTTCAAAGTGATTAATAAGTTTCTATCTCTTAATTTCCTTAAGTTTCAATCATCCAAGAGAAAGTTAAGATCAAATATTTTACCCTCCCTTTGATTAGGCCAAAGGTATTAATTAGGTTAAAAATCCTTAATTACTTTTATGCCCTCTTAAGCATATTCATTTCATAACTCACTAAATTAAGCTCAAATGAACTTGAAATTTTTATGTCACCTTACTCATATGTCAATTAAGACATTAGAGGAGAAAATGTGATTTTTTTCCATTTTTTTAATTTAATTTATATAATTATTTTAATGAAAATATGGATTTTCAATGAAAATTCAACAACATGACCAAGGTAAGGTTTCTGTCCTTAAGAAAAATATGGGATGTTCCTACTGATTAGAGGACCACTTGGACCAATTTTGGTGATTCTTGAATTTTATTTTATTTATAATAATTATTTCAAGTTTTAGGGTATTAATTAATTATAAAATAAAATTAAAGTTGAAAATTGAGTTTTATATTTTTCTTAAATCTCTCTGATCTCAAGGAGCTCAGACAAATAAATTTTATATTTTTCTATTTTTCTTTGAATTTTTAGAATTATTTTAGTGAAAAGATTGGAAAATTCATTTTTTAATATTAAAAATTGCATTAAGCCTTTAAATTTCAATATCTTTTCTTAGGGACTTAAGAAAAATATTTTGCTGGTTTCTAATTGATTAGGAGACCAAATATGACATTTTAGTGATTTTTATTATTTTTGTGATTTTTATTATTTTTTAATTATTAAAATATTCAAAAATAGGTTAAAAATTAAAATTTTAGAAAAATTTCAATTTTAATTTTTTTAGACTTCTCTAATCCCATAGAGGTCTCAAAATGAATTTGGTGAATTTTTTAAATGTATTTTAAGTTTTATGAATTTTTTAATTTTCAAAATAGCTATGTCACTTAATTAATTCATTTAATGGATCAAATTAATTCCAATTGACTTGAAATTTTTATGTGAGGTTCTCTATATCCTAAGTGACAGTAAGTGATTTTGATGTGTGGTCACTCCTAATTAATTAAAGTTCATTTTTAAGTGTTTAGGCTAGTTAGGGTTATTTTTAAGGAGTTAAGTCAAACCATAATTTTCTTAGGGTTAAGATACCTCCCTTAATTTTTCTATATTTTTCTAAGTAATAAGCAAATTATTGGAATTAAAATGCTAAAACAACCACAAAAATTTGGAAAATAGATAACTTGCCATAGAGGTGGCCTCTGACCTTGGAAAATTCAGGGATTGTTCCCAAGAACAGAGGCTACAAAAGCCCTATGGTCTCATGGCATGGTGAATTGTGTGTGTGAGTGGAGAATTAAAATACTCAGATCAGTGTTTAATTAATTAAAAATTAAATACTCAACAAAATAACTTAATTCTTTTTTCACATTGTTTTCCTTTGTTCACTGAGCAAGAGAGTATTTTTATTTTATTTTTGTGATTTTCCTACACAAAGATATGAATTTTCAAGGGTCAGGGCATTTAAATAATTCAAAAATACCCTCTTTATCTACTTAACCACATCAGTGCCGCGTCATCCTTATCCGGGTCGAAGCTCGACGTGGCGCGCTCCTTTTTGATGCCGCCATCTGACTCGGTAGTCACGCGGCCCGCGGTTCTATCCCATTGCTCAATCCGCCTTGATCTCCACCATTCATTCAATACACGCGCGAATGGACGACATCCGTTCATCGTCCCCGAGCGCCTTAACCCGAGAACCGTCCACACTCAAACCTTAAGATTTCACTCATTTCTGAACCAAATTACATGTTGGGCTCTATGAACTCGTCTCAATAAGGCACACACATCTATACAACTATGATGCTTTGAATTGATTTAAACAAAATGGAGAATCGAGACAAGCTCTCGGGAAGGAGGAGTTCAATACCTTGGCTCTGAGAAGTGAGACTTCAATCAGAGGGGCTTGACACGTTCATTTGAACCTGAGGAAGCTAGGGATGAAGCTTGGAGCTGTGGTGAAATGCCTAGACCTGATTTCCACCAAGGCCGATTTCAAACCTTGGCCGATAGAGCAAATGGCTGGTTTGGTGAGGGGGCTTCCTCTGGGAAACTTCTTCTCTACCTCTGGTGAAGGTGTGGGAAGAGTTAATTTGGTTTTCTGTGGAGATTTAGTGGATGTCCTATTTTGGGGTGGATTTTGAGTTGAGAAATTGAGCTCTGTTAATGGAGATTATGGCAGGGAAGCAATGGGGATTAAGTTCTCTGTGCTGTGTGAAGAGTTTGGAGTGAATTGGGAAGAGTTTTGCTAAGGTTGGTTTCAACACCTTCTATGGCCGTGAGGGAGGTCAGTTTAAATAGCCATGGCCATGGCTGATTTCAGGGAGGTTTGGAGGCTAGGATTTGCTGCCTAGGGGAGGAAAAGAACATCCATAATGGACATTGGGGTTGAGACAGCTCAGCAGGAAGATTTTAAATTTTTTTGAATTCAAATGAGGCTCTCGGCCTGATGTTTTCTAGTGAGTCAGGTGGTGATCCGGCCATGGTCCAGTCACCATCTTGACCAGTGAGGTTAGGGGTTGAGTTTGGTGCAAGCAATGGAGGCTTGACACGTGTAAATAAGTTGATTCAAATGGAAGGAGGGAAGGGTGCATTTTGGGTTTAATTTGATCAAGCCATGGAAATGGGTTGGGTTCACCTTCCAAGATTCTGATTTGGGCTGAAGTGGATCATTTGGCTCAGCTGACTTTAGGTGGAGATGTCTTTATCCAAAGGATTTGGTTAAGCATGGGTTAGAGTGTGACATTAAAGGGGTTAAAAAGGCTTAAGAAGGAGTTTGGAAAGGGGTCGCCTCTTTTGCCATAAAAGGTTTGGTGATGTGGAAAGTGGCTTCCATGGCTCTTATAGCTAACATGTGGCTTGCTCATGGCTCCATGGCTCACATTTGGCTTGGGAGTGGCTTGGCTTAATTTCATGAAAATAAGTTTTAGATTTTTTTTTTGATATTTATGGATAATTTGGCATGAGGCTTGATTTAGATTTATTTGATGATTGATTTAGAACTTAGGGGAATGATATCAATTAAAGGGATGATGATAAGAATACCATATGGGATTTGGAACAGATTTTGGGCTTTTAAATTTGCTGGAAATGGGTTTTCAAAATATTTTAAGGAGATGGGCCTTAGGCTTTAAAATAAACTTTTGGATAAAAATTTGGTAAAAGATTGTGCCAAATAAATATTGCATTTAGTTTAGGAATGTGTTGTGAAGATTTTAGAAAAGATTTAGCGTTGAATTTGGGTTTAATTTGTGTCTTTTAGTAATAAGGTCAAAGTAGTAACTTGGGCTAAAGTTGGGCTAATGTTGGGCTTGATGTAAAATTAATGTTGCAAAATGTTTATGGAGGTGTAAAAGAGAGTTTTCAATTTTGTTTGAGTCTTAATTTTGAGATTTAGGCTTGTTTAGGTTCATGATTGGTTTAGGCCAATTTGGGGGGATTTTGGTTTGAGTTAGGCTTGGGGGAAGTTTGAGTCCAAATATTAGGTAAATTAATGTAGCGTTTTGTTTGTGGGGATGTTGGAATTTTCGATCAAACCAGGTTAAATTAACACAATTAGGGTACGTGGTAGTTGAAGAAAATGATGTGGATAATATTTTAAAACTTTTGGGATTTTTTGAGAATTTTTTGAATTTTTGGAATTTAGGCTATTTAGGGTACAATGAGGGTACATGAAGGGTATTGTGGGATATTTTTGAAAACTTTGGTATATTTGGTCATGGATGATCAATTTGAGTGGTGGGGAATGTTTAGGATTGATTTTGAGAAATCTTGGTTAATTTTGGGAATTTTGGACAACTTCGAGGGTATTTGGTAGGTTTATTGGGTTTAGGGCCCCGGGGGTAAAAAATTGAAATTTGGGAAAAAGGAAGATTGATTAGATGTGAGTAAAAGGAAATCATTTTGGTTGAGCCATGAAGCCATGTTAACCTCTTAAGAGCCATGAAAGGACTCATTTTAGGTACTCAATATGTTGTTCCTAACCCTCTTAGCCAGAGGCTTAGGGGTTGAGGCCCATCCATATGAATTTCTTACATGAGTCAGGAAGCCGAGTTGGGTAAGAGTGGTTTTAGGGTTTAGAATGTGTGTGAGAGTGTAGAGTGTGCAAGCTGAACCTCACCAAGACCAGGCTACCCAGGGTAATCCTAAGGCCAAAGAATCCTATTGGAATTCATCCTTGAACCTCTACATTTGACTTTTAACCTTCCAAAGGGACTTGGAGGTTTATGGTCATTTGTGTGGGGTTCAAGAAGAGTTAAGAAGTGTTTAAATTTGTAAGTGGTGGGTCCCTTTTGTAGTCCTCTAGAATAGTCAAAGGGAAAACCTATGGTTAGATCCTAAGCACTAAGGAGAGAGAGAGAGACAGTCCCCACAAAAAATGAGGTCAACTTGGGAAAATATGCATGATAAATTTATAGAGCAACAAAATATGTTACTTTTAACCCATTGTAGAGTGGATTCAATAGATAAGAAAGTGGATCATCTTTCTGAGTACACCCAGAGGAAGAGTGATTTTGATGCAGAGTATTCTGAGACTCTTGTTAGATTCCTAAAAGGTGATCATTCAGTTCAGTTCCCGACCTACCCTCGATTCTCACCAAATGATGATTACCAGAATAACAATGTAGATTTTTCTTTTGATAATGATGAGGATGAGGAGACAACTAGTGAAGAGTAGATTTCTAGGATTGAGTAGTTGTGTTATTTATGTTATGTTTTGTTAGTGTGTTAGTTTTGGATGATGTGATGATTTGTTTTTATGTTTGATGCACTGTTGATGTTAGTGTACTTTTGATGTTTAGAGTGTATTGATTCTGAGATACTTATTGTTATACTGATGATTGTTGGATTGTTAGAGTTTATTTTTGTAATGAGATGTTTTGTTTCTGTTTTATTACAGTGATCAGTACACCTGTTTAATTTAGTTTATTTTGTTTAAAATTATAATTTTTTTTTTTGTAGAAATTGATCCTGCTTACTAAAATTTTTCTATATATGGTTAAACATTTCTTTTATATTCATGAAAAGCATTTGTAGAAATAAAATTTTCCTTTCTAGATTATTTTTTATATACTTAGAAAAATTCCTGTTGGAAATATGCTTTTCTCTCTCATGCTTTAGATATTTTCATGATTCATGTTTATACCAAAACTGAAGTTTGGGAGAAGGGAAATTACTTTGAAATTTAAATAGTATTTGTCCTTAATTACTAATATTATCTTTAAAAATATTAACATAATATTAGGAATGAAAATTTTTTTTAAGATTACTTAAAATTTTGAATTTATAAATAATTTAGTAAACTTAACTAAAATTTTAATAATTTTGATTGATTTTAAGAATAGAATTATTTAACTTAAAGAATAATAAGATTAAAATTTTTTTCTATTTATAGTAAAGAGAATTGTATTTTTGAAATACTAAGGAATCAAGATTATTACTTGAAAAAAAGATTGAAATAATTTTTGAAAAATACTTATTAAGAATGCCATATTTATTAAGTGAAAATGTATAAGTTTTTAAATATAAGTTAAGGATAGTGAAGTTCAAAATTATTAACAGGTTATCCAGATATAGTAGTCCTCACAAATTGTGAAAAAAAAAGAGGGGGACTGAAAAATATCCTTAAGAAAAAGAAAAAGAAAAAAAGAAGAAAATTACAAAAAAGAAATGTGAGGAGAAGCTTAAGGAGATGCCTAATCAAAAATTGGCTTCACTTGAATTATCTTATAGGAAGAAAACTAATTACATTTTTAACTTAATTTTTATGTACAAGCATCCTTACTAGAAAATTTTTCATGAAAGTCTTTTTCTTGTAAATTATCTATGTGACCTTAATATGATAAATTACAATTATTCTTGAAATAAATGAAATTTTTAAAGTCTTATGATTTGGGAGTTAAGTATTCTTTAAATTCTTAAAATTAACCTTAATTAGTGAAATTTGGTTAATGATTTACTAGAGCATTTATAAAACCAAAAATTACAAGGAATCTTAAATATTTAAATGTCATTCCAGATGTTATACACTTTATGGAATAAAAAGGTTTACTTGAGGACAAGTAACATTTAAGTTTGGGGGAATTTGATCCACTTAAAAAGTACATATTTTTATGCTTTATTTATGATTCAATTTTTAAGGATATTATGCTTTAATGAAAGGTATGCTTATGTTTTTGGATATAGGTAATGAAAAAAGGGTTCAAGAAGGAAAACAAAACAGAAAGGAGCAAAAATGGAGCTAAAAAGAAAAGTTGCCATAATTATAGGCTAGCGCCTAGGCTGGCGCCTAGGCGCCAATTCAATACTGAAGCAGTTAATATTTTTGACAACTTTGGGCAGTTATTTTGACGGTGTTAAGCGGTTATCAGACCTTCTAGAAGTCTGGAAGTCACTCCTGATACATATGACATGTGATATAATGCATCTGGACACAGGAAGACGGTTTTAATCGCGAAGAGGTGCGATCTAAAGTGAAGGGGTTCTAAGATCTGGTCACGGAGTCCGGCGCCTATGCTCCAAATCCCTGCTCCTAGGCGCCAGATCCCGGTGTCTAGGCGCCAGATCCCGGTGTCTAGGCGCCATAGATTTACCTGATTCTCCCTAGTGGAAGTTTTCTACTTTTCATTCTAAGTGTGTCACTAAGATGTCTGTGCTGGTTTTGCTGATCTCTTCGGTCAACGCCAATATGCGTGTTGTGCTCCTTTAGCACACCACACCTATTGGTTGTCCATTTGTTGACCTCATTTTTTGTGAGGTCTTTCCTTTCCTCTTAGTTCTTAGGATCTAGCCATAGGTTTTCTTTTTGACTATCCTAGAGGACTAGAAATGGGACCCACCACCTAGAAATTCAAACACTTCTTAACTCTTCTTGAACCACACAGATGACCATAAACCTCGAAGCCACTTGGAAGGCTAAAAGTCAAATGTGGAGGTTCAAGGATGAGTTCCTATAGGATGGTCAAGCCTTAGGACAACCCTGGGTGGCCTGGTCTTGGTGAGGTTCAACTTGCACACACTACACTTCCTCATACATTCCAAACCCTAAAACCACTCTTACCCAACTTGACATCCTGACTCATGTTGGAAACTCATATGGATGGACCTCAACCCCTAAGCCCTTGGCTAAGAGGGTTAAGAACAACATACTGAGTAGCTAAAATGAGTCCTTTTATGGCTCTTGTGAGCTTAGCATGGCTTCATGGCTCAGCCAAAATGCCCAGAACTTTGAAATTAGGATGACGAGGCGCCACACTGGATAAGTAGGAAATTACGGTATTTTTGATTTATTTAAATGCCTAGAACTTTTAAAAATCATATCTTTGCATAGAAAAATCATAAAAATAGAATAAAAATACCCTCTTGCTCAGTGAACAGAGTTATTTTGTTGAGTCTATGATTTTAATGATTTAAATACTCTCTGTGATGTTTTAATTCTCCACTTGCATACAAAATTCATCATGGCATGAGACCATAGGGCTTTTGTAGCCTCTGTTCCTGGGAACATTCCCTGAATTTTCCAAGACCAGAGGCCATCTCTATGGAGAGTTACCTAATTTCCCAGTTTATGTGTCTGTTTTGGTATTTGAATTCTAATAGTTAGCATATTTCTTAGAAAATTCTAGAAAAATTAGGGGAGGTAGCTTATGACCAGAGGACCTTAGGAAAATTATGGTTTGATTTAATTCTTTAAAAATAACCCTAATTAGCCAAAAAAAATTAAAACTAAATTTTAAATAATTAGGTGTAACCATACATCAAAATTACTTGAAAATAATTCTCCATTATCACATAGGATGCAGAGAACCTCACATAAAAATTTCAAATCAATTGGAATTAATATGACCATTAAATGAATTAAATAAGGCACATGACCATTTTGCACATTAAAAAATTCATAAAATCCAAAATACATTTCAAAAATTCTCCAAATTAATTTTGGAAGTTCTCTGTGATCAAAGGAGTCCAAGAAAATTAAAATTACATTTTTCATAAAAATTTGATTTTCAATCATTTTTAAATATTTAATAATTAAAAATTATAAAAAATCACAAAAATATAAAAATTCATTAAAATGCCACATTTGGTCTCTTAATCACTTGAGATCCATCAAAATATTTTTCCAAAGTCTCTAAGTTAAAATATGAATTTTTAAAGGCTTAAGACAATTTTTAATATTAAAAATTGATTTTCCAACCTTTTCACTAAATTAATTCTAATAAATAAAAAAAAATTATAAAATTATAAAATTTGTCTCTCTAGACTCCTCAAGACTAGAGAGATTTAAAAAAAATATAAAATATAATTTTAAACTTTAAGTTTATTTTAAAATTAATTAATACCCCAAAACTTAAAATAATTATAATAAATTAAATA
Source organism: Papilionanthe hookeriana x Papilionanthe teres (assembly GCA_022702705.1). Taxonomy (NCBI): domain Eukaryota; kingdom Viridiplantae; phylum Streptophyta; class Magnoliopsida; order Asparagales; family Orchidaceae; genus Papilionanthe; species Papilionanthe hookeriana x Papilionanthe teres. The sequence continues at coordinate 118,253,835 of CM040427.1, forward strand.
TAATTCAAAAAATCACCAAGATTGGCCCAAGTGATCCTTTGGTTAGTTGGAACTTTCCATAATTTTCCTAAGGACAGAAACCTTAGTTTGGTCATATTGTTGAATTTTCATTGAAAATCCTTATTTTTATTAAAATAATTATATAAATTAAATTAAAAGTAGAAAAATCACTTTTTCTTCTCTAATGTCTTAATTGACATGTGTCTGAGGTGACATAAAAATTCTAAGTTCATTTGAGCTCAATTTAGTGAGTTATGAAATGAATATGCTTAAGAGGGCATAAAGGTAATTAAGGATTTTTAACCCTAATTAATACCTTAGGCTTAATCAAAGGGAGGGTAAAACATCTGATCTTAATTCTCTTTTAGATGATTGAAACCTAGGAAATTAAAAGGTAGAAACCCATTAATTATCTTGAAAACATTCAAAGTGAATCTTAATTAATTAAATAATTGAAATTTTGGAAAGATAAATAAAATTTTGGATTGTTAAATGGGGATATAAGTTAGGAAGATTGCAATCATTTAATCTAAAATCTCTAAATGAATCACTCCACTAATATTCAACTCTTAATTAATTTTAAAGACATGATGATTAAAATTAATAATTAAAAAAGAAATAATCTCTAATTAAATTAAAGCTTAAAACATTAAATGATTTAATAATCAAATTAAAAATAAATTTAAAACATTAAAATTAACTTGAAATAACTTGAGAACAAACTTGAAACAAATTTGAAATATTAAGTGATATCAAAACAATTCATAATTAAAAATGTAAAAATTAAACTAATTAAAGCCAACCCAAAATAATATGATCAATTCAAATCAAATTTAAATCATCAAAATTTAATGAAATTAAATAATTTAAACACTTCTTTCAATATAAGTAACTTAAAACACTTAAAAAAAATCAAACTGAATTTTTAAATTGAATTATCTTAAATTAGTAATTCAACTTTAATTAAAGATGGTTAAATTCCTTAATAAATCAATATAGCCCTAGAAGCTTTCATTATTATAACTCATAAATGAAGCATCAAGTGAAATTTCACTTCACTCATCAGACAATCAAATGTCCAAGTTGACTGAGCAAGAAACAAAACTCAACTAAATTCTTGGATGATCAATTCACCTGTACAATGAAAATCATTTGGACTCGAAACAATCCCTGAAGCATTGAAAAGATGTTTAGGATCCGTCCTAAGCACTTTCTCAATATGATGGGATGTTTTCGAAGAACAATTGAATTTAATTTTTCTTTGGTGAAGAAAATCATCCTTAACAAAACACGAGAACCTAAACGTCATAGGAATTGACTAGCAATAGGATTAGGATCTAGGTAGACAACCAGAACCTTCCCTAAGCTTTACCTAGGTACTTGTTGCAAATATTTAAATGCTCTGACATGTGTTTTAAGTGAAGCTGGGAATGATGAGAAGACACTCCAGGTATGCTTTTATTTTGTTGTGATTTATTTACCTGCACTGTACTTTACTTCTCTTGCATGTTAAACAAGAATGAAACCCTGCATGAAAATTGAAACTTTTAGGGTAGCCACAAAACTGAAACCCAAAACTAAATTAAAAATCACGACAAGATAAAATTCACCTCCACAACATTCAAAAAAATATAAAACAACTCAAAATTCAATCACAAATAGAACAACAAAACTACAACTACAACTAAATTAAAACGTCTCGTTGGATGATCGGGAATCCCTCGGATGATGTAACCCACATGTTGCTAACGAGATTTCCCACGGTCTAAATGAAAGTGTGGAATTCATTCAGTTGAGTTTAGCGAATTCATTTGGACTAAGTGAATACGATAAAAATAGCTGTGTCGGGATGACAGAACCGTGGGATCTTAATCGGTCCTGCTTAATCAACTTTAAGATTTGCTTTAATTAAAACATTAAGACATTTGAACCTTAAGGCTCTTCTAAACCAAAACACTTCTCTCATCTCCTGATTTTCACCTTCTAAAACTAAACCTCTGCAACAACAAGGAGCTTGGAGCATAGTGGGCAGCACAGCCATCTTCGTCAGAAAAACTTGTATCTACTTCATTAAAACCATTCTTTAGTTTAAATAACCAAGCCATATGATTTTGAGGTATTCTGCATAGTGCAATATAAATTCTCAACTTTTCGTTAGGCATTTTTGCATAATTGTGTTATGCAAATTAAGCTATAACCGGTTTTAGGACTCCGAGGTAGTCGTTTGATATGACATAGACCCTCACATCTTCAAGGCTATTTGTATGATTATGTCATATAAATATAAGTCCTAATTAATTAAAATTGGCAGGATTGAAACATTGAATAATACTCTCAAATTGAAGCCAAATCATAGGATAGTTTGAGAAGTTGCCAAGATTCCTCTTGGATCCTCAGCTTCTCCTACTTTTCTTCCTTTGGACTCTCAAAATAACTGTTCCAAATTTAATCCATTCCCTATTGAAATTTCCAAAATCCAATTGTTCGAAAACCTTAAACTTTAAAATTCTTGAGAGCAAAACCATTGATCATTATCGAGAGTTTTCTTAAGAGACTCCCGTCATTTAAGATGTAATTAACTATAGGGGCTTGCCCTTATAGGGAACTTTAAGAACCCATGTAATATAATCCTTGCTTAATTCATTTATAATAAGCAGGGGAACTTGTCGGCTTATAAAAATTGGTTCGCAAACCAAACAGATGTCACAAATATTCTAGTTTATTTAATCGAGCCACATCATCTAACAGTGTGTCTACTCCTCGGGAGAGATACACAGTTTGTGATACGACGCTCGTTTATATAAACTATTTGGGACATGAGATCGGTTTGATTTCATATCTTAAAATTTTCAAACTTAAAATTATTTTCAAAAATCATACGGTACTTCCAAATTAGATATATATTTAAATTAAATTTAAAATATAAAAATTTGCCAACAACTTCTGTAGGCGACCCCCTTTAAAGACACTTAACCTAAAAATATGTCGACAATTTCTGGCAACTCTGCTGGGGACTGGTTCCTCTTTCCATTTTGATAAGATGGTTTTGCTTTCATAAATTGATAGTGAATCCATGCCACTTTTGGATCAAAATATCATTCTTTCTGTTGAAATACCACGTTCATTTCTGCCTTGAACGGGTATTGTCAACTCTCTTGGATTTTGGAGCCACTGTTTAGACACCCCTAAACAGAGAGGTTCCATAATCCTTTTACCTCTTTGAGGTGGGGTGGACCCCCAATGATTGTTATCTTAGGAGCGGTTCCTCGGGTTCAGAAGTCTTGTGAGACTCTCTTTTCCTTTCCAGTTTCTGGATTGGGTCCCTTATCTTTCCTTTAACATTTCCCCTTTTAATTTGTTTTGTTCTTAATGAATAAACCCTTTAATAAACAAACCCTTTAATAAGTGAATTTTCTGTTAAACCACAAATACACAAAAAAATGAGAATCTAAAATACTTTATAAACAAAAAGAAAAGATAAATGGAAATGTTTTTGAACTCGTTTAGAGAAATTCCTCTCTTTTTTCATCCCAATGAAAGGAAGCATAATTTGGAACTGACGCCTAGAATCTACCCTGCAGAAAATGTCTGCATCGAAGCTAATTTTCTCCTTCACCAACGGGATAGACTTAGCTGTCTACATGGGCGAACTGCCTAATGATGTAGTCATTCGCTTTGGACAAGGATTCGACAATACGGACATTAAGTTTGCCGATGTTACTCTTTTGGCACTAATGAACAAGGTACCAGAACCTAAGAAGCCCATAATTGAGTTCAACCTGAAGTCGACACAAGAGTTCCCTCCCCTGAAAAGGGTCCCAACTAAAAGAAACACTGCTGTTCATAGGAGGTTAGGTGCTACCCCCAAGACTGTCATCTTTACCCCCACCGGTCTAGTCATCACTGCACCCACCCCGGCTCCCGCCAAATTGAAAGGAAAAGAAGTCCAAGTCAGTGATGAGCCTGTTATCGTGGAGGGTTTATATTTTGCTGCAATACCATCTGTGTTCGAGATAGGGTCCATTTTGGGGTGTGCACCCTTAAACCGGACACAAAGGAGGAATAGGAGCAGAAAGATCGCTAGGATCAGAAAGTCCTGGGCTGCTGAAGCTGCATTTCTTGAAGAGATTCCTGAAGAAGAAGAAGAACGGCTTGAGATTTCACCACTGTTAGAAGGGAATAGGTTCCACCCCCTCTCTGCTGCATCCGATGAAGAAGATGCTCGAAGGATTGCTGATGCGTTACCCTGACCTGAATACTATAGTGACTGTAAGAAGAAAGAGATTAGGACTACTCTGCTAACCCGTTTGCGAGCAGTAGTAGAGAAATTAGCTAAGAAAAAAGGTTGCCCCGTATCAGAGATTCTGAGAATAATGGGACGAGTAACAGCTACATCCCGCCTCGGACCACGAGTAGACCCTGTTAATGCCCTAGAAAGGCCAAGGAAGAAAGTGCGAGCTAGCGAGAGAAGTTCGCCTGTTGTTGTATCAGGTCACCATATTAGGGAGGACACCACCTACCGACGTACAACCGACAGATCATCTGATCTTAGGCCTTCTATTGCAAGAAGGATGGTGTGGCAACCTATTACTGCTGAACCGATACCGACATAACGCTCTAGGAAGAGGAGTCTCGTCAGAGATCCCTAATCTGAAGAAAGTGCTACTGCATTAAAGGAAACCTCTGAAAAATAAGTTCAACAGTCGTCGCCTAACAACTGCGAGACCGTTTGGAAAAGACCAATTGAGAATACTATAGGAAAGCTAAGGACAGACATCCGACAGTTGGCAAGGGAAAGATGAGAAGAATTGGGAAATGAAGTGGATTCATCAAAATTCATGGATGAAGAATGTGCTGAGATCAACATGGTCGAGACCCGAGCGTCGTCAGCTCTACAGGGAGCTCCATCAACTTCAGAAAGAGATGAACCAGAAGTGTTGAGAGCACATCTTTAAGAAAAGGATGACACGATTTCTCAGATGGAAAAGAGGATGGAGGAGATAGCGGCTGCCTTAGCCACTCTCCAGAGTCAGCTTCAACCTCAGAAGGAAACACCCCCAGAGATCATTCACATTGCAGATGGAGGAAAAGAAATTACATCTGTCAGAAGGATTCTACGCAAAGTATGATTCCCGAAAAGGATAGTAAGAATATGGTGGAACAGCAGGTGTGGGAAGCCTTAGCCCAATCTAAGAGTGGAGCATCTATTCAGACGGGTAGACCTTACCCCGAAGAGTTTGATGCAGTCCAATATTCGAAAGGCTTCGTACCACCTCTGTTTAAGACTTTGGACGTTACGGGAAACCCCCAGCAGGATGTCGCACATTTTCGTGCTAGTTGCTGTAATGCCAGTGGGAGAGACGCCTTACTCTTTCGTAAATTCATCAGCAGTTTATCAGGGATTTCCTTCAATTGGTACGCAGAATTGCCGAATGGTAAAGTCAGAATTGGAGAACCTCTTCGTTAAGTGATTTGCCGGGGCTCGACACCACATCACTATCGGTGATCTTGTGGTGGAACAACAAAAACCGAATGAAACTTTGGTGGATTACATACTTCGATGGAGGAATTTAAGTATGAAGTGTGAACCACAGCTTCAGGAACAACATGCAGTAGGTGTCCTACTGAAGAGTATCCATGGCCCGATACCACTTCTCCTTAAAGGATTCACAATTAAGACTTTCGAGAAGGCTTAGCAAGGTTGGGAGCTTGCAGGAGGAGGAAAAACAGCTGAGTTTTGTTGACAAGACTGATAAGCAGAAACCCATAAAGGCATTTGAAAAGAAATCCAGGATCATCGCGACAATGGATAAAGGTAAGTAGTCAGTGCAAATACAGCCAGAGCGGCCACAGCCAAGTTACCAACCACCGCAACGGACTTACCAACAACCTCAACATAACTATCAATAGTCTCGATCGAGCTATCAATCGTGGCATCATGATCAACCACCGCCTCGTCCACCACGTGTCCTGAAGGAACTTCTGGATAAGGAATACCCCTTCAAAACTGAGGCAGTAGCTAAGATGTTTCGCAGTTTAATGAAGACGCACGACTTTCAACTACCAGAGCCCAGGAGGCCAGAAGATGTCGACAAGAAGGATCATCCGAACTACTATCCCTACCATAGGATGCTCGGACATAAGATAGAAGACTTCTTCACCTTTAAGAATTGGCTTGAGGATAATCTCCGGAAAGAGAACATAACGATCCCAAAGGAATACATGAAGGAGCCCCTAAAAGGAGGCTCCGTTAATGTTATTTCAACGGATCCTATTGTTTTGATAGACCCTTACACGACCGATGATGGATGAAGTACTGTCTGGACAAAGTCTTTGAAGAAAATTTTGGATCACATCCAGACCGCTTTGGTGCACACTTCGAATCAGAGTTTGAAACCTGCCAAGCTGGCACCTTCGCTTGCGATTGAAGAACCGCCCCAAAAGGAGGAGAAGATCGTGGAATAAAAGAAGACCGATGCTCCGAAGGGTAGACTAGGGGCTGCTTATCCTAGGATGCTTATTTATAATTTGAGGGAGAAATCCCTCGGATCTCTGACTCTGTATGATTATTTGCTCGCCCCGGCGGGATATTATAATGATAAGAGTTTCGGTGTTGGCTACATTTTGACTGTTTCTAACGATTACGTAATTAAATACTACCAACCTAATCCTGATCTCAATTTTGATACAAATAATGATTCTCAAATCATACTAAACCTCGATGACCATGATGAAAGAGAAGATGTTCACAAGGATGGATACGAAAGCTCAACGAGTGACGAGCCCGTCTGAGAATTTCGAGAGCTCTAATTGTAATAAAATTAGAGCTATCAGACACCGAAGCAACTTCAGAAGAACCAGTCATTCCGATTTAAGAGGAGACACTGGCAGATTCAGCACCAGATGTAGAAGAGATAACAGAAGTCAATTTAAGAAGTAGAAAAGTTCTACCCCTAGAATGGGTCCAAAGGATAAAGGAAAGCAGGTGGTTGCTCAAGAAGAGCCAACCCCAGTAGAGGAATTTCCAATTAGGGAAGAAATTGAAGAACCTGGTAATAAAGTGGATTTTAACATGCTAGCCCATCTTAGGAAGCTACTAGCCAAACTGAGCATCTACGATGCTCTGATCCTATCAAAAGAGATGAGGGAAACTCTGATCAAGTCTTTACTTGATCCTGAAATTTGTTTAGCTCAAATGGCCGGTAATTCCTTAGACGAGGTTTGCTCGTTAAACGAACAGCGTGGTGTTTCCTTTACAGACAATGATCTACTACTTGGAGCAGCTAACCACAACCGACCATTGTACATTTCAGTCACTATCGAAAAGTTTACGATCTCCAGGGTGCTAGTTGATCCGGGAGCATCAATCAACATAATGAACCTTCGGACGTTAGCATATTTGGAAATTGATGCTCGTGACCTCGAAGCAGACAAAATGTTATTAAGGGGCTTCAATCAAAAAGGAGAAAGAGCTCTTGGATCGATAAAACTATTAATGAAAACTGGCGATTTGGCAAAGACAACTGCAAAATTCCACATAATTAATTCTGAGACATCATTCAATGCTCTACTGGGTCGGTCGTGGATCCATGTGAATCGAATGGTACCGTCGTCTCTGCACCAGTGCATAAATTATTATGAAGGAGGAGAACAATGTATCAAATGTGATTTGCAACCGTTCTCCGTGCATGAAATCGGAATTCACAAAGATGCAGCTTACTACGCGCCTCCAAAAAAGACAATCTTCTACATAAATACCATACTAAATGAAGCAAAAGAAGTTCGAGATGATGAAGAACCTGAAGTTCTAGTTCAACAGTTACTCACCACTCCCTTACGGTGAGATGGTGAAGGTTTCTCCAGAACTCGCACTTGAGGTCGAGGCCTGGGACGAGGTCGAGGAAGAAATGGTGGAACAATTAAACAGATGAAACCAGTCATCGATGTTGATTGGGAGAACAATTCTGAAGAAGAAGAAAAAGAAATCAAGAAAGAAGCAACAACAATAAGCCAGAAGAAACCTCAATTCAAGATCTCTCTCGAAGATGAAAAGAACGAAGAATATAAATTGATGTACGAGAAGATTAACCACTATGTACATACTATGACCCTGATCCCGATCTGTCCTAATAAGGTCGAGGGTACGGTGATCAAAGAAGTGTATGGTGGCGGTGCTAAGCCGATCAAGTTTCACCGTGGTGCTTCCTCTTCCAAAATTGAAATGATGTACAATTTGAAGATGTTTCTTCATCTAAATTAATGGAATTGCCTTTTGAGTGGTTCTCTTCCTGTCTTCAGAATTTAATTCAACGTGGCATCTTACCTAAATAGTGGTCAAAAGGTCAAGCACAACACTTTGAAAAATTATGGAATAATATTAGTCGACCGCCCAATTCAAAGTATGGTCTTGGATTCGGCACGGTAGGATCAGTTGATGATATGGGATTTTGCTTGGTTGTCACTTGCGAGCCTAATGAAGACTGCTTGGAAGCTTCAAATGATCTCAAAGATCTACCAGTCGGAGACGCTCTGCCAGAATTTGAAGAAGAAATTAAATCTACAATAGACGAGTTAGTAGAAGTTAACTTATGTACTAGCGAAGATCCTAGGACGACCTTTGTTAGCTCCTTACTCAATAAAGAAGACTCCAAAGAAATGATCAAGCTATTAATGGAATTCAAGGACAGTTTTGCTTGGAGTTATGATGAAATTCCAGGATTAGCTCCAGAAGTCGCAGTTCATAAGCTAGGAGTAGATCACACTGCCATTCCAGTCAGACAAGCTCCGAGAAGAATGCATCTAAAAATTGAACAACAAGTTATAGCTGAAGTTAAGAAGCTAATAGACGCTAAATTTATCCGTGAAGAACAATATCTAACTTGGTTATCCAATGTGGTACCAGCCAGAAAGAAGAATGGTCAGATCAGAATCTGCGTGGATTTCAGGGATTTGAACAAAGCATGTCTAAAAGATGAGTTCCCGCTACCAATTCCAGAATTGATGATCGACATCGCTTCGACACACGAAGTATTCTCTTTTATGGATGGATCATCAGGATAAAATCAAATAAAGATGACACCAGAAGATGAAAAGCTCACGACCTTCAGAACCCAATTGGAATATAGTACTACACAGTAATGCCCTTCAGATTGACGACTGCAGGAGCAACCTACCAAAGAGCAATGACAAGGATTTTTGATGATCTCATTCACAACTAAGTCGAGTGCTACGTGGATGATGTGGTCATCAAAAGCAAAGTAAAGGAAGCACACTTGTATGATTTGAGAATAGTTTTCGAGCGATTAAGACAATTTAACCTTAAGATGAATCCCCTGAAATGTGCCTTCGACGTCACCTCCAGGAAATTCTTAGGATTTGTTGTCCAACATTGCAGAATTGAAATCGATTCGGAGAAGATTAAAGCTATCTTAGAAATGCCGCCTCCCAAAACTTTGAAACAATTAAGATCCTTTCAAGGGAAATTGTCTTATTTTCGACGCTTTATCTCGAATTTGTCAGGGAGGTGTCAGCCCTTCTCGGCATTGGTTAAAAATGATGCCAATTTTTTATTGGGAAGAAAAATGTCAACATGCCTTTGATGACATCAAACGATATTTAATGACACCTCCTGTCTTAGCAACCCCAGTCTCGGGTAGACCATTAATACTTTATACCGCAGCTTTAGACGACTCTCTCGAAGCCCTGCTAGCCCAGGTCAATGACGAGGGTAAAGAAAATGCTCTTTACTACTTAAGTCGCCGTTTAATTCCGACGTAGGTAAAATATCCCCCGATTGAGAAGCATTGTTTAGCCCTGATCTTCACCGCTAAAAAGCTCAGGCATTACATGATCTCTCATAAGTTTAACATTATCTCAAAGTTTAATCCATTGCAATATTTGATGGCTCGTCCGACGCTTTTTGGCAGACTTGCCAGGTGGTCGATGATACTATTGCAATTCAATATAACTTTCATTCCTCTTCGTGTCGTAAAGGGTCAAGTCCTAGCAGACTTTCTCACAGCACACCCTTTACATGCAGACTTGCCTCTCATCGACGACTTGCCCAAACGAGCAGATAATGATCTTAGAAGACCCCGACAATCGACATTGGGAACTGTAGTTCAACGGAGCATCATCAGCACAGAAAGACAAAGAATTGCAAACAATAGTGCCCAGTAAGGCAGGAATCAGACTAATCTTTATAACACTGGAGCGAGGGATGTTAAGGTATTCCTATAATTTAACAGAACCGTGTACGAACAATGAAGAAGAATATGAAGCCCTATAACCGGATTGGAGTTAACCATTCAAATGGGGATAACAGACATTAACATCTACAGAGATTCTTAGTTGATCATTCAACAAGTCGCAGGACAGTACAAAATTTTAAGACCAAGACTAGAGCAATACTTTCAGTATGTGATAAAATTGTTAAAGCAGACTCCGAATGTAACGATCTACAAGATTCCCATAAGAGAAAATGCTCTTGCAGACGCACTAGCCTGCCTTGCAAAAGAATTTGCCTGCTTACAAGGTGAGTCAGTTGAAATGTCAGTTTAGGGACGACAGGTCCTCTCACAGCTCGACATGGATGCAATACGCAAATCAGAAGAAAAAGCAGAAGAAACAGTTGCAGCAGTAACAAAAAATGCAGAAGATTGGCATCAACCGCTCGTGGACTATTTGCAAACAGGAGACCTACCGGACGATAAGTCAGTAGCCCATCAAATTAAGAAAAGAACTCTGTCTTACGCATTAATAAATAATATGTTATACAGAAGGTCTTTCGACCAGATGTGGCTAAGGTTCCTGAGCGAGTCTGAAGCTCGTGAAATTATTAAAGAAGTGCCCCAGGACATTGTGGCATTCATCAGTTAGGTCCAAAGATGAAAATGAAAATTAAGAGAATAGGGTGTACTGGCCCTCGATGATGACCGATTGCATGAAAGTTGTCAAGAGTTGTCACCAGTGCCAAGTGCATGGAGTGGTTCTACATCAACCTCCAAATGTGCCACATCCGAAAATCGTGTTGTGGCCGTTTGAGTGTTGGGGCACAAATATCATGAGTCCGATAGAACTGCCTTCTTCAAAAGGACATCACTTTATTCTTGCAGCTACATATTACTTTTCAAAATGGGCAAAAGCTATACCACTCAGAGAAGTGAAAGCACATCACATGTTATAGTTCTTCAAGAATCAAATCTTCTACCGTTTCGGGGTATCACTTAGAATTATCTCAGATAACGGGTCCGCATTCAGAAGCACGAAGATCAACAATTTTGTCAGAAGGCATGGGATTGATTGGCGCTATTCAACGATCTACTACCCAAGAGCAAATGGCTTGGCCGATGCTTTTAATAAATCTCTCGTCCAAATCTTAAAGAAAACTTTAGACCACAATAAAAGAAATTGGCACGAGAAGTTGTTAGAAGCCTTATGGGAATACAGAATGACTTTCAGAACTCTTACTCAGTCTACACCTTACGCTCTAGTGTACGGGTTCGAAGAAGTCTTGCCCTTGGAAGTTCAGCTTCCTTCTCTCAGAATTGTAATTGCGAACAAAATCACTACAGAAGAGAATGCCAAACTATGATTAGAAGAATTGGAAAGTTTGGAACGAAAATGACTTTCCGCACAGCAGAATCTGGACTTGTATCAAGCCAAGATGATCCAGACCCATGATAAACTGGTTTGCCTAAGAACATTCAAAGTCGGTGACTTAGTTCTAGTTCTCAAGAGACCTATTCTTGCACACCATAAGATAGGAGGTAAATTTGAACCAACTTGGGAGGGGCCGTTCATGGTCGAGACAGTCTACTCTGGGGGTTCCTACCAACTGGTGAATTACCGTGGAGAACGACCTATGCTTCCAATCAATGGATGATATTTGAAGAAGTATTACGCAACCTAATGTTTCGAAGGATGAACTTAAAAAATGAAGTCTCATTCCTAGAAGCACGGGTAGAGTAATCACTTGTAATTGGGTCCGAACCCAAAACATAAAAATAGATGATAAAAAAATCATTAACAAAAAGAAATTTAATAAAAAGAAAATATGTGGAATCATAATAAAAAATTTTTGATCCTTTCTTTTAAGTCAAGCTTACTCCTGATCTTTCCTCATCTTTTCCTACTCTTATTAAAATTTAAAATAAATGAATAAGAATTTTCCATTAAAAATTGATCTTTCTTATTGTTCTTGTTCTTAGTACAGCCCCTGATCCTTTCCTTATTGTTTGCAGGGAAATGTCAAACGGGCGGTTGGTTCTGAACTTTAAGAATGGCGTGAGTCTAGCACTCGATGAAAAGAGGATGAAGGATGGGGCCATGATTGAGATCGACTCTGATTTCACACCGACTGGGCTACAGTACAAGGAAACTGTTTGGACCCCAATCGACCGGGAAGAGTTCAACAGCCAGACATTAATGAAATTGGGTGGCCCGAGTTAGCTATCTACCAGCTATAAAAGAAAAGCAAACACTGCTCATGCAACGGGAGAAGATAAGAAAGTTAAGTTCGTCATTGCTACAGCAAAGGGCAGGCTTGCCAGCGCCATGCCCACAAAAGTTCAAGAGGTAAGGAAAGCTACTCTCACTCCGACCCAATGAAGAAACAAGAACCGCCACATTCGCAAGATGCTGAGCAAGCTAGCAGCAGATCAACATGAAGAGACAGTTGCTACTGTCAGTACATATACTTCAAAGAAATCGGTTCGTCAGAAACCAGAAAAGAGGAAATCAACTTAAAATAGTAGAAAAGATGAAAGAAATTCCAAGCAAAATAGAAATAGAGTCAGCATCATGACGCCAGACAGATGCACCAGTTTTGAAGAGTCTTGTTGCGAAAGCAACCCCGAAGGATGTCCTGACAGAGATTATCCCTGAGGAGCCAATACATGCAGGAGAATGTGCTGGGGTTGAACCATAAATCCCACAGTACGTTACCAGACCTCGCCGATTGTAGATAATCCTAGAATACTAGCTGGAGCGATTACAGAAGGTTGAAAAGAAAACTTTTGAATACTTTGAAAGAATTCAAGGCAAGAGGATCAACATCTTGGAAGGCCTTGAGCTGCATACAGATGTGTTCTCAGACTACGAGCAGCAGCAGAATGTCGACTGCATCATTGAGCTTCAGAAAATGGGTCGAGCTGGTCGTTTGAGAGAGAAGACCTACTCAGAACCACGAAAATGGATGAAAGGAAAAGGAAGAGTTACAATCCAGTGCGGGTGTTGCTACAACTTTGGCGATGACAGAAAGGGAAATCCACCAGGGATACTCTGTCGTAGTGAGGTGGATCCGATGCCAAGAATTATTAAGAGGATGGTAAAAGGGATGGTGACATGGAGGGTATTGCCTGCATATGGCATACCCAACAGCTGCATCATTAAAATATACAAGGAGGGCGATTGCATACCGCCGCACATAGATCATCATGACTTCGTCAGACCTTTTTGCACAATGTCTTTAGTCAACCAGTGTAAAATCATGTTCGGATCTGACCTCCGGATAGCAGGCCCCGGAGAATTCCGAGGGCCGGTGGAGATACCTCTACCGGAAGGTTCCGTCTTGGTGCTAAAAGGAAATGAAGCAGACATAGCAAAACACTGCATTCCTGGTGTGCCTATTAAGCGGATCTCCATCACTTTCAGGAGGATGATTGACAGCAAAATGTCTTTCCACTTTCAGCCAGATCCAAAATTTGAGAGCCGACAGCCCTACGAGCTGTGAGCTACATGAGAGATAACACACCTCCAATGCACATCCGGATGGCATTTCCTGCAAAAGATGGCTTGGAAGGTGATGTTATTGTCCATGTATCTCATTATTCAGACATGGATTTCGATAGATGCTTTTGGAAGAAACTTGCAAGAATCTTACACAATCCGTTTTGGATTCATATGGATTGTACGAGATACTGAATTTTCAAGGAAAATATCATCATATTTTGGATCAAGCTATATGATGTATTTTCAACAAATTGGAATGGAAACGACCATGTCGTGTTTTACCTTCACCTCTTTTGTGCAAATTGACTGGGAAATGTCATTAAGTTAAATGGACTTCGAACAAAGAACGAAAAGAAAAGAAAATGAATAAAGAACTCTTTTTAAGAATCTGAATGTCAAAACGAACTCCAAATTAACACAAACTCTAAATAAACAAAAATGAAATTGAATCACTAAATCAAACAAAATGAATCTAAATCTCGACCTAAATTTCGATCTGAATCTGTCGATTTAAATTTTTCTACTGAAATCAATTTGAAGCTCTTTTGAGCCCTCTTTTGAGTTGATTCTTCCCTACAGAAGACTTCAACTTCAGTTTCAAACATCTAAACTTTTTCATCATCTTGAAATGCGTTCGACTTTACACGATCTCTTTCCCTCTTTTGAGATGGTCGATTGAGTCTACTGACACAGAACCACGAAATTTTCGATTTGGTTCTGATGGCATGGATTCACATCCTTCACCAAACAATCAAACTTTGATCAACTCTCTCGAGATGTGAAACACATTCATGTCTCATCCCAATCTTCCACTAAACTAAGATTTCCACAGAATCTTCAAAACCAAATCAACTACAAACTTTTGGGATTTGTACCTAACTTCCAATTCCAATCCTTCTGAGGCTGCTACCTAACTTCCAGTTCTCATTTTGAAATCAAAATTTGAATTTAGATTCTCTTCTCTGAATTTCCACTAATCTTGCACTCTTTTCGAGAAACTTTTTCGCATCCTAATCCTCCGACTTGGGTATAAGACCGACAAGGCATCCTAATCTCGGTGTCCACTAATCTCGTACTCTTTCCGAGAAACTTTTTCGCATCCTAGTCCTCCGACTTGGGTATAAGACTAACAAGGCATCCTAATCTCGGTATCCACTAATCTCGCACTCTTTCTGAGAAACTTTTTTGCATTCTAATCCTCTGACTTGAGTATAAGACCGAAAAGGCATCCTAATCTCGGTGTCCGCTAATCTCGCACTCTTTCCGAGAAAGTTTTTCGTATTCTAATCCTCCGACTTGGGTATAAGACCGACAAGGCATCCTAATCTCGGTGTCCGCCAATCTCGCACTCTTTCCAATAAACTTTTTCACATCCTAATCCTCTGACTTGGGTATAAGACCGACAAGGCATCCTGATCTCAGTGTCCGCTAAATTCACACTCTTCTGAGACTGGTACCTAACTTCCAGTTCTCACCCCTTTCAAGGTCGGTACCTAACTTCCAGTTCTCACCCTTTTTGAGGTCGATACCTAACTTCTGACTCTCTTTCGAGGCTGGTACCTAACTTCCAGTTCTCATTTCGAGGTCAGTACCTAAATTATGACTCTCATCTTTCTCTATCGGTACCTAAATTCAAATTCTCTCTTCGAGGACGGTTTCTAAATTTCAGTTCTCTTTGCAATCCTGTGATTGGAACCTAGGTTCCAATTCTCATTTTAAATCCAAAATTCCTGCGAAATACATCTTGAAATCAATCTCAAATCAAATTTCATCCAAAATGGAAACCTGAATCGAAATTCAAAACTTAAACTTAGAACTTGAAATAAAAATGAAATGAATCTAAAATTCAATCTCTTTAAATCTTGTGATTTGAAATTCACCTCCTTTTTCCTCAGCGAGAGTTCTGGAATCTTCAGTCTTGGAGATTTACCTGATACTCCCAAGTGGAAGTTTTCTATGTTTCGTTCTAAGTGTATCACTTAGATGTCTGTGTTGGTTTTGTTGATCTCTTCGGTCAATGCCAATACACACGGTGTGCT
The DNA here is from genome assembly GCA_022702705.1 of Papilionanthe hookeriana x Papilionanthe teres. Lineage (NCBI taxonomy): Eukaryota > Viridiplantae > Streptophyta > Magnoliopsida > Asparagales > Orchidaceae > Papilionanthe > Papilionanthe hookeriana x Papilionanthe teres. The sequence continues at coordinate 118,269,605 of CM040427.1, forward strand.
CCTTTAGCACACCACACCTATTGGGGGTCCATTTGTTGATCACATTTTTTGTGAGGTCTTTCCTTTCCTCTTAGTGCTTAGGATCTAGCCATAGGTTTTCCCTTTGACTATCCTAGAGGACAAGAAATGGGACCCACGACTAGAAATTCAAACACTTCTTAACTGTTCTTGAACCACATAGATGACCATAAACCTCGAAGCCACTTGGAAGGTTAAAAGTCAAATGTGGAGGTTCAAGGATGAGTTCCTATAGGATGGTCAAGCCTTAGGACAACCCTGGGTGGCCTAGTCTTGGCGAGGTTCAACTTGCACACACTACACTTCCACATACATTTTGAACCCTAAAACCACTCTTACCCGACTTGACTTCCTGACTCATATAGGAAACTCATATGGATGGACCTCAACCCTTCAGCCCTTGGCTAAGAGGGTTAGGAACAATATATTGAGTACCTAAAATGAGTCCTTTTATGGCTCTTGTGAGCTTAGCATGGCTTCATGGCTCAACCAAAATGGTTTCATTTTACTCACACTTAATCAATCTTCATTTTTCCCAAATTTCAATTTTTGACCCCTGGGGGCCTAAACCCACCAAACCTACCAAATACCATTGAAATTGCCCAAAATTCTCAAAAATAGACCAAATTACCAAAATTGCTTAAAATCAATCCTAAACACTCCCCACCACTCAAATTGATCATCCATGGCTAAATATACCAAAATTTCCTAAAATACCCCCTAATACCCTCCAAATACCCAAAATACCCTTTTTGGCCCAAAAAGCCAAAAATTCTCAAAAAATTCCAGAAAATCCCAAATATTACCAATTTCATTTTGTTAAACTTCCACATACCCCAATTTTTTCAATTTAATCCAATTTGATCAAAAATCCCAAATTAGCCCTTAAGGCCCAAAATGACCAACAAACCCAATCCATCCTAAATTCAACCCAAATGTCACCCAATTTTCCCCAAATTTTTTTGAAACCTTCCTAACATCCCCACAAACAAAAATCTAACTTAATTTACCCAATATTTGCACCCAGACTCCACCCAAGCCTAACTCAAACCAAAATTCTCCAAATTGGCCTAAACCAATCATGAACCCAAACAAGCCCAAATCCCAAAATCAAGACCCAACCAAAATTGGAAACTCTTTGTAACACTCCCATAAAACTTTTGCAACATTAATTTTACATCAAACCCAACATTAACCCATCTTTAGCCCAAGTTAGCTTAATTTGACCCACTTTGGTCCTATTACTAAAATGACCCAAATTAAATCCAGTTCAACTCCAAATTACCCAAAACTTGTTCCAAATCACTCATGGCACATTCATAAACTAAATGCAACACTTATTTGGCATAACATTTTACCAAATTTTTATCCAAAAGTTTATTTTAAAATCTAAAAGCCCATCCCCTAAAAACATTTTAAAAGCACATGTTTCACCAAATTTAAAAGCCCAAGTCTTCAATCCAAGCCCACATGACATTTCTTTCCATCATCCAATTCATTAAAATCATCCCTCTAAAGTTTCATTTCATGATTAAATAATTCAAAATAAATCCTCATGATAATTCCATCAAAAATACCCAAAATTTCAAAAATCCTTTTTCATGATATAAACCAAGCCATTCCCAAGCCACATGGAGCCATGAAGCCATAGGCAAGCCATATGCAAGCCTTGGGAGCCACTTTACACATCACCATGCCATTACTTGCAAAAAGATGAGCCTCTTTTAAACCCCCTTAAAAAAGTTTTAACCCTTTTAATGCTTCACCTTAACCCATTATTAATCCAAATATTCATGGATAGGGACCTCACCACCTTCTCTTGGCTGAACCCAGTGATTTCCCTCAGCCCAAAATCAGATCTTGGTGGGTGCACCAAACCCATTTCCATGGCTTGACCAAATTGAGCCCAAAATACCCCCTTTCCATTTGCATCAAGCTCTTTACACATCGCCAACCTCCATTGATTGCACAATACTCAATCCCTGGACTCACCGAGTCAGATGGTAACTTGAACCTGGTCGGACCCCCACCTGGGTCGTCGGAAAACACTAGGCCGAGAGTTCCATGTGAGCCAAAAAATTCAAAACTCACTTGTTGAGTTGTCCCAACCCCAGTGGACACCAGAGCTCTTCTTCTCCTCCCTTGACCTGCTGATCCCAGCCTTCAATTGCCTCTGGGAAGCCCCATAGCCATGGCTATTTAAACTCCTCACCTCCACGACCAAAAGGTTAGATGTGTTCGTAGCATCATAGCATCATAGCTGTATTGATGTGTTTGTCTTGTCGAGACGAGTTCATAGAGCCCAACATCACGTAATTTGGTTGAGAGATGAGGGAGATCTTAGGGTTAAAACGTGGATGGCTCTCAGGATGCACCAGTCGTAGACGATGACTAGCCACCGTCGGATGGTGTGTGTAATAGACGAACGGTGTAGATCAAGCCGGAAGAAGAGATGGAGCGGAACAGAGGGCCGTGTGGCATCCCAGTTAGATAGCATCGTCGAATGAGAAAGCGCCACGTGGGACTTCAGAGCTGCCGAGGATGACGAGGTGCCGCGCTGGATAAGTAAGAAATTAGGGTATTTTTGATTTATTTAAATGCCAGAACTTTGAAAAATCATATCTTTGCATAGAAAAACAATAAAAGTAAAATAAAAATACCCTCTTGCTCAGTGAACAGAGGAGAATAATGTGGAAAAAGAATTAAGTTAATTTGTTGAGTCTATGATTTTTAATGATTTAAATACTCTCTATGATGTTTTAATTCTCCACTGACATACATAATTCATCATAGCATGAGACCATAGAGCTTTTGTAGCCTCTGTTCTTGGAAACATTCCCTGAATTTTTCAAAACCAGAAGCCATCTCAATGGAGAGTTATCTAATTTCCAAGTTTATGTGTCTGTTTTGGTATTTTAATTCTAATAATTAGCATATTGCTTAGAAAATTCTAGAAAAGTTAGGGGAGGTAGCTTATGATCAGAGGACCATAGGAAAATTATGGTTTGATTTAATTCCTTAAAAATAACCCTAATTAGCCTAAAACACTTAAAATGGAATTTTAATTAGTTAAGGGTAACCACACATCAAACTTACTTGAAAACAATTCTCCATTATCACTTAGGATGCAGAGAACCTCACATAAAAATTTCAAATCAATTGGAATTAATTTGACCCATTAAATGAATTAATTAAGGGACATGAGCATTTTGCACATTAACAAATTCATAAAACCCAAAATACATTTCGAAAATTCACCAAATTAATTTTGGAAGTTCTTTGTGATTAGAGGAGTCCAGGAAAAACCAAATTACATTTTCCATAAAAATTTGATTGTTAATCATTTTTAAATATTTAATAATTAAAAATTATAAAAAATCACAAAAATATAAAAGTTCATCAAAATGCCACATTTGGTCACCTAATCACTTGGGAACCATCAAAATATTTTGCCTAAGTCCCTATGTTAAAATATGAATTTTTGAAGGCTTAAGACAATTTTTAATATTAAAAATGGATTTTCCAACCTTTTCACTAAATTAATTCTAATAAATCAAAGAAAAATCAGAAAATTATAAAAATTATTTCTCTAGACTCCTTGAGACCAGAGAGATTTAGAAAAAATATAAAACTTAATTTTTAACTTTAATTTTATTTTATAATTAATTAATATCCCAAAAATTAAAATATTTATAATAAATAAAATATAATTAAAAAAATCACCAAAATTGCTCCAAGGGATCCTCTGTTCAGTAAAAACATCTTATAATTTTTCTAAGGATAGAAACTTTACCTAGTTCATGTTGTTGAATTTTCATTGAAAATCCTTATTTTTATTAAAATAATAATATAAATTAAATTAAAAATAGAAAAATCACTTTTTCTTCTCTAATTTCTTAATTGACATGTGAGTGAGGTGACATAAAATTCCAAGTTTATTTGAGCTCAATTTAGTGAGTTATGAAATGAATATGCTTAAGAGGGCATAATGGTAATTAATGATTTAAACCCTAATTAATACCTAAGGCTTAATCAAAGGGAGGGTAGAACATCTGATCTTAATTCTCTTTTAGATGATTCAAACTTGGGAAATTAAAAGGTAGAAACCCATTAATTATCTTGAAAACATTCAAAGTGAATCTTAATAAATTAAATAATTGATATTTTGGAAAGATAATTAAAAGTTTGGATTATTAAAATGGGGATATAAGTTAGGAAGATTGCAATCATTTAATCTAAAATCCCCAAATGAATCACTCCAATAATATTCAACTCTTATTTAATTTTAAAGACATAATGATTAAAATTAATAATTAAAAAGAAAATAATCTCTAATTAAATTAAAGCTTAAAACATTAAATGATTTAATAATCAAATTAAAAATAAATTTAAAACATTAAAATTAATTTAAAATCACTTGATAACAAACCTGAAACAAATTTGAAATATTAAGTGATATCAAAAAAATTCATAATTAAAAATGTAAAAATTAAACCAATTAAAGCCAACCCAAAATAATATGATTAATTCAAATCAAATTTAAATCATCAAAATTTAATGAAATTAAATAATTTAAACACTTCTTTCAATTTAAGTAACTTAAAAATCTTAAAAGAAAATCAAACTAAATTTTGAAATTGAATTATCTTAAATCAGTAATTCAACTTTAATTAAAGATGGTTAAATTCCTTAATAAACTAATATAGCCCTAGAGACTTTCATTATTATAACTCATAAATGAAGCATCAAGTGAAATGTTACTTCACTCATCGGAAAATCAAATGTCCAAGTTAACTGAGCAAGAAACAAAACTCAACTAAATTCTTGGATGATCAATTCACCTGTACAATGAAATTCATTTGGACTCGAAACATTCCCAGAAGCCTTGAAAATATGTTTAGGACCCGTCCTAAGCACTTTCTCAATAGGATGGGATGTTTTAGAAGAATAATTGAATTTAATTGTTCTTTGGTGAAGAAAATCATCCTTAACAAAATACAAGAACCTAGACGTCATAGGAATTGACTAGCAATAGGATTAGGATCTTGGTAGACAACCAGAACCTTCCCTTAGCTTTACCTAGGTACTTGTTGCAAATATTTAAATGCTCTGACATGTGTTTTAAGTGCAGCTGGGAATGACGAGAAGACACTCCAGGTACGCTTTTATTTTATTGTGATTTATTTACCTGCACTGTACTTTACTTCTCTTGTATGTTAAACAAGAATGAGACCCTGCATGAAAATTGAAACTTTTAGGGTTGCCACAAAATAAAACAAAAAACTAAATTAAAAATCACGACAAGATAAAATTCACCGCCACAACATTCAAAAAAAATATAAAACAACTCATAATTTAATCACAAATAGAACAACAAAACTACATCTACAACTAAATTAAAACGTCTCGTTGGATGATCGGGAATCCCTCAAATGATGTAACCCACATGTTGCTAACGAGATTTCCCACGGTCTAAATGAAAGTGTGGAATTCATTCAGTTGAGTTTAGAAAATTCATTTGGACTAAGTGAATCCAATGAAAATAGTGGTGCTGGGATGACGGAACCGTGGGATCTTAATCGGTCCTGCTTAATCAACTTTAAGATTTGCTTTAATTAAAACATTAAGACATTTGAACCTTATGAATCATCTAAACCAAAACACTTCTCTCATCTCCTGATTTTCACCTTCTAAAACTAAACCTCTGCAACAACAAGGATCTTGGAGCATAGTGGGCAACACAGTGATCGTCGTCAGCAAAACTTGTGTCTACTTCAGCAAAACCATTCTTTAGTTTAAACAACCAAGCCATAGGATTTTGAGGTAGTCGCACCTAGTGCAATATAAATCCTCAACTTTTTGTTAAGAATTTTTGCATAATTGTGTTATGTAAAATAAGCCCTTACCAGTTTTAGGACTCCGAGGTAGTCGTTTGATAAGACATAGACCCTCATATCTTCAAGGCTATTTGTATGATTATATCAAATAAATATAAGTCCTAATTAATTAAAATTGGAAGGATTGAAACATTAAATAATACTCTCAATTTGAAGCTAAATCATAAGATAATTTGAGAAGTTGCCAAGATTCCTCTTGGATCCTCGGCTTCTCCTACTTTTCTTTCTTTGGACTCTCAAAATAACAGTTCCAAATTTGATTCATTCCCTATTAAAATTTCCAAAATCCAATTGTTCGAAAATCTTAAACTTTAAAATTCTTGAGAGCCAAACCACTGATCATTATCGAGAGTTTTCTTAAGTGACTCCCGTCATTTAAGATGTAATTAACTATAGGGGTTTGCCCTTATAGGGAACTTTAAGAACCCATGCAATATAAACCCTCCTAATTCATTTATATTAAGCAGGGGAACTTGTCGGCTTATAAAAATTGGTCTGCAGACCAAACGAATGTCACAAATCTTCTAGTTTATTTAATCGAGCCCCATCATCAAACAGTGTGTCTACTCCTCGGGAGAGATACACAGATTGAGATATGACGCTCGTTTCTATAAACTATTTTGAATGTTAGATCGGTTTGATTTCATATCTTAAAATTTTCAAACTTAAAATTATTTTGAAAAATCATATGCTACTTTTCAAATTAGATATATATTTAAATTAAATTTAAAATCTAAAAATTCACCGACAACTTCTGTAGGCGACCCACCTTTAAAAACACTTAACCTAAAAATATGCCGACAGTAGAATTAGAGCCACATTAAGTTTTTGGCATCGTTGTCGGGAAAGCTTTTGTAAGATCTTTAGGAGAATTTTAGTTAAACTATAAGACTTAGATTTAGAAATCATAGTGTTATTATCTTGTGTTTTTTTGTTTTATTTTAAAGAAAAACCAAAATACAAAAAAATATTTTTGATATCTATTCTATAAGTTAAGCCTTTAGATTTGTATGCGTAGTTCAGGTGTTGGAGACGTTAAATCTTACGACTCAGGTTGAGAGAGAACTGTTAGGAGCATTATGAACCAGAAAAGACTCCATGACTTTATGCTAAAAATGGTGGTTCAACAATATGATGAATATCTAGTTTTGGATTATAATGTTAGTAGCTTCGAAGAATAAACCCCAAGAGGGTACTAAATGTTCATGAAGATATGCTTACTATTTTAACTTGTCAAGTTGCAGATATTGCAAGGAAGTTAGAAAAATATGAGTGAAATTCATTTGGACAATTGATCAAGACTAAATCTTTGAAACTATCCATAAAATATACAATCTTTATTTCGATTATTACAACTCAAGTTGGGAGAATTATTTGAACTTTAACTGGAATAACAATTTTGGAGGAGGAAACCAATTATGGGAAGATAATCAATTTAATCAAAATGTAATTAGAATAATCTTGACGACTTTAATGATGGACTCTCCTTTCCTCCGAGATTTAACTTTAACCTAAAGAATGAGGAAAATGAGTTATTTTTAGAAGAATTTGTTATTCAAGTAAAGAGCCAGTTGGAAAGTCAAGGTGCCGTAATTAAAAAATATAGAAAATCAACTAGGGCAAATTATTAATTTAATTAACAGTTATTCTCCGCGGTTGTACTTAGTGACCCTAAAATAAACCTTAAGGAGAATAATTGTGTGCAAGATAAAGCTATGCAACTAATTAGTTGAAGAGAATTTGAGGATATGTTTCAAATAAATGTTGAGTTGAGAAAAGAGGAAAAGAAGATTGAAAAACTAATGGAAGAAATTCCTAAGGGATTAAAAAAACCTATTTCATCAACCAAGGTAAATATAAAAAAAATCATCTCCACCATTTCCTCAACCCCATGGGAAATAATTAAAAGATAACCTAAGACTGAAGAGTAATCTAGTAAAATTTGATCCAGAATCTGAATCATATTGAAAAAATCCGATCCAAAATTTAGGAGATCTAGAATTATCATATAAATATCTATTTTTTATAAATTTTAAAAATGATAATAATTGTTGACCTCATTTTTGATGAGGTCTTCTCTTCTCTCTTTAGTACTTAGGATCTAGCCTTAGGCTTTTCCTTTGACTATCTTAGAGGACTAGAAGTGGAACTCACCCTTTACAAATTCAAACCACTTCTTAACTCCCTACAAACTACACAAACTTGACTGTAGACCCTTAATCACCTAGAGGGTTGAAATCAAAAGTGGAAGTTTAAAGGATGAGTTCCTATAGGACTCTTTGGCCTTAGGACTACCACAGGTGGCTCGGTGCAGTGAAGGGCTGACTTACACACACACTACACCTATACACTACACTTTCACACACATCCTAAAAAAAAAAAAAAACACACCCGTACCCAACTTGACCTCCTGACTCATGAAGGTGATTCACATGGATGGTCCTTAACCCCTAAGCCCTTGGCTAAGAGGGTTAGGAACAACATGGTGAATGCCTCAAATGAGTCCCTTCATGGCTCATGTGGGCTTGATATGGCTTCATGGCTCAACCAAAATGATTTCATTCCACTTACATTCACCCAATCTTCAATTTTCCAAATTTTCAATTTTTGACCCCAGGGACCTTACACCCACCTAGCCTACCCAAAGCCCTTGAAATTACCCAAATTTTTCAAAATTTCAAAATCACCCAAAATTCCCCAAAATTAACCTTGAACATTTTCTCACCACTTAAATTGATCATCCATAGCCAATAATACCAAAAATTCGAAAAATACCTCCCAATACCCTCCGAATACCCAAAATACCCCTCTTGACCCAAAAATCCAAAAATTCAGAAAATTCCCAGAATATTCCAGAAAATCCCAAATATTACCATTTTAATTTTGTTCAACTACACCATGGGTCAATTTTGTAAATTTACCCCACTTTTGTCAAAACCCCCAATTTGACCCATTTTAACCCTAAGTGAACCCAATGCCAAGCCAAACCTACCCAACTGACCCAAATTCTGGTCCAATTAAATTCTAAACTTCAATTCAACATTCCCAACACCAATCTAGACTAGATCCAAGTCCAACTTGATTGACATTTGAATCCAATTTCACTTTTGGCCTTAAAGCCCAATTTGGGTCCATGACCCAAACCTAATCCAAACTAACCCAATTCAACTCCAATTAACCCCAAACCTTTTCTAAACCATCCTTAACATCCACACAAACAAAACACTAACATGATTTACCTAAAATTTAGACCCAAACCCCACTCAAATTCAACCCAAAACTAAAAGGCCCAATTTTGACCTAAATCCAAACCTAACCCAAATAAGCCCAAACCCCAAAATCAAAACCCAACCAAAGCCAAAACTTCTTTGAAACACTCCCATAAATATTTCCAAACATTTATTTTACATCAATTTCAACCCTAGTCCAACATTGGCCCAAGTTAGCCCAATTTGACCTATATTGGCCCATTCACCAAAGAAGCCCAAATTCAACCCAATTCAAACCCAAAACACTCCCAACTTGCTTCAAATCACTCATGACACATCCATGAGCTAAACCCAACATTTGTTTGGCCCAATCCTTTACAAAATTCCCATCCATAAATTAATTTTTAAACCAAAAGCCCACTTTCTTAAACCTTTCTAAAAGCCCAAACTACATGCTAAAGCCCATATGACACATTCTTTTCATCACTCCATTAATTGAAATTATCCCTAAAGCCTAAATCAATAACCAAATCATTCCAAATTAGGCTTTATCCAAATTCCATCAAAAATACCCAATATCCTTAAAAAACCATTTTCATGAAACCAAGCCAACTTTTTCCAAAGCCAAATGAAGCCATGAAGCCACTCTTAAGCCACATGTAAGCCATGTGAGTTGCTCACATGTGACCTTACCACATTTGGCAAAAGGAGGGCCCCCTTTCCTAATCCTTATTAAACCCTTTTTTACCTTAAGCATGTCACATACTAAACCATGCTTAGCCACCTCATCATGGATGGAGACCACACCATTTTCTCTTGGCTGACCCAAGTGATCCTTTTCAGCCCAAAACCAGGCCTTGGAGGGTGAACCAAACCTAAATCCATGACTTGGACCCATTTGGACCCAAAATTAGCTCCTCCCTCATTCCATCTAAATCAAGCCCTTTACACATGGCCAATGCCAATTGACTGCACTAAGCCCCAGCCCTGACCTCCCTGACCTTGAGGGTGACCTGACCCTGGCCGGCCAGCCACCACAACCGCCGGAAACCACCAGGCCGAGAGCTCACATGTGAGCCCAAACTTGGAATTCTCACCTGCTGAGCTGCCCCAACCCCAGTGGCCATTGTAGCTGTTCTTCTCTTGCCGAGAGCAGCTCGATCCCAAGCCCTAACTCCCCACGGGAGGCCCTCCACCCTCTCCTATTTAAACACCACCCCTCTCGGCCATGAGAGGTGCTCGAACCGGACCTTACTGAAACCCCGCCAAAATTGTTCCGAACACTCTCCATACTTAGAGCGATTGATCCCCATTGACAATTTTCCCTAATCCCCACCAACGAGCCCAATTTCTCGCCAAAATTCCACCCAAAACCATGACACTTCTCCACAGTGGATCAATCCTCAAATTGATTGGTCCTACACCTTCACCAGACCAAGGGAAGGAGTCCACCAGCAAAAGCTTTGTGATCGGGCTTGGTTGAAATCATACCTAGGCGATTCACCAGACCAGGAGACTTCATCTGGAGCTTGTTGGGATCCAATCGAAGGTGACACAACCCTCAGATTGAAGCCGCACTTCTCTGAGCAAAGGTATGAGCTAATTCTTCATCCCGAGCTTCTGGAGATTCTCCATTTCAAATGCTTTAATTTCAATGCATGATCACCGTATAGATGTATTCGTCTCTTCGAGACGAATCCATAGAGCATAAGAGCACAAAAATCTGTTGAGAAAAGAGTGAGTTCTTAGGGTTTTAGTGTGGACGGCTCTCGGGTGAGGATGGCTGGGGACGATGAACGGATGTCGTTCATTCCATACACGAGCGGACGGACGGCCAGGATCGCGCCGGATGAGGAGACGGAACGATACAGCGGGCCCCCGGAGCGCTGAGTTGGATGGCGGCGCCGAATCAGAAGGCGACGCGTGTGCGTTCGGAGCTGCCGAGGTTGAGCTGGCGCCACGTCACTTAAATAGAAAATTAGGGTATTTTCTTATTTATTTAATTCCCTAAACTTCAAAAATGCATAACTTTGTGTAGGAAAATCAAAAAAATAAAATAAAAATACCCTCTTACTCAGTGAACAGAGGAGAATAATGTGGAAAAGAAATCATTTAATTTCATCAAGTATTTTATTTTTAATGATTTATTTACCCTCTGCATTGTTTTAATTCTCCATGCATATAGGAAATTCACCATGGCATGAGACCATAGGGCTTTTGAAGCGTCTGAATTTGGGAACATTCCCTAAATTTTCCAAAGTCAGAGGCTATCCCTATGAGAAGTTATTGATTTTTCAAATTCATGTTGCTGTTTTGAGTATTTTAAATCTAATAATTAGGATGTTGTGAAATAAATTCTAGGAAAATTTGGTGATGTTTATTATGACCAGAGAAACCTAGGAAAAATAGGTTTTAAATTAATCCACTTGGAATAACCCTAATTTGCTTAAACACTCAAAATAGGTCCAAAATTAATTAGAGCTAATCATACATCAAATTGACTTGAAATTAATTCTTCACTGACCTTTAGGATTAGAGCAACCCACCATAAAAATTTGAAGTCAATTGGACTTGGTTAGCCCTACTAAATGGGTTGATTAAGCCATTTAGCCAATTTAAATTTTAAAAATTCATAACTTTCAAAATACTTTTCAAAAATTCACCAAATTGGTTTTGGAGTCTCTCTAATATCAGGGGAATTTAAGAAAAATAAAATTGTAATTTTCTAAAAAGTTGATTTTTTGTATTATTTTAATATTTTAATAATTAAAAAATAATAAAAATAAAAAAAAAATAAAATTCACCAAAATGTCACATTTTGAATTTTAATCACTTAGGAACAAACCCCATATTTTTCTTAGGTCTATTTCATGAGATATTAAATTTTAAAGCCCTAAGGTAATTTTAAAATTAAAAAAAAATGTATTTTTTAGCATTTCCACTAAAATAATTCTAATAAATCAAAGAAAAATCAAAAAATTGTAAAAATTAATTCTTAGATTCCATTGATATCAGAGGGATTTTTGAAAAATATAAAATTCATTTTTCAACCTTTATTTTATTTTTAAATTAATTAATACTCCAAAACTTAAAATAATTATAATAAAAATAATATAATTCAAAAAACCACCAAAATTGGTCCAAGTGGTCCTATGGTCATTAGGAATGTCCCATAATTTTCTTAAGGACAGAAACTTTCCCTTGGTCAAATTATTAAATTTTCCTTGGAAATCCCCATTTTCCACAAAAAATAATTACATAAATAAATTAAATACAGAAAAATCACATTTTCTCCTCTCATGTCTTTATTGACATATGAGTGAAGTCACATAAAAATTTCAAGTTTATTTAAGGTCAATTTAGTGAGTTACAGAATTATTAAGCTTGAAGGGCAAACTGGTAATTAAAGTTTTAACCTTTAATTAAAACTTTAGGCTTAATAAAATTAAAGAGTAAAATATTTGATCTTAATCTGATTTGGATGATTAAAATTTAAATAATTAAAGGGTAGAAACCTACTAAACAATTTAAAATAATTAAAATAAACTTTAATTAAATAATTGATTAAATTTGGAAGAATAATAAAATTGGGATTATTAAAATAGGGATATTATTAGGAAGAGATTTGTTCTTTAATTTAAGAATCCCTAAATTAATCATCTCCATAATATTTAATTCCTAATTAAAATGATGATCCAAGTTTAAGATTTAAAATGTTAAAAGATTTAATCATTAAATTAAATTAAAGTTAAATTATTTAAATTAAACCCTTTTAAAATTTCAATTAAATTAAAATTAAAAGTAAAATTAAATTAAAATTTAAATTGAATAAAATTAAATAAAATTAAATTAAAACATATTAAATTAAATCAAATCAAACTAAATTAATTAAATAAAATTAAATTAAAACATATTAAATTAAAATTAAATTAAATTAAATTAAATTAAATTAAATTAAATTAAATTAAATTAAATTAAATTAAATTATATCAAATCAAATTAAATTGAATTAAATTAAATTAAATAATAAAATCAAGTTAAAATTAAAATTAATTTAAATAAATTAAATTAAAATTAAAGCTAAACCAAAATTAAAGTTAAATTAAATTGAATAAAAAAAATAATAATAACATCACCTAAGACATAAAGAAATTCAAAATAAAGCAACTTGAACACTATTCCAAATTTAAACCCGATAACTGAAATTAAATTAAATCACAAACCATTTGAACACCAATTTGCCCTCGAAAGCTTTGGTTACCATAACTCCTAAACGAGATCGTTAAATGAAATGTTACTTCACTTATAGGATATTCAAATGTCCTAGTTCATCGAGTAAGATAACAACAAAACTTAACTAAACCTCGGACGATTACTTCACTCGATTGATTAAATCCATTTGGACTTAAAACAATCCCGTCAGTATTGAAAAGATGTTTAAGATTCTTCTTAAGCACTTCCTCAATATGATAGGATATTTATAAGAACAATTGAACTTAATTGTTCTTTGATGAAGAAAATCGTCCTCAAACCAAAATACAAGAACCTAGACGTCATAGGAAATGACTAGCTATAGGATTAGGAATTTGGTAGAAAACCATAACCCTTCCCATAGCTTTACCTAGGAACTTGGTTAAATATTCTAATTTGTGTTTAAGTGTAGCTTGGGATGACGGGAAGACCCTCCAGGTACGCTTTTATTTTGTTGCAATTTACTTTATTGCAATTTATTTAATCGCATCGCACTTACTTTTCTTGCATGATAAACAACTGTTGCATGAAAACCCACACCTTTAGGATAGTCCCTAAAACTGAAAACAAAATTAAATTAAAAGTCATTGCAAGGTAAATTCACCGCCACAACATTTCAAAATATAAAACAACTCAAAATTTAATCACAAACAGAACACAAAACTACAATTACAACTAAATTAAAAAGTCTTGTTGGATGATCAGGAATACCTCAGATGATGTAACCCACGTGTTGCTAACGGGATTTCCCGCGGTCTAAATGAAAGTGTGGAACTCATTCAATTGAGTTTAGCAAATTCATCTGGACTAAGTGAATCCGATAAAAATAACGATGCGGAAGGATGGAACCGTGGGATCTTAAACGGTGTTGTTATAATCAACTTTAAGATTTGTTTTAAATAAAATATAAAAAACACTTGGAAATTAAGATTTTATCTAAACCAAAACACTTTTCTCATCTCCCGATTTATGACTTCTATAATTAAACCTCTCGCAACAACAAGGAGCTCGGAGCATGGTGGGCGACACGCGCCATCATCATCAGCAAAATCTGAGTCTACTTCAGCAAAACTTTCTTAGAATTAAATAACCAAGCCATAGGATTTCGAGGTAGTTTTCCTAGTGCAACATAAATCCTCAACTCTTCGTTAGGCATTTGCATGATCATGTCATGTAAATTAAGCCCTGACCGGTCTTAGGACTCCGAGGTAGTCGTTTGATACGATATAAACCCTCACATCTTCCAGGCTATTTGTGTGATCATATCATATGAATATAAGTCCAAATTAATTAAAATTGGCAAAATCAAAACATTAAATAAACATTAGGACTTTCCTAAATTCAAGCCAAACAATAGGATAGTCGGGAAATTACCGAAGTTCGCTTTGAATCTGTAATTTCTCCTACCTTTCCTCCTTTGAATTCTCAAAACAAAATGTTCCAAATTAGATCCATTCCCTATTGAAATTCCAAAATTCAATCCTTTGAAAAACTTAAACTTTGAAATTCTTGAGAGCATAATTACTGATTATTATAGAGAGTTTTCTTAGGTGATTCCCGTCACTTAAGATGTAATTGACTATAGGGGCTTGCCCTTATAAGGAATTTTAAGAACCCAGGTAATATAAACCCTGTTTAATGCTTTCATATTAAGCAGGGAAATTTGTCGGCTTATAAAATTGGTTCACAGACCAAACGGATGTCACAAATCTTCTAGTTTATTTAATCGAGCCCCATCACCAAACAGTGTGTCTATTCTTCGAGATAGATACACGGTTTGTGATGCGGTGCTCGTTTATATAGACTATTCGGGATGTGAGATCGAGTTTGATTTCATATCTTAAAATTTTCAAATTTAAAATTATTTTCAAAATCAAATACTACTTTTCAAATTATTTATTTAAATTAAATTAAAAAATTCGCCGACAATTTCTGTTAGGCGACCCCCTTTTCAAAATAAAATACACAACCTAAAAATAATGCCGAAAATAATATGAAAATTAAGAAAATCATTAAAAGAATATTGGATCTACAAAAAAACATGAGGAATTATTATCTGAATCAATCTGAAAAGAATGAGATGAAAGAAAATTTACAATTTGAGGATTTAGTAGATCTCAATATCTGAAAAAGATTGGGTGATTGATCAAGGATTACATAAATGGAATTTTGATCCTGATGGAATCCTTTATTTGGCTACCAATGTTAACCAAGCACTTTGTGGGAAGCACCCCATGGTTATCTTTGTTTGTGTGCTTTCTAATGAAAGTGTGTTTTTCTTTATGTGTCAAACTCTATTATGATTGTGTTGTGTAGTGAAGTATGTTTGAAGCTTTATTTTTCTGCAATAAATTTTAGTGTTGTTTATGTTAAATGAACTTAACTTTATATTCAAGCCTTATTTATTATATAACAATTCCTTCTATTGCAAACTTGAAAATTATACATGACTACTTTTATACTTAGTATATGTACTAAAGTGTATGCTTCCTTTTTAGTTTAATTTAATGTTTAGCATGTATTTATCACTTTCAAAATTTTCTTCCTGTCATATTTATTTGTACTTATTGAAACATATTTAATAATTCAAGTTTGGGGGGAAGAAAAAATTTTTAAATTTAACTTTATTTGTCCTTAGTATCCCGTATTTAATTTGATATCGCTTTAAAAATGACTTGTGGTATATGCTGTAACCTTTAGATTACTATAATTTTGATTTTAGGAATTTTATAAAAACAACTTAGTTGAAATCCTTTGTGAAGAAACTGTTCTAGAGTTAAGATATTTTGTAGGAAACATTGGGAAAATAATTTTGATATTTATCATAGAAAGGAGTTGAATATTTTAAAAGCTAAGAGTTTTAGATTAATATTTTATGAGAATTGAGCCTTTATTGAAACATTTTTCAAACTAAAACTTATAGTGTTAAAAATTAAGGGAAAGTTTTGAGTTTTGGACTTTATAAATAGGTTAGTAAAATTCAAAATTATTAAGGACCTATTCAGATATAGTAATCCTTACATAAAAAAAGAGAGTAAGGATTAAAAAGATCCTTAAAGAAAAAAAAAATAAAATAAAAAGAAAAGAAAAAGAAAAGAAAAGAGAAAGAAAAAAGAAAAGTAAAAAGACAATATGTGAGGAGAAGCTTGTGGAGAAGCCTATTCAAAAATAGGTTTCACTAGATTTTTTTAAATGAAATGACTTAGAAATAATCCTAAGCTTATTCATATTTCAAAAAAAGTATTGGTCAATTTGGTATAGATAAGGTACTTCAATTCTATTTTTAAACTTTCTATGAATCTTTAGTTTGACAAGTTTTAATAACTTTTGAACTAAATAGAAAATTAGGATTCCTAAGTTGAATATAAGATACTCTTACACCCTAGTTCTAGGTTGATTTGCTAGAATTTATCCTAAGCTACACTATAATATTTTTGAGAAAAAAATATAGGAAACTCTACTAAAACCTACTACCTCAAATCAACAAATTTGGTTTTTAATGTTTATAGGGCTACATGAAGACAAGTAACAGTTAAGTTTAGAGAATTTTGACATGTCAAAAAATATTTGAATTTTATATACAATTTTAATGCTTATTTTTAATGATATTGCACTTTAAAAGAAGGTATTTTGCATGTTTTTAGTTTCATATACAAGAAATGGTGTTTTGATGAAAATGAAGCAAAAATGATGCAATTTGGAGCCAAATCAAGCAATGAAGAAAATTCTGACATGACGTATTTCGATATGTCTTTCTATGCTTAATCCTCTTTACATTTATCTCTTATTTTTGAATGAAATTATACTATAAAGAAAGGTTATTTTCATGCTTATCTTGTAGGTATAACAATTTGAAGCGAAACGGAGCTAGAACGGGGTGAAACAGAGCTGAAATGGAGCGAAATGGTGAAGCAGCCTGCAGTCTGGCATGTAGGCACCCAGAACTGGCATTTAAGCGCTAGTTTACAGAGAAGATGGCACCTAGGCTCCAGGATATGGCTCCTAAGCTCTATTTTACGGAAAGGATGGCTCCTAAGCACCAAATTACAGTTCCTAGGTGCCAAATATCTGTGCCTAGGCTCCAGATTTTGACAGTAGGCTCCATGGACGGTTATTTTTCCAAATTCATTGAATTTGTATGTGTTTTGAAAAGTTGTCAATGGTGTATGTTGGAAATTTAGCCCTACACTATATAATAGTGATTTTAGAATAGAAGAATGGAGGAGGGGAGTTTAGCAGAGATTTGGAGAGGAGTTTGGTGACACTCTTCAAGGTGGCGCATGTGTATGTGTGTGTAAGAGGAGAAGTCCCTTGTGGAGTCTTGGTGGCTTTTAGGACGTTGGAAGAAGTGTAAGGATTGCTTTTTGTTTTGCAAGGAGGGTGTGAATCATTTGTAAAGATAATTCTTGGACCCTTTTGTATTTGATTTGAATTATTGCAATATAGTTGTGTCTTTTTTAATGTCATTTGCAATAAAGAATCCATGTGTTTTCTCCATGCTTAGTGATTAATTTTTCCTTATTCTTTCTCCTTGTGATGATAATTACTCATGTGTAGGATTAGAATGGTCCAAAGATTTTTATTTCAAATTTGTGATGGTATCTTCATCAGTTCTTCTTTTAATATGCAAACTGATCACTTATAATATTAAAATTTGTTACAAAACATAATAACTTTGGAGGGCTATGATTTCACAGAACTAGTGAGTACCACACTAACCTTATGAGGAGGGCGATCAAAATCTAAGGTAAGTGCAAATATATAGGGAGACAACCTTGATGGGCACATAATTAATGATTTTAGGGTGACAGACTAAAATCAGCCATTTGGTTCAGAGTTTTGAGAACTAAGGATATATGTTATGCCTTCAGATAAAGGGACAATAGGAGCTCTAGAGTGAGAGCTAGTATCCTCTTAGCCTAACCTAAGAATTTGGGACCAGAATCTGAATCATCAATGTTCTTTGTCGCTCATAAAGAGGATAAAGAGTATGTATGCTCCTATTTTCACAAAACTACATCGTTAACTTTAAACATTTGATTCCTCCATTGATTATAATCTCATCGCAAGGGAAAGGAATTTTAATTATATAAGAACTTTCCAAAATTTAACAAGTCTCCTTAGATTAGGTTTTTTTTAAATTTAATTAACTTTAATTTTATAGTAAATTAGTAAATTTACGAAAAGCAAAATTTTTTAAAATTCCAAACTATGGCCTGGTAGTAGTAGACTAGAATTAGCCTAATGGATTTCTTACCTCGCTTCGTTGTGGGTTAGATAATGGGGTTTTTAAAGAAAACCCTATATTACCTGAAATGATACATATACTTGCGTAGTATCCCAAGTGTGTAAACTATTTTCCAAATTTCATAATATTTCAATTTTGCACACTGGCCGCTAAATATAATTAGGCGAAGACAGCTAAATTACTATGTAATTGCAGATCGAGTCAAGTTTTGGGTGCCGTTCTTGACTTGAATTAGTGTGTAACATTAGGGCCACATCTCTAAGCGCCACTGACTGGTGCCTAAGTGACAAAAAATATTTGGAGTGGTTACAGCACGTCCCAAGAAGTTATTAGACTTATTTTCATGATTGGAAAGGCACCTTTTGGCTTTTCAAATTCCTAGAATCTCCAAGAAAGCCTAGAGGTCATAGGAAGGAGCAGGAAATACATATTTCTACATTTTCTGGAGAGATTGGTGAGGGATTTTGAGAGATATCTATAATGGATTGTATGAGCATTACATGGATTAGTAGGAGAATTTGTTCGAGGGATTTTCATCTTTCTTTCAGAGGGGAAAGGTAAGTATTGTGTTCTTCCTTATCTTACAACTACTGTAAACTTTTATCAAGTGGATTTTATTTGATTTAAGTGAAGTTTTCAGTTGTATTTTCTCCATTCTTAGTTAAAAGTTTTCCATACTCTTTCCTCTTATTATGAAATAGTGGCATAAGTGGGAAAATTTATTTTATGTTAGAATAATTTGATTTTTTATGTGATGGGTAATACCTCCATTGGTTCATTGACATATTGTACTAGCCATAGGTTATGTTAAAATCTATTGTAAGTTGAAACTAACACGCGGAAGAGCGGTAAATTCATAACTTGAGTGCACTCACATTGTTTGGTTGGCTATGGTGAAGTAGTTTAGGTGACAATGCAAATTTAAAAGGAATTAAACTTTATGATATGTTTTTGTTAGTAGCTTCTAGGTGACAATTAATGTAAGTTAATGGGGTCCTTACTATGAGTTTTAAGACATTATAGCCACCTTCGCATCTCTGCTAGTTGTGTAAACCTAATGAAATACTAAGCATACCTATACACTAAGAAGAGGGTAGTTATACATATGTTCCTTATTGGCACAAAAATTATTACATAATTCTATCAATTCTTCTACTGTTTTATGCTATTATCTTCAATTTACTTCTCTTTTAAAATGAATTTGATAAATGTTTAGGAATTTAGATTTTCTTAGAATGCTCTTATATTATAAATGTGATGGTATTTCACTTAAACTTCATTTACATTGCAATTTAGTCTTGTTGTAATGCTAAAATTTATCGTAATTGCATTACGACCCGGAAGGGCGGTGTAATTCTCAACTAAGTGGTAGCACATTGAATTTCTAGGTGAAGGAAAAGTAGTCCAAAGATTCAATGCAACATTAGGGAAAAATTTGTTGATGGGCATGAATTGGTGATTCTAGGGTGACAGGCTAGAACCTTAACCAATTTGATCTAGAGATTGAAACTTAAGACTAGGCTAGTCCAAAAGAGTTGGCACAGTGGATAATATAGAGTGACAGGCTACAATCTATCTATCATAACCAAGGATATAGGAACTTAACTCTAGGTTAGCCAATAATCTTTATGCACACTAAAGAGGGTAAATAATAAGTTTTTTCCTATTGTCACTCACCACATTAAATACTAAGCATTTCATTCTTGCATATTATTTAAGTCTGTCGGCATATTTTTAGGTTAAGTGTTGTATTTTTGAAAAGAGGGTCGCCTAACAGAAATTGTCGGCTAATTTTTAATTTAATTTAAATAAATAATTTGAAAAGTAGTATTTGATTTTGAAAATAATTTTAAATTTGAATATTTTAAGATATGAAATCAAACTGATCTCACATCCCGAATAGTTTACATAAACAAGCACCGCATCACAAACCGTGCATCTATCTTGAAGAATAAACACACTGCTTGACGATGGGGCTTGATTAAATAAACTAGAAGATTTGTGACATCCGTTTGGTCTGCGAACCAATTTTATAAGCCGACAAATTCCCCTGCTTAATATGAAAGCATTAAACAGGGTTTATATTACCTAGGTTCTTAAAATTCCCTATAAGGGCAAGCCCATATAGTTAATTACATCTTAAGTGACGAGAATCACCAAAGAAAACTCTCGATAATAATCAGTAGTTCTGCTCTCAAGAATTTCAAAGTTTAAGTTTTCAAGGGATTGAATTTCGGAATTTCAATAGGGAATGGATCAAATTTGGAACATTTTGTTTTGGGAATTCAAAGGAAGAAAGGTAGGAGAAATCACAGATTCGAAGTGAACTTCAGTAATTCCCCGACTATCCTATTGTTTGGCTTGAATTTAGGAAAGTCCTAATGTTTATTTAATGTTTTGATCTTGTCAATTTTAATTAATTTGGACTTATATTTGTATGATATGATCACAGAAATAGCCTCAAAGATATGAGGGTTTATGTCGTACTAAACGACTACCTCGGAGTCCTAGGACCTGTTAGGGCTTAATTTACATGACATGATCATGCAAATGCCTAACGAAGAGTTGAGGATTTATGTTGCACTAGGCAAACTACCTCGAAATCCTATGGATTGGTTATTTAATTCTAGGAAAGTTTTCTTGAAGTAGACTCGGAGTTTTGCTGATGACGATGGCCGTGCTGCCCACCATGCTCCGAGCTCCTTGTTGTTGCAGAGGTTTAGTTTTAGAAATCATAAGTCAGGGGATGAGAAAAAGTGTTTTGGTTTAGAGAAGTCTAAAAATCCAAGTGTTTTTAGTGTTTTAGTTAAAACAAATCTTAAAATTGATTACAACAACACCGGTTAAGATCCCACGGTTCCATCCTTCCGGCATCGTTATTTTTATCGGATTCACTTAGTCCAGATGAATTTGCTAAACTCAACTGAATGAGTTCGACACTTTCATTTAGACCGTGGGAAATCCCGTTAGCAACACGTAGGTTACATCATTCGAGGTATTCCCGATCATCCAACAGGACGTCTTAATTTAGTTGTAATTGCAGTTTTGTGTTCTGTTTGTGATTAAATTTTGAGTTGTTTTATATTTTGAAATGTTGTGGCGGTGAATTTTATCTTACAATGACTTTTAAATTAGTTTTGGTTTCAGTTTTAGGGACTATCCTAAAGGTGTGGGTTTTCATGCAACAGTTGTTTATCATGCAAGAAAAGTAAGTGCGATGCAATTAAATAAATTGCAATAAAGTAAATTGCAACAAAATAAAAGCGTACCTGAAGGGTCTTCCCGTCATCCCAAGCTACACTTAAACATAATTTAGAATATTTAAACAAGTTCCTAGGTAAGGCTAAGGGAAGGGTTATGGTTTTTTACCAAGTTCCTAATCCTATAGCTAGTCATTTCCTATGACGTCTAGGTTCTTGTGTTTTGGTTTGAGGACGATTTTCTTCATCAAAGAACAATTAAATTCAATTGCTCTTATAAACATCCTATCATATTGATGAAGTGCTTAAGACGAGTCTTAAACATCTTTTCAATACTTGCTAGGATTGTTTTAAGTCAAAATGGATTTAATCAATCGAGTGAAGTAATCGTCCGAGGTTTAGTTAAGTTTTGTTGTTATCTTACTCGATGAACTAGGACATTTGAATATCCTATAGGTGAAGTAACATTTCATTTAATGTTCCGTTTAGGGGTTATGACAAATAAAAGTTCTCGAGGGCAAATGGTGTTCAAATGGTTTGTGATTTAGTTTAATTTCAGTTATCGGGTTTAAATTTGGAATAGTGTTCAAGTTGCTTCATATTTATTTTTGAATTTCTTTATGTCTTAGGTGATGTTATTTTTTTATTCAATTTAATTTAACTTTAATTTAATTTAATTTAGTTTAGTTTTAATTTTAATTTAATTTAATTTGATTTAATTTAATTTAATTTAATTTAATTTAATTTAATTTGATATGTTTTAATTTAATTTTATTTAATTAATTTAATTTAATTTTAATTTAATTTAATTCAATTTAATTTAATTTCATTCAATTTAATTTAATTTGTTTAATTTAATTTAATTTAATTTAATTTGATTTGTTTAATTTAATTTAATTTAAATTTAAATTTTATTTTATTTTTAATTTTAATTTAATTGAAAATTTAAAAGAGTTTAATAATTTAACTTTTAACTTAATTTTAATGATTAAGTCATTTAATATTTTAAAACTTAAATTTGAATTATCATTTTAATTGGAGATTAAATATTATTGAGATGATTAATTTAGGGATTTTTAAATTAAAGAACAAATCTCTTCCTAATAATATCCCTATTTAATAATTCTAACTTTATTATTCTTCCAAATTTAATCAATTATTTAATTAAAGTTTATTTTAATTATCTTCAAATTATTTAGTAGGTTTCTACCCTTTAATTATTTAAATTTCAATCATCCAAATCAGATTAAGATCAAATATTTTACTTTTTAATTTTATTAAACCTAAAGTTTTAATTAAGGGTTAAAATTTTTAATTACCATTTTGCCCTACAAGCTTAATAATTTCATAACTCACTAAATTGAGCTTAAATGAACTTGAAATTTTTATGTGACTTCACTCATATGTCAATAAAGACATGAGAGGAGAAAATGTGATTTTTCCGTATTTAATTTATTTATGTAATTATTTTTGGTGGAAAATAGGAATTTCCAAGGAAAATTTAATAATATGACCAAGGGAAAGTTTATGTCCTTAAGAAATTTATGGGACATTCCTAATGACCAGAGGACCACTTGGACCAATTTTGGTGATTTTTTGAATTTTATTATTTTATTATAATTATTTTAAGTTTTGGAGTATTAATTAATTTAAAAATAAAATAAAGGTTGAAAAATGAAATTTATATTTTTCAAAAATCTCTCTGATATCAAGGAAATCAGAGAATCAATTTTTACAATTTTCTAATTTTTCTTTGATTTATTAGAATTATTTTAGTGGAAATGCTAGAAAATACATTTTTTAATTTTAAAATTACCTTAGCGCTTTAAAATTTAATATCTCATTAAATAGACCTAAGAAAAATATGGGATTTGTTCCCAAGTGATTAAAATTCAAAATGTGACATTTTGGTGAATTTTATTATTTTTGTGATTTTTATTATTTTTTAATTATTAAAATATTAAAATAATACCAAAAAATCAACTTTTTTAGAAAATTGAAATTTTAATTTTCCTAAATTCCCCTGATATCAGAGAGGCTTCAAAACCAATTTGGTAAATTTTTGAAAAGTATTTTGAAAGTTATGAATTTTTAAAGTTTAAATTGGCTAAATGACTTAATCAACCCATTTAGTAGGGGTAACCAAGTCCAATTGACTTCAAATTTTTATGGTGGGTTCCTCTGATCCTAAAGGTAAGTGGAGAATTGATTTCAATTCAATTTGATGTATGATTAGCTCTAATTAATTAAGGAGCTATTTTGGGTGTTTAAGCCCATTAAGGTTATTCTAAGTGAATTAATTCAAAACCTATTTTTCCTAGGGTCGTCTGGTCATAAGAAACATCACCAAATTTTCCTAGAATTTATTTCACAATATGCTAATTATTGGATTTAAAATACTCAAAACAGCAACATGAATTTGAAAATCAATAACTTCTCATAGGGATGGTCTCTGACCTTGGAAAATTTAGGGAATGTTCCCAAGTTCAGAGGCTTCAAAAGCCCTATGGTCTCATGCCATGGTGAATTTCCTATATGCATGGAGAATTAAAACAATGCAGAGAGTAAATAAATCATTAAAAATAAAATACTTGATGAAATTAAATGATTTCTTTTCCACATTATTCTCCACTGTTCACTGAGCAAGAGGGTATTTTTATTTTATTTTTCTGATTTTTCTACACAAAGTTATGGATTTTTGAAGTTTAGGGAATTAAATAAATAGAAAAATACCCTAATTTTCTATTTATCCACGCGGCGCCACGTCAACCTCGGCAGCTCTGAAACGCCGCGTGGCGCTCTCCGTTTTGACGCAGCCATCCGACTCAGCGCTCCCGGGGCCCGCTGTATCGTTCCATTTCCTCATCCGGCGCGATCCTGGCCGTCCGTCCGCGCGTGTATTAAATGAACGACATTCGTTCATCGTCCCCAAGCCTCCTAGCCCAAGAACCGTACGTCTTCTAGGCCTAAGATCTCACTCGATACTTGACCAAATTGAACGTTCTTATGCTCTATGGATTCTTTTCGAGAAGACGAACACATCCATACGGTTTATGTGGCGTGAAATTAACTCAATAAAAATGGAGAATGTTCAGAAGCTCGGGAAGAAGAGTGAGGACATACCTTTGCTCAGAGAAGTGTGGCTTCAATCTGAGGGTTGTGTCACCTTTGATTGCGTCCGAATGAGCTCCGGATGAAGTCTCCTGGTGCGGTGAATTGCCTAGCTATGAAAGTGACCACGGTCGATCACAAAGCTTGGAGAAGCCGGAACAACCGGGTGGCTCGGAGATGGGGCTTTCGGTGGGAAACTTCTCCTCTTGGTCCAGTGAAGGTGTAGGACCAATCAATTTGAGGATTGGCTCAGCTGTGACAAAGTGTCCTGGTTTTGGGTGAAATTTCGGTTGAGAAATTGGATTCCGTTGGTGGGGATTAGGGGCAAATTGACACGGGGGATCAACTGCTCTAAGTATAGAGTAGGGTTTGGAACAATTTTGGCAGAGTTTCGGCAAGGTTTGTGCAACTCTCCTCCCATGGCCGTGAGGGGGTCGGGTTTAAATAGAGGTGGCTGGAGAGCCTCACAGGGATGGCTAAGGGTTGGGATCAGCTGCTCTGGGAAGGTGAAGAACATCCATGGTGGCCATTGGGCATGGGGCAGCTCAGCAAGGTGGAATTCCAAAGTTGGCTCACATGAGAGCTCTCGGGTGTGGTGTTTTCCGGAGACCCGATGGTCGGCCGGCCGAGCACCGGTCACCATCTTGTTCGAGTGGGTCGGGGTTGGGGTTTAGTGTAGGCGATTGGCAAATGCCATGTGTAAAAGGCTTGGATTAGAATGGAATGGGAGAGGGCTCATTTTGGCTCAAATTGGTCAACCCATCCCTTTGGGCTAGGTGCACCACCCAAGGCTTGGTTTAGGCTGAAGGAAAAGTGATTTGGCTCGAGCATAATCGGTAGGGTCAAGTCACCATCCAAGCACAATTAGGCATAAGCATGGTTAAGGGGAATCATGGGAGTGGTTAATCACCTTTAGGAATTAAGGAAAGAGTCTCCTCCTTTTGCCCAAAATGGCATGGTGACATGTAAAGAGGCTCTCATGGCTTCCATGTGGCTCATGCATGGCTTCATGGCTCACCTTTGGCTTGGGAAAAGTTAAGTCGATTTCATGGAAATGGATTTAAGAAAATTTTGGTATTTTGATGGGAATTTGTATGGGGCTTAATTTGGAATGGCTTCATGATGAGTTTTGAAACTTAGGGATTGATTTAATTGAGGGTATGATGAGAAGAATTTGTCATATGGGCTTTGGATTGATTTTAGCCCTTTGGATTTTGGTGAAGATGGGCTTTAGGAAGGTTTCATGTAAGTGGGCTTTTAAGTTTCAAAATGAATTCATGGATGGGAATTTTGTAGAAGTTTGGGCCAAATAATTGTTGGGTTTGGTTTAGGGATATGTCATGAGTGATTTGAAATGAGTTTGGAATGATTTGGGTTTGAATTTGGTTGGATTTGGGCTTCTTTGGTGAATGGGCCAATATAGGTCAAATTGGGCTAACTTGGGCCAATGTTGGGCTAGGGTTGAAATTGATGTAAAATAAATGTTGGGAAATGTTTATGGGAGTGTTTCAAAGAGGTTTTGGCTTTGGTTGGGCTTTGATTTTGGGGTTTGGGCTTATTTGGGTTAGGTTTGGGTTTAGGTCAAAATTGGGCTTTTTGGTTTTGGGTTGGATTTAAGTGGGGTTTGGGTCTAAATGTTGGGCAAATCATGTTAGTGTTTTGTTTGTACGGATGTTAAGGGAGGTTTGGAAAAGATTTGGGGTTAATTGGAGTTGAATTGGTTGAGTTTGGGTTAGGTTTGGGTCATGGGTCCAAATTGGGCTTTAAGGACAAAAGTGAAATTGGATCCAAATGTCAATCAAATTGGACTTGGGTTTGGTCTAGATTGGTGTTGGGAATGTTGAATTGAAGTTTAGAATTGAATTGGACCAGAATTTGGGTCAATTGGGTAGGCTTGGTTTGACATTGGGTTCACTTAGGATTAAAAGGGGTCAAATTGGGGGTTTTGACAAAAGTAGGGTAAATTGACAAAATTGGCCCAAGGTGCAGTTGATCAAAGTGAAATTGAGAATATTTGGGATTTTTTCGAATTTTCTGGGAATTTTCTGAATTTTTGGATTTTTGGGTCAAGAGGGGTATTTTGGGTATTTGGAGGGTATTGAGAGGTATTTTTGGAATTTTTGGTATTTTTGGCTATGAATGATCAATTTGAGTAATGTGGGAATGTTTGGGATTGATTTTGAGGGATTTTGGATAATTTAGGTGTTTTTGCAAATTTTGGGTAGTTTCAAGGGTTTTGGGTAGGCTAAGCGGGTGTAGGGTCCCGGGGGTCAAAAATTGAAAATTTGGAAAATTGAAGATTGGGTGAATATAAGTGGAATGAAATTATTTTGGTTGAGCCATGAAGCCATATCAAGCCCACATGAGCCATGAAGGGACTCATTTGAGGCATTCACTATGTTGTTCCTAACCCTCTTAGCCAAGGGCTTAGGGGTTAAGGACCATCCATGTGAGTCACCTTTATGAGTCAGGAGGTCAAGTTAGGTATGGGTGTGCTTCTAGGATGTGTGTGAAAGTGTAGTGTATAGGTGTAGTGTGTGTGTAAGTCAGCCCTTCACCAGACCAGGCCACCCAGGGCAGTCCTAAGGCCAAAGAAGTCCTATAGGAACTCATCCTTTAAACTTCCACATTTGATTTCAACCCTCCAGGTGTTTAGGGGTCTACGATCGAGTTTGTGGAGTTTGCGGGGAGTTAAGAAGTGGTTTGAGTTTCTAAGTGGTGGGTCCCAATTCTAGTCCTCTAAGATAGTCAAAGGAAAAGCCTAAGGCTAGATCCTAAGTACTAAAAAGAAGAAGAGAAGACCTCATCAAAAATGAGGTCAACAAATGGACCCCCAATAGGTGTGGTGAGATAACCAAGCACACCGCGCGTATTGGTGTTGACCGAAGAGACCAACAAAACCAACACAGATGTCCAAGTGACAAACTTAGGACAAAGTAGAAGAGTTTCTGCTGGGGAGTGTCAAGTATATCTCTGAGACTGGAGATTCCTGAACTGTCGCTGGGGAAAGGGAAAGGAGGTGAATCCCAAATCACATGATCTGGGGGAATTTCAATTTAGATTTTATTTTGTTTTAGTTTAAGTTTTGATGTGTGAGCTTAGATTTTAGTTTGAGTTTTAATTTAAATTGATGTGTTGTCAAAATTAATTTGAAGGGATTCGAACTTGAAATGAAAATTGAAATTTTGTGGTTTTAGATGTAACATCTTCAACTTCAAAAGAAAATTGAATTGATTAGATTGAATCATTACATTAAGGAGAGATCTCA
Organism: Papilionanthe hookeriana x Papilionanthe teres; assembly: GCA_022702705.1. NCBI lineage: Eukaryota > Viridiplantae > Streptophyta > Magnoliopsida > Asparagales > Orchidaceae > Papilionanthe > Papilionanthe hookeriana x Papilionanthe teres. Next base: position 118,297,807 of record CM040427.1, read on the forward strand.
GAGCAATGAGGTATTGGATGTAAAATCCTTAACCTCAAGAGTTTGATTTTGATGTATTTCATCGCAATAGGGAAAGAATCCTAAAGCAATGCAGTTTCGGATGTAAAATCCTCAACCCCAAGAATTTAAATTTGATGTATTTCATTGCAATAGGGAAAGAATCCTAAAGCAATGCAGTCTCGGATGTAAAATCCTCAACCCCAAGAATTTAATTTGATGTTGATGTATTTCATTGCGATAGGGAAAGAATCTTAAAGCAATGCAGTCTCGGATGTAAAATCCTCAACCCCAAAAGTTTGATTTTGATGTATTTCATTGCGATAGGGAAGGAATCCTAAAGCGATACGGTTTCGGATGTAAAATCCTCAACCCCAAGAATTTGAATTTGATGTATTTCGTTGCAATAGGGAAAGAATCCTAAAGCAATGCAGTCTCAGATGTAAAATCCTCAACCCCAAGAATTTGAATTTGATGTATTTCATTGCGATAGGGAAAAGATCCTAAAGCAATGCAGTCTCGGATGTAAAATCCTCATCCCAAAAGTTTGAATTTGATGTATTTCATTGCGATAGAGAAAGGATCCTAAAGCAATGCACTCTCGGATGTAAAATCCTCAACCCAAAAAGTTTGAATTTTGATGTATTTCATTGCAATAGGGAAAGAATGCTAAAGCAATGCAGTCTCGGATGTAAAATCCTCGACCCAAAAGTTTGAATTTGATGTATTTCATTGCGATAGGGAAAAGATCCTAAAGCAATGCGGTCTCGGATTTAAAATCCTCAACCCAAAAAGTTTGAATTTTGATGTATTTCATTGCGATAGGGAAAGAATCCTAAAGCGATGCGATCTCGGATGTAAAATCCTCGACCCAAAAGTTTGAATTTGATGTATTTCATTGCGATAGGGAAAGGATCCTAAAGCAAAGCAGTCTCGGATGTAAAATCCTTAACCCAAAAAGTTTGAATTTTGATGTATTTCATTGCAATAAGGAAAGAAACCTAAAGCAATGCAGTCTCGGATGTAAAATCCTCAACCCAAAAGTTTGAATTTGATGTATTTCATTGCAATAGGAAAAGAATCCTAAAGCAATGCAGTCTCGGATGTAAAATCCTCAACCCCAAGAATTTGAATTTGATGTATTTGATTTTGCAAAGATTTGCAGCGTTGATTTGAAAAGTGTGGAATTTTGGTGTTTCGAGAATTTCATGAAAGTTGTAAAAGACTTTCATGGAAGGAAATAGATTAGGCGGGAATATGTAGATGTTACATATCCCGTTCAAAAGAGTTGATCGGAAGTCACTGGTTTGGATTGGATATAATTCCTCGACATCAAATTCGATCCGTGTCAATGGAATCAACCACTTCCATCCCAGACAAGGGAAAGAGTAGAACGGGTTGGATTCCGGATTTGGAAGATTGAATTTGAATTTGATTGAGATTTGATTTGAAATTTGGAAAGATTGAATTTGAATTTGATTTAGATTTGATTTGAGATCTGGAAGATTGAATTTGAAATTTGATTGAGATTGGATTTGAAATTTGGAAAGATTGAATTTGAATTTGATTTAGAATTTGTGCTCGTTTTGTTTGTCCTTTAACGATTCAAATTTATTTTATCATTCATTTAATGTTCATGTGAATTTGGTGTTCATCATTTTTTAGATTTTTAAGGAAAGTTTTCTTTTATTCTTTTTTTTTATTTCTTTTCTGTTCTTTGTTCGAAGTTCATTTAACTTTAATGGCATTTTTCAGTCAACTTGCACAAAAGAGGTGAAGGCCAAAAATGTGACATGGTCACTTTCATTTCAATCATGTTGAAGATACATCATACAACTCGATCTGGAATAAGTCTCATACAATCACGTAGACTCAAAACGGACTATGTAAGATCTTTGTTGATCCATCCAAAAAAAGGTATTTGTCAGAAATCCATGTCTGAATAGTGGGGTACATGGTCAATAACATCACCTACCAAGCCATCCTTGGCAAGGATGCCGTATGGATGTACGTTGGAGGTGTGATATTTTCCATGTAACTCACGAGCTCGTAAGGCGGAGGCTCTCTAGCTCCGGGTCCGGCCGGAAGTGGTAAGGTGTCTTCGAAAGTAACAGAGATCCGCTTCACTGGTACTCCTGGTATGCAATGTTTAGCGATATCTGCTCCGTTGCCCTTCAGTATCATGACGGAACCTACCGGTAATGGTATCTTCACTGGCCCTCGGAACTCACCTGGGCCTGCTATCCGGAGGTCAGATCCGAACATGATATTACACTCGTTCAGAAATGAAACCGTGCAAAAAGGTCTGACAAAGTCGTGGTGATCTATGTGCGGGGGTATGCAGTCACCCTGCTTGTAAATATTAATGATGCAACTGTTGGGTATGCAATCTGCTGGCAGTACCCTCCATGTTATCAATCTTTTTACCATTCTCTTGATGACTAATGACATTGGATCCACTTGGCCATGACGGAGTATCCCTGGTGGGTTCCCCTTCCTGTCTTCTGCGAAGTTGTAGCAGCATCCGCATTGTATCGTAATTCTACCTTTCCCTGGCATCCATCTCCGGGTTCTGAGTAAGTGTTTTCTCTTAGGCGGCCCACTCGGCCCATTGTTTTCAAATCCCAGATGCAGTCCACAATTTGTTGTTGTTCGTATTCTGAGAACATGTCTGTATATAGCTCGAGGCCTTCTAGTATATTGATTCTTCTGCCTCTGATTCTCTCGAAGTATTCAAAAGTTTTCTTTTCGACATTCTGCATTCTTTCCAGCTCGTATTCCGGAATAATCTACAAATGGCTGGGCCTGGTGACGTACTGTGGGATATATGGCTCAATCGCTTCACGTTCTCCTGCATACCTTGGCTCCTCGGGGATGGTGTCCGTCGGGACATCCTCCAGGGTTGCTTCTGCAACAAGGTTATGCATTACTGTTGGTTCTATCTGGTGGCGTTGTAGCCTTCTTTTCTTCGATCTTCTTGAGATTTCCTTGGTCTCTTCGTTATCCTCGGAGCCGGTCTCCTTTCTTCGAGTGCACAGTGAATCGGCGTCCTTGAAGTATACGTACTTGGCGATAGCAGCTCGCCTCGTCGCGCTGGTCCGCTGCTAGTTTGGTTAACATCTTGCGGATACGGTGATTTTTATTTCTTCGCTGGGTTGCTGTGAGAGTAGCTCTTCGTACTTCCTGAGTTTCTATGGGCGCGGCGCTGACAAGCCTGCCCTTTGCTGTGGCAACTACAGACTTGATTCTCTTGTCTTCTTCTGTGTTTGTTTTCCTTTTCTTGCTGCTGGATTGGTGGCTTGAGCCATCCACTTTCATTACTGTCTGACTGGGCAGTTCCTCTCGGTCAACTGGGACCCAGTCACCTTCCTCGTATTGCAGACCTGCTGGTGCGAAGTCTGAGTCAATCTCTATTATCGTTCCATCTTTCACCCTCTTTTCGTCGAGTGCAAGGCTTACGCCATTTCTAAAGTTCAGGACCAACCGCCCGTTTGACATTTCCCTGCGAAAAGACAAGGAAAAGGATCAGGGGCTGTACTAAGAACAAGAACATTAAGAAAATGTTTATTAAATACAGTTTTTTTATTACTTTTGTATTTTAAATTTAACAGGAATAAAGTGGGATAAGATCAGGAAAGAGATTTTGATATGGAAGGGAAGACAAGGAAAATTTTATTATCATGATTTTATTTATTTTAGCACATTTTTTATTATTTTTGGGTTCGGACCTGATCATAAGTAATTACTTCACCTGTGCTTCTAGGGATGAAAGATCCATTCCTTCGAAACATCGAGTAGCGTAATATTTTTCAAGTATCGTCCATTGATCAGAAGCATATGTCGTTCTCCTTGGCAATTCACTAGCTGGTAGGAGCCTCCTGAGTAGACTGCCTCAACCACAAACGGCCCTTCCCAAGTGGGTTCAAATTTTCCTCCTATCTTGCGGTGTGCAAGGATAGGTCTCTTGAGAACGAGAACTAAGTCACCAACTTTGAAGGTTCTTGGGCGGACCAGTTTGTCATGGGCTTGAACCATCTTAGCTTGGTATAGTTCTAAATTCTACTGCGCTGCAAGTCTTTTCCCTTCCAGGCTTTCTAATTCTTCTAGTCGTAATTTGGCATTCTCTTCTGTCGTGATTTTGTTTGCAACTGCAATTCTGAGTGAAGGAAGTTGGACCTCTAAGGGTAACACTGCCTCGGACCCATACACCATAGCGTAAGGTGTAGCTTGAGTAGGAGTTCGAAGGTTGTCCGGTAGGCCCATAAGGCTTCTAATAACTTCTCGTGCCAATTTCTCTTATTATCGTCCAAGGTTTTCTTTAAGATTTGAACGAGGGTTTTATTAAAAGCCTCGACCGAGCCGTTTGCTCTTGGGTAGTAAATTGTTGAATATCCCCGGTCGATTCCGTGTCTCCCGACAAAATTGTTAATTTGTGTGCTTCGAATGCCGACCCATTATCCGAGATGATCTCGCGCGGCACTCCGAAACGGTAGACAACTTGGTTCTTGAAAAGCTGTAGCACGTGGTGTGCTTTCACTTCTCTAAGTGGAGCCGCCTCTGCCCACTTGGAAAAGTAATCCGTAGCCGCAAGAATGAAGTGATGTCCTTTTGAAGATGGTGGTTCTATTGGACCCACTATATCTGTGCCCCAACATTCAAATGGCCATGACGCAATTGTCAGATGTAGCACATTTGGGGTTTGGTGTATAACCACTCCGTGCACTTGGCATTGGTGACAGCTCTTGGCGATTTTCATGCAGTCGGTCATCATCGAGGGCCAGTAGTACCCTAATCTTTTAATTTTCATTTTCATCTTCGGACCCGACTGGTGAGCGCCACAGAGTCCTGAATTCACTTCTTTAACAATTTCATGGGCCTCGGACCCGCTTAGGCATCTTAGCCACATTTGATCAAAAGACCTTCTGTATAACGTGTTGTTTATTAATGCGTAAGACAGTGTTCTTTTCTTGATCTGATGGGCTAGCGACCTATCGTCTGGTAGTTTTCCTCGTTTGCGGGTAGTTCGATTAATGGTCGTCGCCAATCTTCCGTGTTTTCCGTCACTTCGCAACTGATTCTTTTTCTTTTTCTGATTTGTGTATTATGTCTATGTCGAGCTGTGATAGGACCTGACATCCGTGGATTGACACTTCCACTGATTAATCTTGCAAGCAGGCAAATTCTTTTGCGAGGCGAGCTAACTCATCTGCTAAAGCATTTTCTTTCCTGGGAATTTTGTAGATTGTTACATTCAGAATTTATTCCAACAACTGTAGGGCATACTGGAAGTATTGCTTGAGTCTTGGTTTTAAAATTTTGTACTGTCCGGTGATCTGTTGAATGATTAACTGCGAATCCCCGTAGATGTTGATGTCTGTTATCCCCATTTGAATAGCTAATTCCAGATCCCGTTATGGGGGCTTCGTATTCCGCTTCATTGTTTGTACACGGCTCGTCTAGTGGTAGGAGTATCTTAACATCCCCCGCTCCGGTATTATAAAGATTAGTCCGATTCCTGCCTTACCGGGCACTATCACTTGCGATTCTTCGTCTTTGTGTGCTGAAGATGCTCCGTCGAAATATAATTCCCAACGTCGATCATCAGGCTCTTCTAGGCTCATTATTTGTTCATCTAGAAAATCATCATTGAGAGGAGATTCTGCAGGCAAAGGGTGTGCTGCGAGGAAGTCTACTAGGACTTGTCCCTTTACGGCACGAAGAGGCACGAAAGTTATATCGAATTGCAATAATATCATTGACCATCTGGCAAGTCTGCCGGAAAGTTTTGGACGAGTCATCAAGTATTGGAATGGATTAAATTTCGAGATCAGGTTGACCTTATGAGAAAGCATGTAGTGCCTGAGCTTTTGAGCGGCGAAGATCAGGGCCAAACAATGCTTTTCAATTGCGGGATACCTTATTTCCGTTAGAAGTAAACGACGGCTTAGGTAGTAAAGAGCATTTTCTTTACCCTCATCATTGACCTGAGCTAACAGGGCTCCGAGAGAGTCGTCTAAAGTCGCGGTATAAAGTATCAGCGGTCTACACCGAGGCTCGGGGCTGCTAAGACAGGAGGTGTCATTAAATATTGCTTAATTTCCTCGAAGGCCTTCGGCATTTCTCTTCCCAAATAAATTTGGTGTCCTTTTTAACTAGTGCCGAGAAAGGCCGACACCTACCCGACAAGTTTGAGATAAAGGGTCGAAGATATGCCAGACTTCCCTTGAAAAGATCGTAGTTGTTTTAAGGTTTTGGGAGGCGGCATTTCTAAGATAGCTTTAATCTTTTCCGGATCGATTTCAATTCCACGATATCGGACAACGAATCCTAAGAATTTCCCGGAGGTGACGCCGAAGGCGCATTTTAAGGGATTCATCTTAAAGTTAAATTGTCTTAATCGTTCGAAAACAATTCTCAAATCATACAGGTGGTTGTCCTTTACTTTGCTTTTGATGACCACATCGTCCACGCAGCATTCGACTTGATTGTGGATGAGATCATAAAAAATTCTTGTCATCGCTCTCTGGTATGTTGCTCCTGCGTTCTTACGTCCGAATGGCATCACTTCGTGTAGCAATATACTCCGATCGGCGTTACGAATGCCGTAAGTTTTTCATCCTCCGGAGCCATTTTTATCCGGTTGTATCTTGAAGATCCATCCATGAATGAGAATATTTCATGTGTCGAAGTAATGTCGATCATTAGTTCACGGGATCGGTAGAGGAATTCATCCTTTGGACATGCCTTGTTTAAATCTCTCGAAATCCACACAAATTCCGATCCGACCATTCTTCTTTCGACCGGCACCACATTGGCTAACCAAGTCGGGTATTGTTCTTCACGGACAAATTTAGCGTCTATTAGCTTTTTAACTTCAGCTATGACTTGTTGTTCAATTTCTAGACGCATTCTTACGGGACCTTGTCCGACCGGGACGAAGTAGGATCCACTCCTAGCTTATGGATCGCGACCTCTAGAGCTAATCCCGGCATCTCATCGTAGCTCCAAGCAAAACGATCTTTAAATTACATTAATAACTTGATTATTTCTTCGCAGTCTTCTTTATTGAGTAAGGAGCTAACAAAGGTAGGTCTAGGTTCTTCGCTAGTACCTAAGTTAACTTCCGTTAACTCATCTATTGTATATTTAATCTCTTCTTCGAATTCTGGTGGAGCGTCTCCAATTTGTAAATCTTCAAATTCTTCTGTAGTTTCCATGCAGTTTTCATTAGACTCGTAAGTGACAACCAAGCAAAATTCAGTATCGTCAACTGATCCTACTGTGCCGAATCCGAGACCATGCTTTGAATTGGGTGGACGACTAGAGTTATTCCATAATTTTTCAAAATGTTGTGATTGGCCTTTTGTCCATTGTCGAGGTAAGAAACCACGCTGAATTAAATTTTAAACACAGGGAGAGTACCACTCAAAAGGTAATTCCATTAATTCTTATGAAGTGACATCTTCAAATTGTACATTATTTCCAGTTTTGGTGGAAGGAGCACTACGGTAGAATTTGATTGGCTTTGCACCGCCGCTACGTACCTCTTTGACCACCATACCCTCGATCTTATTAGAATGGATTGGGGTTAGGGTCATAGTATGTACATAGTGGTTAATCTTCTCGTACATCAATTTGTATTCTTCGTTCTTCTCATCTTCGAGAGAGATCCTGAATTGCGGCTTCTTCCGACTTATTGTCGTTGCTTCTTGCTTGATCTCTTTTTCTTCTTCAGAACTGTCTTCCCAATCAACATTGATGGCTGGCTTCCTCTGTCCAACTGTCCTAACGTCTCTGCCACGACCTCGTCCCCGGCCTCGACCTCGGATGCAAGTTGTGGAGAAACCTTCACCATCTCGCCATAAGGGAGTGGTGAGTGACTGTTGGACTAGAACTTCAGGTTCTTTGTTGTCCTGAATTTCTTTTGCTTCATTCGTTATGGTATCTCTGGAGAAGATTGTTTTCTTTAGAGGTGCATAATAAGCTGCATCTTCATGGATTCCAATTTCATGTACGGAGAATGGTTGTAAGTCACCTTTGATGCACTGTTCTCCTCCATTGTAGTATTTGATGCACTGATGTAGAGATGATGGTACCATCCTGTTTTCATGTATCCATGGTCGGCCCAGTAGAGCGTTGAACGACGTTTCTGAATCAATTATGTGAAATTTTGTGGTTGTCTTTGCTAAGTCACTGTTCTTCATTAGTAGTGTTATCGATCCGAGGGCTCTTTCTCCTTTCTGGTTGAATCCTCTTAATAACATTTTGTCGGCTTCGAGCTCACGAGCATCAATTTCCAAGTATGCTAGTGTTCGAAGACTCATTATATTGATTGATGCTCCTGGATCCACCAATACTCTGGAGAGTGTAAACTTCCCAATTGTAACTGAAATGTACAACTGTCGGTTGTGGTCTGCTGTCCCACGTAATAGGTCATTGTCCGTGAAGGTAACACCTCGCTGTTCCTTTAACGAGCAAACCTCATCTAAGGAATCTCCGGCCATTTGAGCCAAGCAAATTTCTGGATCAAGTAAGGCCTTGATCAGAGCTTCTCTCATCTCCTTTGATAAGATGAGGGCGTCGTAGATGCTCAGTTTGGCCGGTAGTTTCCTAAGATGGGCTAGCACGTTGTAGTCCACTTTATTTTCATGTGTCTCTATTTCTTCTCGAATGGGTACTTCTTCTGTCGGGGTTGGTTCTTCCTGAACAACCACCTGTTTTCCTTTATCCTTTGGACCCATTCTCGGAGGTAGAACTCTTCCACTTCTTAAGTTAACTTCTGTAATTTCTTCTGAATCTAGTGTTGAGCTTGCTGGTGTTTCTTCCTGAATCGGAATGACAGGTTCTTATGGATTAGCTTCAGAGTCTGAAGGCTCTAACTCTATTGTAACTGGAGCTCCTCGAAACTCGCAGATAGATTCGTTTCTTGTTGAACTCTCGTAGCCTCCTTGATGGATGTCTTCTTCGTCATTGTGATCATCGAGATTGTGTATGATTTGAGAATTGTCGTTGGTATCGAAATCGATGTCCGGATTGTCGCTAGTAACGTAATAGTTAGAAACAGTCAAAACGTAGCCAACGCCATAACCCTTATCATTATAAGATCCCACCGGAGTGAGCAGATAATCATACAGAGTCAGAGGTTCGAGGGATTTCTCCCCCGAATCCGAAACAACTATCCTAGAATAAGCAGCCCCTAGCCTAACCTTAGAAGCCTCGGTCCTCTCTTCTTTGTCGATTTTCTTCTTTTCTTCAATCGTCTCCTGTTGAGGTGGTTCTTCTATCACAAGTGACAGTGTCGGCTTAACAGGTTTCGAACTCTGAATTGAGGCTCACACCGAAGCGGTTTGGATGTGATCCAAAATCTTTTTTGAAGACCTTGTCCAAGCGGTAGCCCATCCATCATCAGTCGCATAGGGATCTATCGGAACAATGAGATCAGTAGAGACAACATTGACAGAACCTCCTTTCTAGGGTTCCTTCATGTATTCCTTCGGGATCGTTATATTCCCTTTGCGAAGATTGTCGTTGAGCCAACTTTTGAAGGTAATACAATCTTCTATCTTGTGTCCAAGCATCCGGTGGTAAGGGCAAAAGTTGGGATCTCCTTTCTTGTTGACTTCTTCGGTCTCTTAGGCTCGGCGGTTGGAAATCCGGAGTCTTCATCGGACTCGCGGAACATTTTCGGCAATCGCCTCATTCTTGAATGGATATTCCACCGCTCGAAGCTCCCTTAATGTACGTTGCGGACGAGGCGGTTGTTCATATTGTTGAGATGACTGATAGCTGGATCGGGGTTGCTGGCAATGCTGTTGAGGTTGCTGCGGCCGTTCAGACGATATTTGTATCGGTTGCTTGCCTTTGTCGACTGCTGCAACGATCCCGGATTTCTTTTCAAAAGTCTTCACAGGCTTTTGCTTGTCTGTCTTGTCGGCAAAACTTAATTGCTTCGCCTCCTCTTGCAAGCTTTCGGCCTTGCTTAACAACTTCTCGAAAGTCTTAATAGTAAATCCCTTGAGGAGAAGTGCTATCGGGCCGTGAATGCTCTTAAGTAAGATGCCGACTGCATGCTGTTCTTGTAGTTGCGGTTCACACTTCATACTTAGTTTCCTCCATCGAAGTATGTAATCCACCAAAGTTTCATTCGGCTTCTGCTTCTCTACCACTAAATCACCTATAGTGATGTGGTGTTGAGCTCCTGCAAATCGCTTGATGAAGAGGTTCTCTAGTTCTGAGAATGTCTTCACCGAACCATTCGGTAATTTTGCATACCAATCAAAGGTGATCCCTGACAGGCTGCTGACAAATTGTCGGAAGAGTAATGCATCACTTCCGCCGGCATTGCAACAACTGGCACGAAAGTGTGCAACATGCTGTCGGGGGTTTCCGGTCCCATCAAAGGTCTTGAATAGAGGTGGTACGAAGCCTTTCGGGTATTGGACAGCGTCGAATTCTTCAGGGTAAGGTCTACCCGTCCGAATGGATGTCCCGCTTTTTGATTGTGCTAAGGCTTCGCACTTTCGCTTGTTCCACCAAGCTCTTGATATCCTTTTCGGGAATCATACTTTGTGTCACATCTTTCTTTAAGCGATCATCCCAGTTGACGGACATAATCTCCTTTCCTCCGTCAACAATGTGAATGACCTACGGGGTGTCTCTCTTTGGGGTTGCACTTGACTGCGGAGAGTGGCTAGAGCTGCTGACCATCTCCTCCATCCTCTTTGCCATTTGGGCGATTGTATCATCTTTCTCTTGAAGCTGCCTCCTCATTACTTCCAGCTCCTCTCTTTCTGCGGCTGCAGGAGCACCTTGTGAAGTTGACGAAGCTCGCATTTCGACCATGTTGATTTCTGCATACTCATCGTCCATGAATTCCGACTAATCAATCTCATCTCTAAATTTCTCTTCTCTTTCCTTTGCTAATTGTTGAATATCAGTCCTCAACTTTTCCATAGCATCCTCTAGCGGTCCTTTCTGTGCATCCTCGCAGTTGTCGTGTGATAGCTGTCGGGTTCCCTTCTCACGAGTCCCCTTTACTGCAGTAGCACTTTCTTCGGATTCAAGTCTCCTGACGAGACTTTCCTTCTCGGTCGTTGTTTCAATCTTAATTATCTAGTAGTGGGACGCCATACCATCCTTCTAGCAGCAGAAGGTCTATGACCAGATGGTCTGTCAGCCAAATGCTGAAAGGTGGTATCCTCCCTAATCTGCAATCCTGAAACAACGACAGGCGGACTAGCCTTCATCCTTTTATTTGGCTTTTCTGTAACGGTGGCAGGTTCTTCTCGCGGCCCAAGATGGGATTTGACTGGCACCCGCCCTATCCTTTTTAGAATTTCTGATACGGGGCATTTTTCCTTCTTTGCTAACTTCTCAATCACGATGCGTAGTCGAGCAAATGGTGTAATCCTAGCCCTTTTCTTTCTGCTTGTCGTTGTAGTATGCGGGTCGAGGTAATGTAGAAACAATCCTGCGGACATTTTCCTCGTCGACTTGCGGCGGAAAGGGGATGGAATCTACTTCCTTCCAAAAGGGGTGTATCTTCGAGCAATGGTATGTATTCGAGTAATGGTGTGTACTCGGGGATTTCTTCTAAGAAAGCGACTTCGGCGGCTACGGCCTTCTCGGCAATCTTCCTACTTCGTTCCTTCTTTGGGTCCGTGTTAGTGATGGAATTCTCGAGTCGGACCCGATTTCAAAACGAAGGTCTCGCGAGAAGGTCACGTAACCTCCACGGTAACGGGTTCACCATAGTTCCGGATTTCCTTCCCTTTAATTTGGCGAAGCCGGGGTAGGTGCGGAGACAACTAGACCGGTGGGAGTAGCAACAACGGTCATTCGTGGACAGCAGTACTCCTCTCAGTTGGAATCTTTTGTAGGGGAGGAAACTCTCGAGTTGACCTAAGGTTGAACTCGATCAGCGGCTTCTCAGCTTCAGATACTTTGTTTGTCAGCGCGAAAAGGGAAACGTCGGTGATCTTGACATTTGTGTTCTCGAATCCTTGTCCAAACCGGATGATCCCATTGTCGGGTAACTTATCCTTGTAAACAGCGAAGTCCAGTCCATTGGTGAAGGAGAAAATCAGCTTTGGGGCTTCCATTTCTGCAGGATAGATTCTGATTGTCAGTCCCAAGTTATGCTTCTTCTCATCAGGACGAAAAGAAAGGAATTGAAAAGAGTCCGAACACATTCTTGTTCATGTATTTATAAGAAGGAGTTGTTTGTTAAAAGAGTCATTCATTAGAGGGTTTGTTTATTTAGAACGGAATGTTCAAAGGTGTAGAGAAGGTAATGAATCCGATTCAGAGTTGGAAAGGAAAAGAAAGTCTTATTCACTCCTAAACTAACACCGATTGGGGGTCCACCCCACCTCAGAAATGAGGTAAAAGGATCTAGGAACCTCTCTGTTTAGGGGTGTCTAAACAGTGGCTCCTAAATCCGAGAGAATGTTGGCTATACTCGTTCAAGGTAGAAATGAACATAGTATTCCAACGAAAAGAAGGGTAGTTTGACCCACTAGGGACATGGATGCACTACCGATTTATGAAAGTAGAATTGTCTGATTAAAATGAACAGAGGAATTGTCCCCAGCGGAGTCGCCAGAAATTGTCGGCATATTTTTAGGTTGAGTGTTGTATTTTTGAAAAGAGGGTCGCCTAACAAAAATTGTCGGCAAATTTTTAATTTAATTTAAATAAATAATTTAAAAAGTAGTATTTGATTTTGAAAATAATTTTAAATTTGAAGATTTTAAGATATGAAATCAAACTGATCTCACATCCCGAATAGTTTACATAAACAAGCACCGCACCACAAACCATGTATCTATCCTTAAGAATAAACACACTGCTTGACGATGGGGCTTGATTAAATAAACTAGAAGATTTGTGACATCCGTTTGGTCTGCGAACCAATTTTATAAGCCGAAAAATTTCCCTTCTTAATATGAAAGCATTAAACAGGCTTTATATTACCTGGGTTCTTAAAATTCCTTATAAGGGCAAGCCCCTATAGTTAATTACATCTTAAGTGACGGGAATCACCTAAGAAAACTCTCGATAATAATCAGTAGTTCTGCTCTCAAGAATTTCAAAGTTTAAGTTTTCAAGGGATTGAATTTTGGAATTTCAATAGGGAATGGATCAAATTTGGAACATTTTGTTTTGGGAATTCAAAGGAAGAAAGGTAGGAGAAATCACAGATTCGAAGTGAACTTCGGTAATTCCCCGACTATCCTATTGTTTGGCTTGAATTCAGGAAAGTCCTAATGTTTATTTAATGTTTTGATCTTGTCAATTTTAATTAATTTGGACTTATATTTGTATGATATGATCACACAAATAGCCTTGAAGATATGAGGGTTTATGTCGTACTAAACGACTACCTCGGAGTCCTAAGACCGGTTAGGGCTTAATTTACATGACATGATCATGCAAATGCCTAACGAAGAGTTGAGGATTTATGTTGCACTAGGCAAACTAACTCGAAATCCTATGGATTGGTTATTTAATTCTAGGAAAGTTTCTGTGAAGTAGACTCGAGTTTTGCTTGATGACGATGGCCGTGCTGCCCAGCATGCTCCGAGCTCCTTGTTGTTGTAGAGGTTTAGTTTTAGAAATCATAAGTCAGGGGATGAGAAAAAGTGTTTTGGTTTAGAGAAGTCTAAAAATCCAAGTGTTTTTAGTGTTTTAGTTAAAACAAATCTTAAAATTGATTACAACAACACCTAGGTTAAGATCCCACGGTTCCATCCTTCCGGCATCGTTATTTTTATCGGATTCACTTAGTCCGGATGAATTTGCTAAACTCAATCGAATGAGTTCGACACTTTCATTTAGACCGTGGAAATCCCGTTAGCAACACGTAGGTTACATCATCCGAGGTATTCCCGATCATCCAACGAGGACGTCTTAATTTAGTTGTAATTGCAGATTTGTGTTCTGTTTGTGATTAAATTTTGAGTTGTTTTATATTTTGAAATGTTGTGGAGGTGAATTTTATCTTACAATGACTTTTAATTTAGATTTGGTTTCAGTTTTAGGGACTATCCTAAAGGTGTGGGTTTTCATGCAACAGTTGTTTATCATGCAAGAAAAGTAAGTGCGATGCGATTAAATAAATTGCAACAAAATAAAAGCGTACTCGGAGGGTCTTCCCGTCATCCCAAGCTACACTTAAACACAATTTAGAATATTTAAGCAAGTTCCTAGGTAAAGCTAAGGGAAGGGTTATGGTTTTCTACCAAGTTCCTAATCCTATATGGCTAGTCATTTCCTATGACGTCTAGGTTCTTGTGTTTTGGTTTGAGGATGATTTTCTTCATCAAAGAACAATTAAATTCAATTGTTCTTATAAACATCCTATCATATTGAGGAAGTGCTTAAGACGAGTCTTAAACATCTTTTCATCTGCTTAGGATTGTTTTAAGTCCAAATGGATTTAATCGATTAGGTGAAGTAATCGTCCGAGGTTTAGTTAAGTTTTGTTGTTATCTTACTCAGTGAACTAGGACATTTGATTATCCTATAGGTGAAGTAACATTTCATTTAATGTTCCGTTTAGGAGTTATGACAAATAAAAGTTCTCGAGGGCAAATGGTGTTCAAATGATTTGTGATTTAGTTTAATTTCAGTTATCGGGTTTAAATTTGGATTAGTGTTCAAGTTGCTTCATATTTATTTTTGAATTTCTTTATGTCTTAGGTGATGTTATTTTTTAATTCAATTTAATTTATCTTTAATTTAATTTAATTTAGTTTAGTTTTAATTTTAATTTAATTTAATTTGATATGTTTTAATTTTATTTTATTTAATTAATTTAATTTAATTTTAATTTAATTTAATTCAATTTAATTTAATTTCATTCAATTTAATTAAATTTGTTTAATTTAATTTAATTTAATTTAATTTAATTTAATTTAATTTGTTTAATTTAATTTAATTTAAATTTTAATTTAATTTTATTTTTAATTTTAAATTAATTGAAAATTTAAAAGAGTTTAATAATTTAACTTTTAACTTAATTTTAATGATTAAGTCATTTAATATTTTAAAACTTAAATTTGAATTATCATTCTAATTGGAGATTAAATATTATTGAGATGATTAATTTAGGGATTTTTAAATTAAAGAACAAATCTTTTCCTAATAATATCCCTATTTAATAATTCCAACTTTATTATTCTTCCAAATTTAATCAATTATTTAATTAAAGTTTATTTTAATTATCTTCAAATTGTTTAGTAGGTTTCTACCCTTTAATTATTTAAATTTCAATCATCCAAATCAGATTAAGATCAAATATTTTACTTTTTAATTGTATTAAACTTAAAGTTTTAATTAAGGGTTAAAATTTTTAATTACCATTTTTGCCCTTCAAGCTTAATAATTTCATAACTCACTAAATTGAGCTTAAATGAACTTGAAATTTTTATGTGACTTCACTCATATGTCAATAAGGACATGAGAGGAGAAAATGTGATTTTTCTGTATTTAATTTATTTATGTAATTATTTTTGGTGGAAAATAGGAATTTCCAAGGAAAATTTAATAATATGACCAAGGGAAAGTTTATGTCCTTAAGAAAATTATGGGACATTCCTAATGACCAGAGGACCACTTGGACCAATTTTGGTGATTTTTTGAATTATATTATTTTTATTATAATTATTTTACATTTTGGAGTATTAATTAATTTAAAAATAAAATAAAGGTTGAAAAATGAAATTTATATTTTTCAAAAATCTCACTGATATCAAGAAAATCAGAGAATCAATTTTTACAATTTTTGATTTTTCTCTGATTTATTAGAATTATTTTAGTGGAAATGCTAGAAAATACATTTTTTAATTTTAAAATTACCTTAGGGCTTTAAAATTTAATATCTCATTAAATAGACCTAAGAAAAATATGGGATTTGTTCCCAAGTGATTAAAATTCAAAATGTGACATTTTGGTGAATTTTATTATTTTTGTGATTTTTATTATTTTTTAATTATTAAAATATTAAAATAATACCAAAAAATCAACTTTTTTAGAAAATTGAAATTTTAATTTTCTTAAATTCCTCTGATATCAGAGAGGCTCAAAAACCATTTTAGTGAATTTTTGAAAAGTATTTTGAAAGTTATGAATTTTTAAAGTTTAAATTGGCTAAATGACTTAATCGAGCCCATTTAATAGGGCTAACGAAGTCCAATTGACTTCAAATTTTTATGGTGGGTTCCTCCGATCCTAAAGGTCAGTAGAGAATTGATTTTAAGTCAATTTGATGTATGATTAGCTCTAATTAATTAAGGACCTATTTTGGGTGTTTAAGCCAATTAGGGTTATTCTAAGTGAATTAATTCAAAACCTATTTTTCCTAGGGTCCTACGAGTCATAAGAAACATCACCAAATTTTCCTAGAATTTATTTCACAATATGCTAATTATTGGATTTAAAATACTCAAAACAGCAACATGAATTTGAAAAATCAATAACTTCTCATAGGGATGGTCTCTAACCTTGGAAAATTCAGGGAATGTTCCCAAGTTTAGAGGCTTCAAAAGCCCTATGGTCTCATGCCATGGTGAATTTCCTATATGCATGGAGAATTAAAACAATGCAGAGAGTAAATAAATCATTAAAAATAAAATACTTAATGAAATTAAATGTTTTCATTTCCACATTATTCTCCTCTGTTCACTGAGTAAGGAGGTATTTTTATTTTATTTTTCTGATTTTTCTACACAAAGTTATGGATTTTTGAAGTTTAGGGAATTAAATAAATAGAAAAATACACTAATTTTCTATTTATCCACGCGGCGCCGCGTCAACCTCGGTAGCTCCGAAACACCGCGTGGCGCTCTCCGATTCGACGCCGCCATCCGACTTAGTGCTCCCGGGGCCCGCTGTATCGTTCCATTTCCTCATCCGGCGCGATCCTGGCCGTCCGTCCGCGCGTGTATTAAATGAACGACATCCGTCTTCTAGGCCTAAGATCTCACTCGATACTTGACCAAATTGAACGTTCTTATGCTCTATGGATTCGTTTCGAGAAGACGAACACATCCATACGGTTTATGTGGCATGAAAAAACTCAATAAAAATGGAGAGTGTTCAGAAGCTCGGGAAGAAGAGTGAGGCCATACCTTTGCTCAGATAAGTGTGACTTCAATCTGAGGGTTGTGTCACCTTCGATTGCATCCCAGCAAGCTCTAGAGGAAGTCTCCTGGTCTGGTAAATTGCCTAGCTATGAAAGTGACCACAGCCGATCACAAAGCTTGGAGGTCTGGAACAAGCTGGGTGGCTTGGAGATGGGGCTTTCGGTGGGAAACTTCTCCTCTTGGTCCGGTGAAGGTGTAGGACCAATCGATTTGAGGATTGGCTCAGCGTGACAAAGTGTCATCGGTTTTGGGTGAAATTTCGGTTGAGAAATTGGATTACGTTGGTGGGGATTAGGGCAAATTGACACTGAGGATCAAGCGCTCTAAGTATGGAGTAGGGTTTGGAACAATTTTGGCGAGTTTCGGTAAGGTTTGTGCAACTCTCCTCCCATGGCCGTGAGGGGTCGGGTTTAAATAGAGGTGGTCGGAGAGCCTCGCGGGGATGGACGAGGGTTGGGATCGGCTGCTCACAGGCATGGGAAGAACGACCATGGTAGCCATTGGGCATGGGGCGGCTCGGCAAGGTGGAATTCCAAAGTTGGCTCACATGTGAGCTCTCGGGTGTGGTATTTTCGGCGACACGGTGGCTGGCCGGCCGAGCCACGGTCACCATCTTGTTTAGGTGGGTCGGGGTTGGGGTTTAGTGTAGGCGATTGGCAAATGCCATGTGTAAAAGGCTTAGATTAGAATGGAATGGAAGAGGGCTCATTTTGGCTCAAATTGGTCAACCCATCCCTTTGGGCTAGGTGCACCACCCAAGGCTTGGTTTAAATTTGAAGGAAAATTGATTTGGCTCGAGCATAATCGGTAGTGTCAAGTCACCATCCAAGCACGATTAGGCATAAGCATGGTTAAGGGGAATCATGGGAGTGGTTAATCACCTTTAGGAATTAAGGAAAGAGTCTCCTCCTTTTGCCCAAAATGGCATGGTGACATGTAAATAGGCTCTCATGGCTTCCATGTGGCTCATGCATGGCTTCATGGCTCACCATTGGCTTGGGAAAAGTTAAGTCAATTTCATGGAAATGGATTTAAGAAAATTTTGGTATTTTGATGGGAATTTGTATGGGGCTTAATTTGGAATGGCTTCATGATGAGTTTTGAAACTTAGGGATTGATTTAATTGAGGGTATGATGAGAAGAATTTGTCATATGGGCTTTGGATTGATTTTAGCCCTTTGGATTTTGGTGAAGATGGGCTTTAGGAAGGTTTCATGTAAGTGGGCTTTTAAGTTTCAAAATGAATTCATGGATGAGAATTTTGTAGAAGTTTGGGCCAAACAATTGTTGGGTTTGGTTTAGGGATATGTCATGAGTGATTTGAAATGAGTTTGGAATGATTTGGGTTTGAATTGGGTTGGATTTGGGCTTCTTTGGTGAATGGGCCAATATAGGTCCAATTGGGCTAACTTGGGCCAATGTTGGGCTAGGGTTGAAATTGATGTAAAATAAATGTTGGGAAATGTTTATGGGAGTGTTTCAAAGAGGTTTTGGCTTTGGTTGGGCTTTGATTTTGGGGTTTGGGCTTATTTGGGTTAGGTTTGGGTTTAGGTCAAAATTGGGCTTTTTGGTTTTGGGTTGGATTTAAGTGGGGTTTGGGTCTAAATGTTGGGCAAATCATGTTAGTGTTTTGTTTGTACGGATGTTAAGGGAGGTTTGGAAAATATTTGGGGTTAATTGGAGTTGAATTGGGTGATTTTGGGTTAGGTTTGGGTCATGGGTCCAAATTGGGCTTTAAGGCCAAAAGTGAAATTGGATCCAAATGTCAATCAAATTGGACTTGGGTTTGGTCTAGATTGGTGTTGGGAATGTTGAATTGAAATTTAGAATTGAATTGGACCAGAATTTGGGTCAATTGGGTAGGCTTGATTTGACATTGGGTTCACTTAGGGTTAAAAGGGGTCAAATTGGGGGTTTTGACAAAAGTAGGGTAAATTGATAAAATTGGCCTAAGGTGTAGTTTATCAAAGTGAAATTGGGAATATTTGGGATTTTCTGGAATTTTTTGGGAATTTTCTGAATTTTTGGATTTTTGGGTCAAGAGGGGTATTTTGGGTATTTGGAGGGTATTGGGAGGTATTTTTGGAATTTTTGGTATTTTTGGCTATGAATGATCAATTTGAGTAATGTGGGAATGTTTGGGATTGATTTTTGGATAATTTAGGTGATTTTGCAAATTTTGGGTAGTTTCAAGGGTTTTGGGTAGGCTAAGCGGGTGTAGGGTCCCGGGGGTCAAAAATTGAAAATTTGGAAAATTGAAGATTGGGTGAATGTATGTGGAATGAAATCATTTTGGTTGAGCCATGAAGCCATATCAAGCCCACATGAGCCGTGAAGGGACTCATTTGAGGCATTCACTATGTTGTTCCTAACCTGCTTGCCGAGGGGCTTGGGGGTTAAGGACCATCCATGTGAGTCACCTTTATGAGTCGGGAGGTCGAGTTAGGTATGGGTGTGCTTCTAGGATGTGTGTGAAAGTGTAGTGTATAGGTGTAGTGTGTGTGTAAGTCGGCCCTTCACCGAGCCGGGCCGCGCGGGCGATCTCAAGGCCGAAGAAGTCTATAGGAACTCATCCTTTAAACTTCCGCATTTGATTTCGACCCTACAGGTGATTAGGGGTCTACGGTCAAGTTTGTGGAGTTTGCGGGGAGTTAAGAAGTGGTTTGAATTTCTAAGTGGTGGGTCCCAATTCTAGTCCTCTAAGATAGTCAAAGGAAAAGCCTAAGGCTAGATCCTAAGTACTAAAAAGAAGAAGAGAAGACCTCATCAAAAATGAGGTCAACAAAGTCATCGCAAGAGAAAGGTAGTTTTTACATCTCAAGCACCAAACCAATTATCGTGTTAGGTTTATCTTTAGACTTATGATTTTTATTTAGGAGTAGTTGATAGAAAACAACTTTAATCGACAATAAAAAATATGGCCTTATAGCAGTATACTATAACTTATCTTAAGGAATTTTTACCTCGCTTCTCTGTAAGATCGATACTCTGGGTCTTAAAGAAAATCACATATTACTTGAAACAATACGTACACTTGCATAGAACCCCTAGTGTGTAAACTATAAATCAAATTCTAAACTCTATAACATATTCATTTTGCATACTAGCCGCATAAAGAAACTGAGTCAAGTTTTTTTCCATGAAATTAAATATTTGTGTAATTGCAATATTAGGTCAGCATATCAAGCAATCTAACATACCAAAAGAAAAAAGGTGACACAATGGCTACACAAAGCAACACATCACAGAATAATAGTTAGTTGCGTCCAAAAATACTACCTAGCACACCATCTAATGAGAAAGTATCATAACTAACATCTAAGTGCATGGATCAATCTCCGAGTAAAGTATAACCTTGACAGGGTTGCCTTACCAACTCCATAATAAAGATCCAAGTGATTTAAAGGTGACACGCTTAAAAATATACTAATTTTTTATATACATTTTATGTTTTTTTAATGATATTGCACTTTGATGGAAGGTATTTTGCATGATTCAGTTTATGTTACAAGAGAAGGAAATTTGGAGAAAAATGAGCAAAAATAGAGCAAAGCGGAATCAAATGGAGCAAGGTAGCATAAAATGAACGGGCACCTAGGCGCCAGACCCTATACGCAAAAATAGAATCCCTGATGCCATGGCGCCAGGATCCGGCATCTAGTAACCAGGCAGTTTTATTTGGCTTCTAGAAGGATGGGACTTAGGCTCCACAGTTGGGTGCCTAGGAGTCATAATTAGTTTTCTTCAACATGCATTGAATTTGGATGAATATTGAATAGTCTTTGAAGTGAATCTTGAGGATTTCGTGAGTTATCATAAAAAGATTCGGAAGATGCAAGAAAAGGAGAGTATTTATTTGGAGTGTGGCATGAGGTCTTGTGGTGTATGTGTGTGTGAGGAGACTTTTGTTAAGCTTTTAGTGTGAGTTTTTATTCTATGTGTTTCTTTGAGTGAGTTGTAAGGAGAGTTGAAGAATTCATCAAAGGAACTTCATAGGATCTTCTTAGGGAGAAGTTTAAGATAAGTACTTTGTATTTGTGTTTGAGTTTTATTTTACTGTGTAAACTGGAATTTTAATATGAATCATGTTTTGTTTTATTATCCTCATGAAGTCTGAGTTATTTTCTTATCTTTTTTATTGTGATGAGAATTAATCATGTATAGGATATAATTGTTTTAAACTTCTCTTATTTCATACTTTTTATGATTCACTACTTCATGCTTAATTTACATATTCAATCTCACCAATTGGTATGTTAAAATTTATTGTGAATCAATAGTGACTTGGGAGGGCTATGTGTTTCTCAAGCCATAGGTTAGTGAAAATAGATAGGGAGATAAGTTTTAATGGGTGTAAATTGGTGATTTTAGGATGACAGGCTAGAACTTTAACCAACTTGATTTAGAGTTTGGAACTTAAGGCTAGGTTAGTCTGAAAATGTGGGCACAATGGGTAATCTAGAGTGACAGACTAGACCTACCCACAATAACCAAGAATTTAGGAACTTGACTCTAGGTTAGCCAATGTTCTTTATGCACTTGAAAGAGGGTGAAAAATATGTATACTCCTATTTGTCACAAAACCACTTTTAAGCCTTTAACCATTTGATTTCTACACTGATTATAATCTCATTGCAATGGAAAAGTCTTTCATATAATTTGTACTCTTCTGCACATAGCTAGTTTTGAAACTTTTATTATTTGCTTTAAGTTTGGAAACTGAATTGGTAGTAATTAGTTACTTCTTTTTATACATAAAACTGTAACATTATTTCTTGGATAATCATCTATAGTTTAAGTAAGTTTTACTAAATCCATAAAAAGAGCTTTCACTTTCCCTGGGGGAATGATACTAGGGTTTTAAAAGAAAATCCTATATTACATGAAATGATACGTACACTTGCGTAGAATCCCTACTGTGTTAACTATAAAAAAATCTAAACTCTAAAACATATTCATTTTGCACACTAGCCATTTAAAGAAATTAGGCCATCATTTTTTTAGTCAGGAGGATATATATAACTGCGTAATTGTGGATCGGGGATCAAAAGGGTGTCACTCCAGGTGGAATTTGAAAGAGGAGTTTGCCTTACACATGGTCTAGTTTGCTATGCATATAATTCTAAAATTATTGCGGATATAATAAGTAATATATATATATATATATATATATATATATATATATATATATATATATATATATATATATATATATATATATATATATATATATATATATACAAACATAAAATGGAGGCGGCTGGTAAGGATTTTGCTCTGCTAGGGTTTCAGCCATGACCCTGCCGGCGGCTAAGTCTCAGGTGAGATCTCAGGTGGGTTTTCAGTCTTGGTTCCTCCCACTTTGGCCTCTTGTGAAGTTTAGCTCTGTGATTTGGTCATTTTTCTGGTTGTTTAAGTCTTCCCGGGCTCTTCCTTTTTAAAATTTTACTGTTCCATTGCCTGCTTGCTGAGCTCCACATCCTGCTGTCCTTATCTGCAAGGCTCTCTTTGTTCTTTGGGGTCATTTCTGTTTCATTTTTCTGGTTTGTCCCAACTGGTTTCATCTCCTGCCTCCTGCTGGTTGGGGTTTTCCTGACTGGGCTTCCCTTATGGCTTGTCCAATTGATTTGGAAACCAACTTAAGCTGGGCTAAAGCCACTTATCTTTGGAGTGGTTGGCAATGCTCCATCGACATCTGACCCCTCTAAACTCATTTTCCCCCAAAACCTTCATGAGGCTGTTGCAGGGAAGATCTCCTGCCCTTTCATTCACCCACTTGAAGTAAAAGAAGGTTGCCCTGCGGTTATTTTCACTGATGAAGAACTCTCAGCTTTGGATGATGAGGTGAAACTTTCTCTGATTGGCAAATTCATGTTGGGACACCCCAAGATGGAAATTGTCAGAAACTTCTTTGCATCCCTTAACTTCAAGGGAAATTGGAAAATTGGACTTTTAGATGGGAGACACTTACTAATTAATTTCACTAATGAAGAGGATTATGCACTCCTGTTTGCTAAACAAGTGGTTAATATAGCTGGGGTTGAAATGAAAATCATCAAGTGGACCCCCAACTTTGATCCCAGCAAAGACCCACCCATTGTTCCTATTTGGTTCAAATTACCAAATCTTCCCTATAGGTACTTCAACCAAACAGCACTATTCCAAATTGGCGGATCTCTTGGCACACCCCTAAGACTTGATGCTTGAAACTCTAAATAAGGCTAAACTCGAAGCAGCTAGAATCCAAGTTGAAAGGGACATTACCTTGCCTATGGTCCACAAGATCTGGATTGGTTCTGCCAGTGAGGGACAATGGCAAGAAGTCATTATGCAACAAAAGCCTCACTTCTGCTCTCACTGTAAAATGTTTAGACATACCAATGAGAAATGTTTTAGACTCCATCCTCCTAGCAGAAAAGTACAGAACACTGGTAAAACCACAGCTGAAACTTCCTCACATGAAGCTACTGTTGCTCATCAGGATCTGGGGGTCTCCAGGTCTACTGAATTTCTTCCAGCTTCTGGGGGACCAGCTGGTATTTCCCCTCCACAAGCTGCAATTCACCTTGCTACTTCTATTACTGGTGTTGGCAATGCCCTCCTTAGATCAACCCCTCCCCCTTACCGGTTTATGAATCGGTTTCCCCTCTGCTGCCCGATCCGACGGTCGGTGTAGAAAGAAGGAAATGGAAGTCGAATGATCACACCCACTCCATCAGGCGAGCGGCTAACCGACCCACGGGTCCCAACTCGAGTTGAAGTTAATCGGATGCAATCGATTTGGAAGGCAACGGCTCGCACGGATCTCCAGAAACGAGAAAAAAGGCTCTTTCTGAAGTTCAGAAGCTGGGTACTCCTCTTTCTGTGGGGAACTAGCTGACAACTCTCTAACTAGGGGTAGATCTAGATCCAGATCTCAGTCTTCCCTCACCCCTTTACCTAATCTATGATTAGTTTCCTAATTTGGAACATTAGGGGTATTGCCAATCCCCTAACTTTCAAAAGGCTTTTGTATCTTAACAAGAAATATAAATTTTGGTGCATTTCTATTTTGGAACCACTAGTTCACAAGTGTCCACAGAAGATTATCAGCAAATTACATGGATTCTCTCATTATGCTAATTGCAACAACAAAATTTGGGTTTTACGTAGAAAGAGGTTTCTGGA
The DNA here is from genome assembly GCA_022702705.1 of Papilionanthe hookeriana x Papilionanthe teres. NCBI lineage: Eukaryota > Viridiplantae > Streptophyta > Magnoliopsida > Asparagales > Orchidaceae > Papilionanthe > Papilionanthe hookeriana x Papilionanthe teres. The sequence goes on from CM040427.1 coordinate 118,322,118, forward strand.
TCGTTCTCATTGACAACAGACAATTTATTCACTCTTCTTTTCAGATTAATGGGAGACATGGCACTGCAACCTTTGTCTATGGTGGTTGCAATAGAGCTGACAAAAAATTGTTATGGGACCAGCTTCATGAGATCAGTATACATTTGCATTCACCTTGGTTAGTTGGAGGTGATTTCAACAGCATTGAATCTACCTGTGAGAAGAGAGGAGGCAGACCTCCCAAGCTTCCTGAAATGACTATGTTTAATGATAATATCACTGCTGCCAACCTCTTTGACATTGGCTTTAGAGGTTCTGAGTTCACTTGGAAGAGGGGCAAAATGCGGGAGAGACTTGACGGGGTCTCGGTGAATAATGATTGGCTTACAAGTTGGCTTCAAACTTATGTTACTCATCTAAAATTCTCTGGATCTGATCACAGACCCCTCCTCATCTCCATAACCTCCCCTAGCTGCTCCAATACTCCCCCTCCTTTCAGATATTTAAATGTTTGGTCCACTTATGAGGGTTTTCATAATGTGGTGAAGGATCACTGGATTTGTGAGGACCGGCTGATCCCTTAATTAAGCTAAGTATACTGCAGAAAAACTTAAGCAAAGCCCTTAGAAAATGGAGCTGGACTTCTATTGGGGATTTTTCTACTGCTGTTAATGAAGCTGAGAGGAATTTGTCTAGAGTGGAAGCTGCTGTTGAAGCTGGACTTTAACCTGAAGATATGTTCTACTCTGCACAACTAAATCTCCTTACTGCTACTGAGAAGCTGGATCAGTATCTCAAACAGAAAGCTGCATTTAACCATTTCCTTCATGGGGACAGAAATACTCAATTTTATCAGGCCTGTATCAAATATAGAAGAAAATGCAACACTATTCACTCCATTTTATCCTCAGATGGGAGAATGCTCATTGATGACCAAGAGATTGGGCTGGATGCTGTCTCATACTTTGAAAAGCTCCTCAATCACAACCCCTTGTGCAGGAAACCCATTGATGGTTCGTTCCATGAGAAGTACCAATATACCAGTAATCTACACCTCACTGCCATACCCTCAGCTCGGGAGATCCGGATGGCTCTAAATTCAATTGATCCATCTAAAGCTGTAGGCCCGAGATGGTTACACTGCTGACTTCTACAAGAAGGAGTGGAATTTGGTGGGGGTGGATGTTGTTGCTGCAGTCCAAAGCTTCTTCCAAGGACAATCCCTGCCTAGCTATTTATGTGCTTCTAGCATGGTACTGATTCCAAAAAGCTCTACCTTGCAAAGATGGGAACATTTTAGACCCATTAGCCTCACTTCTGTGATTAGCAAAGTAATCAGCAAAGTCATGGTGGGAAGACTCCAACCTCACTTGGATAACATCATCAGCCTGAATCAATCTGCCTTTGTCAAAGGCAGATTAATTACTGATAATGTTTTGCTGGCACAAGAACTCCTTTTGGATTTAAACAAAGCCCATAGGGGAGGCAACCTGATTTATAAACTTGACATACAAAAAGCATATGATACTATAAATTGGGATTTTATCATTGAAGTATTGATTGCTAGAGGATTTAATCACCACTTCTGCAACTTTATCTCAAGGTGGCTCCACTCCAATGATCATTCCATCTTAATTAATGGTTCTGCTAGAGGCAAGTTCAAAGCCACTAGAGGTTTACAACAAGGTGACCCCTTATATTCCACTATCTTCATCCTTGCAGTGGACTATTTCTCCAAGATGGTTGACCATGAGTTGCTGAACAAACCTTATGCAAGGTTCCACCACAGATCCAACATCTCCATTACCCACCTGATTTATGCTGATGATATCATGCTTGTTTTCCGAGTGCTCACAAATCGAGTCGTTAAGAAGGTTAAAACATGTTTGGATTCCTTTCAACAACAATCGGGTATGGTGTTCAATGCGATAAGTGTCAGTTGATTTTCTCTAACTTGACAACTAGCCCTGTCAAGCACTGGATCTTGAACTACACTGGCTTCAAATGTGTTTCTCCTCCTCTGAAATACCTTGGGGCTTTCCTCTCCATGGGCAGAACCAAACAGATACAATTTGATGAAATCATTACCAAGATTAACTCACAACTTAGCAGCTGGACCATCTCCTTTTTATCTAATGGTGGTAGGATCACTCTTCTCAAGAGTATCCTGACCACTTTCCCTTCATACTTACTCCAAATGGTCACTATGAAGAAAAGTATCCAACTACAGATGGAGAGGGCATTTAACAGGTTCCTTTGGTCTGGCCAGACTAAGCAACCACACTAGACCTCTTGGCAAACTGTTGCTAAACCAACTGCTGCAGGTGGCCTGGGACTGAAAGGTCTCCCACACATCCAACAAGTTAACTTCGTCAAGCTGCGGGTACATTTCGGGGCCCAAACCTCTTTATGGGCTAAGTTCATGATGGGGAAATACCTGCAGATCTTCTCACCCCTCCCAGGTGGAAAGAAAATTGGGGGATTCTAGAACCTGGGTCAAACTTCTTAATGTTAGAAAGACAGCTAAGGACTTATATATCTGGAATTTGGGAAGGGGAGAAATCAACTTCTGGCTTGATAATTGGTGTCCCAAAGAATGGCTGGTTGCTAGAAGCCCACATCTTGAATATTCTTCTAAAGTTTCTGACTTCTGGGAGGGGCACAACTGGTCTCTTCCCCACCTCAAAGCCATTCTCCAAGATTATTCAGCTTCACTGATCTCTACTATCAAATTTACTAGAACAGTTCCTGACTCTATCTGCAGGCCCAATTATCAACATCAGAGCATTTCTAAAGTCTTCTATAACGCCCTATACCAGTGGACTCCTGTGCCTTGGCATCTTGCTGTATGGAATCAATTTCTGTCCCCATCTATGGCCTTCCTTTGCTGGAGAACTCTCCACAGATTAATTCCCACTGATGACATTCTGAAGCTCAAAGGGCTTAGAGGCCCTTCCAAGTGTGTTTTATGCAATTCTCAGGAGGAATCCATCCCCCACTTGTATTTTAACTGCTCTTTTTCCAGTTCTGTTTGGCAGCAGCTATCTGATAGCAGGCAGATTAAGAATTGTCACTGGGAAGATTTCAATAATCTGCGGTTAGAGGGGAATAGCCGGCATATTCAAACTATCCATCTCATTGTCATCTGGTTTCTGTGGATGGCCAGAAACAATGCCAAGTTTAATGGTATTGCTGCCTCTTCTACCAAAGTGGCCAAAAATTGCAAAGTGTATCTACACAAAATCATCTGTCACAAAGGCTTCACCAACCTGTTAAATATTGATTTACATACTACCTCTACTCCACCCTCGAGGTCTTATTGGTAAGTTGGCTTCCCCCCATTAGACCAACTATTAAAATCAACACTGATGGCAGCTTCTCAAATGGGAGAGCTAGTGTTGGGGGCATTTTCAGAAACCAATATGGTCACTGTCTTCTTTATTTCTATGCTCCTGTACTAGCTTTGGATGCACAGGAAGCTGAATACATTGCAGTCCTTTATGCCCTGCAGCTAGCACAATCTGTTCACTGGTCTAACCTCTGGATTGAAGTTGATTCCACTGCTCTTGTTCACAACTTACATGCGGAGTGTGGCTCCTCTTGGAGGCACAACTACGGATCTACCGAATTCAACGGCTCTCATCCCTCGGACTACCTTCTCTGCAATTTTAGGGAAGGAAACAAAGTTGCCCACCTGGCCGGCAAGTAAGGGTGCTTCCTCTCGGCGAGGTGAGGGTATCCAATACCCCAACTTATGAGTTAAACTTGCTCATTGCTTGGGGACAAGCTGAGCCTCCCCCAACTTAGACTGGGGAGGAAATAATTCAGCATGGTTGGTATTTTGGCCTTCAGTTATTTCTCCTGGTTGCAGTTTCTCTATCTGACTGGATGTTGGTAATCTCCTACAATCAGCCCATTACTCCTTGGGGAGTGTCTTACCAGTAGGCAGTGCTGGTGTCATCACTTTCTCTTGTCTTTGTATTAAGTGTTTATTGGGCACATTTTTTGGGATAGGTTTATTTTACACTTAGGTTAGTTACTTTTTCTTTTGAAGTTGTATTGAGTCATGTTTGTTCCCATTTGGGATATTTTGTAACTTCACTTCTTTAAATCAACATGTAGGGAGCCTAAGTAGCTCCTTTCCCTAAATATATATATATATATATATATATATATATATATATATATATATATATATATAAGGATCGACCAATTTATTAATCTTTAAGGAGTCTAGTACATATGATATGAGGAATGAAAAGCAAATCCACATGAAAAAGAAAACTAAAATCCTTAAATAAAGGAGATCTAGGATCAATAGAAGAATAAGAACAACATAAAATCTCATTAGAAGAAGAAGCTCTAGTAGCAAGCCAGTTTGCAGGTTGATTTCCTTCTCTATATATGTGGCTCCAAACTATAGCTTTATGAGTGGAGATGAGAGAGATCTTGCTGATCAATATTTGAAGATACCAAGGTGCAGCAGCTTTATGTTGTAAAATGTGAAGTAAGATCAATGAGTTGATTTCAATATGAAAAAGATAGTTATTATTCATGATGGTTGTTTTAAGACCCCAAAAAACTGCTATAGCCTCTACCTCAAGTGCTTTAACAACCATAATAGGAGCAGATAAAATCCATAGACATTTACCCAATGATTTCTACAAAGAGCACCAATATCTGCAATGGAAGATTTAGAGCTACCATCAATATTAATTTTAACCCAAGGGAACTTTGGGGTTCTCCAAATAATTAGTTGAGTTTTGATATAAGAGGATTTGTCATCAACTTTAGAATGTTTGCTTATCTTGTGAAGATAATTCACACAATTCTTAATAATAAATTGAGCAGAGAAAGCCTTATTATTATATATAGTATCATTTCTTGTCATCTAAATGAACTAGAAAATTATGAGAGGGAGATAAAAATCTGCTGTCCCCTTCCAATCCTGCCAGCAGGAATCTAGATTATTCCATAAATGATATTTAGAAAGAATGCCCTTGTACCTTAGAACAATCTTCCAAACTTCCTGAACAACATGACAATTGAGAAACAAATGATTAATAGATTCTTCATTGGAATGACAAAAATGGCATATCGAAGGCCCACAAATTCCTTTAAGCTTCATAATATCATCTATTGGCAGAAATTTTCTGAATAGTTTCCAGAAAAAGGACATTGAAGGAGATATAAATTTGTTCCAAAGATGCTTTCCCCAATCATTATAAACCCAATATTAAATTGCAAGGTAAATGAACTTAGAAAGGCTTTGATAAGAAGGATTTTTAGTGATCAATCTATCTTTCTTATTTGGTTGTAAAGGAACAGTAAGAATCTTATTTATAAGATCCTTGTTGACAGCAGTACTGAGTTGGAAAACATCCCAATTAAGATTAATCCAACAGTCAGAAACTTTATGTATTGCAGAAGAATTAACTTGTTTATTCTTTAGATAATCATTAAATAACCAATTATCAAGCCAAAAGTCAATTTGTCCATCACCAAGTTCCCAAACAAATAAACTTTCAGCAAATTCCCTTACTTTCAATAGCTTCTTCCAAGTTTTTGAATTCTCCAGCTTATCTTGAACCTGGGAAGGGTGATCATTTTTGTAATACTTCCCATGTAAAAATTTAGACCAAAGGGAAGAATTTGATCTAAATTTAATTCACTTCTTACAATAATAAGAAAAACTGAGGTGTTGAAAACATTTAAATCCAAGCCCACCACTAGAAATAGGTTTACACAACTTATCCCAATTGGACCAATGCATTTGCTTATGTTGTCCTTCCCATAGAAATTTAGCAAAAGTAATGGATATAAGCTTTTGAGTACTTTTCTTCATATTAATCATTTCATGTATATATATTGGGAAGGTTGTTAAAACACTCTTTAATAGAGTAATCCTACAACCATTTGACAGAAATGAGTTTGTCCAGCATTGAATCCTTGAAGAGATTTTAGTAACCACTTCATCATAATGAGACATCCTTCTTCTTCCTTTTAACAAAGGAAAACCCAAATAAATAAGGGGATAAGTAGCTCCTTTGAATCTAGTATAGTCAGTATCCAATTTGTTATATGAACTTTAATCAATGAACTTGCAAGAAACTGACATTTAGCTTTGTTAAATGTCATCCTAGAAAGTGCTTCAAAATAAGAAAAAGATTTCATTATGCATTTAATAGAGTTCTTGCTGCCATTACAAAAGACAATGAAATCATTTGCATAAGCAAGATGGCTAATCAATTGATTGGATTTGTGCTGGTACTGAACATAAGGATTGTCCTGTTGTACTTCATTTAACAAGTTAGAAAGGTAGTCAAAAGCCTAAATGAAAATATAAGGAGACAAAGGATCTCCTTGTTTGATCCACCTACCAACTTGGAAGAAACCATGACTGCTTCCATTGATCATAATGCTATAAAAATTATTCTCCAGCCATCTAGAGATTAAATTGCAAAATTCAAGGTAAAGCCTCTAGCAGCTAAGAATTCTAAGATAAATGACCAACTAATAGAATCAAAAGATTTTTAGAATAATATTTGATCCTCTACAAGGCTTATCAATATCAACAAGAAGCTCTTATGTTAGAAGGACATTATCACTTATGCATCTACCTTTAACAAAGGCAGACTTATTCTCTGAAATCAGGTCCACCAAGAAGGACTGAAGCCTGGCCACAAGAACTTTGCTAATAATCTTAAGAGAAAGTGGAAGTAATGCCAATTGGTCTAAAGTCTTGCCAACAGTTCTTAATTCATTCTTTAGGTATGAGTATAATGGAAGAAGAAGCAAAATACTTAGGTAGATTAATACCTTGAAAGAAGGCATGTATAGCAGCAACAACATTCAGCTTTATAATATTCCAAAACTGTTTATAGAAATCTGAAGAAAAACCATCTGGTCCAGTTGTTTTATTACCATTTATTGTATAAATAGTTGAAAATATTTCATCTTCTGTAGGTAGATTAGTTAAGAGATCCCTATTGCCCTTGTATAAACCATTTTGCAACAGATTAGCAGAAAATAAAGAAGAATTAGAAGAGTGGAAAGAAAACAGTTTTTGGAAATAAGAAACAGCATCCTCAGCAATTGCTTGGGAATCATATAACCAGCCTTTAATAGAAGAATTAATTTTCAGAATGGTATTCAGAGATCTCCTTGACATCATGAAAGAACTTTGAGTTCCTATCCCCATATAAGAAATGATTTGCTGAAGGTTTTTGCTGAAGAAAAATCACCTTCTGTAAAATAGCAGAATTCAGTCTTTCTCCATTAATTCCTGTTCAGAACAAGTACCATCCTCAATTTTTTTTTCTAGCTTAGAAACTAAATCTTCAGCATACTGAATATTTGAATTTATATTACCAAATTCATTCTAATTCCAGTAAGTTAATGCCTTAGCCAGTTTTTCTGATTCTGCCATAATTGAATAAGAAGATTTACATATAAATAATCATGGGGAATGCTCCAATTGTTTTCAATTAATTTACTGCAATTAGGGTGGTAAGACCACACATTTAAATATCTAAAACTAGCTTTATGAACAGAAGTTGTGAAAGCAATTTTAACTAGCAAAGGAGAGTGATCAGATCCCAATCTAGCAAGATGTTGAACTTTGAAAATGAGGAACATATCAAGCCAAGCTTTATTAGCAAGAATTCTATCCAATCTTTCATAAATACTTCCCCTCTTCCAAATAAAGGGAGACCCTTCAAAACCAAGATCAAATAAATTAGCCTCCTTAATTTGATCAGAAGAAGTAAGCATATCATGAAGACTTGGATTCCTTCCCCCCTTCTTCTCACTAGGATGAGTAATGCAATTAAAGTCTCCTCCATTCATCCATCCTTCATTAATATTATGCAAAATAATTTGCAATTGAGACCAAAGATCAGCTCTGTCAGTCTTGGAAGAAGAAGCATAAACAAAGGAATCATAACCTTTAAAATAATCAAGTTCAAAATGAACATGTAGAAATTAAGGATGATCCAACATAATAACAACTTTTAACTCTTTTCTATAAAATAACCAGATGTTGTTGGAAGAGTTATAAATAAAATTATAACCAGAGAATTTTCTAGTAAATCTGTCAAAATTTGACTTAACCAATGGTTCAAGTAGAACCACCACCCAACATTTGTAACCTTGATTAATCTTAATAACCTATTAGGGAGCCAAGGTTTGAAACTCCCTAATATTTAAACAGAGAAAATTAAGAATGTTGGGTCAATCTGCCTCCTCTAGTCAGACTAGAGAAGGAAGATGCAGAAGGACTAAAGGGAATAATATTATCAGCAATTAAATGATCTGAAGACTTCTTCTTTTTACTTTTTTTCACCACCCAATCATCATTGAGTTCATTATTAACAAGAACCATATTATTCTTGATATTGGTAATCTCCTATGGTTTATAATGAAAAACTGGATAATTCATAGCTTGAGGCAAAACTTCTTTAGTTAAATAGTGATTAACATTATTAACCTTCTCAGAAGAACCAGCAATCACCTCTTCAATTATTTCAGGATCCACAGTAACAACTCCATGATTGATTTCCTGTACATTAGTAATGTTAGTAGAATTATATGAGATAGTTAAAACATTATGAAAATGATTCTGAACATCAGAATCCTTATTCAGAATATCGGATTGATTCTGAACATCAGGCAACCTCTCAACAATCAGGATAACAGCAGACTCATTATGAATATCAGTAGAAACCACTTCAGTAGGAACAATGCCAGAAGAAATAGCATTAGCAGTAGGTACATTCAATGTCTCAGATTCAATGACATTAACAACAGAATTAACAATAATATGAACAGCCTCAGAATTAATATTCTGAAGTTTAGTGTAAGTATTTTGAATTGAATTATAATGTTCATAATAGGATCAACAATTCCAGCAGATTTCAAATTCTGAGTTCCCACAGCCAATGATCCATCCTTAATAATTTGAGAAGAATCGACATTCTTAACCTTGTCAGGTTTGAGATTAGGCTTTAACCTATAGCAACCTTCTTTTGAATGCCCAAACATCCTACAATGATAACAATAAGATGGTCTATGCTCCATAACTATAGGTTGCCAATAACCATTGTGTGGTGAACCAAGCCAAATTTCATCAATATTAGGAAGAGTGATGTCTCTTTCAATAAGTATTCTAGCCAAAGATGGTCTAGATAAATTGAAGGTAGACATATCTAAATTCAAATGCCTTCCAAGAGCAGTCCCAATAGCATAAATTACTTGATGATTGAAAAATTGTAGTTTCAAATTGGGTAACCTATACCAAATAGGAACAATAGGTGCCTCATGATTAGGATCAAATTCAGGAGACCACTTCAAAATCATCATGTACCATCCCTCCATCATGATGAACTTCCTGGAAAATAGGTTAGTATAATCCTCCTCCTTTAAAAGATGAATCATTATGTGTCTACCATCAAAAAGACCAACCTTCCAATTTCCCACTAGCTTAAGGTCCTCAAAAACTTTTCTAAAATAATCCATTTTAGGATGCCTAAATTGAAATTTACTAATTAAGGTAAAGATGTGAATATCCACCAGTGATGTGAGTTCAGAATAAAAAAAATAAGGGTTGGTTGACCCCCTTTCTTAACCGCTTGCTTAATAAATTGAAAGCCACCCTTACCAGCCGTTGTACCATGATAGATTTGAGGAACGATCAATTTATCATGCTGGTCATTCAAACCAATACCAGCAACTTCTAGGAAAGAAGCTTTACCAGTACCAATGGAAGGAATTTCAGCCATAACAAGCAAAATCAAGAATCCAGATAGGAATATAATGGAGAACTTCAAATCAAGAAACCAAATCAGAAAAGTGTTGAGAACTTTAACTAATGTTAAATTAGACCAATTCAACACAGATGAAAATAACCTCAACAAAAGATACAAGAACCTAGAAATTTGAAAAAAACAAAGCCTAGGAAACCAAAAATCAACAGCAAAATGGCTTGAAACTAATAGAATTAATTTCAAAACCCAAAATCCAGATAATAAACATTCAAGAAATGATTAAACCCTGAAGGAATTTGAAAATCGCTTAAAAACTCTTCCGTGAAATTCTCTCAGCGCCATCTTTATATATATATATATATATATATATATATATATATATATAAGGGCCAGTAAATACAAGCCCATAACATGAAGGGTGATAAGAGTTAGATCCCTTGGATCCTTGGCATAGTCATAATCAAGTAAATCCCAGTGACTTAACTCACATTGCTCACCGAAATCAACCTAGCAAGTAATGCTCGTTATGAAATCATGGCCGACATGAGGTCACTCACCTACCGAGCCTGACTAGCTATCCATGCATGCCTGCAAATGCATTTGCAGACAGTCACGTGACAAAAATGTTGGGTATGTCATAAAGGCGGTGACCTCAAAAGACGGGCGTATAGTGGAAGAAAGGGCCTAAAATATGATGATCTTCACTACAGAGAATATTAAAGGTGGGATGAGTGTGAGGGTGGTAACTCAAAGTGCTACCTAAGTAGAAGATGACGACCATGCAAAATGTCATGCAACACATATACAGTAGAGGTTTTGTGTTCGGTCGCCTAGGGCATAAGATGCCCCAAGGGAGAACTACTCCTTACCCCAATAACGACCAAGAACACATGAAAATGGCATGCATATACAAGGTATAATGCACCACGCAACAAAGCCAACTAGGTCGGGGCTCCTGTTTGGACCGAAGTGATCGGTCATCTGAGCCAGGTGGCCGGTCGAACTATAGTGGCAGGTTGACCAGCTCAGATTGGCCGGTCGAGGTTAAGTGGCAAGTTGACCGAGCTGGGCCAGGCGATCAAGGCAAAATTTGTGTCGAAAGAGTTGTCCAGTCGAGCTGAATGTGATGTTAATCGGGTTGGGGTTGGCAGGTTGACCGGGTCAGATTGGTTGATCGAGGCAAAGTAAAAGATCGACCAAGCTAAGGCAGCTTGTCGAGACAAAGTAAAATATTAATCGGGCTGGGGTGGCCGGTCAAGGCAAAGTGATGTTCGAGAGGGCCGGGGCGGCTGGTCGAGGTAAAAGTCATGTCGACTGGGCTAGTGTAGCTGATCCAAGTAAAGTGGAATGTTGACCAGGCCCAGTCTGGGGTAGTTGGTTGAGACAAAGTAAAATTTCGGCAAGGCCAAGGTGGCCAATCAAGCCAAAGTGAAATTTCAACCAATTTGGGGTGGCTGGTCGAGGTGAAAGTGATGTCGACTGGGTTAGGTTGGCTGGTTGAGGCAAAGTGGAATGTCGAACATGTTGGGGAAGCAGTCGGGGCAAAGTGAAATGTTGACCATTTAGGTGACCGGGGGTTTGGTGCTACCAAATATGATGCCTATAAAGTAATATTCAAAAGATAGTTTTGGTTGAGTTTCACAATAGACTAATTTTAATAATTAGGAAGTCAAACCGTACACATAAGTATACGTATCGCTCAAGTAATATAGAGCTCTAGTAGAGTCCTAGTTACGAGGAAGGTTGTAACTTATCAAATTATAGAAAATATTTGAAATCCAATACTAAATTCACAATCCAAATTCAAGTACTATTTAAGATGCTAGTACAAATATAATTAAACTAAATTAACTACAATAATTTTCTAATCTTCTAAGCAAGACTAATTAACACACACAAAATTTTTTAGTAAAAGTTTCAAATATGGAAAAGTATCTTTCCTCCAACAATGTGTGATTGATATAGATTGATACTAATTTTGTATTATGCTAAATTGGAACATTAATATTTTTTACCCTCATCAGAGTACCCCCTCTTCCAAGTATGAAAAGAACATTGGAAAATCCTAGATTTAGTCACTAAATCCAAGGTTAGGCTGGGAGGTACTGGTTCTCACTTCAGAGCTCCCACTTCCCTTCACCTGAAGGCTAACCCTATCTTTAGTTACCATACTTTAGGAACAAATTGGAGATTTCAGCTAGTCACTCTAAAACCTTCAATTTGACGCTCTTCAAACCATATTTCCTTATTTATTTTCACTCAAATCCCATGAACTATGTACTTCATTCATAGACATGGAATGAGTTCTCCACTACTGTTGTAGAACACTTGGTCCTATTAGATTGGATGTTTCACAAGAAATTTTAACAATTCAATTGGACAGATCAAAAAGTAAATGAAGTTTAAAGTGAAAAACCATCATAATCTCTTAACATTTTTATAAGACATCAAATCTACATCAACACTTCACCACATCACATTGCAAGAATAAAGACAAAGAAATCTACTCAGAATTCATGAGGAAGACACAACACAACATGGATCTTATATACAAAAGCAAAGTCACAAAAATCATAAAAGTAAATACAACTTATCTCACTTTCTTCCCTAAGTAAATCACTTGAAGTTCCTTTGAATCCTTTTCTCTCTTCTCTTCAACACTCAATTCTCTCTTTAGAATAGTAAGGAAGAAGCAAACTATCAGTTTGCTCCTTCTCCTACACTCCTTGGAGAAGAATCCCTGACAAAACAACACTTAACACACTGTCTCTAAAAACCCTAACACACTCCTCTTCACTTCTCTCTCACTCCCCCTTCACAAACATCACCAAAAGTGGTGTCCATAACTATCTAAAATAGTCTAGAAACGAATTTCTCCAAGAGTTTGCTCAAGAACCCCTTCATAAAGTACCCAACTACATTGAATTTTAGTTCCACTGACATTGGGCACCGACTGTGTTGGATAGGCCACCGGCGTTGCTGAGCCACATTTCAGTTCAATACTCTGTAATTGGACACCGGCGACACCCATTCAGGCGACGACAACGCCAGAAAGCTTTTTTTTTGCATTTTGCTTCTTTTTGCTTCAAATTCATTCCTTTTCGCTTTCTTTCGCTCCAATCACCTAAAATCATCATACATGTAGCAAAACATGAAGAATACCTTCCTTTAAAGTGCATTATCACCAAAAATGAGTACAAATTGTATAGCAAAAACCTAACATACTTTTGGTGTATCAAAATCCCCCAAAATTAACTATTAGTTGTCCTCAAGTAATCCTTTTACTACATAAAAATATAACTCAAAGTAGTGAACTTTTCACTTATAAAATAATATGATTTTTTATCCACATGAATATAATAATAAGATTATTAGAAAGAAATTCAGTAACTCAGGTTAAAACTAAAGGTATAAGAACATTCAGTAATCAAGTCTAGGAGTTCTAGTTTTTTATTTATTTCAAGATGAACCAAAATTTGTCACATTAAGGGTTCCTTGAAAGACTATATGAAAAAGAAATTCATGCAAACTTTATTAGAACATAGGCTAATACTTTAAATATGTAACAAAGTTCTCCCTTTTGGTTGATTTAAGTGAAGCAAATTTTTGATTAGGCATCTCCTAAAGCTTCTCCTCACACACACACACACAAACACACACACAGATATATATATATATATATATATATATATTTCTTTTCCATTTGGGATTTTTTTTCAATCCTTTCTTTTTCTCTTCTTTTTTTTCTATTTTTTTTTATTGTGAGGGTTACTATATCTGGATAGCCTTTAATAGTTTTAAACTTTACTATCCTCTTTCTAAAGTTGAAACCTAAAACAACACCTTACTTTATAAATATATGTTAGCTTTATAATTCATCATTAAGTTACAATCCTTTCTTCACACATAGTGTTTTAAGTCTCTTAATATTTCAAAAGTACGGTTTCTTTGCTTTAAATATTCAACTATAGTCCAATTCACTTATACTAAATATCTCAACCTTATAAAATTTACCATCATTACTAAACACTTTCATTCAAATCCACCAAAATATTTAGATGAATTCAAAAATTTAGTTTTCTCAAGTTAGGTGCAACTACTAAAAGTCATGCTAATAATTTTTTTGAAATTATATTAATTGAGAACAAATTAGAGTTAATATTTATACCCTCCCCCAAACTTAAGCTTTTCATCACATATAAATTTGCGAAGGTAGAGAGTAAAAGAAAAATAACCTTTTTGTGCCGGGATTTTGAACTCTTCTGAAGCTATGCTGATATTAATCAATAAATTAAGCTAGCAAGCATGAAACAGTTAGAAGCAGTGATATAATATTAAAAGATTTTCTTGGGTGAAGAAATATTAAACACTTAAACATTAAACATCCAACATAACATCACAATCTCAAACCAAACTACTAAACAACCAACAAAGAGTTCATTACATCTTCATTTTTCAACACAGATACATCAACAAACTACATAAATCACAGAACACCAAATAACAACACAATAAAGTACTACATCACAGAAAATAAAATAGATAATCATTAAAACACACTACACTACCAATCATCATCACCGGCTTCTTCAGCCTCTTCTACATGATCAGGTCAGTATGAAACTTAGTTGGGGCAGGTAGGAAATATCACTCCAGTGTCTCCCTTGATAAATCTGACATGAGCATCATGGTAGGCTATATCATAGTCAACTCTCCTCTTCATATAATCTTCATTCACATCACTTCTAGCCTCAAAGTCATCCATCCTACTATGGAGTCTATCTATACTAGCACTCTGAATCCTCAACTGCTCCATAAGATTAGATAATATAGGTGGCTCAGAAGTAAATAGTATATCCTGGATGGTAGAGGAAAATCAGTACTCCTAGTTTCTCCTCTCCCTACCACATGAGACTCGTAAGTATGAATAATAGTCTGGGTAATAGATCTTAGTGGTATGGCTAATTCTTCAGAACTATCAAAGTCAACTCCAAACTATGCACATAGTGAATGAATCAGGGCAAGATGCCTAATCCACCAATGTTTTCTCCTCTAGCAATAGTCTGAATGTTCTTAAAAATAATCAATCCAATATTAATCTGTTTCATATTCTGAATACAATAATTGAGAATTACTCAGTCTCTACTCACTTCACTGTGATAAGATGGTAGTAGTCTTGCAGAAATGAAATAGTGCCATGCTTTAGAAGCTACATTTAACATGAAAGAATGGAAATTAATCACATGTTTTTGCTTTGCTTTCTATTCCCCTCTTCCATCAGTAAGAAACACAATCACTTCTTTCATATTAGGTTCTCTCATATCAAATTTTTCATATTCTCAAAGCCTCACCCCTGTAACTGATAATAATCATTAATAAGCTGAGGGCTGAATTCTACCAATTTTCCTCGTGCAAGCACATATTCCATTTCAGTCCAAGGCAGATTTGCATAAAATTCTCTCACAGTACCCATAATAGCATTAGCAGTGAAATAACAAAATCTTTACCAGTTCCTATCAGAAATCAACTGCTCTATAGAACTACCCAGATTTTTGAAAGCCTAATCTTGTATACACTTTTCATTATGCAGGACTGAATTGAAACAAAACTGTGCTTTAACATTAATATATTTATCTTCATCAAAATCCAACTTTCTCTTTCCTCTGCTTGTTCTAGGAGCCATTTGAAATTCTAAAAATTTGCAAGAAAATCCAAGAAATTTCAAAGTCACAATGTAGGAGACTCCTAAAGCAAATCTAAGTAAATAAGAGTTTAAATCACTATAGAAAATCTCAAAACTTCATCAAAAATTACAATTATCAGATCTAAGTATTGTGAGAAATTCCCTTGGTGAAAATTAAAAATTTTTAGTTTAGGTTGAAGCTCTTACCAAGAGAAGTTAAGATCCACACTCTTTAGCCTTTAAAATTGCTTGTAATCCTTGATCTAGCAATCCCTAGGTCTCGAAAATGAGATGGCTGAATGTATAAGATGATGGAAATGGAAAAGTAGGTGGGTCCCATAGCTAAAATCACGAAATAAAGAGGGTTTTCCCATTTTCTAAATTTTGGCGCCGGCGGCACTGGTTTGGGCGCCGACGGTGCTCTATTAAAAAAAATACCCAAACTCTCTGTATTTGAGTGCTGGCGGTGCCAATTTAATTTTCTTTGGGTCCCTAAAATTTTTGCAATTTTGATCGTTTCGACGTTACGCCATCACTTAATTAGCCTTTTTAAGCTTCTATTTCATTAATTAAGAACTAACTAACAACAAATTTACACAAACAACACAAAAAATCACTTTAATATATAAAATCCATATTACAATATACACACTTAAACATTCATTTAATAAGTTCATCAAGCCATATCAATTCAGCGTCACAAACATACTATGATATTCTAACACTGAAAACTATACACAAACACAAAATCCAAGCATAATAAGTCCAAGCACCAACTACAAAGTAAATTAAGCCAACACTAAGCACACTAAAGCATAATAGAAATACAAAATACTAAATATAAAGCAGAGTCACTACTCATCATCAGTCGCAGTATTATCTTCTCCTCTGATATCTTCGATTGATTGATGGTGCACAAACAGATTGTAGAAGGGACGATACAGGAATTCATCAGTAGAATCCTCAGCAATCACAACAATTCTTTTCATTACATTTACCAAACTGTCTTCAATTCTACCAGTGTGATCAAACTGTTCTTTCAATTTTACACTTGGGAACTTTCAGAAAAGTAAGGTTGGATAGGTCGTAAACTTTACAATGGTTGATCTGCAATGAGGCTCATATCATTCTCATCTCCTATTTCCTGACAGTCATAAAGATTAGTTGGGTCAATAGGCCTTCAAGAAAGAAGTAATTTTTTCCTAAATTTTATAAGGAACTTGTGACTGGCTACAAAAGAAAAAATGTGGTGGAAGGATGCCCAAGCCCATATTTAGATCCATTGAAAATTAATACCAATACAGATTTCACAATGACAGTTCCAATATCTATCGGCCTTCAAGTTTGAATACAATAATTTAAAATGACACTTTTCTTTGTTACTTTACTAATTTTCATAGTAGGAAGTAACTTTGTAGAAATAAAGTAATGCCATTGCTTCAACATAGGACTTAAAGATGCAGTAGAGAAACTTACAAATCTTTTGTCTCTTATGTCTCAAACTTCATTTTCATCCCTCAAATAGCGATAAATTTCATTCATATTGTCTCTTGTCGCATCAAAATTTGTATAATGGCTGATAGGCACATTTTTAATCATATACAAATCATTAATCTTCGAAGGAGTGAATGGTACAAACCTACCTCACACATAGACAAATCCTTGGTTGATTCCATGAAGATTGCATAAAACTCTTTCACAACACGAACGACTACAGCGGTGGTAGTGTAGCATAACACCTCCCAACATCTCAGCTTTCTAATTTCTTCTACTTGAGTATTTGGAGTATGCATACCTCGATTTACAAAGCCT
This sequence comes from Papilionanthe hookeriana x Papilionanthe teres, assembly GCA_022702705.1. Lineage (NCBI taxonomy): Eukaryota > Viridiplantae > Streptophyta > Magnoliopsida > Asparagales > Orchidaceae > Papilionanthe > Papilionanthe hookeriana x Papilionanthe teres. The sequence goes on from CM040427.1 coordinate 118,339,356, forward strand.
CTTTCCTTGATAATCCTCCTCTTCATAATCACTTTGTTGAATAAATGCTGCACCTCGAAATTGATGAATTTTCTTCAGTTGAAAACTCTGAATCTCAGGGTGTCTACGGAATTGTAATCCATTCGAAGTGAATTAGGAATGTAAGTTTTCATTTTTTGGGGAGTTTATGGGGTTAAAAACACGTTTTGGGGAGTTATTGGAGAAAAATCCTGTCTAAAACTGCCAAAAATCGTATTTTTGAACCCTAGGAACCATCAACTGGTTCTCGGCAGCGGCAGCGTCTAATAGGGCGCCGGCGGTGCTCTATCAAAATAAATTGTGCATTCTTTTCTGGATTCTGGCATCGGCAGTGCCAGTGTTTGAAAATGCACCAAACATGATTTTGGTTCGAAATATTCCAATTCGTCAATACGATCCAAAGATCCACTTCTTTTATGATATCAATGAATGAGTATGACTCAAATATTACTAACTACAAGTACAACTACTAAAAACAAACAAACAAACAAACATAACGAAGATACATATGGGTTGCCTCCCAAAAAGCACTTGGTTTAACGTCGTGAGCCTGACAAACATTTAGTTATTCAGAATGAATTAACATTAAAACCTCTTTAAAATCAGGTTGATACCCTTCATAATATGATTTTAATCTATGCTCATTAACTATAAATATCTTTCAAGTTTTAGGATCCTCAATATCAATAGCTCCAAAAGAAGAAACTTTTATAACAGTAAGAGGCCCTATCCACCTAGACTTTAGTTTTCTAGAAGATAATTTCAATCTTGTATTGTATAACAAAACATTCTGTCCAGGCTTAAATTTCTTTCTTAATATCTTCCGATCATGCCATAATTACATCTTCTCCTTATTGACCTTGTCATTATGATAAGATTCATTTCTGATTTCTTATAACTCATTCAATTGCATAAATCTCTTTCCATCTGCATTCTTCAAACTAAAATTGAGTTCTTTTATTGCTTAATATGTTTTATGCTCCAATTCTACAAGAAAATGGCAGGTCTTTTCAAACACTAGTCTATAAGGAGACATTCCAGTAGGGGTCTTAAAAGTAGTCCTATATGCCCATAATGCATTATCTAATCTCACAGACCAATCTAATTTGTGAAGATCCACAATTTTTTCCAAAATTTGTTTAATTTCATGATTATACACTTCTGTTAATCCACTAGTTTAGGAATGATAAGCAGTAGAGATTCTATGAATAATATTATATTTTCTAACCAATCTCTGAATCAGATTATTCCTAAAATGAGATCCACCATTAGTTATGATTGCTCTTGGCATTTCATATCTTGTAAAATTCTTTTTCATTAAAAATTTTGAAACACTCCGAGCATCACATCAAGGTAAAGAAATGTCTTTGATTCACTTTGAGATATAATTAACAGTGACCAATATATATAAATTTCCAAATGAAAGAGTAAGTGGTCCTATAAAATCCAATCCCCATACATCAAAGATCTCAACTTCTAATGTAAAATTTAGAGACATTTCATTTCTTCTCGAAATATTACCTACTCTCTGAGACCGATAACATGATTTTATATATCTGCATACATCCCTAAAAAGAGTAGGCCAATAAAATCCAGATTATAAAATCTTATAAGAAGATTTATCAGTACCAAAATGTCCTCTAAATTTTAAATCATGAAAACTCCAAATAATTGGTTCATATTCTTCATATGGCACACACCTTCTAATAATAAGATCCTTACACTGTTTATATAGGTAGGGCTCATCATAAAAGTAAAATTTAGCATCATATCTAAATTTCTTTTGTTATTGCCTTGTTAAATTAGGTGGTAAAATATCACATACTAAATAATTCACAATATCAGCATACCAAGGCAAATTCCTTTCCTTAATGTTATATAGTTGCTCATCAAAGAAATTTTCTGTAATTTCCTTCTCAAATTCAGATAGTTTATAATACTCCAGTCTAGACAGATGGTCAGCAATTTGATTATCAGTTCATTTCCTATCAACTATCACAAAGTTAAATTCTTGTATTAGAAGCATCCATCTAATTAATTTGGGTTTGACATCCTTCTTTTGCATTAAATATTTGATAGCTGAATAGTCTATATGCACTATACATTTAGTTCAAATCAAATATGATCTAAACTTTCCAAAACCATACACAATAGCTACTAATTCTCTATTTGTTGTTGTATAATTAATCTGAGCTTCATTAAGAGCTTTACTAGCATAGTAAATAACCATGAACATTTTATTATTCCTTTGTCCTAAAACACATCCAATCACATAATCACTAGCATCACACATAAGTTCAAATGGTTTCACCCAATTAGGTGAAATATTTATAGAGGTAGTGATTATTTTTTCTTTTAATATTTCAAAGGCATTCAAGCATTCTTTATTAAAATCAAATTTCTTATCTTTTTCTAAAAGTTGGCTCAGCGTTTTAGTAATTTTCAAAAAATCATTTACATAACGCCTGTAAAATCCTGCATGTCCTAAGAAACTTCTTACCCCTCTCACAGTAATAGGAGGTGGTAATTTCTTAATAATATGAAATTTTGCAGGGTCAACCTCCATTCCAAGTTCAAAAATTTTATGCTCAAGTACAATTCCTCCTACAACCATAAATTGACATTTTTTTCGAATTTAGAGCTAAATTTATTTTCTCACAAAGCTCCAAAACATTTTCTAATTTTTTCAAACATATGTCAAATGAAGTACCAAATACAGAAAAATCATCCATAAATACTTCAATTCCATTATCAATTAGATTACTAAAAATAGACATCATACATCATTCAGAAGTTGCAGGTGCATTACATAATCCAAAGGGCGTTCTTCTAAAAGCAAAAGTTCTATAAGAGCTAGTAAATGTAGTATTTTTTTGATCCTCAGGAGAAATAGGTATTTAATGATAACCGATATATCCATCCAAAAAGCAGTACTAATTGTGTCCAGCAACTCTATCCAACATTTGATCTAGAAAAGGAAGAGGAAAATGATTTTTCCTGGTGGCGACATTTAATTTTCTATAATTGATACAAATTCACCATCCATTAACTTGTCTTGTTCGTATAATCTCATTTTGTTCATTCACATAAACCGTGACTCCTCCTTTCTTAGGGACACAATGAATTGGACTTATCCAAACACTGTCTGAAATTGAATCAATAATTCCAACATTAAGCCATTTTAAAATTTCCTTCTTTACTACTTTTTTCATCATTGGGTGCAATCTCCATTACAGATCAGCTCTAGGTTTATGTTGCTCATCCAATAAAATTCTATGCATACAGATCGAAGGACTGATTCCTTTAATATCAGCTAAGGTCCAACCAAAAGCCTTTTTGTATTTTTTTAAAGTATCCAATAATTTTTGTTCTTGATATTCGTTCAGATCTGAAGATACAATAACTGGTAAGGTAGTTGATTCTCCTAAAAACATGAATTTAAAATGATTAGGAAGAATTTTCATTTTTCAAGTTCAGGAGGTTTTATGATAGATGGAATTAATCTTTTATCATTACTTTTCATAGTATTCAACATTTCAAATCTTTCCTGAACATAGTCTAAATTATCATTCTTCATATCTTCAAAATCATCTTCATTTTCCTTATCATCCTCACATTCTAAATCTTCATATTCTATTTTCACTTCAAATATTTCTTTAACATGATCATCTCTCAAATAATCACAAATTTCCATCCCAAAGCATTCATCATCTATTTCTAGTGAGGGATATTTCATAGATTTTAGAATATTAAATCTCACGTATTGATCATTAACTCTCATAGTTAATTCTCCTTTTTTAACATCAATCATAGCTCTTCCAGTAGCAAGGAATGGTCTTCCCAAAATAATTGGAATTTCTTTTTCTTCCTCCATATCTAATACAATAAAGTCCACAGGAAAGATAAATTTATCCACCTTCACTAATGCATCTTCCACCACTCCTTTAGGATAAGTAATGGTACGATCAACCAACTGAAGAGTCACAGATTTAGGTGAAATCTCTCATATTCTCAATCTTTTGAATGTTGATAAAGGCATAAAGTTAATACTAGCTCCTAGATCACATAAAGCTTTTCCGAAAGGTTTTTACCTATTACAAGAGTCTTTAAGTTCTTCAGGAAGCTTTCTCTGAATAATTGCACTACACTCTCTTCAAAGTGCAATAGTCTCGTAATCTTCGAACTTTCTTTTCCTTTTAAGAATATCCTTCATAGACTTCACATAATTAGACATATGTTCTAATGCTTCAACAAAGGAAATATTTACCTTTAATTTCATAAGGATTTCTAAACATTTCTTAGATCAGTTATCCCTATTTTGTTTTTTCAATCTTTGAGAAAAGGTGGTTGTAGTTCATCTACAGTAATTTCATTGGTTCAAGTGAATATTCTAAGTATGGATATATTTTATTATTTCGTTTTTCAATTTTTTTCTTCTCTTTTTGAGTTTCAACTTCTTTTTGCACTCTTGTTTCTAACTCTTTTCCACTCCTTAATTAAATAGCCTTCATTTGCTCATTGTTTTGATCTTTTGGATTGATTTCAACATTACTGAGAAGAGTTCCTGAAGGTCTATTATTAAGCGCAGTGAAATGATGTCCTAATTGATTTTCAATGTTCTTAATTGCAACACCCTAAGTTTGTAATTTATTGCCCATATTCAAAATTAATTCTTCAGTAGACAACTTCTTTTTCTTAAATTGTGGGTTACTATTAAATCCTAGAGGATAAGAAGGTCTAAAGTTTGTGTTTCCATGGTTGTTGAAATTTCCTACTGATTCAAAGAATTGTTACCCCAGGGCGGGTTAACAACATTGTTATTATTCTAGTTAAAATTTGAGTGATTCTCCCAACTAGAATTATAATATATTGAATAAAGATTGTTAGGTCTATTATTTATAGCATTTAAGGTCTCATTAGGCGTTTGAGATTCTATCATCTGTCCTAATGAATTTTCCTCTAACATTGGGAGAGTTTGAGAATAATTCATTCCATATTAATCTATTTTCTTTGAAAGTACAGTAATTTGCGAGACTATAATTGTTATAGCATCAGAATCATGAATACTATCTTTTAGGATTTACCCATTTAGAGGGCCATTGAAAATTGTTGGTAGCCATCTCTTCTATCATTGAATATGCTTCATCTAAAGGTTTTGACATTAATGATCCACCGACAGCAACATCTATAATTGAACTCAGAGATCCCACTAATCCATTGTAAAATGTTTGATTTATTAACCAATCTGGTAAAGCATGAAGTGGGCACTTCCTAAGAAGGACATTACATTTTTACCAAGTTTCATACTGATTCCCTTTCAAACTAACCAAAAGATGTAATATCATTCCTTAGCTTAGCTGTTTTTTATGGAGGAAAATATTTTAATAGAAACTTTTGTGAAAGTTCTCCCAAAATTTTGATAGATCGAGGTGCTAAAAAATTTAACTATGCCTTAGCTTTATCCCTTAATGAAGAAAGAAAAGTTTATGTGTGACGACATCATTCGAAACTCCATCATATTTAAAAGTTGCACACAGTTCTAGAAAACTAGCGAGATGTAAATTAGGATCTTCATTAGGTGCTCCTCCAAATTAAATGTTATGTACCATTTGTATAACAACAAGTTTAAGCTCAAAAGAATTAGCAGCAACATCAGAATTTTGGATAGTTAAGAGAGTTTCATCTGCTGTTGGGTTAGCATAATCTCTTAAAGGTCTTGGTATATTTTGATTGTTCACCATTTTGTGAGGATTTTTAGATTTTTTTTATATTTTCGAATTTTTCTAACAGTACACTCTAACTCTGAATCGTAAGGCACTAAACCTATAGATCCAATACTATGCATATAAAGTTACACAAAACACACTAAAAAGTAAGCAAGCACACACACAATTGTAAATTACAAAGTAAATGTTTTCAAATACTACAATTTCGACAATTATCATTTTATACCTTCCCTGGCAACGACGCCAAAAACTTGACCGGGGGTTAGGTGCTACCAAATATGATTCCTCTAAAGTAATATTCAAAAGATTGTTTCGGTTATGTTTTACAATTAGATTAATTTTAATAATTAGGCAGTCACCCCAAACACGCAAGTATATGCATCACTCAAGTAATACAGGGATCTAATGGAGTCCTGGTTATTGATCCCACAAGGAAGGTTGTAACTTATCAAATTATAGCAAATATTTGAAATCCAATACTAAATTCACAATCCAAATTCAAGTACTATTTAAGTTGCTAGCGCAAATATAATTAAACTAAATTAACTACTATATTTTCTTCAACTTAAGCAAGACTAATTAACACACACTATGTTTTGTATTGAAAGGTTCAATAACGAAAAAGTGTCTTTCCTCTTAGATTATGTCTATGATAAGTGATTGACATAGATTGGTAGTAATTTTGTATTGTGCCAAATAGGAGCATTAATGTTATTTACCATCGTTAGAGTACCCCCTCTTCCAAGTATGAAAAGAACATTGGCAAATCCTAGGTTTAGTCACTAAATCCAAGGTTAGGCTGGTAGGATACTAGCTCTCACTTCAGAGCTCCCACTTCTCTTTGCTGAAGGCTAACCCTATCTTTAGTTACCAATCTTTATGAATAAATTGGAGATTTAAGCCAGTCACTCTAAAAAATCCAATTCGATGCCCATTAAACCATATTTCCCTATTTATTTGCTCTCAATTCCCATGAACTACACACTTCATTCATGGACATTGAATGGGTTCTTCACTATAGTTGTAGAACACTTAGTCCTTTCGGATTGGATATTTCACAAAAAAATTTAACAATTCAATTAGTCAAATCAAAAAGTAAATGAAGTTCAAGTAAAAATCCATCACAATTTCTTAACATTTTTATGGCACATCCAATCTACATCAACACTTCACCACATCACATGGCAAGAAGAAAGACAAAGAAATCTACTCATAATTCATGAGGAAGATACAACACAACATCGATCTTATATACAAAAGCAAGGTCATACAAACCACAAAAGTAAATACAACTTATCTCACTCTCTTCCCCATGCAAATCCCTTGAAGTTCCTTTGAGTCCTTTTCTCTCTTCTCTTCAACACTCAATTCTCTTTTTAGAATAGTAAGGAAGAAGTAAACACTGACTTTCCTCCTTGTCCTACACTCCTTAGAGAAGAATCCCTCAAAAAATAACACTTAACACATTCTCTTCACACCTCTTCACTTCTCTCTCACTCCCACCTCACACATACCACCAAAAGTGGCATCCATAATTGTCTAAAATTTTCTAAAAATTAATTCCCCAAGAGTTTCCTCAAGCACTCCTTCAAAAAGCATCCAAATACATTGAATTTGAGTTCCACCGACATTGGGTGTCGGTGGCACTGGATAGGGTGTCGGCAGCTCTGAACGACCTTTAAATTCAATACTTCTCTGGAATTAGGCACTGGTGGTGCCCATTCTGGCGCTGGTGGCGCCATAAAGTTCTTTTCTTCATTTTGTCTCTTTTTTCTCCAAATTCATTTCTTTTTGCTTTCTTTTACTCTAATCACCTAAAATCATCATACCTACAGTAAAACATGAAGAATACCTTCCTTTAATATGCAATATCATTAAAATTGAGTACAAATTGTATAGGAAAAACCTGACATATTTTTAGTGTATCTCTGAGGCAGCCGTTCAAGGAAAAGTGGCATTCTGACCATGCAGGAGCAGCCATTCGAGGCAATATGCTAATGCAAACATGCTCCAAACAAAGAAAAGACAATAAAAAGGTAGTGCAATGTGAGGTAAACCAACATGCTTGATAGCAGACTGTGCTTGTACGAACTCCCTCTCTTTAGAACCTAAAGGTTTGGACACTTGGATGTGCAACATAGCTGCCTCCTTCTTTGGCGAGGCATGTGGGGAGTTTCTCCCAGGGGATTCTAAGGGGGAAACTCTCCATGCTGTCATAAAATGGGCTAGCTACAAAGATTTTCTCGATTTCATGATGCCTCAAGGCTTTGTTAAGTGAGCTAACTACAATGCTTTCCTATCTTTACAAACCCACACTCCCAATTTCTCAAAGGAAAACTGGGCAAGCCAAAGCTTGGGGTGAAAGGAACTCCATCCCTATATGATTTTATTGTATTAGGGTTAACAATAATAGGAGGTCACTGGGTTTTACAGGGTATTCATCCATGCATGGAAAATTGTAAAGGCTCGCTCTAGAAAGGCCAACGATTCTTCACATTGGCATGTGGTCGCATCGGCCAATGCCGGCCTGCACACGCACCCTCTGTTAGGAACAGAATCCACATGCCTACAAAAGCTAAACCTAGAGATAGTTAATAACAAAAATGTAAGGGAGGATAATCTCACGACCGTGAAGGTTGTGGACATCCGACGAAGTCTGGAAAGAAACTCTCCACGAAAAGAGAGAAGATGTCCATGCCTTTTCAAGCTGTGGTACCATAGCTGTCTGTTGACGGTACGACACTCCACTGAGATTTCTGACCACAGATGAATGAAGTCCGATGAAATTATTTGATGGAGAAGCTCATCAGTAGAAGAAAAATAATAGGTAGAGGGGAACGACCTCTTCCCTATGTTCTACGCGTGAAGGAGACGATGACAGGAATTTTGTTGTCGGAGGCTCCGCTAGCTGAGAAAATTTACCTGTAGGAAAGGAGAGCTGGTGAGAGAGCTCAATCAGGGAAAGAGGCTAGTGAGGGAGAACTAGGGCTCAGTGGAGCAATACCTTGGTGAGGTGCTCCAATCGATGAAGGCTTTGAGCAAAGGAAGACACGATGAAATCTTAAGCACGCTAAGGAGTTTGGGCTTCTCAAAAAGGGCATACGAAGTAAAGAACCCTGAGGATGGTGTTGGTTTAGAGGAGATGAGGTGTTGGAGTGTTTTCTGGCGAGGAGCTTCGGCATCAAGGAAAGCCTTCGGGTGAGAGTGACATGACGCGAGAGAGGTCAGTACTACAAGTTAGGGCAGGCGAAGGGAACTGATTGGGAGAGAGATTGGTTTGTGTGTGAGTTTATAAGAATTTTTATTTTTTTAATCATGTTATGAATATTATAAATATTTTAAAAAAACCTAATTTACATGTTGCTGGGTCATGCATGAAATCATAGAAAGATGTTGGTGCTTCTTGGGTAAAATTGACATTTCAGATGCACTCGCAGTCTATTTCATCATCTAGAGGTTGTCAAGACAAATTTGTCGATGATCAGGCCAATTTAAGTCTGATTCAAGTTGGGGTCAATGAATGAGATCTGTCGACCTAATCGAAGCCTTCTAGTAGACAAAAATGTCAGCAGTCTTTCGACTAAGTGAAGACAAAAGTCTAGCAGGACAATCCTGACAACGTGCCCCTCAATATGCATCTATAGAGCTACAAGTTCACATCAAAAATAGCATCAAACATGGTATTTTCATTGGATTTTAATTTGTGATTTATCTTTTGAAAAATATTTTAATTTTAACTATGTGGTGTATATGAATGTATATGTGGTGTGCATTGTAGTGTATGTGTGGGTCCCAACTCTAGTCCTTTAGAAGAGTCAGTAGAGAAGTTCTATGGCTAGGTCCTAGGCTCTCAAAGAAGAAGACTGACCTCACCAATAATGAGGTGAAAAAACTCCTACCTCACAAAATTCCTCTAAAGAAAACTACTCCAATCACTAGTCCTAATCGACCACTAGCACCTCCAAAGAATATTCCTACCTTAGTTCCACTTAAAGTTGATTATAATGTTTTATTTCATTTAAGAAATTTTCCATCAAAACTCAGTATCTACGACACTCTCATCTTGTCAAAAATGTTGAGCTACTCACCAAATAAAGCCTTATTAAATCAAAAAATCTATACGACTTGGTTGGCACCTATTCCCCAAAATGCAGAAGTAAATTACTTCACTGAAGTTCCTAAGTTAACCTTCTCTAATGTTGAGCTCTTGTTAGGGACAAATGATCATGATTGATCACTTTACATCTCTATAAATGTTGGAAAATTTTGATTATTCAGAGTTCTTGTTGATTTAGTGCATCAGTAACCATAATGAATTTGAGAAGACTTGTTTACCATGAAATTTATGGATGCAAACCATCATCCAATAAGATGTTCTTATGTGGGTCAAAAAAAGAAATGTGAGAGAGCTATTTACTTACAATTGGAGCTTTCCATAATGAAGCAAAGTTTCATATCATTATTAAGAGACGTCCTTCAGCACACTACTTAGAAGACCCTGGTTGCACAAATACTAGATGATGCCTTGCTTCCTACATGAACACATCAAGTACTGGAGATATGACATAAATCATTGCATCAAGGGTAACCTACAACCAATCTCATTCCATGAAGTTGGAATCTATAAAGGTGCAATATACTACCTACCATAGAAGTAAGAAGTATTTTCTAAGGAGATACTAACAACCAACGGTTTGGAAGAGAAAGAAAAATAGTTGAAGACAAAACAAAAGAAATAAAAGTACAAACCTATGAAAGAGAAGAATGGAAATGAAATGGTAGCAATGGAAACTGATGAAAATGATGGAAGGGAATATAGAAATCATCAAATGATGAAGATGAACACCAAATGATATTCCAACATTCATAATATTCTACAAAATTTTGAATGGGTGCAAGAATAAAAAAAAAAGTTAGGGAGTAATCCAGAATAAAAGCCAGCTGATCAAAATAGGAGCCACACTACCAACTCCGAAAGAAAGAACACCAGTAGTGCATATTGAATTAGAGTCCAACATATAGGATGAGCCATGACAGTTGTTTGGTCTTTTACCATAATGAATATAGGAACACCATGGAAGAACTCCCTAGAAGAACATGAAGAAGATGAATGAACAATTATCCTAAGCCAAGGCAAGTCTCAGTCATCCATGTATAGAGAGATTAACCAGTATGTTCATACTTTAGCTCTTACCCAACTATCCTATACCAATGTGATAGAAAAGAGAAAAAAATCATTGGATCTTTCAAGCTTCATGAGGGATAAAAGACTCAATGGCTTTTCTTCCAACCAAAATTCGTCAAGGCTAATTGACGGGTGCCTCTTCTCAGATACACAACACAGGGCAATGCATCGACTATATTACTCATGAAAAAGTAAGATAAAGCTTGGTTAAGCTCCCAACACCAGATAACTAAATGCTAGAATTATGAATATAGAAGAGAACCATAGTGTCGTGTTTCTATTAACAGAGAACCCAATATTAGATCATGAGTTAAGAACTAATTCACATCAATTGAACCAGCATTGTAACTGTAGCGTAAGTGAAAATAAAGCCCACCTTTGGTCATGATGCAACATTATGATCAAGTCTTGCATTGATGCACAGTGTTGAGAAAATAACATCTAGGTGTTGGATGATGTGAGTGAAATATTTGATAAAGTGTTGGAATATTAACTCTATTTATTGCATATTTTATGATATTATGATGCATAAGAAAGGTATTTTATCATTTTATGTAGGTCACAAAGTTTAAGCTACTTAGTTGCAGAAAAGCGATTATTTGAAGCAAAAAGGGGAAAAGTTTGAGCAAGCTCACGAGTGCCAAGGGTGGGGCATGCCCGTGCTAGGCTACCATGAGGAGCACACTCGCGCCTATCTAGAATGTGCCCACACCACATCCAAATTTGTTCATCACAAGATACAGTGAATATGAACTTGTTCCGTTCTTAGGGCACACTCGTCCAGAATACAATGACCCCATGTTACAAAGGCAGCGCACCAGCACTATCATTAGGACCAACAACTAGTGTCATTGCATTCACCTCATACTCCACCTGTACCTAACTCATATATGGACAGTGCACTCTTACTGATCATCAACGCACTTGAGCCTGATGTAGAATTCAAATTAGGAGGGTTTTTTTTTTTTGCTTTTGTGGTGCCATATATATAAATACATCTCATGGAATGAAAAGAAACATCTTTTGATGGCAAGAGGCTAGGGTTTACGACAAAGAGGAGTTCTTATAAGTGCCCTTGAGGTTCCTCTTGTTCTTAATTGAGGGAGAAAGTTTCCAGGGGACATTTCTTTATTTTCTTTGAGGGGATCTTATAAAAGAGAGGAATTAGCTGCTATTGTTCTAAAGAAAATCTTTGTTATAAAATTTACTTTGGTATATTCTTGCATCAATGGTTTTAATGGATTTATTTTTAATATAACTTTCCATACTAAGTAGTTAAATCTCTTTCATTCTTCTGTGATGTAGAGATAATATCTCTTGTAGTTTTCCTTGCATGTTTTCCCCTTAGTGTTTTTTTAGTTCTCCTGTATTCAAGTTGTTGAGTTAACTTTACAATCTTATTTACTCCTACTTTGACCATTTAGAATATTAAAACGTTTCATTAATTATGACTCTTGACTGTTACATACAGGAATGAATAGGTTGACCATAAAAATCTAATAAAATAGGCATGTTCTCATTGAGCTTTTACAACCTAGATAGAGGATCTGAGGAGTCTTTGGAAACTTTTCATGGTTATTTTCCCCATAACTATAAAATGATTTCCTCTATTCTCATGAGCTAAGTAGAGGCTAAGGAGAAATTATTTGTCTCTGTTTGACAACTATCATGTATAGGAACACTTAGGAAACCATGAACTTACATTGCATTTGAGTCCCAGAGGCACGAGTTTCATCCCTCCTGAGGAACAATAAGATTCTTTCACTCAATTTTTAAGATTTCGCTCTTTCTTTCTGCTTTGTTACATAGAATTGTAGGTTTAATATTTTCACTTGTAATCAAACTAGTATTGGTTCCTGATCCACTGAAAATTTGATAGCTTTTTACTCTTCATTTCATACATATTTTTGATCATATTGCACTTTAAAGGATGGTATTTTTGATGATTTCATGCAGGTATAATGATTTTAGGCTTTTAGAGCAAAAGGGAGCGAAAAGGAGCAATTTAGAGCAAGAAAGAACAAAAGTGCATTTTATTGAAGTAGCGTCGAATGTCTCTAACGCCAGTTTCCAGAGAGTTACGACGTTTTGGCGGAATAATACTCCGAAAGACACTCCTACCAGCGTCAGACAGCGCCCTATCCCGATTTTGAACTAGATTCAATGTATTCGACCAGATTTTGAAAGGTTGCTTGAAAAAACTCTTGGGAATTCAGTTTTGGCCGAATTTAAACACTTTTGGAGCCAAATTTCAAAGGGGGGAAGAAAAGAAGAGAAGAATTTAGTGTTTAGAGAGAGTTTTCTTTCCATTTTGTGTAGGAAGTTAGGGTTGTGTTTTCTCTTCTAAGGAGTGTTAGAGGAGAGGGAAAGTGAGAGATTTCCTCTTCCTTACTATTCTAAAGAGAGAATTGTGTGTTGTTGTGAAGAAAGAAGAGGAGTCAAAAAAATTCCTTGAGATTCGCTTGGGGAAGAGTTTGAGATAAGTTGTCTTTACTTTACTTTGTTTGTATGACGTTGTTTATATATATAAAATCCATGTCTTGTCATCTTTTCCTCAAGAGTCTTGAGTAGATTTCTTTGTCTTTCTCCTTTTTATGTGATGTGTTGATGTTGTGAAATAGAAATGATGTTTAAATTGTTCTCCATTTTGATTTTTTAAATTGTTCTCCATTTTGATATTCCAAATGTTGGATTGATATTTCAGGACTCCACTGGAGCCCAATATTACTTAAGCAATATGTATACTTGCATTAATTGTGTGAATCATTATCATTTAAATCAATATATAAATCTAAATCTGAGTTCATAATTTTTGCAAATTAAAAAAGTCGCATCAAGTTTTTGGCGATGTTGCTAGGGAGGCAAAGTAAAAGAAAAAGTAACTGTTAAACTTTATTTTTGTAGTATTTGAAATAATATATTTGAATTGCAAGTCATAGTTGTGTGTGTTTGTTTGTTGTTAGTGTGTGTTTATTGTGTTTGCATGCGTAGTATCAAATCTATAGGTTTAGTGCCTTACAATTCTGAATCGGAGCGTAAAATTAAAAAAAATTCAAAAATAACAAAAACAATCTGCAAATCCTCATAAAATGGGAAACAATTTAAACAATCAAAATGAAAATATACCAAGACCTTTAAGAGATTATGCTAATCCAACAGCAGATGAAATTCACTTAACTATTCAAAATCCTGATGTTGCTGCTAATTCATTTGAGCTTAAACCTACTATTATCCAAATGGTACAGAATAATCAATTTGGAGAAACACCTAATGAAGATCCTAACTTACATCTCGCTAGTTTTCTAGAACTATGTGCTACTTTTAAATATGATGGAGTGTTGAACGATGCTGTTAGGCTTAGACTTTTTCCTTTTTCACTAAGGAATAAGGCTAAGGCATGGTTAAATTTGTTAGCACCTGGATCTATTTGAACTTGGGGAGAGCTTTCACCAAAATTTCTGTCGAAATATTTTCCTCCTTCCAAAACTGCTAAGTTGAGAAATGACATCACATCTTTTAGTCAGTTTGATGGAGAATCCATATATGAAGCTCGGGAAAGATTTAAAGATCTTCTGAGGAAATGTCCACACTGTGTTTTACCAGACTGGTTAATAATTCAAACTTTTTATAATAGATTAGTAGGATCTTTGAGATTGATTATCGATGCTGCTACTGGTGGATCATTAATGTCAAAACTTTTTGATGAAGCATATTCGTTAATTGAAGAGATGGCTACTAATAATTTTCAATGGCCCTCTAAATGGGTCAATCTTAAGAGAGTTGCCAGTATTCATGATTCTGATGCGATAACTATGATAGTCTCTCAAATTGCTGCACTTTATAAAAAATAGATGAATATGGAATGAAATTTTCTCCAACACCTCTGGTGTTAGAAGAAAATTCATCAGGACAGATGATAGACTCTCAAACGTCTTATGAAACCTTGAATGCTATACATAATAAAGCCAATGATCTTTATTCAAATTATTATAATCCTAGTTGGAGGAATCATACTAATTTCAACCGGAATAACACCAATGTTGTTGTTAATCCGCAATGAGGAAACAATCTTATGAATCCAGTTGGAAATCTAAACAACTAAGGAAATACCAATTTTAGACATTCTTATCCTCCTGGTTTTAATAGTAATCAACAATTTAAGGAAAAGAAGTTTTCAACTGAATAAATGATTTTGAACTTGGGTAATCAAATTCAATCTCAAAACATTGCAATTAAGAACATTAAAAATCAATTGAGACATATCTTTACTGCGCTTAATAATAGACCTTCTGGGAATCTTCCTAGCAATGTTGAGATTAGCCCAAAAGATAAAAAAAAGAGCAAATAAAGGCTATTCAATTAAGGAGTGGAAACGAATTGGAACCAAGAGTTCAAAAAGAAGTCAAAGTTGAAAGAGATGAAGTGAACATTGAGAAAGATTCTAATAAAATATATCTAGATGAATATCCGTTAGAACCAATGAAGATAACTGTTGAAAACCCACTTCCTCTTTTTCCTGAAAGACTAAAGAAACAAAACAAAGAAAATAGATTTGCAAAATTTTTTGAAATTCTTAAGAAATTAATGATTACTATTCCCTTTGTTGAAGCATTAGAGCAGATGCCTGATTATGCAAAGTTTATGAAGGATATATATAAAAGAAAAGAAAATTTAATGATCACAAAAATGTTGCACTTAGCGGTAAGTGTAGTACAATTATTCACAAAAAGCTTCCTGAAAAACTTAAATACCCAGGTAGTTTCACTATCCCGTGTGTTATAGGTGAAAATTTTTTCGGAAGAGCTTTATGTGATCTTGGAGCTTCTATTAATCTTATGCCTTTATCAAATTTCAAAAGATTGGGAATAAGAGAAATTTCACCTACATCTGTGAATCTTCAGCTGGCGGATCGTTCTATCACATATCCTAAATGAGTTGTGGAAGATGTATTAGTAAAGGTGGATAAATTTATCTTTCCTGTGGACTTTATTGTATTAGATATGGAGGAAGATAAAGAAATTCCATTATTTTGGGAAGACCATTCCTTGCTACTGGGAGAGCTATGATTGATTTCTAAAATGGAGAATTAATTATGAGAATTAATGACCAAGAAGTAACTTTCAACATTCTAGAATCTATGAAGTACTCTTCAACTAAAAAAGATGATGAGTGCTATCGAATGGAAGCCTGCGAATAATTGAGAGAAGATCATTATAAGGAAGTATTTGAAGAAAATGAAAGTGAAAATGGAGACGATTTGGATGATACGAAGAATGAAAAGTTAGACTTTGTTCAGGAAAATTTTGAAAGATTAGATATTATAGAAAGTGAAATTAGAAGTTTGATTCCATCTATCATTAAACCCCCTGAACTTGAGCTGAAAATTCTTCCTAGTCATTTAAAGTAAATGTTTTTAGGAGAATCATCTACCTTACCAGTCATTGTATCTTCGGAAAGGCATTTGGTTGATCCATAGCTGATAATAAAGGAATCAGTCCTTCAATCTATATGAACAGAATTTTATTGGATGAACAACATAAACCAAGAGCTGATCCACAAAGGAGACTGAACGCAATAATGAGAGAAGTGGTTAAAAAAGAGATTTTAAAGTGGTTAGATGCTCAGTGTTTGGGTGAGCCCAATTCATTGTATTCCTAATAAAGGAGGAGTGATTGTTGATGTAATTGATCGAGATGAAATTATACCAATAAGACAAGTCGCTAGTTAGCAAATATGTATTGTTTATAGAAAATTAAACGCCGCCACTAGAAAAGATCACTTTCCTTTACCATTTTTAGACCAAATCCTAAACAGACTTGCTGGACACAAGTACTATTGCTTTTTAGATGGATATACCGGTTATTGCTAAATACCTATTGCTCCTGAGGATCAAGAGAAGACTACATTTACTAACTCTATGAAACTTTTGCTTTTAAAAGAATGCTCTTTGGATTATGTAACGAACCTGCAACATTTCATTGATGTATGACATCCATATTTAGTAAATTAATTGATGATAGAATAAAAGTGTTTATGGATGATTTCCCAGTATTTGGAGGTTCATTTGATGCATGTCTATGCAACCTAGAAAAAGTTTTAGAGGTATGCGAAAGAACAAATTTAGTCCTAAACTGGGAAAAGTGTCAATTTATGGTTGTAGGAGGAATTGTGCTTAGGCATAAAATATCTGAATATGGCATGCAAGTATATCTTGCAAAAATTCATGTTATAGAAAAATTACTACCTCTAACAACTGTGAGAGGGGTAACAAGCTTTTTGGGATATGTAGGACTCTACAGGCGATATATCAAAGAATTTTCAAAAATCTCTAAGCCTTTATGCCAACTTTTGGAAAAAGATAGAAAGTTTGATTTTAATGATGAATGTTTAAAAGCTTTTGATCTATTGAAGGAAAAATTAATTGCAGCACCTATAATAGTTTCACCTAATTGGGAGAAACCTTTTGAACTAATGTGCGATGCTAGCGATTATGCTATTAGATTTGTTTTAGGGCAAAAAATGACAAATTGTTTAAAGTTATATACTATGCTAGTAAGACTCTTACTGCTACTCAAATTAATTACACTACTACTGAAAGAGAGTTATTAGCAATTGTATATGCCTTTGAAAAATCTAGATCTTACTTAATTGGAGCTAAATGTATAGTGCATACTGATCATACTGCTATTAAATACTTAATGCAAAAGAAGGATGCAAAACCAAGACTGATTCGATGGATGCTGTTAATGTAAGAATTTGATTTTGAGATCGTTAGTAGAAAAGGGGTCGATAATCAAATAGCTGATCATTTATCTAGACTTGAACAACCTAATCTGGATGATTTTGAAAAGGAAATTACTGAAACTTTTCTTGATGAGCAATTATATAATATTATTGAAGGAAATTTACCATGGTATGCTGATATTGTGAACTACATCGTTAGTAATGTTTTACCACCTGATTTAACAATGCAACAGCAAAAAAATTTAAACATGATGCTAAATTTTATTTCTGGGACGATCACTATCTGTACAAGAATTGTACAGATCTTATTATTAGAAGATGTGTGCCTTATGAAGAAATTGAAAAAAATTATTCGAGAATGTCATGATTCTGAATTTGGAGGATATTTCGGAATTTGATGGATTACCAATTTTTATAAGCCGACAAGTTCCCCTGCTTAATATAAATGAATTAAGTAGGGTTTATATTACCTGGGTTCTTAAAGTTCCCTATAAGGGCAAGCCCCTATAGTTAATTACATTTTAAATGACGGGAATCATTTAAGAAAACTCTCGATAATGATCAGTGGTTTTGCTCTCAAGAATTTCAAAGTTTAAGGTTTTCAAAGGATTGGATTTTTGAAATTTCAATAGGGATTAGCTCAAATTTGGAACAGTTTATTTTAAGAGTCTAATGGAAGAAAGGTAGGAGAAGTTGAGGATTCAAGAAGAATCTTGGCAACTTCCCAAACTATCTTATTATTTGGTTTCAATCTGAGAATTTATTTAATGTTTCAATCTTGCCAATTTTAATTAGTTAGGACTTAAATTTGTATGATATGATCATACAAATAGCCTCGAAGATGTGAGGGTTTATGTCGTACCAAACGACTACCTCGGAGTCTTAAGACCAATTAGGACTTAATTTACATGACATGATCATGCAAATGCCTAACGAAGAGTTGAGGATTTATGTTGCACTAGGCAAACTACCTTGAAATCCTATGGCTTGGTTATTTAATTCTAAGAAAGGTTTAGCTGGTGTAGATCCGAGTTTTGCTGAAGTAGATGGTCGTGCTGTCCACTATGCTCCGAGCTCCTTGTTATTGCAGAGGTTTAGTTTTAGAAGGAGAAAATCAGAAGATGAGAGAAGTATTTTGTTTTAGAAATCTCTTAAAGTTTAAATGTCTTTAATGTTTTATTAGGGGAATCTTAAAGTTTATTATAACAACACCGGTTAAGATCCCACGGTTCCATCATTCCGGCACCATTATTTTTATCAGATTCACTTAGTCCAGATGAATTTGCTAAACTCAACTGAATGAGTTCCACACTTTCATTTAGATTGTGGGAAATCTCGTTAGCAACACGTAGGTTACATCATCTACGGTATTCCCGATCATCAAACGAGATGTTTTAATTTAATTGCAATTATAATTTTGTATTTTGTTTGTGATTAAATTTTGAGTTGTTTTATATTTTGAAATGTTGTGGCGGTAGATTTTATCTTGTGTTGATTTTAATTTAGTTTTGGGTTTCAGTTTTGTGGCTATCCTAAAAGTTTTAGTTTTCATGCAACAATCTTGTTTAACATGCAAGAAAAAGTAAAGTGCAGTGCATGTAAGTAAATTGCAATAAAGTAAATTGCGATAAAATAAAAACATACCTGGATGGTCTTCCCGTCATCCCAAGCTGTACTTTAAAACACATATTAAGGCATTTAAATATTATAACAAGTACCAAGGTAAAGCTAAGGGAAAGGTTTTGGTTGTCTACCAAAGTCCTAGTCCTATTACTAGTCATCTCTTATGACATCTAGGTTCTCGTATTTTTTTTAAGGATGATTTTCTTCATCAAAGAACAATTAGGTTCAATTGTTCTTCTAAAACATCTCATAATATTGAGAAAGTGCTTAGGATGAGTCCTAAACATCTTTTCAATACTTCCGAGATTATTTTGAGTCCAAGTAAATTTAGTTGCACAGGTGAATTAATCATCCAGAAGTTTAGTTAAGCTTTGTCTCTTGCTCAGTGAACTTGCACATTTGATTACCTGATGAACGAAGTGACATCTCACTCAATACTCCATTTAAGAGTTATAATAATTAAAGCCTTTAGGGGCAAGTTGGTTTGTTGAGAACTTTAATCATTATTAATTTGAAGTTTGAGTTAATGGTTTAAAGTGATTTAGTTTAATTATGAGGTTTTAATTAATAATTTTAAGTTTGGAATAGTGTTCAAATTATTTTTGGTTTAAATCTTTATACTTTAAGTGATCTTAATATTTTAAATTAATTTTTGGTGTTTCAAATTCACTTAGGTTATTCATATATCTTAATGATTTGGTTTAGGTTAATTATGATATTTTAGGTTAATCTTGATTAATTTGATTTTTTATATTCTTAATTATGAATTGTCGTAATATTTCAAATTTGTTTTACTTTGATTATTGAGTGATATTAATTTAATATAATTTAAATTAAATTTAATTAAATTTAATTTAATTTAATTTAATTTAATTTCAATATTTTTAATTTAATTTAATTTAATTGTTAAAATGTTAATTTAATTTAATTTTAATTTTAATTTAATTTTTACTTAATTTAATTTAATTTAATTTTAATTTACTTTAATTTCATTGTTAACCACTTAATGTTTTGAGTTTTCCTTTAATTTAAGGGTTATCATTTTTTAATTTTTGATTTACTTAGTTTGGATTATCATTTTAATCTTAATTAAGAGTTAAATATTTTTGAAGTGGTTTATTTAGGGATTTTTTTTATTAAAGAATTAATATCCTCTCAAGTTATATCCCTATTTTTAATAATTCAAATTTTTATTAATCTTCCAAAATTTAAATTGTTTAAATAATTAAAATTTCATTTTTGGTTTATTAAAAGTGATTAATGGATTCCTACCCTTTTAATTTCCCAAAGTTTCAATCATCCAAGAAAGATAAAATCAAATATTTTACCCTCCATTTTAATTAAACCAAAATTTTAATAAAGGGGTTTAAATTCTTTAATTACCTTTATGCCCTTTTAGTCTTAATTATTTCATAACTCACTAAATTGAGTTCAAATGAACTTTAAATTTTTATGTCACCTCACTCACATGTCAATTAAGACATTAGAGGAGAAAATGTGATTTTTTTAATTTAATTTATTTATATAATTATTTTTAGAGAAAAATAAGGGATTTCAAGGAAAATTCAACAACATGACCAAAGTAAGGTTTCCATCCTTAAGAAAATTATGGGATGTTCCTAATGACCAGGGGACCACTTGGCCCAATTTTGGTGATTTTTTTAAATTATATTTTATTTATTATAATTATTTTGAGTTTTGGAATGTTAATGAATTATAAAATTAAATTAAAGTTTAAAAATGGATTTTATATTTTTCTTGAATCTCTCTAACCTCAAGGAGTTTAGAGGAACAAATTTTACAATTTTCTGATTTTTGTTTGATTTATTGGAATTAATTTAATGAAAATGTTGGAAAATTCATTTTTTAATTCAAAAATTGTTTTAAGCCTTTAAAATTCAATATCTTAACTTAGAGACTTAGGAAAAATATTTGGTTGGTTTCTAAGTGATTAGGTGTCAAAATGTGATATTTTTATGATTTTTATTATTTTTGTGAATTTTATTATTTTTTAATTATTTAAATATAAAAAATATCATTAAAAAGGAAAAATTTTAAAAAATTCCAATTTTAATTTTTATAGACTCCTCTGATATCAGAGAGATCACAAAACTAATTTGGTGAATTTTTTAAATGTATTTTTGGAGTTATGAAATTTTAAAGTTTTATTTTGATCATGTGGCTTAATTAATTCATTTTGTGGGGCTAATCATTTCCAATTGACTTCAAATTTTTATGCAAAGTTCTTTGTATCATAAAGATCAATGGAGAATTGATTTCAAGTTATTTTGATGTGTAGTTAACCTTAATTAATTAAAATTTAATTTTGAGTATTTAGGCTAATTAGGGTTATTCTTAATGAATTAAGCCTAACCATATTTATCCTAGGGTCCCCTGGCCCTATGAAACTCTCCCAAATTTTTCTAGAATTTATTGAGCAATATGCTAATTATTGGAATTAAAATACTAAAACAGTGACATAAACTTGAAAAATACATAACCTCCATAGAGATAACCTCTGACCTTGAGAAATTCAGGGAATGTTCCCAAGATCAGAGGCTTCAAAAGCCCTATGGTTTCATGCCATGGTGAATTTTGTATGCAAATGGAGAATCAAAATACTCAAAATAGTAAATAATTAATTAGAAATAAAATACTCATCAAATTAACCCAATTTTTTTCCATATTGTTTTCCTCTGTTCACTGAGCAAAAGAGTATTTTAGTTTATTTTTATGATTTTTATACACAAAGATATGGATTTTCTAAGTTATGGGTATTTAAATAAATAGAAAAAAATCCTATTTATCTACTTATCCGACTCAGCGCCGCGTCAACCTACGGCGGATCGAAAGACCACGCGGTGCGCTCCCATTTGACGCCGCCATCTGAGTTAGCCGCCATGCGTCCCGGTGTCTCACTCTTCCTCTGATCCGACGCAATCTGAGTCATTCAACTAATACATGCTCGATCATACGACGCCTAGTCGTCGCCTACGACTGGTGTGCACCCGTGACCGTCCACACTAAAACCCTAAGAACTCTCTCATTTCTCAATGGATTTTCGTGTTCTTATGCTATATGGATTCTTCTTGAGGAGACGAACACATCTATATGGTTTACATGCTATGAAATTAAGTAAATCAAAATGGAGAATCTCTGGAAGCTCGGGAGGAAGGAGAGGTCTATACCTTGACTCTGAGAAGTTAATCTTCAATCAGAGAGTTGTGGCACCTTCGATTGCACCCAAGGAAGCTCCAGATGAAGTCTCTGGCTCTAGGGAATTTTCTAAGTATGAAAGTGTCCACAGCCGATTTCAAAGCTTGGAGGCTAGAGAAAATTGGTGGCCTTGAGAGGGGACTTTCACTGGGGAACTCCTTCTCTTGGTCTTGTGCAAGTGTGGGTGAGTTTAATTTGGATTTGGTGGAGGTTTGGGAGATGTCCTAGTATCGGGCTTGAATTTGAACTCAGAAATTTAGCTCAGCTCGGGGAAATTGGGGCTAGAATCTAATGGGGATCAAGTGCTCTATGTGTGGAGAGTGGTCTGGAACAATTTTGACAGAGTTTCAGTAGGATTTTTGTTCAGCACCTCCTTTGGCCGAGAGGTGGTGTGGTTTAAATAGAGGTGTCTGGATGGCTTCCAAGGGGGGTTTAGTGGCTTGGATCAACTGCTATGGTGAGGAGAAGAACAGCCATGGTGGCCATTAGGCATGGGACAAGTCAGAAAGGAATAATTCAAAAATTGGCTCACATGGGTGCTCTCGGCCTGGTGGTTTCCAGCTGCTGTGGTGGCTGGCCGGCCAGGATCTGGTCACCCTCAAGGTCAGGGAGGTCATGGCTGGGGTTTAGTGCAGTCAACTGGCCATGGACATGTGTAAAGGAGTTGAATTTAAATGGAATGGGTTGAAGGCTATTTTGGGTCCAAATGGGTCAACCCATGGTTTTGGGCTAGGTTCACCACCCATGGCCTGGTTTTGGGCTGAAAAGAATCACTTGGGTCAGCCAAGAGAAAATGGTGTGGTCTCCATCCATGGTGAGGTGGCTAAACTTGGTTTAGTGTGTAGCATGAATGGGGGTAAAAGTGCTTAAGGAAGGCTTAAGAAAGGGGCCCCTCCTCTTGCCATTAATGGCTTGGTGAGGTGGAAAGGGGCTCTCAAGGCTTGCATATGGCTTATGCATGGCTCCATGGCTCCTTATGTCTTAGGGATGGCTTGGCTTGGTTTCATGAAAGTGGGTTTTAAGGATTTAGGATATTTAGGGGTCATTTGGCACATGGCTTAGTTTAGAAAAGTTTAATGATGAATTTGAAACTTAGGGAGTGAATTAAATCAAAGGGGATGATGAGGAGAGATTTCATGTGGGCTTTAGGATAGATTTTGGGCTTTTGGATTTATTTTGGATGGGCCTTTAGAAAGGTTTAAGGAGGTGGGCTTTTAGGTTTGAAAACAAATTGGTAAATAGAAGTTTTGTAAAATATTGGGCCAAAAAAATGTTGGGTTTAGTTTAGGGATGTATCATGAGTGATCTAGAATAGGTTTGAAATAATTTGGAGTTGAATTGGGTTTAATTTGGGATTTTTTTGGTAAAGGGGCCAAAGTGGGTCAAATTGGGTTAACTTGGGCTAAGGTTAGGCTAAGGTTAGATTTGATGTAAAATTAATGTTGAGAAATGTTTATGGGGGTGCTACAAAGAGTTTTCAACTTTGGTTGGGCTTTGATTTTGCGATTTGGGCCCATTTGGGTTAGGTTTGGGTTTAGGCCAAAAATGGGGATTTTGGTTTTGGGTTAGGTTTGGGTGGAGTTTAGGTTCAAAATTGGGGAAAATCTTGTTAGTTTTTTGTTTGTGGGGATTTTAGGAAGGTTTAGGAAAAGATTTGGGGTTAATTGGAGTTGAATTGGGTTGGTTTGGGCTAGGTTTAGGTCATGGGCCAAAATTGGGCCTTAGGCTTCAAATTGGAGTTGGATCCAAATGTCAATCAAATTGGTCTTGGATTTAGTCTAGATTTACATTGGAGATATTTAATTGAATTTTAGAATTGAATTGGATCAAAGTGGAGGTCAATTGGGTTGATTTGGTTTGACATTGGGTCCATTTAGGTTAATTGGAGGGTATTGAGGGGTATTTTTGGAAATTTTGGTACATTTGGCTAAGGATGATCAATTTGAATGGTGGAAAATGTTTAGGACTAATTTTGAGAAATTTTGGGTAATTTAGGAAATTTTGCAAATTTTGGGTAGTTTCAAGGACATTTGGTAGGTTTAGTGGGTGTAGGGCCCCGGGGTCAAAAATTGAAATTTTGGAAAAATGAAAATTTATTGAATGTGAGTAGAATTGAATCGCTTTGGTTAAGCCATGAAGCCATATCAAGCCCATAAGAGCCATGAGAGGACTCATTTGAGGCATTCACTATATTTTTCCTAACCCTCTTAGCCAAGGGCCTAGGGGTTAAGGTCCATCCATATGGATTACCTACATGAGTCAGGAAGTCAAGCTAGGTATGAATGGTTTTAGGATTTGGAATGTGTGTGAAAGTGTAATGTGTGTGCAAGTCAACCCTCACTGGACCAGGCCACCCAGGGTAGTCCTAAGGCCAAAGAGTCCTATAGGGAACTCATCCTTTAAACCTCCACATTTGATCTTAACCCTCCAAGTGACTTAGGGGTTTACAATCAAACTTATGGGGTTTGCAAGGAGTTTAAGAGGTGTTTAAATTTCTAAGTGGTGGGTTCCATTTCTAGTCCTCTAAGATAGTCAAAGGCAAAGCCTAAGGCTAGATCCTAAGTACTAAGGATAGAGAAGAGAAAAGACCTCATCAAAAATGAGGTCAATAGTAAGTTTCTAGACCACACTGTTAAATCCTACGTCGAAAAATTTTCATTATTTCATTTGTGCAAAATTGCTCCCAACAATGAAAATCAGTAAGGTAACTAAGGAATGTGCTATTCTGAATTATTGTATTCAAATGGGAATGCCTATTGATGTTGGTTCAATAATTGTTAAGTCTGTTTTGAGATTGATCGTTCATGGATCAAAGTATGGGCTTGGAAAATCCTTCCACCATATTTCTCCTCTGCAGTCAATCACGATTACCATATGAGAACTAGGAAAGAGCACTTCTACCTTGGAAGCCTATAGACCCAGCAGATGCATATAATAACTAGGCAATTGGTGATATGAATGATATGAGCATTATTTAAGATCAACCATCTCAAAGGTCAGCACCTATCCCTCCTTTTTTTCCTGAAAGTTCACAGATCTTGAAGAGAATCAAGAAATTGGAGAAGGAAGTACAACATCTGATGAATGCAATAAACAATCTTTCTGATTTCTTTGATCATTTGGATTGGAGAATGAAGGAGCATTTTAATCATTCTAGATATCTTGATGGATGTTTGACGCGATTGATGAGAAGAAAAGGTTGGGTTGAAGAGGATTCTACTAAAGAATTTCCATTTCATTTATTCTACAATTTATTTGTTCATGCTCAATTGATGGGAGATCTTAGAATTGATGATAGTTCAGAGGAAGAATGAAACTTGATTATTGTATTTCTGTATTTGTGTATCATATTGTTTTGCTTTGTTTTACTTTATTTGGCTTGAATGTTATATTTGGACATGCTTATTTGTTTAGTTCTCAGCGTTATTGTGTTGTGGATGTGTGCAACACTGAATTTAAAATTATATTGCTTGGAAATGTGTAATGTTTAATGTTGTGTGTATGTGTATGACTCATGCATTTTATATATGAAAGTAATGTTATATGTTGTTTGTGTTAAAAATATCACTTGCCAAGGCTCTAGAGTGTTATTCAATGCTTAATTAGACTAATTAGACATCGGAGCGGGCTTGAAAAGATTGAAATTGGAAAAGAAATTCGGAAGCCCAGTTTTTGAACTGGGCTATAACGGCGCTGCCACCAGCACGGCCAGCGCCAAAAGTCAGAGAGTTTGGTCATATTTGTAGAATAATGCACCAAACGCGCTGCTTCCAGCGCCGGACAGCACTCGAACGCGAAAACTACCTGAAACTCCAAATTTTCATAATTTAACCCTGAAACCAGCCATTTTTGCCCAAATATTTGTCTTCAACCTCTAGACATGGTCGATTTTCGCACCTAGGGCTCACTAGCATTTGGATTTGAAGCGATTTAGTGGCCGGAAAAGTTCATATTTCATCTTCTCTTGGTAGGAGCTATACTTTAACCTAAAATTTTTTGGATTTTGACTGTGGAAATCTCCTACATTAGGAAGATTCAAAATTTTGAAGTTTTTGGAGAAACTTTCAAGATTTGTCATGGATTTTAAGTTCTTATCTTTTTAAATTTATATTGGAGTCCATTGCTTTGTAATTTGAAAATTGATTTAAAAATTTTTGGTGTTTTAAGAAAAATGGCTCCATGATTGGCTAAGGGAAAGATGAAATTTGATTATGATGAAAGTAAATTTATGAGTTTCAAAGCCTATTCATGTTTTAGAACATTTCTTAGCAATAAGAAATGTATTCAAGAAAGAGCCTTTGAAAATCCTGGAGGAATGTTGGAAGAAATGACTGCTAATCGTCAAAGAGAGATTTTCTATTATTTCACTGCTGATGCGATGTTGGGTACTGTTAGAGAATTTTATGCTAATCTGTATTATTCAAAGAGTGAATACATTCTGGTTAGAGGCCAAATGGTTGAATTCACCCCTGCCAGCATAAATGCATTTTATCAGTTGAGATCACCCTACAATTGTGACTATGAAAATTTTTTTATAATAAATGAAGCATTAGATATGATTGTGAACTTTTTAACTGATGGAAAAGGGGAATGGAAGATTAAGCAGAGACTAAAAGTTAACTTCCCCTTTTATAATTTGAATCCCGTGTCAAAAGCTTGGCATTATTTCAGTTCTGCAAGACTGTTACCTACCAACCATCACAGTGATGTTACAGTTGATAGAGTTTTTTTTTGAATTATTGTATTCAGAACATGAAAAATATAAATATTGGGGCTAATATACATAAAAGTATTATGACAAGCTCAAAAGGAGAAACCATAGGAGGACTAGGACACCCCAGTATGATTCATGCTTTATGTGTTCAGTCAATTTTAGTGATTGAAGATAATGATGAGGTAGTCCACCCCCTGAAGCCCATTACTAAACTGAACCACCATAAGAGGACTAGGACACCCCGGTCTGATTCATGCTTTATGTGTTCAGTCAATTGTAGTGATTGAAGATAATGATGAGGTAGTCCACCCCCTGAAGCCCATTACTAAACTGAACCAAAAAACTTATGAAGCCCATGTAGGATGTAAATGGAGTAAGAAAGTTGACGAGCCTTCTTCTAGTCGAGATATACCATCTACATCAAGGGAGCCTACTCTGCATGATGTTATGGATCAGTTGGAAAGGTTAAACACCAGAGTAGAGGGACTAGAAGTGAGGAACAAGATAAATGATGATTATCAAGTGTGGTGGAGAGAATATGAGATAACTTATCATGATGCACAGATGAGATTTTTCAGAGGAGACACTGATGCTGTATTTCCTACATACCCTGAGTATACTCCATACCAGCCTGAAGAACCTAATGATGGTATAGCTCCTGTAGAAGATGAAGATTGATAGTTTGAGTATTTTTATTTTTATTTTTCATTGAACTTAGTGATGTATTTGTGTTTTGTTTTTGCGATGTACCTGAGACTCCTTATGATTTCTATCTGAGATGTTATATGTGTTGGATGTACTTGTAGTAGACTTTGTTGATTTGTGATGTATGAGATGTGATAGAAAAGTTTTCATGTGTTTGGATTGCTAGTTTAATTTGTAAAAGTAACAGTTGGATGTTAATGTTATGTGCACTGTTTAATGTGTTTAAATTTGTTCTTTATAAACTTCTAACCCATATTTGTATATAGAGATGCTTCTTAATTATTTCAGGTCTACTGTTCTACTTCAAGAAGAAAAACCTACTTAAACTCAAAGGTATGTAAAGCACAGCATATCGAGGTATGAGTTATAATTAAATCTTTTCTTTCTTCCATGTTAATTACATTCAAAAATTTAAGTTTGGGGGAAGGGAAAGAATTAACTCTTAGTTGTTCCCATTTTAAAGTTATTTTCAAAATTATTAACATGATTTCCTGTAATAGAACTCAATTTCAGATAACTGTATTTTGATTTTATTTAAGTATTTTAAAAAATTGAATGAAAGTATTTGGTAATGAAAAGTAATTTTGTAATGTAAGATATTTGGTATAAAAGTATAGGACTATAGTCAACTATTCAATGTAAGAAAAACTATATGTTTGAAATATTAAGAATCTTAAAATTTTATGTGATAAGAAAGGATTGAGACTCTATGATGAATCATTAATAAGGTGAAGAAATGCCTATAAGGTAAAGGAATGTGGAAAGTTTCAAATTTAGGGTGAGAAAGGTGAAGTTCAAAATCATTGAAGGCTATCCAGATACTGTAGTCCTCAATGAAAAGAAAAGAAAAGAAAAGAAAAGAAAAGAAATGAAAAAAGCAAAAGAAAAGAAAAGAGGAGTGAGGAGAAGCTTGAGGAGATGCTTAATAAAAAATTGGCTTCACTTGGACCTGCCTAAAGAGAAAAACTTAACTACTTTCCTAAGCTTATATGTATGGATTAGCATCTTTACTAGTAGTGTTCTCATAAACTTCTTCTCATGTAATTCTTTTAAGTGCCTTAATAGGACAATCTACATCCATTTTTGAAATGAATAAAAAGCTAGAACTCCTAGGCTTGATTACTAGATATTCTTACACCTGTAGAATTTTCTTGATTTATTAAAAGATAATTTTGTAAATTTTACTATTGCACTTATCTAAATAAAAACTATGGTATTGAAGAAAAAAAGTTCATTGTAGTGGATCTTAATTTTATGTATTAACTAGAGTTACTTAAGGACAAGTAATAGTTAAGTTTGGGGATCTTGATCCACTGAAAATTTGATAATTTTTTACTATTCATTTCATACTTGTTTTTTATGATATTAAACCTTAAAGGAAGGCATTTTGATGATTTCATGCAGGTACCTTAAATTGGCTTCACTTGGACCTACCTAAAGAGAAAAAACTTAACTACTTTCCTAAGCTTATATGTATGGATTAGCATCTTTACTAGTAGTGTTCTCATAAATTTCTTTTCATGTAATTCTTTTAAGTGCCTTAATAGGACAATCTACAGCCATTTTTGAAATGAACAAAAAGCTAGAACTCCTAGACTTGATTACTAGATATTTTTACACCTGCAGAATTTTCTTGATTTATTAAAAGATCATTTTGTAAATTTTACTATTGTATTTATCTAAATAAAAACTATGGTATTCAAGAAAAAAAGTTCATTGCAGTGGATCTTAATTTTATGTATTAACTAGAGTTACTTAAGGACAAGTAATAGTTAAGTTTGGGGCATCTTAATCCACTGAAAATTTGATAATTTTTTACTATTCATTTCATACTTGTTTTTTATGATATTACACTTTAAAGGAAGGCATTTTTGATGATTTCATGCAGGGACAATGATTTTAGGCCTTTAGAGCAAAAGGAGCGAAAAGGAGCAAATTTAGGGTGAAAAAGGACAAAAGTGCATTTAATTGAACTAGCGCCGAACGGTGCTATGACCAATGCAGGATAGCACCAGTTTCCAGAGAGTTACGACATTTTGGCAGAATAATGTGCCGAACGACTCTCCTACCAGCGCCGGACAATCCCTTATCCCGATTTTGAACTAGATTCTATGTATTTGGCAAGATTTTCAAAGGTTGCTTGAGGAAACTCTTTGGAATTCAATTTTGGCCGAATTTAAATACATTTGGAGCCAAATTTCAAATGGGGGAAGAAAGGAAGAGAAGAGTTTAGAGTTTATAGAGAGTTTTCTTTCCATTTTGTGTAAGAAGTTAGGGTTGTGTTTTCTCTTCTAAGGAGTGTTAGAAGAGAGGGAAAGTGAGAGATTTGTTCTTCCCTTCTATTCTAAAGAGAGAATTGTGTGTTGTTGTGAAGAAAGAAGAGGAGTCAAAGGAATTCTTTGAGATTCGCTTGGGGAAGAGTTTGAGATAAGTTATCTTTACTTTACTTTATTTGTATGACGTTTTTATATATAAAATCCATGTCCTGTCATCTTTTCCTCATGATTCTTGAGTTGATTTCTTTGTCTTTCTCCTTTTTATGTGATGTGTTAATGTTGTGAAATGAAAATGATGTGTTGATTTATTATGAAAAACTTGTAATGACCTTTTCGCTTAGAACTTCATTTACTTTTTGATCTGGTCAATTGAATTGTTAAAACTTATTGAGAAACATTTGTTTCGAAAGGATTATGAGTTCCACAACAAAAGTGAAGGTCACATTCAAAGTTGATGAATGAGAGATATAGTTCATGGGGATTGAGTGCAAATAAATAGGGAAATAAACTTTGATGGGTCTAGAATTGGAAATTTCAGAGTGATAGGTTGAAATCCTCAGTTTAGTCCTAATGTTTAGAAACTGAAGCGTGAGTTAGCCTTTAGGTGAAGGGAAGTTTGAGCTCTGGAGTGAGAGCCAGTATCCTCCCGCCTAACCACAGATTTGAGGACTAAACTTAGGATTAACCAATGTTCTTTATATGCTGAAATATGAGTAAATAATAGGAATGCTCCAATTTGGCACAATACATTTTTATCACTGATCTATGTCACAACAATCATCACATTATGAATGGAAAGGAGGAAGACTCTTTCTTACAACTGAACTTTGTTTTAAATTTAGTCTTTTGTTAGTTTAACTTTCTAGAATTTAGAACATGCTTTGGTAGAAATAGTAACTGAACCTATTTGTCTTTACTTTAATAATTAAACAACTTGCAATTGTGTTGTGATTCGATAAGAGATTTCTGTGCTATGCCCTAAAAGTAAGCCTCCCTGTGGGATCGATTTTCCATGACTCCACTAGAGCCCTGTATTACTTGAGCGATATGTATACTTACTTTAATTATGTGAATCATTATCATTTAAATCAATATATAAATCTAAATCTAAGTTTATTAATTTTTGCAAATTAAAAAGTCGCACCAGTTCTTGAAGTTCAAAAATTAGAGAATCATCTATCAGAATCGTTCTTAGCCCTTTCCATGCAGGATCAATATGTGAACTCAAAAACCACATGTTACTTTACATGTATACATGTGTGCTTGGCCACTTGCTTCATAGGAACACTTTGGCAATCAATTTTTTAGTGGATTTGCTTAGGATTATGAGAACTATAGTTGAAAAACTTAAAAACCTGGTTTGACAATTTTTGTTTTCCATTTATCTACTTTCTTTTTATTTATGGTACACTTGCATATTTATGTCACCTTTTCTTTTTTTTTGGCAGGTGCTAAAAAGCTAAAAATGCAATAAAAACTATAAAAGCCAAGAGAACTTATTTTCTTTATTTTGCATGTGTTGCATATTGTGCCTGTCTTACATGTTTATGGACTTGTGTAGGTCATTATGATTGTTGTGTCTAGTTTAGAATCTATTGTGTTTAGCATTGGATAAGTTGTCGCTTGTCACTTATCAGAGTAAGTGTAGGACCACCATAGTTGACATAACACATTTCAACTTTGAGATTGAGCGAATCTTTAGAAGACTTAAGAGATCATCCCATGAATCGGGACTCCTTTAAAGATGAGTAACCTCTTAGAATAACCTTACATAACACATTTCAACTTAAAAAGACCTATTTCACCCCCTAGGATTAAGCCTGAGAGACTCCCACCACCTATTCCTATAGGTTGCAAAAATAAAAATTGGTACAATAATTTTTGAGGTTTCTAGATATTTTCAAGAGGCTCACCATAAACATCCTTTTTAAGGAAGCCATGGCATAGATGATTAGCTATACCAAGTCCATGAAGAACGTTTTAACCAAGAAAAATAAAATAAAAAATTTTCATAGTGCCCATGACTAAGGAGTTAGTGTCAACTGTAAGAGAAGTTGTACCAAAAGATGGACACAAGGGCTTTTACTATCACATGTACCATAAAGAATAAATTTATGGGTAGGGCCCATCATGACTTAGGAGCAAGCATAATCCTGATTCTACTGTCAATTTTCAAGAGACTTAAACTATGAAAGGCTCAGGTGAGTAATCTGACCTTGTAGTTATTTGACTAATCTTTGGCCTACCCAATGAGAATTATTGAGGATATGTTTGGTCCAACTTAATGAATTTAAATTCCCTATATAAGGAGGACAATTAGATAACCTTACTAGTTGGTCAACCATTTTTAGCCACCGTTAAAACAATGATCGATGTTCAACATGAAAAATTGACCATGACGGTCAATGATTAGGAGGCCATTTTTGACATTTTCAAGTCAATGAAATTTCCCCAAGATCTGAGTGATGACCTTTCGTCTTAAAATATTTTTATTTAAATTATTGGATGCATTATTTAAGGAATAATACCACATTGAGAGGTAGAAATATTACTTTGAAATAGATCTAACCAATCAAACAAAAATATTCAAGTTTTGAAGAGATTTTTAGGTTAGGGAACTTTAGTGTTTTAAAATATATTCTTAGAATTTGAATATTTGATTTGAAGTACTGGTTTGAAGTTTGAAAAGATTTATGGGTTAATTTGAAGGTTAGTTTGAACATATGAAATGTTTAATTTCAAGTTTAATTTGAATCTTGCTTAGAAGTTTGGAAAGATTTGAAGGTTGGTTTGAAGTTTGAAAAGATTTTTATGTTGATTTAAAGATTGAATTGAGAAGATTTTAAAATTGATTTGAATGTTGGTTTGAAAGCAAGTTTTAAGTTGAAAAATATTCAAGATCAAAAATAAAAATCCTAACTCTAAGACAAATCTTGATTGGATAAATAGGTAGACTAATATGAATTTTAAGTGTGACACCCCTGGTCAAGATGACTACAACTTCCCATCTTTCTTGGTTCATTAGTTGCCTTAGAATACTAACCAACTAGATAGAAAAAAATTTTCTATTAGTATAGTGAGGGTGAATGTTGGCCATTTTTATTATCGAGTGGTTTGAGGTGCCTTCGTCAATAATAGTGGTATACTTCCTCCCAAAGCACCTACATAGCCAAAAGAGGTTGTGGGCTCATTGTCTTATATGTCATAACCATTGAGAAAAACTAGATGAACCTAGTAAGTTATCCTTGGCTTCTAGACCTAGACTATTATACTGGTAGGTTTGATCTTAAATTTCATTTCTATATTAGCTAACCCAGGGTTCATAGTTGTTCTACCTATGTGTGATTTCAAGTATTTAAGTTGGTGAATTTTAAATTTTTATTATGGTGGGTTTAATTTTTTTTAATTTTTTTCAATCTCCTTGTATGTCAAACAACATAAAAATTAGTGCATTCTAAGGTTGATGTTTTGTATTTGGTTTTCTGGTCTATGTTGTTGTTCTCCATTTGGCTTTATTCTTATATTTTATTTCTAGTGTTGGTTTGAATTTTTGTGATTAAAATTTATATTAAAATTGCAAGCTTATGTGATTTGATATGAAAACTTGTAAAGAAGATATTAAGCTTAAAGGGGAGCCCTATGCACTGCTTCAAAAGTTTTGATCTTTAGTAATTGAAAAGTTGTAAGCTTATATAATTTGGAGAGGTGATTATTCAAATGGGTTGAAAAGGTATTTTAAAATTTTTAATTTTTAATTCATTCAAAATTTAAGTGTTTTTACTAGTTTAAATGCTTTAATTATTTATGGTTTTAAAAATCTTAAATTATTTTAAAAGTTTAAGGTCTTTCAAAACTTTTAAGTGCTTCGAAGGTTTAAGTTGTCTTAATATACTTAAACTGTTTTGAATTTTTAATTTTTAAAGGGTTTAAGTTGTTTTAAATGATTTTAAAGAAATTTAATCTCTTAATTTTTTTAAAATTTTAAGTTATTTTAAATGGTTTTTAAAGTATTTTGAATTTTTAAGTTTCTAAAAGCTGTAAGTTATTTTAAGAGGTTTGAAAGTGAAATTTTAAGTTTATAAATTTTTAATTTAATTTAAAAAGTTTTAAATATTTTTAAAATTTTTAAAAGCTTTTAAGAAGTTTAAAAGAATTTAAAAGGTTATATAATTTAATATTTCAAATTTTATAAGGTATTTTTAAATTTTAAAGATTCTAAATGTTTTTAGTTGTTTTAAAAGGTTTTGTAAATGGTATAAATGGTTAAAAGGTTTTATAATTTATATATTTTAAATTATATTTAATGTTAAATTTTTAATTAGAATTTACAAGCAATTTATTTCTAAGTTATTTAAGTTTTTAACTTAACATATCTTGATCATATGAACTTTCAAGTGACGTATCCTAAGCACATAAATATAATAAACATTCAGATTACACAAAACATATACATGGGAAGCATTTTATTCATTTTAATCACTTGATTAAAATATGCAAATTTAATTTATACATTGAGGAAATTTTAGACGGGAAAAATTTTACATGGAGAAAATTACATATAGAGAAAACTACAAAATGAAGATGTTTGCACACGCTTGGAGACTACACAAGATAATGTCTACACATCAAGGAAATTAAATATAGAGATAACTACACATGAAGATTCATGGAGACTACACATGGTGAAGTTTATAAATTCAAAAAAATTACATATGAAATCTACACATGAAAGTGAACTCTACATGAAAGTGAACTCTACATGAAAGAAAAATATAACATGTGGAAGCCTTTCAGGTTTACATAGTTAACAAATAGCAAAATATTTAACACATAAAAGAAAGTTCTTCACATTGAATATCAAAACATGGTGAAGATTAAATATAGATAAAAACAACAAATGGTGTGTGCTATACATCGAGCATAATATAAATAGAAAAAATTACAAAATGGAGTAGATTACACATGAAAAAAATTCGCATGGACAAGATTTCACATAGAGAGAAAAATTAAAACATAGGATTTTTTCAGGTTTATATAATGAACACTTGGAGTAACACTTGAAATTTATGCATAAAAGAATATACATGGAATTCTACTCATGAAACTTAACATGTAAGGATATACATGGAATTCACATTACTTTCATACATTTGGCACATAACAAAAACTACACATGCAAAGAAAATTTAACATATTGAAATACATGAATTGAAGTTTTTCAAGTTCACATAATGAACAAATGGATGAATACTTGAAACTTTTGCATGAAAGCATATACATGAAATTCTACACATGATATTTTCACATGGAAGAATATACATGGAATCCACTTCACTTTCAAACATATAACACATAGAGAAAGCTACAAATAGAACCGAGTATTTTACATGAAAGAACATATGGGGGAAACTACACATGAGAAATTACTTCATTTCATATACACTACATATAAAAAATGATTTTTTCTTAAATGAACTACATGTGTAACCAAAAATTCTAATAAGATAGACTTCACATAAGGAAATAATTTAAAAGTGAACATCACATAAACAAAAATTCTCATGAGATGAAC
Organism: Papilionanthe hookeriana x Papilionanthe teres; assembly: GCA_022702705.1. Classification (NCBI taxonomy): domain Eukaryota; kingdom Viridiplantae; phylum Streptophyta; class Magnoliopsida; order Asparagales; family Orchidaceae; genus Papilionanthe; species Papilionanthe hookeriana x Papilionanthe teres. The sequence continues at coordinate 118,375,135 of CM040427.1, forward strand.
TTCATATAAGGAAGCCACATGAAGAAATGCATGAAGAAATAAGGTGAATGCTATGGTGTCAGGGTTCAATCTTGAATATGTAAAGACGAAGACGAAGAGAGGGTGGTGGTGAAAAGAGGAGTAGATTAAGAAGAAGGGGATAGATCGGCTAAGAGAAGAGGAGGATCAATGTAGTGTTGTTGACAAAAGGAGAAGAAGAAGAATGTAGAGGTGATAAGACGAGCAGAAGAGGAGTGTAGTTGTGAGAAGAAGAAAAGAACAAGAATAATAGGGGAGTTTTTTAGCTAAGAGAATAAGAAAAGAGTTTTATTAGTGGTGAGAAAATGAGAAAAAGAAGGATGTAGTGGTAATAATAAGAGAAGAAGAAATGTTTAGTGGTGAGAATAAGATGAGAAGAAGAAGAATAAAGAGAAGAAGAAGATGATGATGAAGAAGAAGAAGAAGAAGACGATGAAGAAAAGAAGACTTATCATGGAGAAGCCTATGAATGTCGCAGAAGAAGACCGAACAAATGATTGACAAAGTGGAAGATTGAATGAAGCATAGAAGGATGTGATCAATCCTATCCTATGTGTGTTTTCATGTGTTCTCCTTTAAATGAGAAATATGGACTCCATTTAATGCTAATGGAATGAAACTTTAGGGCAAGATAGTTGATTCACAAAGAGAAGGAATAGTTGAGTCAATTGGAGTGGCATAAGTACTACTCGGTGCAGCGATAAGGTGTTGCACATTTTTTTTTCATGGGGGGTGGGGGGTGGGGGGGAGGAGTGATGTGGTTTACCTAAGCCATAGTTGGCATAGTGACACAAGCAGTGGCATAATTTTTCCAGAATGTGGCGTAGTACACTAACAAGAAAATATTATTTTTAAATTTTTTTTATTTTTGGTTTTATTTTAAAGTGAGCTCCTCTCTAGCCTTAAAACTTGTTTTTCATGAAATATCCAATCAAAGAGGGAAGGATGAAAATTTTAACTAAGAAAAAGTTGACCAAAAGTGAGGTTAAAAAATGTGTGGTGGACTACTTGAAATATGATACACGTATTGGTGTTCTATGTGGAGACCAACTAAGTTTAAGAATATTAGTATTGCTACTCAAAATTTGAATTATGAGTTTTAAATCTTGAATCTCGGAAGTGAAGATTGGAATTTTTAAAATTTTGATATTTGTGAGATTTAGCATTCTTATTAATAGGATTCACTAAAATACTTGTGTTGGGGATCTAGGCAAATGTTGCATAAATTATTCAATTTAGTATATTTGAAAAGGAATCATCAGAGAGCCTACACATGACATAGAAAGGTAATTGGATCAATCATAGGATGGTGTACTGAAGCATGGGGCCTTAAAGACTAACGAGTTTCCAAGAATACTAAAGATAGTGTTTTAAATTTCATGTCTTTAAAGAGAATATTCTAAGGATATTGTAATTAAGCTTTGTGTCCAATGGATATTGTTAAGCTTCTTGTCTTCGGGGTCAAAATTCTAAGAAGGGTGAAGCTAAGTTTTGCATCCTACAGACTGAAAAAAGGTTTTGATTTTTTTTTACTTGAACACGTTGGGATAGAAAGTACAAAGACTCACATCCAATCAAAGAGTTGAATAAGGACTTTTGAGTTTTTCCACTCCTAGGGTAGTTAATGAGTTTCCCAGTCTTGGAGCATTTGATGAGTTTTGCCACTCCTAATTCATTTGAAGAGTTTTCCCTTACTTGGGCTATGTGATGAGTTTTCCCACACCTGGGTCATGATGAGTTTTTCAACACTTGGGTTGTTTCATGGGTTTTCTTTCTTCTATGTCATTTGATGAGTTTTCCCACTTTTGAGCCGTTTCATGAGTTTTCTTTCTCCTTGAGCAATCAATGACTTTTTGACTCCTCGATAATTTGATGAATTTTTCCAATCCTAGACTTTAATTTCATTTATGGATGAGCTCACCGATATGGCTTTAGTTTTATTTTCTAATTTATGGGCTGGCATGATGTCATCTGAAGTAACACCTTTAATCTTTATTTTATAGTTGCCTTGATGTCGTTGTTGATATGGAGTCACCAGTTTAAATTTTATTACATTGTCCCTTCTCCCAATGCTTCCCTACTTCAGATCATTTCAATGATCTTAAGAAGTAAGAAATTAAGGAGGAAGGAGAACAATACTAATAGAGTCAAACAAAAGAAGAACGTGGAAGGCCCCAAAGTGCTCGATTTAAGATAATTTGAAGACATCTCTATGAAAATAACCTCAAGAAAAGCAAACTCCCTTAACCAGAGATTTTAGGTGATGTCACCAATTCTGGGGTTCAAATTCTTCTATAAGGGTAAACCCTTATAGTTAACTGCATCTAAAGTAGTCGAAACTACTTAAGAAAACTTCTGATTAAGGTAACTATCTATCCTTGAAAAATTTAAGTGTCGTTAAGAAAAAAAACATCAATGTCTCATCCTAAAGTAGTAGAGTCCTAAAAATTTTAAATTATCCTATAGATTTTTGTTTAGTTGAGTTTCATACTTTTTTTGGGTTTTAATTATCTATCCCTACAATATAGAGCCAACGCATCCTAATAACATGTAAAGTAAATTTTGAGCGACGTTCAACTTTTGTCTTCAGCAGCCTTGCAATGCAAAGTTAACAGAAAATTATATTTTAGTTTGTTAATTTAGTTTGTTAATTTTAAAATTTTAGACAACCTGGTCAAGATGTCCATGACTTCATCATCTTAGGGTCGTCGGGTACCCTGACATACTTAGTCTGAGTGATGGTAAAACCTACCCTGACTAGAAGATTTTTGTTAGCAACCTTAGATTGTGTCGTCCAAGTGATCTTTGTAGACTCGGATATCTGAGGTTCAAGTTGCGTTCGATGCTATTTTTTTATTATAGATTTATTTATGTTTAAATTTCCTTTTATGATTTTAGAAGTTGAAAATTTTAGATTTCTTAAGGCTTACTAGCCGATTAATTTTATTTTTGTCATTTTATTTATTTATGTTTGGGATTACCCAATCAAGATCCCATCGTTCTTTCGACCTGGGTCATTAAGGTTTATAGTTTGATTACTCACAAGTGACTGGAAGCTATTTTGTTAACAGCCATGGGTTACCTCCTCCAAAGTACGTTCTCAAAGCCAAGTTGGATTTTTTCTACAATGTAAGTTTTAGTGGCTTTTAAGGTAAATTTTATGTCGTTTTTGTTGATTTGCACTTTTAGCCTAAATTATCCCTGACTGAGGCCAAGTTTGCTTTTATTCTCGTGCGAGAAGTCAAAGCCCTACTTAACGTCCAATCACATAAATCTACATTGATTTTTGGATTAGTTCAAGTTGGATTAAAATAATCCATAGTGAACCTCTAGCAATTCGAGTTAACCTAATTTTGGCATGTTCTCCCTCGAATTATCATCAATCCTTGTCTTGACTTTAATAGGATTAATTCATGTTGGGATAATTTAGCTAGAGTCAACCTAAATCTCCTTGACAATTGATTAATTTAGTAAAAATACTTAGTTAGTTATTTATTAAGTCACATTAATTTAAAATCACTTAAGTTAGACTGAGCTTATGCAAAATGATTATTCTGGATTAAGTCAAGTGTAAGTTATATCATATTTGTTTGTTTAAAGTCCATAATAATTTATACTTGAATTACTATTTAAGTTTACATTGGATTAGACCTGAATAGATCCTTAATTAAACTTATTCCAAAGTTTGAGGTTGAGTCTCAAGTTGGGTTGGTATCAGTCTTCTTGATTTAAGTAAAGTTAACCTAGAGATTGAGCTGATTTGATTAACCGTAATTAGGTTGGGTTAGGCCAATAATTAAATTGAAGTGGTTTAACCTGAGTTAAGTCAGATTGACCCAATGGTTCAATCAATTTGGGTTAGCTCGAGTTAGGTCGAATTGACTAAGTGGTTTAATTAATTTGGGTTAACCCAAGTTAGGTCTGGTTGACCCAGTGTTTCAGTCGAATCAGTCTATGTCTAGCTTTTACTTAGACTAGATCTAGATTGAACTAGATCTAAGGAGAATCCAATTTGATATAAGTCCAAATTAGGTTAGACTTATGTTAGGTCTAGCTTAGGTTAGACCTAAGGCTGAGTTCAACTTGGACTAAGTTTAAGCTAGGTTAGACGTAGAAGTTAACTAAGTCTAACGTAGGTTAGAATTAGAGATTTTCTAAGTCTAATGTCGATTAGACATAGAGTTTAAGTTCATTGTAGGTTGAATTAAGAGCTTAAGTTAGGTTAGGGTCAATTTGGATTGAACCTAAGGCTTAGATTAGGTTAGGTTAAATTTGAGTTGAACCTAAAGATTTGGTTTAATTTGGATTGAGCCTAAGACATAGATTAAAGTTGGGACCAATATTGGATAATTAGGTCTAATGTTGGTTAAACCTAATTGAATTTAAGTTTTAATTTAGTTTAATGTAGTAAGAATTAGTAGGATAATTAGGTCTAATGTTTGTTAGACCTAATTAGGTTTAAGGTTTAACTAAGTCTAATTTAAGTAGGACTTAGTAAGATAAGTAGGTCTAATGTAGGTTATACCTATTTAGGATTAATGTTTAACTATGTCTAATTTAAGTAAGACATAGTATGATTTTGACCTATTTAGGATTAATCTTTAAATAAGTCTAATTTAAGTAAGACTTAGTATGATAATTAGGTTTAATGTAGGTTAGACCTTATTAGGATTAAGCTTTAACTAAGTTTAATTTATGTAAGAGTTAGTAAATAATTTAGTCTAGTGTAAGTTAGACCTAACTAGGATTAAAGTTTAACTAAGTATAATTTATGTAAGACTTAGTAGGATAATTAGGTCTACTGTAGTTTAGACCTTATTAGGATTAAAGTATAACTAAATCTAATTTAAGTAAGACTTGGTAAGAAAATTAGGTCAAATGTTGGTTAGACCTAATTAGGATTAAGGTTTAATTAAGTCTTATTTAAGTAAGACTTAGTCGGATAATTAGGTCTAATGTAGGTTAAACCTTGTTAGGATTAATGTTTGGGTTGATTCTAATATGGGTTAGACCCAATATTTAGGTTTAGGTTCAAGTTAGATTGGAGCTAAGTTTAAGTTTTAGTCTTGGTCTAATATAGATTATACCCAACATTTAGGGTTAGGTTCAAGTTAGGTTGAACCTAGGTTTAAGGTTTAGGTTGGGTCTAATATGGGTTAGACCCAATACTTAGGGTTAGGTTCAAGTTAGGTTCAACCTTGGTCTAAGGCTTGGCCTCGATCTAATATGGTTATACCCAATATTTTAGGCTTTAATGAGGTTTAAGACAGATAAACCCAAAACTTAAGGTTTAGTTGGGTTTAAAGTGAATAAACCCAACACTTAAGGTTTAGGTTAAGTCTAACGAAATTGAGCTAAGTCAAGTTTGAGGTTCAAACTTAGCTTCAATTAGGTTAAGTCCAATTTGGGAGTTCATTTAGGTTAAGCCTAAATGGGTTTAAGCCTATCCTAGACCCAGGATCAAATAAAGCTAAACCCTATGTCATAGGAGTGTTTTCATGGTTAATAGGATGATCATGATGTCATGCCCTTAAGACCCCTGGGTTAATGCTTTAATTTAGATTAAGGGATAATTTGGGTTAACAATTAAATTATTTACCTTTTTTACATTTTTAGCCTTGGATTTCTAATTTTATATTTTAGGGTTTCCATGAGTAAGTAATATTATTCTAGGGTTTAAATTTATTACCCTAAATTTCCTAACTAATTTCCATTTTAATTTCTAATTTTCTTATTTTTCGTCATTATTATTTTAAATAATTACAAAATTTGAAGAAATTAGTCATTTTCATTTTAAATACAACTCCTAACCTTAGAAAAATCAGAGAATATTTCTAAGGATAAAGGGAATAGTCCCTAGAAATTTCATGAATTTTAGATTATGTGTATTTTTAATATATAAAATACTCCATAAAATATTGATTAATTAAAAATTAAATATAAGTTAATTATTTTCTACTTTATTTTTATTATTTTCTCGTTGATTTATTGAGTTCAGGGATATTATTCTTTTATTTTTTTGATGATTCTACACAAAGATATAACTTTTTGAAGTTTATTAGGGTTTTCAAGATTTAAATAATTTAGAAATTCTAAATTATTTATTTATCCTTCCAAATGCTGCATCATTCTTAGGATTTTTTTAAGACTTGTGAGATGTTGTTTGATTGGAGGCATTTTCCACACTGTTGTCCAAAGTGGCACTGATCTGAAGCTATTCTCCTTCACGGATTCATGATACGAGCCGTTCACAGCCGTTTGTTTCTAATACACAAAAATGGATGGCTTCCGAGTACCATCCACAATCAAAACCTGATTTTTCCCTCATTTCTCCATGAAATCTCATGGGATTTGATCCTAAAGCTTCATCTAGACATAAAAAAAACATATTTGTATGGTTTATTAAGCTTAAAATGTTCATTATCTTCACAAAGGACCAAACCTGAAAAAATTTTTAGGGTCCTTGATCCAGAACTGGTCCCAGGAGGTGTAGCCTCGATTCAAATTGACAGACACGATTGTTGTGATTCTACAAAGCTTTTCCTCATCTAAATTTGGTTTTAAATAGGCTCTAACTTTGAACTAGAATAAATGCTGGCTCAGTTTATTCTTGGAATATGTTAGAGGATGCAGGAAAGCTTAATTTTGATTGGGATTATCATCGTGAGGTCCGGGAAAGCTTTTAGGATGCTTAAGCATAAGTTTTGATGAGGTTTATGTATGACCCAAAAATGTCTTAGTTTGGGAAATTAAGGCTTTTTAATGGGTTTGTTGGGCAGAAAATATTGGGTTTCAAATGCCTAAGTGATGAGAAGAAACTTCTTTTTTGGAGGGCAGAAGGTTTGGTGATTGCATAAGGAGTTCTCTCTTTTTTTAGGATTTTTGGGTTGGCTCCTTATATATTCATTAGAGACTATGGGAAATCTCAACAGTGATTGGAGAAGGTTGGATGGTTGCTCAGAGGATTTTAGAAGAGTTCAAGCGATGTTTCGGCCATGAAGTCAAGCTCTTCTATTTCACATGGTGTGCTCACCATGAATGTGAGTAGGGAGAAGAGAATGGCTTGTGGATGGCCTTGAGTTCATTGGCTTGGTTTTGAGGTGGATAACAGGCTCAAGAGTGACTTAGCTTGACCATCCATGTTTGGTCTGAGGGGATATAGGGTGAAAGCCATGTAGGATGACATGTGCCCTCCCCTCCATCAAGAGTTGGGCAAAGTCAAAATGTTGGTGTCATCGGTTTTTAATAGGTTCTTCATGTCATAGTAGGTGTTAGTATGTCATGAATGACTTGATAAGAATGGGCCAAGAGTGAGGTTAGACTTGGGATCCATGGGTTGGTTTAGAAATTTTTATTAAGGGTTGAGATTCGTGATATTTTTTTTAATTACTTAATTAATTATTTAATTAACAAAACAAAAAAAAATGCATGGAATTTACCCCTATAGCTGTTGTGTTGACCATGTAGATCCATATGGACATGGATTTTACCCTATGGTCCATAGGGGTTCATCATATGGTATGTGTCATGACCATGTGATGTAAAGTTCCACTAGTCAGGTTTCATCCAACTTAGGGTTATACTTAATTATTTTTACCATTCAAAAGTGCCATCAAGTTTTGGGTTTTAAAAGGGTACGTTAGGAATTTGGTCTAGTTTTAAGGTTTAGTGGGGTTAGGGAGACCCTTGGTGAGGCTAAGGATCAATTTTGAGTAGATCCACCCACCCACCCCCCCATCCTCCAAACAAAATTTAGTAGTTATGGTGGTCTCTAGGGCTTATGGATAAGCTACTGACGTTTTAAGTTGACTTAGATGACCCAGGGCATGTTTTGCCCATGGAGCTCAATTTGAGGTCTTACTTAGTGAAAACCCTAAACTACCCCAACTATAGAGTTAGAGGGCTTGGGCTTACCCTAATGGTGTCCTAAAATTCATACCCCTCATTTAAGGTCATGGCCAAAGTTAGAGGTGAGTACTCACAAAAGTGAGGTCAACATGCCACCTTAGGAGCTAATCGTGAAATTTCTTCATAGCTCCAGGAAAAATAATCCTTAAACTCTATGAGTAAGTTATTGAGGTCATTAGTCACATGTTCATTTAAAATAAACTTATAAAATTTAGCTAAAGGTTGTCATGAGCTCCCAAATTTATTTCTTTCATTCATTAATAGCTGACATAGTTTCTTTTCCTAATTCAAGAGGTACATCCCAAACTCAGAGGCCATCTGAGTGTTAAAAAATTTATAGACAAACACCATCTCCAATGTAATTTTATTCTAGAAAGATCTTGTCAATTTTGAGACAACTGGTAACTAAAAAGTAATATCCCTTATCGTCAAGCTGTTTTATAGTGGCAAATCCTATACCAACTCTTGACTTGGCTCCTTTGCATTCAGTATCCAAAAGATTTTAAAAGTTCTGTGATTTTCTCTTGGACCATATACATTGTATTAGAACCTATTCTGTTAATTTAGTAACATAAAGTGAGTACCAATCAAAAAGGAGTTATATTAATTCATCTGACATTTCATCTTCAAGTTTAACATCTTTTTAAGGACTTGTTCGTAGCCTTTACTTCCAACCTAGTGAGAGTATCCAGGGAGAGTGGGTTGCCACTAATGTTGTGCTAGTTTTTGTCACTGTGGTGATAACTACTATGTTGTTGTAAATATTGCCATTGTGGTGACTGCCACTACTCTTCCTTAACATTATTTTAGATTTTATCTTCATTGATTATTTTCCTTTATCGATAACAACCACTTTTATAAATTTTTTTTCATAAGTTTTTTTTTATATTTATGAGTAGTTTATGGACTTAGGAATGGTAAATGCTTAGAGTTATCTTATAGATTAGCTACTTAGTCATTTCTCAATGTTCTTAATAGTAAATCTATTTAACAAATAACAATTTGATTTTTTAATATGCTTGAGTAAGATTTTAGTTGCATGTTGCTATGCATCTCAGGATATAGTCTACCAGAGTGTCCTTTGGTTTTTGTCTCTCAACAACAAACTCACCAATAGTGATATGGTGATGAGTCATAGGAAACCTCTTTATGAATAATTCTTCCAATTTTAAAAAGGTATTAACTAAAACATTAGGTGACTCAACATAACAGTAAATTGTTATTGTGGACAAACTACTGACAAACTAATGGAAAAGCAAAGTATCACTTCCCCAGTCTTGTGAAAACTAGCTCAAAAAACTGCTAAATGTTATACTGGATTTCTAGTTCCATCAAAGACTTTAAAGATCGATGGCACAATTCATTTGGGTTAATGCACCACATCAAATTCTATAGAATAATTTCCTTCTTTAGATAGTGATGAACTACCCTGGGCTTAAGCTAAGGCCTCCTTCATTTATTTCTTGATACAAGACTTCAAGTATTTATCAAGGATAAAGTGTATTTCTGAGTTTTTCTTGGTTACTTCCTCTTCAACTGCAATTATCTTTAAATTATTTAATAATATGAATAGCTTCGGGTTTCTACACTTCCACTTTAACTTGTAATGATGTTGAAGCTCATATATGTGTCATAGCTGTTTTAACCAATAATTCTTTCAACCTTTTCTTTGGCCTTTTTATTTGATCATCATTTTATATTAATTCTTTAGAAAAATTTTGAGTTGTTTTTGGTGGGAGACCTTCCCTGACTAGAACATCTTGATGGTGTTCATATAATAATATTATAATTGGGTTTTAAATTACAGGAATAGTAGTCAATATTTCTTTCATATTTTTCTCTAATCTTACTATTTATTCATCCCCTTATCTTAACTAATTCACAAGATGTTGTATTTTAACTATGCAACACCTTTCTCAATCATAACATCTTAAAGATCAACATTATCCTATCATTCTCTTAGCGTAGCTCTAGTTTCAACAATCGTAATGGTAGTAATTTCCTTAGATGATTCTATGACTTATTCTTCATATTTGGTTTTTTAGTGTTCTCTTTTGATTCACTTAACATCATCAATTTATCAGCCCATGTTATTATCCAAATCAACTAGAATGTACATAGGTTCTTTATCACTATCCATTTCTCTACTTCATCAGCTTCCTCGATATTTCTATTCTAATCTTGAGTAATATGAATGTCATCAACGTCTTTATTTTTAATTTCCACTTCATTTGGGGTAGTTTCAAAATTAGCCTCTGCAAAATTTTGATTTTGTGAATAATTTTTTGAACATGTGATGTGGATTGAGATAAGGTTTCTAATCCAACATCATTCATATGAGGAGGTGGCACACAGAATTTAGACCATAATCTTATCACTAGTAGAGAAATTTTTTCATCCTTAATACTTGGGGCTTTTTTGAGGGACTTCGGAATAAAGGGAAGTGCTTCTTCAAGTGATAGAAAGTGTATTTTCTATATCTTTTTAAATGGAATTCAAGATAAAATGAGGTGCTTCTACTGATAAGCGGTGTCCAAAATGAAGCAATAAGAATTGTGTAGAGATCAGCTTTAATTTTTGGGGCCAAGTTAATAATATTATATTTTTGGTTCTATGTTCAAATTTTATGTGGTAATACTTATTTTTGTCAACTTTTCTTGGGAGCTCCTTGATAATCATAAATCTTGTTCGAGAATTTATCATACTCCAAGATCTTTCTATTCTTATCTTGAGACACTACACCTCCTACACATTTAATAACTTCTATCATAGAGTAGTTCTCTCTCATTGTTATTCTTTAAAAATTTTAAATAGACAAGCTTGTAATACTTCTTCTTTTCTTTACAAGAAGACTCATACTCAAAAAATGTCAAAGGTTAATCAGCTATTATATGCATATCTTTTTCTTCTAGTGCATCAGAAAGTGAGTGAAACATACTTCCTCCCAAAAGCGAAGAGGTTTCTGACATGTCAATTTTATTTCATGGGCATTTTTTATTTTCAGTTAATTCACTTTTTTTGCTAGCTTTTATATATTTCTTATGAAGCCTCATGTTCTTATTTCTTCATTGAGTCCTAATCAAACTAAATGTTGTTTAGGAAGATGGCCCGTATTCAAAGACTAGAGAGGCATTGAAAATCTCATGCATTACTTCAACTTATTTCACATCCATTATTGCAAGAAATTTCTTATCCATCATTTCAAAAGGCTTGGGGATTTCAGAGACTTCATAGACTTGGTCAATTTATATTTCATTAAAATGGTTTTAAATCTTAGGAACTATAGAAACAACAATAGTTAAAATAGGGGATATCTCATTAACTCTCTTTTTCAAGGTAGGAAATCTTCTTTGAACTTGCGGTTAAATTCCATCTGTGGCTCCTATTCCTCAACAAGTTTGGGGTCTACTGTCAAAAATATTTGATCATTGCAGGTCAATTTGAAATATCAAAACTTATTACAAACTTAATGACAGGCCCATCATTCGTATGAATCAGTTTAAGTTCAAAGTTTGTTCCATTTCCAAAGGAGGAAATTAACTTAGAGGATGTCATCTTCCTATAATTGGATTACAAGGAAGAATGCCAATGGAAATTACACTTTTGAATTTCTAAAACATAACTAAGTTCAATCTTATTCAAAATATTATTAAATTAATAGATTTGTAATGAATTATTAGAAATTATGACAAAAATAAATTTAAAAGAATACTCATGCACCAAAAATATGTTTAATTTTTCACATATATTTTATACTCATATTTGGTGATATTGCACTTTGAAGAAGAGTATTTTTATGTTTTGTAGCAGGTATGTTGATTTTTGGAATTTGGAGCAAAAGAAAGAAAAAAGGACTAAATTTGGATTCAAATCAGGTGATTTTTGAAAAATTAGTCCAGGGCGCCGACGGCGCCAAGATGGGCACCGATGGCACTCACAACTAGAGGGGACAGAAACCAGAAACATGCCTTGGCACTCACAGTTCCGGGATGGGTGCTTATGGTGCCATTTGACAGACCCAAGGCACTGACGGCGGCCAAATCCAGCGGCAACGGCTCCCAGGATGGATATGCGCAATTCTTTTGCAGATTTGACTTCTTTGGACGACTTTTGGAAGGTTGTTAGAGGCATCTCTAAAGAAATTCTTCCCTACATTATATTAGAGTGTTTTTAATGCTGGAAAGAGTTTGGTGGTTGGATTCGTTGGAGAAATCAGTGTAAGTGTAGAGAGTTAATTAAAAAGAGGGTTTTCTCTAGAGTTGTAGGAGAGGAAGGAAAGTGAGATATTTCTTCTTCTTTACTTTTCTAAGAGAGAAATTAGTGTTATTGTAAAGAGATAAAGAGATTCAAAAAGGGATATTCTTTGGGGAAGAGTTTCAGAAAAGTTGTGTTTGTTAATTTTTGTTTGTATGAATTTTATTTTATATATAAAATCCATGTTTTGTTGTATCTTCCTCATGAATTCTGAGTAAATTTCTTTACCTTCTCCCTGCAATGAGATTTAGTGAAATGAAGAGATATATTGGATACATAATTTAAATGTTAAATACTTGTGATAATTTTACACTTCGTACTTCATTTACTTTTCAATTCGGCCAATTGAAATATTAAAATTTGTTGTGAAACATATGGTTCGAGAGGAGTATGTGTTCTACAACAAAGTGAGAATCACATTCAATTTCATGGACGAGAATGTAGTTCATGGGGTTGAGTGCAAATAAATAGGGCATACTTTGTTGGGTGTAGAATTGGAGATTTTGAGGGTGACAGACTAAAATCCACAATTCAGTTCTAGTATTTCAAAACTAAAGTGAGAGATAACCCTCAGGAGAGAGGGAAGTGGGAGCTCTAAAGTGAGAGCCAGTATCCTCCAGCCTATCCATGAATTTGTGGGTTAAACCTAGGATTAGCAAATATTCTTTATGCGCTCAGAAGAGGGTAAATAATAGGAATGCTCCTATTTAGCACAATACAATTTCCAACAATCTAAATCTTTTTTTAACCATAACTTCATTACAAGGGGAATGATACTTTCTCCAATTTGAACCTTTCATTACAAAATAGTAAAACTTTATTTAGAATTAGTAATTTTTTGTTGAACTTTAAAGAGTAGTCTGGTAACTTATTTCTATTAGCATAATTAAACATTGTCAACTTGAGCTTTTCACTTGTAAGTTTTATATAGCTTGAACATTGAGTTTCAGTGCTACTATCATAAGTTTACACCTTTCTCATGGGATCGATAGCTAGGACTCCATTAGAGCCCTATATTACTTAAGTGATACGTATACTTGTGTTTGTATTCTGGTGTCTATAAGAAAAAATATTAAAATATAAAAACACCGCATCATGTTTTTGGCGTCGTTAAAGGAGAAGATAACAATAAATTTAGTAGTATTTAAAAAACTTATGTTTGATCCATTAAACTTATATTTGTGTTATTGCTTTATTTTAAGTGTGCTGATTGTGTTTTTTTATGCGTAGTATTGGATATGACGGTTTAATACCTTACTACCCTAAATTAGAACGTATTGTTAGAAAAATTCAAAAATAACCGAAAGAATCTAAAAAATTTGACAAAATGGCGAACAACTTAGATAATCAAAGAATTGAAAATGAACATCAATAGAGACCTTTAAGAGATTATGCTAATCCTACACCAGATGAAATTCACTTAATTATTGAAAAACATGTCGTTGCTAATTCATTTGAGTTTAAACCTGCAATTGTCCAGATGATACAAAATAATCTGTTTGGGGAACACCTACTGAAGATCTTAATATACATCTTGCTAGTTTTCTAGAATTGTGTGCTACTTTTAAATATGATGGAGTGTCAAATGACGTTGTCAGGCTTAGACTTTTTCCTTTTTCACTAAGGGATAAATCTAAGGTGTGGTTAAATTCTTTAGCATCTAAATCTATCAGAACTTGGGGAGAACTATCTCAAAAATTCTTGGCTAAATATTTTCCACCTTCAAAAACTCCTTCACTTAGGAATGATATTACATCTTTTTGTCAAATCGAAGGCGAATCAATATACGAGCTTGGGAAAGATTTAATGATCTCCTTAGAAGTGTCCACATCATGCCCCACATCATGCTTTATCAGACTGGTTAATGATTCAAACTTTTTATAATGGATTAATTGGTTCTCTAAGATTTATTATCGATGTTGCTGATAGTGGATCATTAATGTCAAAACTTTTTTATTAAGAATATTTTTTAATAGAGGAGATGGCTACTAATAATTTTCAATGGCCCGCTGAACGGGTGAATGTAAAAAGAGTAGCTAATATCCATAATTCTCATGCAATATCTATTTTGGCTTCTCAAATTTTTGCCATATCTAAGAAAATTAATCTAATTGGAATGAACTATTCTCAAACGCCCCCAATGTTAGAAGAACATTCATTGGGAATAGTAATGGAATCTCAATCACCTTATTAGACTTTGAATAACATAAATAATAGACCCAATAATCCCTCTTCTAATTATTATAATCATGGTTGGAAGAATCACCCTAATTTAAATTAGAATAATAATAACAATTCAGTGAACCCATTATGAAATTCAAACAACCAAGGAAATCCTAAGTATAGACTTTATTATCCTTCAGGTTTTATCCGTAGCACACAAGTTAAGGAGAAGAAATTGTCTATTGAAGAATTGGTACTAAACATGAGGAATCAAAATCAAGGTAACTAATTACAAAGTCAATGAGCTGCTATTAGAAACATTGAAAATCAATTGGGACAAATTGCGATTGCTCTTAGGAATAGACCTTCAAGAATTCTTCCTAGTAATGTTGAAATTAATCCAAATGATCAAAACAAAGAACAAATTAAGGCTATTCAACTAAGACGTGGGAAAGAATTGGAAGGAAGAGTACAAAAAGAAAATGAAACTGAAAGGGTGGAAATTGTAAAGAGTAACGATGATACATCTCCAGATTTGGAATATCCAATTAAACCAATAAAAATTAATGTGGAAAGACCTACACCATTTTTCTTTAAAGATTGAAACAACAATAAAGAGATAAATAACATTCAAAATTTTTAGAAATCCTAAAAAATTTAACTATAAATATTCTTTTTGTTGAAGCCTTAGAACAAATGCAAAATTATGTGATGTTTATGAAGGATATACTTAACAAGAAAAGGAAGTTTTTTAAAAATGAGACTATTGTACTTAGTGAGGAGTGTAGCGCAATTATTCAGAAAACCTTCTTGAAAAACTAAAAGATCGTGGTAGCTTTTACTATACCTTGCACTATAGGTGAACAATTTTTTGGATGAGCCTTATGTGATTTAGGAGCTAGTATTAAATTAATGCCTTTATCGTTTTTTAGAAGGTTGGATTTAGGAGAGATTTCTCCTAATACTGTAACTCTTCAGTTATCTAATTTTTAGATCACCTATCCTAAAGAATTTATAGAGATGTATTGGTAAGTGTAGATAAATTTATCTTTCCAGTGGATTTTATTGTTTTAGATATAGAGGAAGATAAAAAAATTCCTATTATTTTAGGGAGAACATTTCTTGCAACTGGAAGAGCTGTGATATATGTCCAAAAAGGATAATTAACTATGAGATTCAATGATCAAAAGGTAACATTTAATATATCCAAAGACATGAAATATCCCGCAACAGAAAAAATAATGAATGTTTCATAATGGAAGTTTGTGATTATCCGAGTAATGAGCATTTTAAGGAAAAATTTGAAGAGAAATTAAAGAAAGAAGATTTGAAATATGAGGATAAAGATGAGATTGAAGATAATAATGTTGAGATAGAAAATGAAAATTTAGATTATATTTAGGAAAGATTTAAGATGTTGGATACTACGAAAACTGAAAATAAAAATTATATTCCTTCAATTATAAAACCTCATGAACTTGAAATGAAAATATTACCTACCCATTTAAAATACACATTTTAGGAGATTCATCATTGTTACTTTTTATTATATCCTCAGATTTAACTAAATTACAAGAGCAGAAATTATTAGACACTTTAAAATAATATAAAAAACCCTTCAGATGGACTTTAACTGATATTAAAGGAATCGATCCTTTTATTTGTATGCACAAAATTTTATTGGATGAACTTCATGAACCTAAGGATGTTCCTCAAAGGAGATTAAACCTAATGATGAAGGAAGTATTTAACAAAGAAATTTTAAAATGGTTAGATGCTAGAATAATATATCATACTTCAGATATTTCTTAGGTGAGTCCGACTTATTGCGTTCCAAAGAAAAGGGGAGTGGCTGCAGATGTAAATGAGAAAAATGAATTAATATCCACAAGACAAGTCACTCGATGAAAAATTTGTATTGATTATAGAAAATTAAACACCCCCACTAGGAAAGATCACATTCTTTTAACTTTTCTAGACCAAATGTTAGATAGATTTGGTGGGCACAAATATTATTTTTTTGGTTGGATATACCGACTATCATCAAATTTCAATTGCTCACGAAGATAAAGAAAAGACAATATTTACTAGTCGTTATGGAACATTTGCTTTTCGAAAAATGCTTTTTGGATTATGTATAATATTTCAAAACTATCTATGATGTCAATTTTATGTAATTTAATCGAAAATGTAATAGAAGTGTTTATGGATGATTTTTCAGTGTTTAGAACTTCTTTTCAATTATGTTTAAATCATTTAGAAAAATTTTTGTTAATCTGTGAAAAAACTAATTTAGTCTTAAATTGGGAGAAATGTCAATTTATGGTTGTACGAGGAATTGTGATTGGGCATAAAATTTCTAAAAATGTTATGGAACTAGATCCAGCAAAAATCCAATTTATTGCTAAACTACCACCTCCTACCATAGAGAGAGGGTTTAGAAGTTTTTTAAGGCATGTTGGTTTCTATAGGTGTTATATAAAGGAGTTTTCAAAAATTACTAAGCCTCTGTGTCAACTTTTAGAAAAAGACATGAAATTTGATTTTAATGAAGAATTCATAAAGCCCTTAGAATTATTAAAAGAAATATTAATCACTGCTCTAATAATAGTTTTGCCTGATTGGGAGAAACCATTTGTGCTAATGTGTGATTCTAGTGATTATGCTATTGGGGTTGTTTTAGGGCAAATATATGACAAAGTTTTAAAAGTAATATACTATGCTAATGAAACTATTAATGATGGTCAAATTAATTACACCACTATTGAAAGAGAGTAATTAGTTATATTTTATGCTTTTGAAACATTTAGGTCATATTTAATTGGTGCAAAATGTATAGAGCATACAGACCATTCTGTTATTAAGTATCTAATGCAAAAGAAGAATGTGAAACCAAGATTAATTCGATGGATACTTCTAATGCAAGAGTTTGATTTTGAGGTAATGGTTAGAAAAGGAACTGATAATCAAATAGCTGGTCATTTACTTAGGCTAGAAATGAAAGAATTGTCTGATTTTGCAATTGAAATTATGGAAAATTTCACAAATAAACAAATGTATAGTATTAATGGAAGGAATATACCATGGTATGCAGACATTGTAAATTATATTTTGAGTGATATTTTACCATTTGAATTAACGATGCAACAACAGAAGAAATTTATGTATGATGCTAAATTTTACTTTTGGGATGACCCATATTTACATAAACAGTGTAAAGATCAAATTATGAGGAGATGTGTGCCTTATGAAGAAACTGAACAAATTATTCAAAGATGTCATGATTCTGAATTTGGAGGACCTTTTGGAGCTAGTAGAGCTGCACATAAGATTTTATAATTTGAATTTTATTGGCCTACTTTTTTTAGAGATGCTAATATATATATTAAAACATGTGATTGACATCAGCGAGTAGGAAATATTTCTAGAAGAAATGAGATGCCTCTGAATTATACATTAGAAGTTGAAAATTTTTATGTATGGGGATTAGATTTTATGGGACCATATATTCCTTCATTTAGAATTTTATATATATTAACTGTTGTAGACTATATTTCAAAATGTATTGAAGTAGTAGCTTTACCTAAATGTGATGCTCAGAGTGTTTCAAAATTTTTAATAAAAAATATTTTCACAAGATATGGAATGCTTAGGGTGATCTTTGGAAGGAATTGTCATTTTAGGAATAAGAAATTTGGGAATATGGTTGGAAAATATAATACTATGCATAAATTCTCAACTTCTTATCATCCCCAGACTAGTGATCTAGCAGAAGTATCAAATCATGAAATTAAATGAATTTTTGAAAAAAACTATGAATCCCAACAAATTAGATTGGGCTACTAGATTAGATACTACATTGTGGGCATATATGACAACTTATAAAGCTCTTATAGAAATGACCCCATATAGACTAATTTTTGGAAGGAATTGTCATTTCTAGTAGAACTGGAACATAAAGCATATTGGGCTATTAAGGAAATTAATTTTAACCTGAAGGATAATTGTGAGAAAAAATGTTGCAACTTAATGAACTTCAAGAAATTAGAAATGAAGCATACGATAATGCAACAATTTATAAAGAGAAAATGATAACATGGCATGATCGCAAGATATTAAGAAAGAAATTTTAACCTGGATAAGAAGTATTGTTATATAATACAAGACTGAGATTATTTCTGGGCAAACTAAAGTCTTGGTGGTTATGACCTTTCACTGTTATTAAAGTCTATCAATTTGAAGATGTTGATATTGAAGATCCTAAAACAAGTAAAATATTTAAAGTTAATGAGCACATATTAAAACCTTATTTTGAGGGACAAAGAACACATTTTAAAGAGGTTTTGAAGTTATTTCATCTTGAGTTAAAAGTAGATACATCTGGCTGATGATGTTAAACCAAGTACTTTGTGGGAGGCAACCCATAGTTATTTTTTGTGATTTTGTTTTGTTTGAGTTGTCATTATTGATAATATTATGATTTAATATTTCTTTGGAGTCCTACACATCCTTATATGTAATAAATGATTGCAACTATTTGATTTAATGGAAGATTTGGAATTTATTCTGATGAAAAATGAATCTGTAAGCAAACTTGCTCTGGGCTTCAACTGTGTCAGGATAGGCGTCGACGGTGCCATCTTATAAAGACTGGGCGCTGACGGCGCCATAGTTATTTGGAAGGGTTGGTTCATTCAAAGTGCATTTTTTGGCAACTTTTGGCTGATTTCTTCCCCAAATAACCCTCTAAAATAATTTTCAATGCCACTTTAAACAGAAAAACGTCAAATTACATGGCTTCATATTCTAAAAATACTTTAATATATGAAATTTTCAATAGACTAAAGTTCATCAGTTTTGAGGTACATAAATTTTTTGATAAATTTCTTGTGAAGAAGAGACTAATCAAGGAACGAGGCTTCGTTAATTAAGGATTGAGTAATCCAATTACTCAAGTGGAAGAGATAATTGTGCAAAAGAGTTGGGAAGTGTTGTGATACACTACTACTACAGTAGTTATTCCTGCAGTGAAAGAATTTTATGAAAATCTTCATGGAATCAACCAAGAAGTTGTCTATATTTAAGGTAGGTGGGTACCATCACTCCTTTTAGGATAAATGATATGTTTATGATTTAAAGTGTTACAATTTTCCATTACAAAAATTTCATCCCTACAAGAGATATCATGAATGAAGTATATCGATACTTAACTGAAGAAAATGAAAATTGGGAGAAGAGACGAAGAGAATGTAAGTTTTTCTTCTTCACTCTTAAATCTTGTGTCGAAGCAGTTGCATTTCCTTATTTCTGTAAAGTTACTCCCTACCATGAATGTCAGTAAAGAAAATAAGGAGAGCGCTATTCTGAACTATCGCATTCAAACAGGAAAGCCTATTGATGTGGGTTCTATAATTAGGAAATCTATTTTGGGCTTGATTGTGCATGGATCTACTTATGGGTTGGGACATCCTTCTACCATATTCCTACTTTGTAGTTAGTCACAAGTGTCATATGAACATTGGGAAAAAGTGCTTTTGCCTTGGAAGCCTATGGACCCATCTAATTTTTATAAATACATAGGAAATGGGGAGAAAAAAGATATGAGTATTGTTTTGGATCAACCATCTCAAAGTTTAACACCTTTACAGCCCTGCATTCCTAATAGTTCGCTTGTGATTTTGAAAAGGCTCATGAAATTGGAGAAAGAAGTTTAGAATATTATGATGCAATTAATAATATTTCTAAATTATTTGATCATCTCAATTTGAGGATGAAGGAGCATGTTGACCTCACTTTTGGTTGAGGTTTAGTGTGTCTTTAGAATAGCCTAGGGTCTAGCCATAGGACTCTTCTGGTGACTTTCCTAGAAGACTAGTCATGGAACCCCTCCCCATAGAAATTCAAATTTTTCTCACTTCACTGGGAGTTTTCCTATGCTTAAGTCCTAACCTTCAACTTTTCAGAGGTGGAGACCAAGCATAAGGAAGCCCGGGGGAGGTCTCCTATAGGTGGTCAGACCTTAAGATCTACCCTTGGAGGTCTGGAGCTTACACCACATTTACACTACACACTCACATCCCTAAACAAGGCACATCACATTTGATCCCCTAACTCTTTGGAAACTCATGTAAGTGGTTTTCCCAAGCCATTAGCCTCAGGCTAGGGTTTGGCTAGTACCAACACATAGAGGAACAAATGAGGGTGACGCTTGGTCCATGGCTCAATCTAAACAATGCCATATTACTCCCCTTTAACCAATTCCATTTTTTTTCCAAAGATCTCAAATTTATAACCCCTTTGTCCCAAAATACCCCAAAAATTCTAAAATCCCCTAAACTTTTCAAAATCGCCCATATTATCCATTTTTCTTCAAAAATCATTCTAAAGTACTCCCTACCACTCAAATTAACCAAAATTACCCAAAATTGCCAAATTTTCTAAAAAAATCCCCAAAATGACCAAAGTGCCCCTCTTAGCCCAAGACTTTAAAATTCCCATAAATTCTCAAAACCTCCCAAATATTCCCAATTTTATTTCTCTCAACTACCACATGGCCCCATTTTGCCAATTTAGCCCAATTTAACCAAAAGCCCCAATTTGACCCATTTAACCCAAAAGTGCCCAAATTTACCCAATGTCTACCCAATTGACCCCAATCTTGCCCAATTTAAATTCATAACTTTAGTTTAACGTCTCCAATATCAATCTAAACTAAATTCAAGCTCAATTTGACCCAAATTTGAGTTCAATTCCACTTAAAATTCAAAATCCCCAATTTTGCCTAAGTGACCCAAATCCCCCAAATTGACCTAATGCCAATCATTTTCTCCCTAATTTAAATTCTAAACTCTTCATGAAGCTCCCACAAACTGAATTGAACCATTAATTGACCCCAATTTGAGCCCAATCTTACCGAAATCCTCCTAAAGTCCAAAACCCCAAATTTTGACCCAAACATACCATATGCCCAAATCTCCCAAATTCATCGCCCTAATCCCAAAATTTCCTCCCAATTGATGTTGGGAACTCTTTATGACATCCCCCTAGACCATTTTGAATCTTCAATTGGCCTTGGACCCAATGTTAGAATAACTTAAACTCAAGTTAACCTAACTTGCCCCAAACTTACCAAAATCCAAAATCAAGCCAAATTCACCTCCCAAACCAATCCAAAACCACCCCAATCCTTCTCTAAACCATTTATGACAATCATATACACAATATTGCTCAATCATTTAGGCTCAACCCAAGATCAAACACAAGTTAGCTGAATGTGAACCCAAAGTAACCCAAATGAACTCATGAGCCAATTTAATCAAATTAAACCAAATGTGTCCAAACCAACCCCTCCCTAGCCACTAAACTGATCCTAGGAACCAACCTAGATGCTCTTAGCCAAAGCTAGTGAGCCGTGGACCAAAGGATCCTCAATTTGGGGATCCCCTTCCATATTTTCTTAAACCATATGGATCCTTGCCAAATTTTATCACCAAATTTAATTGCTCCCACTTGATGGCCTGATTCACCTAACCACTGATTCACGCGACCCATGGCTAGCTCTCCTGTCCTTGCCAGCTGGGCTAGTCGCCAAAGGAGCCCAAACCAAGACCAACATCCAAGCCAAACAAACCCGAACTCCACCCTATGTCCAAGTCAGCCTAAAATTATCATTGGAGCTCATTTGCCCTCCACCTAGGCAGTTGAATCCACTCATCACTAGCCCCTTAGCTCAACCCAATGGCCATGGCCATAAATAGAGCTCTCCACGGCCAAAACCAGGAGCTGAACTTTTCTCAAAGAAAATCTACCAAATTGCTTCCAGAGCTTCCCTGAGAGGTTCTAAGAGTGATCCCACTGTCTTCAGCCACTGATTCCCTTTGTTTGAGAGTAATTTCACCTTTGAAATCTCAGCTGAAACCAAGAAAAATTTCTCCATAGCTCCACAATGCACCAAACTTCAATTAACTGCACCCACACTTTCACAACATTGAAAGAAGAAGGTCTCCCATCAAAGCCCCAACATAGAAGGCCTCTGCACTAGACTTTGATCAACACCTAAAAACAGCTTTGGTCAAATTTAGGTTCAGACAATTCACCATAGTGCAAGGCTCCATCTGGAGGTTCATTGGGACCAATCGAAGCTACCACAACAATCTGATTGAGGCCTCCCCTCTCAAACAAAGGTATTGAGCTCAGTCTTCCTCACGAGCTATTCTTCGTCCTCCATAATTGTACACTGTATTTCATATGATCTAAGCCGTATGGATAGGTTTTTCTAGGCTAGATGAAGCTTTAGAAACAAACCCCAAGTGATTTGGTTGAGTATCGAGAGAGATCTTAGGTCTATAAGGTGGATGGTTCCCTCTGCAAACTAGTTGGGGACGAATACACTCGACCGTCCGATCGAGCGTGTATCAAATGGAGGGCAAGGATTGTGCCGGATGAACACTTAGAGCATAAAGTATGCGCTGACTCGGAAGGAGGCGTCTAACCAGAAGGAGACGCATTTGCTTTCGACCCGCCGTAGGTTTACGTGGTGTTGCGTCACTTAAGTAGGAAAATATGAAATTTTTGAGTTATTTAAATCACCTGAACTTCAAAATTCATATCTTGGTCTAGAAAAATCATAAAAATAAAATAAAATTACCAACTTGCTCAATGAACAGAGGAGAATAATTTGAAATTTATTTGGCAGGTATGATTTTTAATTAATTAAATACTCTATGTAGTATTTTAATTATCCATGCATATAGACATTTCACCATGGCTTGCAATTTTAGCATGATATAGCCTCTACCACGGGGGACCTTCAATGATTTTTTCAATAGAGAAGACCTCTATGAGGAGGTTTATATTTTCCAAGTTTTTGCATATATTTTTATAATTTAATTCTAATAATTAGCAAGGTGGTTATAAAAATCTAGAAAAATCATGGTAGGTTTCCTATGACCAAAGGACCTTAGGATAAAATTCTCATGGGTTAAATCATCATGAAATGACCTAATCATCAACTTGGTTTAAAACTAAATTTAAATTAATTTGAGTTCATTAAATATGGAAATCACAAAAAAATAATTCTCCACTATACTTTAAAGGTCAAAAAACTCCCCATAAAAATTTCATGGCATTTGGAATTCATTTGATCGCTTTAAATGAATATCTAAGAAAAATGATAATTATAAACATTAAACTAATTTTAACAATTAAGATACAACTCAAAAAATTGTAAAATTAGTTTTTTAGAGTTCTCTGTGATCAGAGAAATTTTCTAAAAAAAAAATTAGAATAAAATTTTCTTTTTTAACTATATTTTAAATATTTAAATAATTAAAAAATAATAAAAATTACAAATTTATTAAAAATCACCAAATTGTCACATTTTATTTCCTAATCACTTAGGAACCATCCACATAATTTTTCTAAGCTTCAAAATCAAAATATCAATTTTTAAAGGCTTAAATTAATTCTAAAGGCTAAAAATAAATTTTCTTAATTTTTTGCTAAAATAATTCTAATAATTATACTAAAAAATTAGAAAAATATAAAATTTGTTTCTCTAAGGTCTTTAACCTTAGAGAGACTTAAGAAAAAAATAAAATTGAATTTTCAACATTTAAATTATTTTATAATTAATTAATACTCTAGAAATTAAAATAATTCTAATAATTAAATTAAAACTCAAAAAATCATGTAATTTAATCTAAGTGGTTCTCTGGTCTAGGTCTACCTCCAATAAAAATTTCAAAGTCATATGTTTTGTTTTGGACAAATTATTGAATTTTCATTGAAAACACCTATTTTTGAATTAAAATAATATATAAATTAATTTAAAATTGAAAAATCACATTTTCTCCTATAATGTTTTAATAAATCCATAAGTGGGGTCACATAAACATTTTAAAGTCATTTGAGCTAAATTTAATGAATTATGAAGTGATAAAGGCCTTTAGGGGTAAAATTATAATTTTGGAAAAATTTAGCCTTAATCAATATTTAGGCTTAATCAAAATGGGAAAAGGGGAATAAATGACCTTAATTATAATATTGAATGATTGAAATATTAAGAGAGAAATGGTAGAAACCCACTGCAATTTTGTCACATCAAAATAAAATATTTAAATTTCTTTTGTCATTATAATTTGGAAGAAAATCAAATTAAAAGTGTCTTATGGTTAGGAATTGATTTTGGAAGTTAATATTCCACTAATTTAATACCCCTTCATTTGGTGTTTAGATGATGATTCATTGTTTGGATAAGAATAATAATCATGAAAGTCATGAAACTTCCTTTTTAAAGATATAAAATACCCACTAAAATCTTAAGGGCTTAGTAGTGAGCTAAGCTTAATCAAAGAAATTAACTAATAAGAATTAGAAAAAAACATGGTTAATTTTAAACTACTTTTGAAACATTACAAGCCCATCAAAATTTGGTAAATTCTTCCATAAGTTAAATTTTTCCTCTAAAGCCCCACCCACATAATTCCTAAATAAGGCACTAAATGATAACTGCCCCGCCATTCAGGATGATTAAAACATTAATTCACTAAAGCATAAGGGTATGAAACAGATAAATCATTTAATAAATATGATAAGTCCAAATGAACTCAAGGAAGCTAAAAAGTAATGTGAAATATCTGGGTCTCTCGTGGATCTTTTACAAGTCTTATGGACACCTTATAGAACTATGATACCTATTATATTTATTAAATGAAAAATATCTCTCAAAACGAATAGAATTCACCTGGTTATGACGTAAGACTTTGTAAGCTCGTGAAAAACATATCCATAGGTCTTACTTCTCCACAAATTAGAAATGTTATTACAAGAATACTAAAGTTTCAGGTGGAGATGACAGGAAGACCTACCAGGTATGCATTTATTTAATGCAATTTACTTACCTGCACTCTACTACACTTTCTTTCCTTGCAAATTTGCATGCTAAACAACAATGTCACCCTGCATAAAAACTAAAACCATTAGTATAGCCATAAAACCAAAAAGAAAAATCAAAATTAAAAATAAAAAATAATATAAAATTCACTGCCACAACATTCAAAATATAAAACAACTCAAAATTTAATCACAAACAAAACAAAAGTCACAATTGCAACTAAATTAAAAAATCTAGTTGGATGATTGAGAATCCCTCGTAGGAGGTAACCTACGTGTTGCTAGCAGGGTTTGCCACGGTCTAAATGAAAGCATGAAACTCATTAAGTTGAGTTTAGTAAATTCATTTAGACTAAGTGAATCTAATAAAAATAGTGCTGCCAGAATCATGGAACCATGGGATCTTAACTGGTGTCTCTATAATCAACTTTAATGTTCCGTCAATAAAATATTAAGACACGTCAATTGAAATATTTCCAAAACATGATACTTCTATTCTCTCTTACAATTGCCACTTCTTTAAATTAAACCTGCTACGACAAGGAGCTCGGAGCAGGCATGGTGGGCAGCACGACCATCTTCAACATCAAAACTCCTTAGAAATTAAGACAGCAAGTCATAGGACTTCAAGATAGCTTGCTTAGTGCAGCAAAATCTTCACCTTTTCTTTAGGCTTTTGCATAACCATGTTGTGCAACATAAACCCTAACTCGTCTTAGGATTCCGAGGTTATCATCAAGTATGACATAAATCCTCCTATCTTCCCGGACATTCACATGATCAGTAGCAAGTGAATGTAAGTCCTAAATAATAAAATTGACAGGATGAAACACCAAATCAATTTTCTAAATCAAAGCCAAACCATAGGATAGTTTTGGAAGACCTCAAGATTTTCCTTAAATCTATGTTCTTCCCTTAGCTTTCTCTCCTTTGGAAACTGATAAAATGAAATGTTCCAAAACTTGAGCCATTCACCTATTGAATTTCCGACTATCGCATTTTCTTTAAAAACCATACCTTTGGAAGTCATGAATATAAATGTTTCCTGATTTATATCAAGAGTTTTCTTAGGTGACTTCGGTCATCTAAGATGTAATTAACTATAGGGGCTTGCCCTTATAGGAAACTTAAAGACTCCATATTAATATAAACCTTATCTAATTCCTTCATATTAGATAGGGGAAATTGTCGGTCAACAATGGTTCGCAAACCAAACGGATGTCATAAATTCTTTAGTTTATTTGATCAAGCCTCACCTCAAGCAATGTATTTATTCTTCGGAATAAATACATGTCTTATGGTGAAATGCTTGATTATTTAAACTATTATTTATATGAGATCTGTTTGATTTCATATTCTTAAAAATATATATATTATTTTGAAAATCCATATATATATATATATATATATATATATATATATATACATATATATATACATATATATATATGTATATATATAAATATATATATATATATATTTATATATATATTAAACTAAATCAAAATTCTACTTTATAATAACTATATTTTAAACCATTTTTTTTTAAATTCTAAATACATCATGAACACCATCACACCTAATCAAGAAAAAAAAATATAGGAAAGAAAAAAAAAGAAATTTTTAACGGCCGACAGTTTCCTGGTGACTCCGCCGGGGAGTAGTTTCTCTCTTCATTAATATCAGGAAATACTATATTCATATATCAGTAATGTGCTAATGTTTCTCATGAGCCAGATTATCATTCTTCCGTTGATATGCTTCACCCATTTTTTTCTTGGGAATGTGTGATCACCTCCTCTGAATTTCAGGACCGTCTGTTTGATCACTCATAAACAGAAGGGTTCAGGAGTCTTTAGGTTTTCCTTTTGATCTTGTGGGGTCGGACCCCCAATAGGTGTGTTAGGGAGAAAATTTCGCTAGGGCAATCTGTGTTGTGAAGGGGATCTTCGATAGGGTCCCATACATCACCTCCTTTTTGTATCTCCCGAGTTCAGTCCTTTCTTCGGCAGATTGACCCACACTTTCTTAAATCTTAAGATTTCTTTTAACAAACATATGAAAACCTAAAAAATGAAAAAAAATATAATGAAATTCCAAAATTGAATGAAATTTTCCCGGTTCACAGAACAACCTTTTTTGTAGTGTTTGCATTATGATGACAAGGTTTATTGCCCTCACTAATCTTCAGAATACTTCTCTTAATAGTTAAAGATGTCAACCCTGTTGACCTCACTTTTGGTTTAGGTCTAGTCTTCCTTTATAATAGCCTAGGGTCTAGCCATAGGACTCTCCTGGTGACTTTCTTAGAAGACTAGTCATGGAACCCTTCCCCATATAAATTCAAACTTTTCTCATTTCACCGGGAGTTTTCATATGCTTAAGAACTAACCTCCAGTTTTTAGGAGAAAGAGACCAAGCATAAAGAAGCCCAGAGGAAGTCACCTATAGGTGGTCAGGCTATAGGATCTACCCCGGGAGGTCTGGAGCTTACACAACAATCACACTACACACTTACAACCCTAAACAAAGCACATCACCTTTGATCCCCTTAATCTTTGGAAACTCATGTAAGTGGTTTTCCCAAGCTCTTAGCCTCAGGCTAGGGTTTGGCTAGTACCAACACATAGAGGACTAAATGAGGGTGACACTTGGTTGATTGCTTAATTTAAGAAATTTCATATTACTCACCTTCAACCAACTTCAATTTGCCCAAACATTCCAAATGTCTAACCCCTTTGTGCCCAAAATACCCTAAATACCCAAACTACCCCTAAAACCCTAAAACCCTCCAAAATTTCTAAAATTACCCAAATTACTTATTTTTCACCCAAAAGCATCCTAAAATACTCCCTACCACTCAAATTAGCCAAAACTATCGAAAATTGCCAAATTTTCCAAAACATCCCCAAGATGACCAAAATGCCCCACTTAGCCCAAAATTGCAAAAATTAAAAAAATTCCCATAAATTCCCAAAACATCCTAAATATTCCTAATTTCATTTCTTTTAACTACCACGTGACCCAATTTGACCAATTTGGCCCAATTTAACCAAAAGCACCAATTTGACCCATTTTAACCTAAAAGTGCCCAAATCAAACCCAATGTCTACCCAATTGATCCCAATATTCCCCAATTTTAATTTTAAACTTTAATTCAACATCTCTAATACCAATATAAACTGAATCTAAGCCCAAATTGAGCCACATTTGAATTCAATTCCACTTTAAATCCAAAATCCCCAATTTTACCTAAATGATCCAAAATCCCCAATTTTACCTAAATGATCCAAAATCCCCAACTTGACCCAATGTCAACTAATTCTCCAAAATTTCAATCCTACGCCCTTCATAACACTCATATGGACCACATGAAACATTCAAATACCCCAATTTGGACCTTAGCCCCATTCAAACCCATTTGAACCAAAATCCCCAAATCTATCCCGATTTGAACCCTTCTCCAAAATCTTTTAAATTGATTAACCCAAACTTCAAATTGGCACCTAATTTATGTTGAGAACTCTTCATCACACTCCCTTAGACCATTTGGAACCTTCAATTCGGTCCATACCCCATTCTAGCCCAACCTTGACCCAAGTTTAGCCCAACATGCCCAAATTGACCAAAATCCTAAAATCCACCAAATTGACCCCTCAATTGAACTCAAACCCACTCCAAGTCTTCATGAAAAATCTTCATTACAATCATCTACACAATATTGCTTAATCACTTGGGCTCAGTTCATGCTCAAACCCATGTTAGCCGAATTTGAACCCAAGGTGACCCAAATGAACCCATGACCCAATTTTATCAAATTAAACCAAATGTGACCAAACCAACCCCTCCACAGCCACTAAGTTGACCCTAGAGACTGGGCTAAACCCACCTAGCCCACCCTAGTGGAGCCATGGACCAAAGGTCCCCCGAATTAGGGGATCTCCTCCCTTGAATGGTTAAATCTAAGGGATGTTTGCCATAATGCCTTAACCATTAAAACCTATTACACTCATGGCCTGCCCACTGGTGCACCTGACCAACTAGCCACCTCCCCTAGCCTGGCCGGCCGACCTAGTGGCCGGAAAATGCCAAAACCGAGTGCCACCACCCCCTTAGCCAAACCCAAACTTCACCCTATGGCCAACTCAGCACAAAATTGCCACCAGAGCTCCTCTGCACTCCACCAAGCCAGCTCTTTGCACCTGAATTGGAGCCCTGGCAGCCACCCCAGCCATGGCTATTTAAGCCACAATCCTTCAAGCCAAAAAAGAGTGCTGGAAATTCCTTAACAAAACTCTGCCAAATTTCACTAGAGCTCCTTTTCAGACCTCCCTAAGATCATTCCAGCCACTTTCCCTCTCTAGTTCCCACTGCTTGAACTCAATTTCAAAGCTTAAACTTGGCCGGAAACCAGGAAACTTTCCAATACACCTCCACACAGCACCAAATCTCAATTAACTATACCCACACCTTCACAGCTGTGAGAGAATAAACTCCCCCATCAAATCCCTATCACAGAGGCCCTCTGCACCAGACTTTCATCAAAGCTCGAAATCGGCCATGGTCAATTTCATACCTAGGCAATTCACCAAAACAAGAGGCCTCATTCCTGAGCTCCTGGGACTCCAACGATGGTGTAGAGCATCTCTGATTGAAGCTTCACTTCTCAGAGCCAAGGTATTGCCTCCTTCTTCTTCCCAAGATTTTTTGGATTCTCCATATAATTAGGATTAATTTCAACTGTGATTAGCCGTATGGATATGTTCGCCATGCTTAGACGAGTCCATAGGATCAAACCCCTTGTGATTTAGTTTAGTATCGAGTAAGATATTAGGGTTTTAGTGTGGACGGTCATGGGATCACACCAGACGGTGACGAAGCTCGAGTGTCGTTGCATTGTCTGTGTATTAAATGGAGGGCTAGGATGGCGCCGGATGGGAAGATGAAATAGAACAGCAGAGCCACGTGGTGTTGAGCTGGATTGCGGCACCGAACCAGAGAGCGACGCGTAGCGCTTCAGAGCAGCCGAGGTTGAGCTAGCGCCTACGTGGTTAAGTAGGAAAACCCATATTTTTTGAATTATTTAAAATTACCAAAACTTTAAAAATCCATATCTTGGCCTAGAGAAATTAGAAAAATAAAAGAAAATTTTCCAAGTGCTCAGTATACAAAGGAGAACAATGTGGAAATGGTTTGAAATATTTTTTATGCATATTTTATTCTTAATGATTTAAATACTGATTTTAGTCTTTTAATTCTCCACTGACCCAAACATTTCACCATGGCTTGAGCTTTGGGGGTCTTGTTCTATCTATCTTTAGGGATCTTCCCTGATTTTTTTTAAAGTCAGGGGGATCTCTGTGAGGAAATCTCTAATTTTCAAGTTATTGTGTCCATTTTGGTATAAAAATTGTAATAATTAAAATAATAATAATAAAGTGCAAAGTAAATTTTGGTAGGTATCTTGTAATCAAGGGACATTGGGATAATTATTTCAAGAGCTAAATCACTAAGATATGCACTAATCATCAACTTAACCTAAAACAAACTTTTAATTAATTAAGACAAAATAAAAATCAAAATAAACCAAAAATGATTCTCTGCTATGCGTCAGGGACAGAGGAACTCCCCTAAAAAAATTTTGATGTCATTTGGAATTAAGATTTTCCTAAGTCCAATGGCATTTTTGGCACTTAAATGAATTTTAATAATTAAAATACCACTCAAAAAATTATAAAATTGATTTTGGAAGTTCTCTGTGATCAAAGGAATTTTCTAAAAATAAAATTGGAATTTTTATAAAATTTTCATTTTAATCATATTTTAATTATTAAATAATTAAATAATATTAAAAAATCACAAAAATATTAAAAATCAAAAAATTGACACTTTTGATCTCCTAATTACTTAGGAACCATCCCCATAATTTTCTTAAGTCTCTAACTTAAAATATAAATTTTTAAAGGCATAAAAGAATTTTTAAGAGGCTAAAAATGAATTTCCGCAGTTTCCCACTAAAATAATTCTAAAAATTAAAATAAAAATCAGAAAATATGAAATTTGTTTCTCTGGGTTCCCTGAACTCAGATTGATTTTTTTAAAAAATATAAAATTGAATTTTCAACTCTTAAAATATTTTATAATTAATTAAAACTCCAGAAATTAAAATAATTCTAATAATTAAAATAAACTTTAAAAAATCATGAAATTTGGTCCAAGTGGTCCTTTGGTCTAGGTTTACCTCCAATAAAAATTTTAAAGTAAAATATTTTGTTTTGATCAAGTTATTGAATTTTCACTAAAAACCTCTATTTTTGCATTAAAATAAATATATAAATTAAATTAAAATTTGAAAAATCACATTTTTCTCCTCTAATGTTTTAATTAACTCATTGGTGAGGTAACATAAAAGTTACAAAGTCATTTGAATTAAATTTAAGGAATTATGAAGTGATAGGGCCCCAAGGGCAAAGTTGTAATTTTAAGGGTTTTAGCCTTTATTAATATTTAGGCCTAATCAAATGGTAAAATAGGTAATTAATGATCCTAAATAAGATGTTTGGATGTTTGAGACATTAAAGGGGCAAATGGTAGAAGCCAATTTCAATTTTGTTATATCAAAACTAAATGTTTGGATTTTTCCTAATTAGTTTTAATTTGGAATATAATTAAACATAATGATCCTTAGGGTTGGGGGTTAATCTTGGAGGTTAATAGTCCACTAACTTACACCCCCATTTGATATATTAAATGATAGCCCAATATTTTAATAAAGATTAACTAAACTCATTTAACTTTTTCCAAAAAAAAAAATTACAAATGTATCCATCAAAATTTTAATGGCTTAGTAGTTAGCTAGGCCTAATCAATCTTGCTAAAAAAAAGGTTTAGAAAAGCCAACGTAGTCAAATTCTAAATACCTGAAAATACTGCAAGCCTAATTATGAAATTAATTCGCTAAATTTCCCAAACAAATTAACTTTCCCTAAAAGGGTCTTCACCCACATAATTTCTAAATGAAATAACAAATGATAATTCCTTGTCTCTCGGGTTAATTAAAAACTCCAACTCACTGAGCATATTGGTATGAAAGGGATAAATCGTTTAATAACTATAATAAATCCAAAAGGACCTCAAGTTCAAAAGTATTGTTAAATATCTGGGTTTCTTCTGGATCATTTCACAGGTCTTCTGGACAACTCGTAGGACCATTATACTTATTATATTTATTAAATGAAAATATCTCATAAATAAATAGGACCCGTCGGGTTATGACCTAGGACTTGGTAGGCCTGTGAAGAACATATCCATAAGGTTTTACTTCCCTGCAAATATAAATGTTTATTGCAAAGAATACTAAAGCTTCATGTGGAGGAACGAGAAGACTCGTCAGGTACACTTTTATAAGTTTGCAAAGCTTTCTTTTCCCACACTTTCTTTTCCCGTGTTTTTTTTACCGCACAATATCACCCTGCATGAAAACTAAAACCTTTAGGATAGCCACAAAACCTAAACTAAATTAAAAATCAAGACAAGATAAAATTTACCATCACAACATTCAAAATATAAAACAACTCAAATTTTAATCACAAACAAAACATAAACTATAATTGTAACTAAATTAAAACGTCTCGTTGGATGATCGGGAATTCCTTGGAGGAGGTAAACCATGTGTTGCTAACACAGTTTTCCCACAATCTAAATGAAAGTTTGGAACTTATTAAGTTGAGTTTAGAAAATTCAATTGGACTAAGTAAATCCGATGAAAATAGTGGTGTCGGGATGATGGAACTGTGGGATCTTAACCGGTGTTGCTATAATCAACTTTAATGTTCCCCTAATAAAATTTTAAGACACCTCATTTAAATATTTCCAAAACATAACACTTCTCTTCTCTCCTCAATTGACACTTCTTTGAACTAAACTTGCTACGGCAAGGAGCTTGGAGCATGCATAGTAGGCAGCACGACCATCTTCAACAGCAAAACTTGTCTACACCAGCAAAACCTTTCCTTAGTCTAAACAACAAGCCATAGGACTTCGAGGTAGCTTGCCTAGTGCAGCATAAATCCTCATCTCTTCTTTAGGCCTTTGCATAGCCCTGCTGTGCAATATAAGCCCTAATTCGCTTTAGGATTACAAGGTTATCATCTGGTACGACATAAATCCTCCCATCTTCATGGTTGTTTGCATAATCAAATATTAAGCAAATGTAATCCCTATAATTAATTGGCAGGATTGAAACATAAATAACTTCATCTCAAAGATTTAAAGCTAAACCATAAGATAATTTGGGAAGACATCAAGATTTTTCCTTAATTCTTTGTTCTTCCCCTAGCCTTCTCTCCTTTGGATTCTGACAAAATAAAATGTTCTAAAATTTGATCCATTCACCTATTGAATTTCCCACTATCACATTTTCTTGGAAAACCTTACCTTTGGAAGTCATGAATATAATTAATTTTTGATACATATGTGTGTGTGTGTGTATATATATATATATATATATATATATTAAATCAAATCAATTTTCTATTTTATAAAATTAAAACCCTTTTCAAAACAAAATACCAAGAACCATATTTTCAAAGAAGGAAGAATTTTAAACGGCCGACAATTTTCTTGTAACTCTGCTGGGGTCTAGTTTCTCTCTTCATTAAGATCAGGAAATATCATATTCACATATCGGTTAAGTGCTCATGTCCCTCATGAGACAGATTACCATTCTTCCGTTGACATACTTCACCCATTTCGTTCTTGGAAAAATGTGGTCAACTCCTCTGGATTTCAGGACCGTCTATTTAGTTACTCCTAAATAGAAGGGTTCAGGAGTCCCTAGGTTTTCCTTTTGATCTTGTGGGGTCGGACCCCCAATAGGTGTGTTAGCGAGCAAATCTTGCTAGGGCAATCTGCATTGTGAAGGGGACCTCTGATGGGGTCATGTAGTTCACCTCTTTTCTATGCCTTTCGGGTTCAATTCTGTCTTCGGCAGATCAACCCACTCATCTTTAAACCTTAAAACTCCGTTTAACAAATATGTGAAAACCTAAAAATAAAATAAACAAATAATAAAATGAAATGAAAACTTCCCCATTCCACTTAACAACCTTTTTCCTAGCGTTTGCGCTATGATGACAAGGTTTTTGGCCCTCACTAACCTTCAAAATTCTTCACTTAATAGTTAAAAATGTCAGCCCCTACACTGAATTTCTCCTACAACTTGCCCTCCTCCTATGAGGCCCCTCTTGCAGCACCAAAAATTTAATTAGGGAACGGTTTCATTGATTTTGAAGGCGTAATTGGAAAAGCTCTGTTTGTGGTCGTGAAAATTGCCACTCCTGAAATTCAAGAACCATCTGCTAAGTTTGATATGAACTCCCATGAAGATTTCCCTATTTCTAAGAAGGTGAAGATAATCACTACTCCCTTTAGGTCAACTGTCTCCATACCAAGGAGATTTGTCACCTCTACTGTCGCCGGCTTCGCTGTCACTGCACCTACTTTCTTGTCTGCCAAAGGGAAAGAGATTTTACATGAAGATGATTCTGAGGATACCTTTCTTACCCCGCCACCAGTCTTCGAGGTTGGCTCAAGTTCTAGACCTCCCCTGCTAACCAAATCTCAAAGAAGAAACCGCAACCGCAGGATTCGCAGGGCTGCTAAAACACGAGTCACAGATCTGCCAGTAATTGATGAGATTCCTTAACAGGAGGAACTCGGTTTACTGGACACCTCTCCTCTTGTTCGAGGTAGCAGGTTCCACCCATTAACTGGCACTACTGGAGATGAAAGCCTCCAAAGGATTGCCTCTACACTTCCGACACCACACGGTCGTGATAAGATGAGGGGAAGGCCCACACCTATCACTCGAGCTCACACCCTTCTGTGAAGATTAACTGAAATAGAGGGTTGTTTTGTCGCTAAACTCCTCAAATGTATGGGATGTGCAATATCCCCTGAAATTAAGAATAAAATTCTGGAAATGGAAAGACCCATCCGAGTTTCAGTCAAAGATCATTTGGGGAAGGGTGTTGATACAGCTGCAACAGATGACACTACTATAAGCAAGTCAGTCAGGTCCCAGCTGGGTCCGAGAGTACCAACTGTCGATGATCATGAGAAACCTCGAAAGAGAAATAATAAGAGAGGAGTATTATCCTTTGTACATGGTCTACACACTAAGGAGCACACTTCCCCTCGTTACCCGATGTCCCCGCCGAGACACCTCATCTCAAGGCGTCGACTTTTAAGAGGAAAGTGTGGTTACCGAGAGGTGTTGCACCAGTACATTCTGAAAGGTCTGCTGACTAGAAGATGGATCATGAGTCCGATGTTCCCATTGCCACTGCTGCCATTGCTTCTGAATTAGTTGCAGAAAAGAGTGATAGCACAGGGAAAACTACAGATTTAACGCAGACTAAGAAGAAAATAGTTGATGATAAAGTTTGAAAGCTCTGGGCAGAAATTTCTGAGTTAGCTAAACAACAGGGATTGAATATTGATGATGAGGATTACTTCCTATCGGATTACATGGATGAAGAATTAATGGAAATCAATATGGTTGAAACTTGGTCCATGTCATCTGCACGCGATGCTCCTAGTGAGGAGAACACCGTGGATGAGCTGCAGAGGACCATCCTGACAAGAGATGAATAGATTAGCCGCCTGGAAAAAAGAATGGAGGAGATGACCGCCACCATGACCGCCATGGCTACTCTCCACAGACAGTCACAGCCACGACCAACAGCATTTCCAAAGGTCAACCAGTATGAGATTATACACATCTCTGATGAAAGAAGAGAAGTCACTTCAGCCAATGAAGATGAGCTCCAAGAAGAGATCCAACTCTGAATCTGCCAGAAAAAGACATTAAACAGATGGTCGAACAGCGAGTTTGGGAGTCCTTAGCTCAGTCCAAAGGAGGTGCATCAGTTTCAAAGGGTAGACCCTACCAGAATGAGTTCGATGTCGTTCTTTAACCTAAAGGCTTCGTGCCCCCAACTTTTAAGACATTCGATGGGACAAGGAATCCTCATCAGCACATAGAACATGTCAGAGCTAGTTGTTGCAACACAGGAGGAAGTGAAGCTCTGTTGTTCCATGAGTTTGTCAACAGCCTGTCAAGAATAGCTTTTGACTGGTATGTCGAGCTTTCCAATTGATCAATAAAGACTTTTGCAGCAATGAAAAACATGTTCCTAAAAAGATTCACTGGTGCCCGACATCATGTTGCCATAGGAGATCTCGTGGTGGAGTGGCAGAAGCCCGACGAGACTTTGGTCGATTACATTCCAAGGTGGAGAAACTTAAGCATGAAATGTGAACCTCAGCTACAAAAACAACACGCGATCAAGAAACTACTTAAGAGTATCCACGGTCTGGTAGCCTTCATGCTTAAGGGTCTCACCATTAAGTCCTTTGAGAAGCTACTCAGTAAAGCCAGCAGCCTCCAAGAAGAGGTCAAGCATATGGAGCCTACATAAAAGATGGAGAAGAGAAGACCTGCTAAAGCATACGAGAGGAGATCTAGCTCAGTGGCAACGGTCGACAAAGGAAAGCAGATAATGAGGATTTAGCCTGAGCAGCACCACAGTCAGTCGCCTCAGTATAGTCAGCCTCATCAGTATGGTTAGCCTCTTGCAAAGTAAAGCAGTCAATCTAGTCAGCAGCAGAGGTCATACAGGACAGATGGATGACAGGGTCCAACAATGTCAGAACGGCTACACAGAAACTACTTCTTCAAAGATGATGTCGTAGCAAATATGTTCAGGAATCTAATATAGAAGCCTGAGTTCAGATTAAACAAGTTGAAGAATTCAGAAGAAGTGGACAAGAAGGATCAGCCATAGGTTGCTCGGACACACCATAGAAAGCTGCTTCAGTTTCAAGGATTGGCTCGAGCTGAATTACAAAGAAGGAAATATTACAATACCAAAGGAATACTTAAAAGAACCTGAAAGAGGTTCTATAAACGTGATTTTAGTCAAGCCAATGTCTCTGATTGATTCTTACATCAGCAATGGTGGACAGAGTACAATTTGGAACGAGCTCAAGAAAGTCCTGGATTAGATCCAGTCAACTCCAAAGAAAGCTGTTGTTCAGAGTCTACCGCTAGCCCAGTCCAAGATTAGGGTTTCACCAAGGAAACCACCGCTACAAGAATGGAGGAAGAAGTGGATCGTGAACGAAATTAAGAACGATAACGCAAAGGGTAGGATAAAGGCTTCCCCTGTTAGATTGATTGTTTCGGATTCGGGGGTCAAACCCCTCGAACCCCTAACTTTGTATCATTTTCTTTATGCCCCTCCAGGGTCTCATAATGATAATATAAATGATGTTGGCTACGTTCTTACTGTCTCTAATGATGACATAACTAGTCACAACCACTCTAACCTCAATTTTGATTCCCAAAATGATCCTCAAATCATGATTGTTCTCAACGTCAATGTTGACAAAAATGAAGAAGATGTCAACAACACCAGCTATGACTGCACCAGAAGTGAGGAGCCAGTCCTCGAATGCAAAGGAGCTCCACTCGCCGTCAACATAGACTTTTGAGATACAGAAGAGTCAGATACAGTAATAGAAGGGTCTCTGGGTCCAGAAGAAGAAGAAATAACAGAAGTACATATAAGAAGTGGCAATTTGCTACCGCCAAGGAAATCCCCAATGGATAAAGGAAAACAGGTGATTACTCAAGAAAAGTGTCTCCAGCAATGGAAGAAGTACAAGTTCGAGATGAAATTAAAAATTCAAACAAAGTGGATTACAACATACTAGCTCATTTCAGGAAGTTGCCAGCCAAACTAAGCATTAACGACACTCTGATCTTATCAAAGGAGATCAGGGAAATTTTAATCAAGTCTCTGCTTGATCCGAATATTTGCTTAACACAGTTGGCTAGCACATCCTCAAGTGGAGTTTGCACTTTGAATGAACAGCCTGGCGTAACCTTCACCGTTGAAGATTTGCTACTCGGTACAGCCGATCACAACCGTCCACTCTACATTTCCGTTATCATCGGCAGGTTCATACTTTTCAGAGTGTTAGTGGATCATGGAGTGTTGCTCAACATAATGAGTCTACAGACACTAGCCTACTTATACATTGACGCTCGAGAGATGTCTATGGATAAGATGATGCTAAGGGGATTCAACCAGAAAGGAGAAAGGGCCCTTGGATCTATAACACTACAAATGCAAGATGGAAATCTAATAACAACTGCAAAATTCCATGTCATCAATGAGGATACATCCTTCAATACCCTGCTTGGTCGGTCGTAGCTTCACGAGTACAACCTGGTCCCGTCATTGCTTCACCAATGCCTCAAGTACTACAAGGACGGACAAGAACATCGCATTATGGGAGACTTACAGCCTTTCTCAATAGATGAAGTAGACATTCATGAAGATGCCGCCTACTATGCTCTCCCAAAGAGAACAATACTCTCAAGAGAAATTATGACAAGTAAAGTCAAAGATTCAAAAGAACTACAAAAATGGGACCATACAGCTCCAGTTCAACAATCTCCCACCACTCCTTCACAACGAGTTGGTGGAGGTTCTTTTAGCCCATGCATCTAAGGTCAAGGCTAGGGTCGTGGTCGAGGAAGAACTCACCAGATTGTTGAACGGATGAAGCCGATGATCAGCATTGAAGTAGAAGGAAGCTCTGAAGAAGATAAAGAAAAAATGATGATAAGTCAAAGGAAGCCTCAGTTCGAGATTTCTACGGATGGCAGAAACAGATGAATATGAATAAATGTATGATCGGATTAATCATTATGTGCAAACCATGACTCTAACTCTGATCCATCCTCAAAAGATAGAGAGTATGGAAGTCAAGGAAGTCCATAATGATGGTTTCAAACCGATCAAGTTTTATAAAGCTTCTCCTTCTACTTTTGAACCTTGTATAACTCTTGAAGAAAATAATTCTAATGAATTAATGGAATTACCTTTTGGTTACTTTTTGCCATGTGTACAAAAGTTAATTCAAAAAGGATATGTACCAAAAAAAATGCCAAAAGATAAGTTTTAATCTTTCGAAAATTTATGGAATACAAAAGGAAAGAAACTCAACTCATAAAAAGGTCTTGGGTTCGGTATGATCGGACCAGTCGATGACTCAAGATTTTGCATGGTTTTTACTAGTCAGCTAGTGGAAGATTGCTTGGACATCCAAGATGAATATGAAGATCAACCAATAGAAGAGGCTCCACCAGAATTCGAAGAAGAAATCAAATCAACAATTGATGAACTAAAAGAGATCAATCGCGGGACTGAGGAGCAGCCCTGACCAACTTTCATAAGTTCGTTGCTCAACGAAGAAGAGGATACACACTTGGTTAGGTTACTGTCAGAATTTAAAGATTGCTTCACATGTAGCTATCATGAAATGCCTGGAATATCTCCAGAGGTTGCAGTTCACCGACTAGGAGTGGATCAAAATACAACACCAGTAAAGCAAGCTCTCAGAAGAATGCGCTTAGAAATCGAACAACAAGTTACAACAAAAATAAAGAAATTAATAGATGCTAGCTTTGTCCAAGAAGAGAAATATTTGACATAGCTAGCCAATGTCGTACCAGTAAAGAAGAAGAATGGACAAATCCGAGTGTGTGTCGACTTCAGGGACTTAAATAAAGCATGTCCAAAAGACGAATTCCCTTTGCCAATACCAGAATTAATGGTTGACATTGCGTCATCACACAAAATTTTCTCCTTTATGGATGGATCGTCAGGTTACAATTAAATCAAGATGGCTCCAGAAGATGCAACACTTGCAGCATTCAGAACTCTGATCGAGATTTACTGTTACACCGTGATGCCGTTTGAATTGAATAATGTAGGAGAAACTTAACAAAGAGCAATGATGAAGATCTTCGATGACCTCATCCACAATTAAGTGGAATCCTATGTGGATGACTTGGTCATTAAGAGCAAAGTAAAGAAGAACTACCTAAATGATTTGAGGATCGTATTCAAACGATTACAACAATAAAATCTAATGATGAATCCCTTAAAATGCACTTTCGGTGTTACCTCCAAGAAATTTCTAGGATTTGTTGTTCTTCATCGGGGAATCAAAATCGACCCAGAAAAGATTAAAGCGGTATTAGAAATGCCTCCTCCCAGAACCTTGAAACAATTATGTTCTTTTCAAGGAAAATTGACATATCTAAGACGCTTCATATCTAATTTATTAGAAAGGTGTCTCCCCTTTTCGAACCTACTTCGATAGGATGTCACATTTATTTGGGGATATTTGTGTCAACAGGCTTTCGAAGTCTTTAAACGATATCTAATGACACCTCCTGTTTTGGCAGTCCCTATCTCGGGTAGGCCATTGATACTTTATAATGCGGCTGTAGAAGAGTCTCTCGGTTCACTACTTTACCTAAGTCAATGATGAGGGTAAAGAAAACATGCTCTACTACTTGAGCCGACGTCTAATACCTGCAGAAATAAAGTATCCTCCTATTGAGAAACATTTTCTGGCTTTGGTTTTCGCCGCTCAAAAGCTTAGACGCTACATGTTGTCTCATAAGGTCAACCTGATCTCAAAATTTAATCTGTTGCAATACTTGATGACCTTAACAACACTTTCCAGATGCTTAGCAAGATGGTCGATGATATTATTGCAATTTGACATAATATTTGTGCCCCTTCGCGCTATCAAAAGGCAGATTCTCGTGGATTTTCTAGCAGTAAACCCACTGCCAGTTGGGTCACCGCTCAATGACGAACTATCAGATGAACAAATACTACAAAACTAAAAATAGAGCAGCCCAATGCCAGAAGTTGGGAAATCTACTTCAATGGAGCATCATCAGCCGAAGAGATAAAGGACAACAAACAACGATACCTGACAAAGCAGAAATTAGTTTAATCTTCGTCACTTTGGATCGGGAAATGCTATGATTCTCTTAGCACCTGTCAGAGCCGTGTACCAATAATGAAAGAAAATATGAAGCTCTAATCACTGGTTTAGAATTACCAATACTAATGGAAATTACAAACATTGCCATATATGGCGACTTACAACTCGTCATTTTACAAGTGGCAGGACAATACAAAATTCTGAAACCAAGGTTAGAAGAATACCACAGGTATACAATGAAATTACTTGAACAAATTCCAAGTGTAATATTCTATAGAGTTCCTCGAGCAGTCAACGCCACGTGGATGCTTTAGCTAAACTTGCGAAAGAATTGGCTTGTCCATCCGGAGATTTTATAGATATTATGGTACAGGGACATCAGGTTTTGTCAGAGATTGACCTTGACAGTCTACACAAGCTTGGAAAAGAAGAGATAGTAGCCACAGTGGCGAATGATACAAAAGATTAGTGTCAGCCATTGACAGAATATTTACAAACAGGAAAGTTACCATAAGACAAATAAGCAGCGCATCAGATTTAGAAGAGAGCTCTCTCATTTGCCTTAGTTGATAGTATTTTATATAGAAGATCCTTCGATCATATGTGTCTCAGATGCCTCAGCAACACAGAAGCACAGAAAATCTTCAAAGAAGTACATGTCGGATTGTGTGGTGCTCACCAGTCAGGACCGAAGATGAAAATGAAAATCAAAAGACTCGGATGTTACTGGATAGCAATGATGACAAAGTGCATGGACACAGCAAAGAAATGTCATCAATGCCAAGTGCACGGAGTGGTCTTGCACCAACCTCTGAATGTTCTACTCCCCACGATCACCTCGAGGACATTCGAGTTTGGGGATACGGATATAGTGGGTCTGATAGACCCTCCATCTTCAAAAGGACATAGATTCATACTCGCAGCTACAGACTACTTCTCCAAGTGGGCAGAGGCAGTTCCGCTATGGGAAGTTACAACACAATAAGTTCTACAGTTCTTCAAGAGTCAAGTTGTCTACCGCTTCGATGTGCCACACAGGATCATTTCTGACAATGTGTCCGCCTTCGAAAGCAGAAAAATCAATAATTTCATCAAAAGGCATGGGATAGATTGGAGATATTCTACAATCTACTACCCCAAAGCAAATGTCTTGGTAGAAGCCTTCAATAAGACGATCGTTCAAATTCTAAAGAAGACGCTCAACGACAACAAAAAAAATGGCATGAGAAATTATTAGAAGCTTTGTGGCCTTAGAGGATGACAATCATAACAGTGACACTGTCTACACCATATGCACTTGTGTACAGTTCTGAGGCAGTCCTTCTACTAGAAGTTCAACTACCGTCACTCCGGATCGCCTTCACTAATTAAATTACAAGAGAAGAGAATGGCAAGCTTCGGCTGGCATAACTGGAAAATCTCGAAGGGAAAAGATTGCTTACACAACAGAATTTAGAACTCTACCAAGCAAAGATGATTCAAGCCCACGATATGTTGGTCCACCCGAGGTCGTTCAAAATCGGTGACCTCGTACTCATTTTCAGATAGCCTATTCTTGTACACCGCAAGATAGGTGGAAATTTTGAACCGACTTGGGAAGGACAATTCATGGTGAAAAAGGTTTATTCTGGAGGATCGTACTAGTTGATAGATTCTCAAGGAGAGAGACCCATGTTGCCAATAAATGGATTATATCTCAAAAAATATTACGTGACTGTCGGCATATTTTATTTTAAATTAAATTTATTGTATATATAGTTTTAAATAATTTGGAAAGTAGTGTTTGATTTTGAAAATAATTTTAGGTTTAATTTTATAGATAATTGTATTGCTTTTCAAAAATGATATTTGAAAATATAACTTTAAATTTTAAAATATGAAATCAAACCGATATCACACCCCAAAAGGTTTATATAAACGAGCACCGAATCACAAACCGTGTATCTGTCCCGAGGAATATACACACTGCTTGATAATGTGGCTTAATTAATAAACTAAAAGATTTGTGACATCCGTTTGGTCTGCGAACCAATTTTATAAGTCAACAAGTTCCCTTGCTTAATATAAAGGAATAAAGCAGGGTTTATATTACCTGGGTTCTTAAAGTTCCCTATAAGGGCATGGCCTATAGTTAATTACATCCTAAATGTTTGAAGACACTTAAAAAAACTCTCGATAAAGATCAGTGGTTTCGCTTTTACGAATTTCAAAGTTTAATCATTCAAATGATTTGATTTTGGAATTTCAAAAGAGATTGGATCAAATTTGGAACATCTTATTTTGGGAATCCAATGAAAGAAAGGTGGGGGATGTCACAGATCTGAGGAGAACCTTGGTGAATTCCCAACTACCCCATTTGTTTGGCTTGAATTTGAGGAGATGTTATTTGATGTTACAATCCTGCCAATTTTAATAATTAGGACTTATACTCGTATGACATGATCATACAAATAGCCTCGAAGACATGATCATACAAATGCCTAAAGATAAGTTGAGGATTTATGTTGCTCTGGTAAATTACCTCGAAATCCTATGGCTTTGTTATTTAATTTCTAAGGAATGGTTTTGTTGAAAAAGACTTGTTTTACTGTTGAAGATGGTCGTGCTGCCCACCGCGCTTGCTCCAAGCTCCTTGTTATTGCAGAGGATTTAGTTTAAGAAGTGACAATCAATAGATGAGAGAAGTGTCATGGTCTAGAAGTTGAGTTTCAAATTCCATGTCTTAAGTTTTATGAAGGGAAATCTTAAAGTTGATTAAGAAGAACAGGTTAAGGTCCCGCGGTTCCATCATCCCGACACCACTATTTTCATTGGATTCACATAATCAAAATGAATTTGTTAAACTCAACTGAATGAGTTCCACACTTTCATTTAGACCGCGAGAAATCTCATTAGCAGCATGTGGGTTACATCATCCAAGGGATTCCCTATCATCCAACGAGATGTTTTAATTTTAGTTACAATTGCAGGTTTTGTTTTTGTTGGTGATTAAATTTTAAGTTGTTTAAACATGCTGGGTTCGATCATTTTCATAAATTTATAGAATGCAAGAAAATGAAACATTTAATAAAATGTAGAATGTAAATTGCAATAAACTTAAATGTGTACCTGAAGAGGCTCCTTGTTGCCACCAACTGCAACTTAAAATGCATGTTAGGGCATATATATATTTGCAACAAACACCTAGGTAAAGCTAAGGGAAGTTTCAGATCATATACCAACCCTATGATGTCTAGGTTGAAATCCTAGTTGTTTTTAAGGATGATTTTCTTCATCAAAGAACACTGAAGTTCAATTGTTCTTCTAAAACAAACCATCAGATTAAGGAAGTGCTCGGGGTAGAGCCCTGAACATCTTTTCAAAACTTCTGGATTTATCTTGAGTCCAAATGATTTCATTGTCTAGTTGAATTAATCATCCAAAGTTTGATTGAAGATTAAATTTGTTTTATTTTTTTTTTTTTGCTCAGTGAACTTAGATGTTTTAGTTGTCCTATGAGAGAAGTAACATG
Source organism: Papilionanthe hookeriana x Papilionanthe teres (assembly GCA_022702705.1). Classification (NCBI taxonomy): domain Eukaryota; kingdom Viridiplantae; phylum Streptophyta; class Magnoliopsida; order Asparagales; family Orchidaceae; genus Papilionanthe; species Papilionanthe hookeriana x Papilionanthe teres. The sequence goes on from CM040427.1 coordinate 118,419,764, forward strand.
TCATTAAGCATTTCATTTAGAAGTTATGAAATGAAAGTCTTTAGGGCTAAGTTGATTCATTAAAGAACCTAACTAATTTAATTAAAGTTGGATTAATAGTTTCTTTAAGGTGATTTAATATAATTCTTAAAGTCTTTAAATCAACTACAGTAATGTTCTTAAAGGGTTTTAAATTGATTATTGCATTTTAAGATGTTTCAATGTTTTAATTAATTGATTATTTAACTTAATTGATTATTTAGTCGATTGATTATTTAACTTAATTGATTATCTAATTAATTAGTTATTAAATTTAAGAAATGATTGTTGCATATGAAGATGTTTCAATGTTTTAATTAATTTTAACTTAATTGATTTTTTAATTGATTGATTATTCAACTTAAGATATTTTAATTCATTTTTGTTTAATTGAAAATGTTATTTAAATGTTTTAAATTATTTTTATTTAATTTAATGTTTCAAATTATTCTATATTTTTTTATATAAATTTTTTAAATATCTTAAATTATTTTTAAATTAATTTTAATATTTCGAAGGATTTTTTAATTTAATTATTTTAAAATTATTTCAATTAATTTTAAGTTAAATCATTATGTTTAAGATTATTACTTATTATTACTTTATCATTGTTTCTCTTTAATCATTTTGGATTAATTAGGTTATTTTATTTTAAGCCTTGTTAAGAGTTAAATAGATTTAATTAAATCATTGGTTAGAGGATTAGATTAAGGAATAGTCATCATCCTATATTATACCCCTAACCCTACCATTAATACTTAATTAAGTTAAAAATCTTAATGATTTTAAGTAATTAGTATTTCCTTTTGATACTGATGATGATTAGTAAGTTCCTACCACCTCATTCCCTATGTTTCAATCATCCAAGTAAAAAAATTAAGATCAAATGTTTCCTCCCTGCCCTTGGTTAAGCCTAAATGTTAATTAGGGTTAAGGTTTCTTAATTACCCTTATGCCCTATTAAACTTAATCACCCCATAACTTACTAAATTAAATTCCAATGACTTTGAAATTTTTATGTCTCCTCTCTCATATGTCAATTAAGACATCAGAGGAGAAAAATATGATTTTTGTATTTTTAATTTAATTTATATAATTATTTTCATGGAAATTAGTGATTTTTAATGAAAATTCAATAACATGACCAAGGTAAAGTTTTTGTCCTTAGAAAAATTATGGGAGATTTACCTATGTTAGAGAATTACATGGTCCAAATTTCATGATTTTTTAGTATTAATTTAATTATTATAAATATTTTAAATTTTAGAGTATTAATTAAATAAAAAATATTATTTAAGTTAAAAATTAAATTTTATATTTTTCTTAAATTCCTCTAAGTTCAAGGAATCCAGAGAAACAAATTTCATATTTTTATGATTTTTCTTTGATTTATTAGAATTATTTTAGTGGGAAATTATGAAAACCCATTTTTAAATTCCAAAATTACTTTAAGCCTTTAAAATTTGATATCTTTACTTAGAGACTTAGGAAAAATATTTTAATGGTTCTTAAGTGATTAGGAGACCGAATCCGACATTTTGGTAATTTTTTATATTTTTATGATTTTTATGGTTTTCTAATTATTAAATATTTAAAAATGAGTAAATATCAAATTTTTATAAAAAATGCAATTTTATTTTTCTTGGACTTCTCTGATCACAAAAAACTCTTAAAATCATTTTTTTGTAATTTTTTGAATTGTATTTTAATTTTTAAAAATTGTTTAAGTGTTTAAAATGGTATTGAACTTAGGAAAATCATTTAGTTATCAAATTAATTCTAATTAACTTCAAAATTTTTATGAGAGTTCCTCTGATCCTAAAAGACAGTGGAGAGTTGATTTCAAGTTATTTTAATTTTTAGTTTGCCCTAATTAATTCAAAGTTAATTTTAGGTCAAGTGGCCAATTAGGTTTATATTTAATGTTTTAGTTCACTAAATAATTTTCCTAAGTACCTCTGACTGTAGGGAACCTACCCTAATTTTCCTAAAATTTTCCAAGCAATATGCTAATTATTGGAATTAAAATACCAAAACAGATACATGAACTTGAAAAATAGATAACTTGTTAAGAAGAACTCGTCTGACCTTGTAAAAATCATGAGGAGATAGCCCATGACAGAGGCTACCTAGGGTTTAAATTTCATGCCATGGTTAACTTTGCAACAGAATGGAGAATTCAAATACTCAAAACAGCATTTAACTAATTAAAAATAAAAACTCAACAAAATAACTCAATTCTTTTTCCACATTATTCTCCTCTATTCACTGAGCAAGAGGGTATTTTTTTTTAAATTTTTAGATTTTTCTATGCAAGGTTATGCATTTTTGAAGTTTACTGAATTAAATAAATAAGAAATATCATGATTTTCTCACTTAACCCAGTCAACGCTGACTGGATCCTTAGACCCGTTAAAGTGCCATGCGCTGCTTCGTTATTTGTTTCTGCCTCCTGACTCAGCCTCCACGTGTCTCCATTGTAAATGAATCATTTGCTTGACTCGATCGATCCTAGCCCTCCATTCATCAAATGCGCGATCCGACGACCCTCATTCATCGTCCCCGACTGGTGTGAGATGATGATTGTATGCCTTCTAGGGTTAAAATCTCGGCCGATACTCAACTAAATTGAGTGTAATTTGTTCCTACACCTAGATCTAACCTAGCTCTACACATCTAAACGGTTAATCATGCATTAATTTCATATTTTCTTCACAAAGGCCTAACTCGAGCTCGAATTTGGATGTTTTGATTCTTTACCTTTGTCCAAGAGGTTCAGCCTCAATTAGATGGTTGGGGAAGCTTCAATGGGGTCTGGCGAGCCTGCCTAGTGCATGAATTTGTTCTGTATTTGAGCTTAGTTCAAAAGTCCTCTAAAGGGTGGACGGCTTGGGGGGGAAGTCCACTGTGGAAGCTCTGGAGGTGGGGATTTCTCTGAAAAACTTCTTTTGCACCTTTGGTGAAGGTGTGGGAAGAGTAATAATTTCTGTTGAGTTTCAGTGGATGTCCTGTTTCTGGCCTGAGATTGAGATATGAAATTGAGCTCAATCAATGGAGATTAGGGCAGAAACACAATGGGGATTGGCTTCTATGTGTTGTGGGAAGAGTTTAGGACAATTAGAAACAGATTTGGTGGAGTTTGATTTCACTGAGTTTCAACAACCTTTAAACCGTGAAGAAGAAGGGTTTAAATAGAAATGGGCACGGCTGAGCTCAGGGGGAGATAAGGGTTGGAATCAGCTGCCTTGAGGGAGTGAAGAACAGCTGCAGTGTCCATTTGGGTTGGGACAACTCAGCAAGCCTTAATTCAATTTTTGAATTAAATTAGGGCTCTCGGTCTGGTGTTTTCCGCGACTGTGGTGACCAGCCGACCAGGGTCAGGTCAGGCTCAAAGTCAGGTGAGCTAGGAAGGTTGAGTGAGGGTTTCAATTTGAGTATTTGGAGGTCCCATGGTTAAAATCCAAAGTGGTTTTGAGGTTTGGGCTAAGTGGGGTTAGCTTGGATTTAACCCTTGGTTCCTTGGCCAAATCTTTCCCCAAAATGGTTAGAGTTGGTCTTAGGGTCCTCTAGTGAGTTTAAGTGAGCTTAGATGGCTAGTTTTTGGAATTTGGGGAGGAGTTTTAATTATTTGAAATGAGAAAAGTCCAATAGTGTGAATAAGAGGGAATGGTCACCTCTACTTGCCAAATTTGGCAAATTTGACCCTCATGATGACCATGGAAGGGTCCATGATTCATGCCATGGCATGTATGGGGACATGAGGATGTTTCACATAAAAGGGTTTTTTGGATTTTCATGAATTTTTAGAAAATAAGTCATCATGCCTAAAGTTGGCAAAGTGCCATGTATTTGCATGGTATGCCTCATGTAATGCCATGAAATGGTGTTTGAAATGTCATGGAATGATATTAAGAGGGAATTATGACACGTGGGCTCAATTTTGGCTTTTGAAAATTTTCAAATGGGCTTTTAAATATGCATATGGGGATTGGGCCTTTAACGTGCATGAAGTAATTTGAATTTTAGAAATTTATTATGGGATGATTGAATTGGTTTAAAATTGATTAAAATTGGACTAAGACTTGTCGAAATTTGATTTAGAAGTGAAATTTGGGAAATTTGATTGATCACTGACCCGACCGCAAGTAACGCAGTAATATATGCTTCCAAAAGATGGCCAAAGCTTGACCTAATTTATAATAAGTGGCTAGTGTATAAATCAAAATATTGTAAATCTTAGAAATTACTTTACACACTAGGGGTACTACGCAAGTATACGTATCGTTTCAAGTAATATAAGGTTTTCAATTATAACCCAATTATCGATCCCACGGGGAAAAATTATAGAAATGAATTTTCTAAATATTATATCTTAAAAATATCTTTTTATCCTTTAAATTAACTATAAATTACTATTAATTTACTAGATGCAATTAAAGAAAACAATACTAAGAGAATGATTTATGAAAACTATATAAAATAACAACTTTCTTTCCTTCAATTAATCCAAGATTTTTAAGATAATTTAATATTCGTTGGAGAATTTGATTTATGCTATTTTGCCAAATAGAAGCATTCTTATTCTTTACCCTTTGATCCAGGTGCAAAGAACATTGGCTAACTTACAGATCAGGTCCGGATGTATTGTTAGTAGTAATGGGTTAATCTAGTCTCTCACTACTAGATGTCCAAGGGTGGCTATGGTCGGCCCTACTAGTGACCCATTCATGATCTATAAATCAAATTATAAGAATTTAACCTGTCACTCTAAAAACTTATCAATTCTATGCCATTTAAATCTTATCTTCCTATTTATTTGAACTTCACCTTGAATAGCCCACACATGGCCTTCGACTACCCAAGGATTCATGTGACATTTACAAGTTAAGAGTTCTTCTCCTTCAAGGTTTTAAAACTCTTCAATAGGTTTTAACAATTTAAATGGACATTTGAAAAAGTAAAGTAAGATCAGGTATTAATATCATCACAATGTTTTTGAAAATATTTTGAATTTTAATTCTCCATTTGGATCTTTATATTATCTTATCTATCTCTTCATGATTGAAGGAAGAAAGTAAACTAACTACTCAGAACACATTGAAAATAAACTGCAAAACATAATAAATAAACTTTGAATCAAATATAAAAATACTTATCTCAAATATTCCTTCTACAGATCTTCTGACTCCTGACTCCACAGTGTAATGAACTCCAGATGCTACAACTTGAAAGTAAACTCACTAAACTAAACAAAAGTGGCCCTAAATTTCTCTCTCTAATTCTCTAGACTCTCTCTCTCTAATGAGATTTCTCTCTCTAAGGAGGCTAGAGGGGGTGGGGAGAATGGGGGCTATTTTCTCTGAAGGAGTGGAATCCTATTTATAGGCTCCTAGGTTGCCTTGAGGCACCTCTTCAAAACATGTCCAAATTCAATGAATCTTCTAGTAGGTTGGTCTGGCGCCTAAGTACTGGAATCTGGCGCCTAGGCGTCGGACACCGTGTCCAGTTCTTCGCACCTCTTCGCTTTGGCTCACACCTCTTCGCGTTTAAGACAGTTTTGGAGCGTCCAAATGCAATGTATCACATGTCCTATTATCAAGGAACAACTACCAGTCTTCTAGAATGTCCAATAACTGCTCACTCCGTCGAAATAACCGTCCAAAAGTCGTCAAAAACTTGACAATTTCTTTATTGAGTCTGGCGCTTAGGCGCCAGTTTCGTCTGTTGACCTCATTTTTGATGAGGTCTTCCTTTCTTCTTTTTAGTGCTTAGGATCTAGCCTTAGGCTTTTCCTTTGACTATCTTAGAGGACTAGAATTGGGACCCGCCTTTTAGAAATTCAAACCACTTCTAAACTCCCTGCAAACTCCACAAACTCGACTATAGACCCCTAATCACCTAGAGGGTTGAAATCAAATGTGGAAGTTTAAAGGATGAGTTCCTATAGGACTCTTCGGCCTTAGGACCGCCCAGGTGGCCTCGGTCCAGTGAAGGGGCTGACTTACACTACACTTACACACTACATTTCCACACACTTCCTAAAACCACACCCATACCCAACTTAACCTCCCGACTCATGTGAGTGATTCACATGGATGGTCCTTAACCCCTAAGCCCTTGCGCAAGAGGTTAGGAACAACATAGTGAATGCCTCAAATGAGTCCTTTCATGGCTCATATGGGCTTGAAATGGCTTCATGGCTCAACCAAAATGATTTCACCCCACTCAAATTCACCCAATCTTCAATTTCCCAAATTTTCAATTTTTTGACCCCCGGGACCCTACACCTACTAAACCTACCCAAAACCCTCAAATTACCCAAATTTTTGCAAAATTTCCAAATTACCTAAAATTTTCCAAAATCAATCCCAAACACCTCCACATCACTCAAATTGATCATCCATACCCAAAAATACCAAAAATTCCAAGAAAACCTCCCAATACCCTCCAAATAACCCAAAATACCCTTCTTGGCCTAAAAATCCAAAAATTCAAAAAATTCCCAGAAAATTACAGAAAATCCCAAATATTCCCAATTTCATTTTGTCCAACTACACCATGGGCCAATTTTGTCAATTTACCCTACTTTTGTCAAAACCCCCAAATTGACCCATTTTAACCCAAAGTGGACCCAATGTCAAACCAAACCTACCCAATTGACCCCAATTTTGGTCCAATTCAATTCTAAACTTCAATTCAACATTCCCAATACCAATTTAGACCAAATCCAAGTCCAATTTGATTGACATTTGGATCCAATTTCACTTTGGGCCTTAAAGCCCAAATTTGGACCCATGACCCAAACTTAGCCCAAATCCTAACCCAAATAGGCCCAAACCCCAAAAATTAAAACCCAACCAAAGCCAAAACCTCTTTGAAACACTCCCATAAACATTTCTTAACATTTATTTTACATCAATTTCAACCCTAGCCCAACATTGGCCCAAGTAAGCCCAATTTTGACCTAAACCCAAATAAACCCAAATTCAACCCAATTCAAACCCAAACCACCTTAAATCTATTTCAAATTATTCATGAAACATCCCTAAACCAAAACCAACAACTATTTGGCCCAAACTTCTACAAAAATTCCCATCCATGAACACATCCTTAAACTTAAAAGCCCACTTCCCTTAAACCTTCTTAAAAGCCCATTTCCTTCAAAATTCAAAAGCCCAAATCTACCCTAAAGCCCACATGACATCTCCATTTGTCATCCATTTAATTAAATCCATTACCTAAGTCCTAAAATCATCATTGAATTATCCCAAATGAAGCTTCATCCAAATTCCCATCAAATTACCAAAAAATTTCTTAAAACCCTTTTCATGAAACAAATCAACCTTTTCCCAAGCCAAATGAAGCCATGAACAAGCCATTCTCAAGCCACATGAAGCCATGAGGGCTTTGACTTGTCATTAGTCCATTTATGGCAAGAAGAGGGGGTTCTTTCTTAAACCTCCTTTAACCCTTTTTTACCTTAATCATGTCACACACTAAACCATGTTTAGCCACCTCATCATGGATGGAGACTTCACCACTCCTTCTAAGCCGACCTAAATGATTCCCTCGGCTCAAAATCGGAGCTTGGAAGGATGCACCAAGCCCAAAATGGTGGGTTGACCCAAACCAAGCCAAAGTGAGCCTTCTCCCATTCCATTTAAATCAAACTCCTTTACACATGTCAAACCTCGATTGCCTACACTAAACCCCGGCCCCGACCCACCCGACCAAGATGGTGACCATTGCTCGGCCGGCCGGCCACTGGGCCGCCGGAAAACACCATGGCCGAGAGCTCACATGTGAGCCAACATTGAAATTCTCACTTGCTGAGCTGCCCCATGCCTAGTGGTCACCATGGGCTGATCTTCTCCTCACCGCAGCAGCTGATCCCAAGCCCTAACTCCCTCTGAGAGGCCTTCCACCCTCTCCTATTTAAACTCCACCCCTCTCGGCCATGAGAGGGGCTGAAAAAAAAACCTTAAGGAAACTCTGCCAAAATCACTCCAGATCACTCTCTACACATAGAGCACCTGATCCCCACTGAATTCCAGCCCCAATTCCTTCTAGCTGAGCCCAATTTTGAGCTCAAACTTTAGCCCAAAAACCGGGACACTTCTCCACGGTGAGCCAATTCCCAAATTGATTGGCTCTACACCTTCACCGGACCAAGGGAAGGTGTCCACCATCAAAAGCCCCATCTCCGGGCCACCCGGTTGCTCCGGCCTCCAAGCTTTGTGATCGGGCTTGGTCGAAATCATATCCGGACAATTCACCGGACCGGGAGACTTCATCCGGAGCTTGCTAGGACCCAATCGAAGGTGCAACAACTCTCGGATTGAAGCCACACTTCTACGAGCCAAGGTATGAGCTAACTCTTCATCCCGAGCTTCTGAAGATTCTCTATTTCAAATGCCTTAGTTCCAATGCATGTTAGCCGTATAGATGTGTTCGTCTCTTCGAGACGAATCCATAGAGCATAAGAACATGAAAATCCATTGAGTATCGAGTGAGATATTAGGGATTTAGTGTGGACGGCTATCGGGTGAGGACACTTGGGGACGATGAACGGATGCCGTCCATTCAATACACGCGCGGACGAACGGCTCAGATGGCGTCGGACCAGAAAACGGTGCGAGAACCGCGGGGCCCGGGCTGCTGACTCAAGTGGCGGCGTCGAATGGGAGCGCGCCGCGTGGTCTTTCGGAGCTGCCGAGGATGCGCTGGCGCCGCGTGGATAAATAGAAAATTAGGGTATTTTCTTATTTATTTAATTCCCTAAACTTCAAAAATCCATATCTTTGTGTAGAAAAATCACAAAAATAAAATAAAAATACCCTCTTGCTTCGGTGAACGAGAGGAGAATAATGTGAAAAAGAAATCACTTAATTTCATCAAATATTTTATTTTTTATGATTTATTTACTCTCTGCATTGTTTTAATTCTCCATGCATGCATACAATTCACCATGGCATGAGACCATAGGGCTTTTGAAGCCTCTGAATTTGGGAACATTCCCTGAATTTTCCAAAGTCGGAGACCATCCCTATGAAGAGTTCTTGATTTTTCAAGTTCAGGTCACTATTTTGAGTATTTTAATTCCAGTAAATAGCATGTTGTGAAATAAATTCTAGGAAAATTTGGTGATGTTCCTTATGACCAGAGAACCCTAGGAAAAATAGGACTTGAGTTAATTCACTCAGATTAACCCTAATTGGCTTAAACATCCAAAATAGGTCTTTAATTAATTAGAGTTAACCAGGCATCAAATTGACTTGAAATCAATTCTCCACTGACCTTTAGGATCAGAGGAATCTACCATAAAAATTTGAGGTCAATTGGACTTGGTTAACCCCACTAATTGGGTTGATTAAGTCACTTAGCCATTTTAAACTTTAAAAATTCATAACTTTTAAAATACTTTTCAAAAATTCACCAAATTGGTTTTGGAGCCTCTCTGATATCAGGAAACCTAAGAAAATTAAAATGTCAATTTTCTAAAAAAGTTGATTTTTAATAATATTTTAATATTTTTAATAATTAAAAAAATAATAAAAATCACAAAAATAATAAAATTCACCAAAATGTCACATTTTGAATTTTAATCACTTAGGAACAAATCCCACATTTTTCCTAGGTCTATTTAGTGAGATATTGAATTTTAAAGCCCTAAGGTAATTTTAAAAATTAAAAAATGTATTTTCTAGCATTTTTACTAAAATAATTATAATAAATCATAGAAAAATCAGAAAATTGCAAAATTTGTTTCTCTGGTTTCCTTGATATCAGAGAGATTTTTGAAAAATATAAAATTCATTTTTCAACATTTATTCTATTTTAAAATTAATTAACACTCCAAAACTTAAAATAATTATAATAAAAATAATATAATTCAAAAAATCACCAAAATTGGTCCAAATGCTTCTCTGGTCATTAGGAATGTCCCCTAATTTTCTTAAGGACAGAAACTTTCCCTTGGTCATGTTATCAAATTTTCCTTGAAAATCTCTATTTTCCACCAAAAATAATTATATAAATAAATTAAATACGAGAAAAATCACATTTTCTCCTCTCATGTCTTTATTGACATATGAGTGAAGTCACATAAAAATTTCAAGTTCATTTGAGTTCAATTTAGTGAGTTATGAAATTATTAAGCTTAAAGGGTAAAATGGTAATTAAACTCTTTAACCCTTAATTAAAACTTTAGGTTTAATAAAAAATCAACAAGTAAAATATTTGATCTTAATCTGATTTGGATGATTGAAATTTAAATAATTAAAGGGTAGAAACCCATTAAATAATTTTAAAATGATTAAACTTTAATTAAATAATAGATTAAATTTGGAAGAATAATAAAATTGGAATTATTAAAATAGGGATATTTATTAGGAAGAGATTTATTCTTTAATTTAAAAATCCCTAAACTAATTATATCATTAATACTCAATTTTTAATTAAAATGATAACTCAAATTTAAAATATTAAAAAAAACTTAATTAAATTATTAAACTCTTTCAAAAATTTCAATTAAAATTAAAGATAAAACTTAATTAAAAATTAAATTAAAATTAAATTAAATCAATTAAATTAAATTAAATTAAATTAAATTAAATTAAATAATTAAACTAAATTAAATTAAACAATTAAATTAAATTAAATTAAATTAAATAATTAAATTAAATTAAATCAAATCAAATTAATTAAACACCAAATCAAATTAAATTGAACTATGTTAAACTAAATTAAAACTCAATTAAATTAAGTTAAATTAAATATAACATCACCTAAGACATAAAAGAAATTAAATATAAAACAACTTGAACAACTATTCCAAATTTAAACTCTTTAATTTAAACCAAATCATTTGAATACTAATTTACCCTTGAAAGCTTTGATTATTATAACTCCTAAATTAAACGTCAAATGAAATGTTACTCCACTCATAGGATATTCAAATGTCCTAGTTCACTGAGCAAGTTAACAAAACTTGAAAACCTCGGACGATCGATTCATTTATATAATTAAATTCATTTGTACTTAAAACAATCTCGGAAATATTGAAAAGATGTTTAAGATTCTTCTTAAGCACTTCCTCGATATGATAGGATATTTATAAGAACAATTGGACTTAATTGTCCTTTGATGATGAAAATCGTCCTCAAACAACAAAAAACCCAAAGAACCTAGACGTCATAGGAGATGACTAGCTATAGGATTAGGAATTTGGTAGAAAACCATAACCTTTCCCTTAGCTTTACCTAGGAACTTGCTTAAATATGCTAATTGTGTTTTAAGTGCAGTTTGGGATGACGGGAAGACCCTCCGGTGCACGCTTTTATTTTATTGCAATTTACTTTCTTGCAATTTACATTATTGCAATTTACTTTATTGCAATTGCGTTTATTTTTCTTGCATGATAAAACAACTCGTTGCATGAAAACTCACACCTTTAGGATAGCCCCTAAAACTGAAACCAAAATTAAGTTAAAAGTCATTGCAAGATAAAATTCACCGCCACAACATTTCAAAATATAAAACAACTCAAAATTTAATCACAAACGGAACACAAAACTACAATTACAACTAAATTAAAACGTCCCGTTGGATGATCGGGAATACCTCGGATGATGTAACCTACGTGTTGCTAACGGGATTTTCCACGATCTAAATGAAAGTGTGGAACTCATTCGGTTGAGTTTAGCAAATTCATCTGGACTAAGTGAATCTGATAAAAATAATGATGCTGGAAGGATGGAACCGTGGGATCTTAACCGGTGTCGTTATAATCAACTTTAAGATTTGTTTTAAATAAAACATAAAAAACACACGGAAATTAAGATTTTCTTTAAACCAAAACACTTTTCTCAACTCCTGATTTATGATTTCTAAAACTAAACCTCTGCAACAACAAGGAGCTCGGAGCATGGTGGGCGGCACGACCATCGTCATCAGCAAAACCCGAGTCTACTTCGACAAAACTTTCCTAGAATTAAAACAACCGAGCCATAGGACTTCGAGGTAGCTTGCACTAGTGCAACATAAATCCTCGACTCTTCGTTAGGCATTTGCATTGCAAATTAAGCCCTAACCGGTCTTAGGATTCCGAGGTAGTCGTCCGATACGACAATAAACCCTCACATCTTCTAAGCTATTTGTTTGATTTTATCATACAAATATAAGCCCTAATTAATTGAAATTGGCAAGATTGAAATATCAAATAAACATTAGGACTTTCCTAAATTCAAGCCAAACGATAGGATAGTCGGGAAATTATCGAAGTTCACTTCGAATCGGTGATTTCTCCTACCTTTCTTCCTTTGGATTCACAAAACAAAATGTTCCAAAAATTTGATCCATTCCCTATTGAAACTCCAAAGTTCAATCTTTGAAAACCTTAAACTTTGAAATTCTTGAGAGCGAGAATCATTGATTATTATCGAGAGTTTTCTTAGGTGATTCCGTCACTTAAGATGTAATTAACTATAGGGGCTTGCCCTTATAGGGAATTTTAAAGAACCTGAGGTAATATAAACCCTGTTTAATGTTTTCATATTAAGCGGGGGAAACTTGTCGGCTTATAAAATTGGTTCGCGGACCAAACGGATGTCACTAATCTTCTAGTTTATTTAATCAAGCCCCACCATCGAGCGAGTGTGTCTATCCTTAGGGATAGATACACGGTTTGTGGTGCGGTGCTCGTTTATATAAACTATTTGGGATGTGAGGTCGGTTTAATCTCATATCTTAAAACTTTCAAATTTAAAAATTATTTTCAAAATCAAATACTACTTTTCAAATTATTTATTTTAATTAAATTAAAAATTCGCCGACATGATTTACGGTAGGCGACCCCTCTTCAAAATAAAACACGACCTAAAAATATGCGCAACAGCGGCGCACAGGCGCCGAGCCAGTATTTTTTCTTCTTTTTGTATTTTGATCCATTTTTGCTCCCTTTTGCTCCTTTTCCTTTTCTATACCTTTTTACATCACCTACATCCAAAAACACAAAAATACCTTTCATTAAAGCATAATATCCTTAGAAATTGAAAAAAAGTCAAGGTATAAAAATATGTATTTTTCTTCATGGATCAAAATCCCCCAAACTTAAATGTTACTTGTCCTCAAGTAACTCTTTTTACTATATAAAATATAACCTTTGGAATAAAAGATAAATATTTAAGATTCCTTATAATTTTTTATTTTATAAAGTCTTTAGTAAATTTTTAACTTAATTTCACTAACTAGGTTTAATTTTAAGAATTTAAAAAATATTCAACTACTAAATCATAAGATTTCAAACTTTTCATTCATTTTGAAAATAATAGAAGCTTATTATATTAAGATCTCATAGATTATTTACAAGAAAAAGATTTTCTTGAAAAATCGTTTTTAAATGAATATTCATGTATAAAAATTAAGTAAGATATGTAACTAGTTTTCTTCCTATAAGATAATTCAAGGGAAGCCAATTTTTTATTAGGCATTTTCTCAAGCTTCTCCTCTCTTTTCCTTTTTTTTTTGTTTTTGTTTTTATATATAGAGCGAGAGGATTACTATATCTGGATAGCCTGTTAAAGGTTTTGAACTTCACTATCCTTAACTTATATTTTTAAAACTTATATATTTTCACTTAATTATTATAACATAAATAAGAATTCAAAAAGATTTCCAATCTTTTCTTTTTCAAGTGATAATTTTTTATTACTTAATATTTCAAAATTTTATCATTTCTATCATGAATAGAAAAATTCTTTAATCTTATTCTTCCTTAAGTTAAATAATTGTATTCTTAAAATCAATCAAAGTTAGTAAAACTTTAGTTAATTTCACTAAATTGTTTATAATTTCAAAAATAAAAGTGATCTCAAATAAATTCTTTATTCCTTAAGTTATGTTAAAAAGTTTTTATTTTTAAGAAAATATTAGCTCTTTAAGGACAAATAAAATTTAAATTTGAATGTATTTCCCTTCCCCCAAACTTATGTTTTGGTACACTATGAAAACTTTGAAAGTATGAGAGAAAGAACATCATAAGAATTTTTATAAGTATGTAAAAACAATCTTAAAAAGAAAAATTAACTTTCTAAACATACTTTTATGAATAATTAAGATAAAATTGAAGCATGTATAAAAAAGTAAGCAGGATAATTTTTTATTATACTAAATTTGAAATAAAGTTAAAGCGAGCAAAATTACTAAGTATTAAACGAAGAGACTAAAACAAACATATAAATTAACTCTAACATCAGTCTCAACACAATATACTAAAAATGTTTTAACCACGGAATCCATCCACACAAGTACATAAACTAAACAACATACATCAAACATAAAACTAACAAACAATCCAAACAAAACAAACTAACAACAGAGTAGCACTACATAAAGATCTCTCTACTACTAATCACTAGTTGTCGCCTCATCGTCATCATCATCACCAAAGGAAAATTCAACGTCCTTAGGATCAATAAATGGTGTAAAGCTAGGAAAAGTAGGGAAACTCACATCATGTTCACCCTTCAGAAATCTGACTAGGGCTTCATCGTACTCTGCATCGTAACTACTCTTCCTCTGGGTATAGTCGGAAAGATGATCCAGCTTTCTTGTCAATAGTATCTATCCCGCAAGTGAGTCCGAAACAACTCCTCGCTCGTCGCTCTAAAACCGATCATGCATGGACTCCCGTAAACTAGATCGTGGCTCGACTGAAGTAGAGGGGCGAGAAGTAGAAGGTCTACTCCGAGGTATATGCGAAGTAGAAGGAGCGGTCGATCTCTTCCCTCGAAGACGATCATAGATACTAACACTCTCCTGCCCAATTGGCTTGGTAGTTTTTAACTTCTCCTCAGAAATATCAGCACTGACTCCATCATTAACACATAACGAATAAATCAAAGAAGGAAATCCCAATCCAATAGAAGTGCTAGATCTCGCAATAGAATCCACAGATTCATAAATAATACTGCCAACGTCTATAGGCTTCCTCTCCTGAATGCAGTAATTCAAGATTGCTCTATCTTTAGTTACTTCACTCAGATGATTGAATGGTAACAATCTCGCAGAAATGAAATAGTGCCATGCTTTTGAAATACCATTCAGCTTGGAAGATTTGAAATTTACCCTTTTACCGTTCCTGATCTTCCAAGATCCAGTACCATCAGTCAAATAGGCAATAATCATATCCAAATCACCCTCAGATGGTGATAATCCAGAATAATACCACTCAATCGTCCGTGGCAGGCCATAGAATATGTTGATTTTTTCTGGAGTAAATCCTACTCCGATTCCTCTAATAAATACTTCAGAATCTTCAGCATCCAGAAAATTTGCATAAAATTCTCGAACAACCGGGATAACAACAATAGCAGTGAAGTAACAAAATCCTTGCCAGTTGTTCGCAATGTTAGTGTTTTCGATCATCTCCCCAGGATGATAGAACTTCGTTCCGAGATGAACTTTCTCGACGACGCAAGTTCGTGGAAACGAAAATGCGCAGCTGCAGTTAGAAATTTGCTGCTATCAAAATTTTCTTGTCCCTTCCCTCGCTTAGATTTTGGGCCCATCTAAACGTGAAAGAAAACAAGAATAAATTTAGGAATCAAAGATTTAAACTCTTTTTAAGTTTATAAAACTTAAAATAAGTTTAAAAATCTAAAGAAATCACTAAAAATCAAATATTTTTCAAAATTTCGGTTCTTAGCAAAAACTAGGAAAATCTATGGTGAAAATAAAAAATAAATGGTTTAAAGTGTAGATCTGACCTTGAGACGATGAAAACGAGTGGTTACGTGCTCAAATCCTTAATGTATTGACCTCAAAATGGATCCAAAGGGTGTATTTTCGCGAAAATGAGGAAGAAGATGAAGCTTATGCATCAAAAATGGCTTTTGGGGGTTTAAATGGTAATTTTCGGGTAGCAGGCCGAACCGGCGCATAGGCGTCAGACTCGCCTTTCACAAAAAATTATTTTTAAATTTAATTTTCCACCAAAATTCATAAATTCAACTTCCAATTACTCATATTAGAGTACGGCTTCAGTTTCTAACTTCCAAAACATTTTCCAAAAATTTTAAAAATTAAATATTAAATCCACCAATCAAACACTAAGTTTACATCAAACTCACTAAATTCCATTCATAATCTTCAATGTTGACTCAATATATTCCAGATAAGTATTATACTTGATTCAAGTTCCTAATACACACTCAAACATAACAATTTCTAAGCAAAAACAACACACATTGAACATGAAAGAAAATACACAAACAAACACAATCGATTCTCTAAATCGATACAACGACTCAACAAACCATATAATAACTAACCCATTACCAGAATATTCAATCTTCACAAGGGAAATTGGGAATTCTACTTGGAAAGAACACTAACACTTGTTCTTCGCATACATTTCAACTTGAGCATCTTGATAAGCCACAAAATGATCAAATTGAAGTTTCATCTATCATTCTAGATGTTCAATCTAATGAAACATCTCATGAAGGGGATCTCAAATTCTTTTAAAATCCACTTCAAACTTATCCAAATGACTAGAGATTTTTTCTAAACTTATAGCGATGAAACCATTAAAGTAGGGTTGAGGATCCTTAGAAACCTTGTCTCTAACTTCTTCTCAATGATTTATTCCTTCCATTTCTTCAAAATTCTCTCAAATCACTCAAGAATGAAGTACAAGGGATGTAATTCTGATTGCTTGATGGTTAAGGAAGAGAATAGGTTGATTTATAAGGGAAAATCGTGTGAAAAACTGAAAATTTCGGTTTTTGCACGTCCCAGTAACCGTGGCGTTTAGGCGCCGGACTTATTGATACATAGTTGATTCTGGCACTTAGGTGCCGAATTCTGGCGCGTAGGGGCCGGAACTATGTTCAACTCCGTTTCGCCTAATCGTCATATTTCAAAATTTCGTTCTCTAAGATAGGTATACTATACTGGTAAGTGTAATTTAGACTCAACAACTCACATCGTAAGCAATCATAATGAAGGTTAACTTGATCTCCTTTTTACTCATATTCAAAATAGAGTGATCAAATTTTTAAATTTACATACTTTAAAATAATTTTCAGCCTAAGTCAATAAAGACTTATAAGCATCAAATTTTTCTAAAGTAATATAAAATTAATCAAGATCTAGGCATAACCTTACATTAAAACACAAAAACACTCAAAACAAAAGAAAAATATGGGTTGCCTCCCACAAAGCGCTTGGTTTAACGTCGTCAGCCCGACTTAAGTAAATCTTTAATCAGGTTGACTCAATTTATAAGCCTCTTTATAAATCTTTTTAATGTCTCCCAAATAAGGCTTCAATCTTAATCCATTTACTTTAAAAATTTTTCCTGTTTTTGGATCTTTAATATCCACAGCTCCATAATGGTATACTTTCTCAACTATATAGGGTCCAATCCATTTAGATCTTAATTTTCCAGGAAAAAGTTTTAAACGAGAATTAAACAGTAATACTTCTTTTCCGAAGTTCAAAAATTTTTCCTGAAATTTTCTTGTCATGTAACATCTTCATTTTCTCTTTATAAATCCTCGCATTTTCATATGCTTCATTTCTTATTTCTTCCATCTCATTTAATTGCAACAATCTCTTTTCTCTTGCATTATTCAAATTAAAATTAAACTCCTTTATCGCCCAATAAGCTTTATGATCAAGTTCTACAGGTAAGTGACAATGCTTACCATAAATTAACTAGTAAGGTGACATCCTGATAGGTGTCTTATAAGCTGTTCTATAAGCTCATAATGCAGAATCAAGTCTATCAACCCAATCAGTTCTTTTAGGATTAACAGTCTTCTCTAGAATTATTTTAATTTCTCTGTTTGATGCTTCATCTATTCCACTTGTTTGTGGGTGATAAGCGATTGCTATTCTATGCTTCGATTCCAAATTTTTGTAGTAATGATTGAATTCTTATATTCCTAAAATGACTTCCACCATCCATGATAATTACCTTAGGCATTCCAAATCTTGAAAATATCATTTTCTTTAAAAATTTAGAAACACTTTTGGAATCCCAGTTTGGTAAAGCAACAGCTTCAATCCACTTTGAAACATAATCAACTGCTAATAAAATATAAATTTTTTCAAATGATGGAACAAATAATCTCATAAAGTCTAAACCCCATATATCAAAAATTTCAACTTCAAATATATAGTTTAAAGGCTTTTCATTCTTCCTAGATATATTTCTCATCCTTTGATATCGATCACATGTTTTTACATAATGTCTCACATCATAAAATAAGGTAGGCCAATAAAATCCAGAATTTAAAATTTTAAATGCAGTTTTATCTATGCCAAAGTGTCTTCCAAAATCGGAATCATGACATTTTTGAATAATAGCAAAAGTTTCTTCATAAGGTACACATCTTCGAATCATAGAATCTTTTCTAAATTTAAATAAATGAGGTTCTTCCCAGATATAAGATTTAGCATTATATTTAAATTTCTTAATAAATTTGTTATCCAAGTCATAAGGCAAAATATTGCTAACTAAATAATTAACAATATCAATATACCAAGGTGTTTTATATTCTTGAATAGCATATAAAGATTCATCAGGAAATTTCTCATTTATATTTTCTTTCAAAATAATATCATTTTTAATTCTAGACAAATGATCAGCAATTTGGTTTTCAGTTCCTTTTCTATCTACTATTTGAAAATTAAATTCTTGTAGAAGTAAAACCCATCTTATCAGTCTAGGTTTAAAATCCTTCTTAGATAATAGATGTTTAATAGCAGAATGATCAGTATGAACTATGCATTTAGTACCAAGAAGATAAGGTCTAAATTTATCAAAGGCATATACTATATAGCTAGAAGCTCTTTCTCAGTGGAAGTGTAATTTCTTTGTGTTTCAGTGAGAGTTTTACTAGCATAATAAACAACTTAGAAAATTTTCTCATATTTTTGTCCTAATACAACTCCAATTGCAAAATCACTTACGTCACACATGAATTCAAAAGATTTCTCCCAATTAGGTGCAACAATGATAGGTGCAGATATTAATTTTTCTTTAAGAATATTAAAAGCTTTAATACATTCTTTATTAAATTCAAATTTTGCATCTTTTTCTAAAATATGACAAAGAGGTTTAGAAATTTTAGAAAAATCCTTTATGTATTTTCTATAAAATCCAGCATGACCTAGAAAACTTCTCACATCAGTAACAATAGTAGGTGGTTGCAATTCAGCAATAATTTTTACTTTTGCTTGATCAACTTCCATCCCTTTTTGTGATACGTTGTGACCAAGTACAATGCCTTCTGTGACCATGAATTGACATTTTTCCCAGTTAAGAACTAAATTTGTTTCTTCACATCCTTTCAGAACTTTGGAAATGTTTTCCAAACAAGATTCAAAAGAAGTTCCAAAGACTGAAAAATCGTCCATGAATATTTCAATTTCTTTGTCAATCAAATCACAAAATATTGACATCATACATCTTTGAAAAGTTGCAGGTGCATTACATAAACCAAAAGGCATTCTTCTAAAAGCAAATGTTCTATAAGGACTTATAAACGTTGTCTTTTCTTAGTCCTCAGGAGCAATAAGTAATTGATGATAACCATAATATCCATCCAAGAAACAGAAATATGAGTGTCCAGCTAGTTTATCAAGCATTTGATCTAAGAAAGGTAAAGGAAAATGATCCTTTCTAGTGGCTTTATTTAATTTCCTATAGTCAAAATAGATTCGCCATCCAGTAACTTGTCTTGTAGAGATAAGTTCATTTTTATCATTAACAATGACAGTTACTCCTTTCTTCGGAACACAATGAATAGGACTTACCCATTGACTATCCGAAATAAGATAAATAATATCAGCATCTAACCATTTAATAATTTCTTTTTTAACAACCTCTTTCATGATAGGATTTAATCGTCTTTGCGATTCTATAGTTGGTTTAAAATTTTCTTCCATTAAAATTCTATGCATGCAAATGGAAGGGCTTATTCCTCTTATATCAGCAATAGTCCAACCAAAAGCTTTCTTATAATTCTTTAACACACCTATTAGTTTTTCTTCTTGATCTGTACTAAGTTCAGAAGAAATAATAACAGGTAAAGTTAACGAATTTCCAAGAAACGCATATTTTAAATGGGAAGGTAACATTTTTAATTCCAGTTCAGGGGCTTTTTCAATTGATGGTAAAAGTATATCATTTTGAGCTATGTCTAAAGTTTCCCAATTATCTTTTATAAAATAAGTCTCTTCTTCTTCTACAACATCATCTTCATCAGTTAAAAATTCAAATTTTTCTTCAGGAATGACTTTACATTTTTCCTGATAATGTTTTTCAATTAAATAATCAATTATATCCATTCAATAACATTTCTCTTTATCGTGGTACTTCATCGATTTAAGAACATTGAATTTAATTTCTTGATCATTAACTCTCATGGTTAGTTCTCCTTTTTGCACGTCAATCATAGCTCGTCCGGTAGCTAGAAAAGGTCTCCCTAAAATAATAGGTATCTCTTTATCTTCTTCCATATCAAGTAATATGAAATCTACAGGGAAGATAAATTTATCCACTTTAACAAGTACATCCTCTATAACTCCTTTAGGATAAGTGATAGATCTATCAGCTAACTGAAGGGTTACAGTCGTGGGAGTAATATCTCCTAAATCTAATCTTTGAAAGATAGAAAATGGCATGAGATTAATACTTGCTCCTAAATCACATAAAGCTTTTCCACAAAATTTTTCTCCACATAGCACGAGGTATAGTGAAACTTCCAAGATCCTTAAGCTTTTCAGGTAATTTCTTTTGAATTATTGCACTGCATTCTTTACTTATTGCAACAGTTTCAAATGCTTCAAATTTTTGTTTCTTGCTTAAAATATCCTTCATAAATTTTTTATAAGTTGGCATTTGTTCCAAAGCTTCAGCAAAAGGTATATTAATAGTATGTTTCTTAAAAATTTCAAAGAACTTAGAAAATTGATGATCAAGTTTCTGCTGTTTAAGTCTTTGAGGAAAAGGTGGTGGTGGTTTTTCAACTTCCACATTAACTGGTATAACAGTCTGATCTTGACTAGGAGAGAGAGTTTCTTTAGGTTTTTCAATCACTTTAACCTCAATCTCTTTTTCACTTCCACTTCTAAGTTGCACAGCTTTAGCTTGTTCATGTTCTTTTCCAGTTTCCTTTGGATTAATTTCAACATTACTAAGAAGTGTTCCTACATGTCTGTTATTAATTAAAGTAGCAATTTACCCCATTTGATTTTCAATATTACAAATAGCAATATTTTGATTTTGTAAATGATTATTCATTTGTAATATTAATTCCTCTATTGATAACTTTTTCGGTTGATTATTATATCCAGGAGGTTTAAAATTTGGATTAACTTGATTATTCCAATTTCCAGTGGCATGAGATTGATTATTTCCCCATGGTTGTTATGAATTATTCCAGTTAAAATTAGGATGATTTTTCCACCCAGGATTATAATAATTTGAATAAGGATTATTTTTACTTGCAATAGCTTGTAAAGTTTCAATAGTTTGAGAATCTTCAATACTGGCAGAGTTATTTTGCGAAATATTAATTGCAAAACTATCTAATTTCTTAGACATTGCTGCTACTTGTGAAGCTAAAATAGAAAAGGCTTCATTATCGTGAATACTTGCCATCTTTTTAGGATTAATCCTTTCGGAAGGCCATTGAAAATTGTTATTAGCCATTTCTTTAATTAAAGTGTAAGCTTCTTCAAATGATTTAGACATTAAAGAACCTCCAACAGCAGCATCAATAATTGATTTTAAATATCTAATTAATCCATTATAAAATGTTTGAATAATCAACCAATCAGGTAAAGCATGATGAGGACATTTTCTTAATAGTTCTTTAAATCTTTCCCAAGTTTCATATATTGTCTCCCCGTCAAATTGACTAAACGAAGTAATATCATTTCTTAATTTAGCGGTTTTAGAAGGAGGAAAATATTTAGCAAGGAATTTTTGTGCCATTTCAGCCCATGTTTTAATAGAACCAGTCGCTAATAAGTTTAACCACATCTTTGCTTTATCTCTTAAAGAAAAAGAAAAGAGTCTAAGTTTAATAGAATCATCAGAAACATTGTTATATTTAAAGGTAGCACAAAGTTCTAAAAAACTAACAAGAAGTAAATTTGGATCCTCATTTGGTGTTCCACAAAATTGATTGTTTTGCACCATTTGAATAATAGACGGTTTAAGTTTAAAATAATTAGCATCTACGACTGGTATTTGAATACTACTATGAAGTTCATCAAACTGTAGGGTTAGCATAATCCCTTAATGGTTTATAAACATTTTGATCATTAAGTTCAATTGGATTTTATTAAGTAGCCATTTCTTAAAATTTTTGAATTTGTTTTCCCTTTTTAATTTTTCTAATTGTTCTTTCTAGTTCAGAATTTAAAGGTATTAATCCTTCAAAACCAAATCTTCGCATAAAACAAGGAATAAAATACAATTTTTTATATTTTATATTTTTAATTTTTTTATATTTTTATATTTTTAGAAATATAATATTTTTTTACGAAATTTATAACTATTTTATTTCTTTCCCCGGCAACGGCGCCAAAAACTTGACCCGACCGCAAGTAACGCAGTAATATATTCTTCCAAAAGATGGCAAAAGCTTGACCCAATTTAAAATAAGCGGCTAGTGTATAAATCAAAATATTGTAAATCTTAGAAATTACTTTACACACTAGGGGTACTATACAAGTATACGTATCCTTTCAAGTAATATAGGGTTTTCTATTATAACCCAAGTATCGATCCGACGGGGAAAAATTATAGAAATAAATTTTCTAAATATTATATTTTAAAAATATCTTTTTATCCTTTAAATTAACTCTAAATTACTATTAATTTACTAGATGCAATTAAAGAAAACAATACTAAGAGAATGATTTATGAAAACTATATAAAATAACAACTTTCTTTCCTTCAATTAATCCAAGATTTTTAAGATAATTTAATATTCGTTGGAGAATTTGATTTATGGTATTGTGCCAAATAGAAGAATTCCTATTCTTTACCCTTTGATCCAGGCACAAAGAACATTGGCTAACTTACAGATCAGGTCCGGATGTATTGTTAGTAGTAATGGGTTAATCTAGTCTGTCACTACTAGATGTCCAAGGGTGGCTATGGTCTGCCCTACTAGTGACCCATTCCAGATCTATAAATCAAATTTTAAGAAATTAGCCTGTCACTCTAAAAACTTATCAATTCTACGCCATTTAAATCTTATCTTCCTTTTTATTTGCACTTCACCTTGAATAGCCCGCACATGGCCTTCGACTACCCAAGTATTCATGTGACAATTATAAGCAAAGAGTTTTTCTCCTTCAAGGTTTCAAAACTCTTCAACGGGTTTTAACAATTTAAATGGTCATTCAAAAAGTAAAGTAAGATAAGGTATTAATGTCATCACAATGATTTTGAAAATATTTTGAATTTTAATTCTCCATCGAATCTTTATATTATCTTATATATCTCTTCATGATTGAAGGAAGAAAGTATACTAACTACTCAGAACACATTGAAAATAAACTGCAAAACATATTAAATAAACTTCGAATCAAATATAAAAATACTTATCTCCAATATTCCTTCTACAGATCTTATGACTCCTGACTCCACAGTGTAATGAACTCCAGATGCTATAACTTGAAAGTAAACTCACTAAACTATACAAAAGTGGCCCTAAATTTCTCTCTCTAATTCTCTAGACTCTCTCTCTCTAATGAGATTTCTCTCTCTAAGGAGGCTAGAGGGGGAGGGGCGAATGGGTGGCGATTTTATCTGAAGGATTGGACTCCTATTTATAGGCTCCAAGGGTTGCCTTGAGGGACCTCTCCAAAACATGTCCAAATTCAATGAATCTTCTAGTAGATCGGTCTGGTGCCTAGGCGCCAAAATCTGGCGCCTAGGCATCGGGCACCGCATCCAGTTCTTCACACCTCTTCTCTTTGGCTCGCACCTCTTCGCGTTTAAAATCATT
This sequence comes from Papilionanthe hookeriana x Papilionanthe teres, assembly GCA_022702705.1. NCBI lineage: Eukaryota > Viridiplantae > Streptophyta > Magnoliopsida > Asparagales > Orchidaceae > Papilionanthe > Papilionanthe hookeriana x Papilionanthe teres. The sequence goes on from CM040427.1 coordinate 118,443,823, forward strand.
TTAGAGCGTCCAAATGCAATGTATCACATGTCCTATTATCAAGGAACAACTGCCACTCTTCTAGAATGTCCAATAACTGCTCACTCCGTCAAAATAACCGTCCAAAAGTCGTCAAAAACTTGACAGTTTCTGTATCGTGTCTGGCGCGTAGGCGCCAGTTTCTGGCGCCTAGGCGCCAGGCCATATTTTTTTCTTCTTTTTGTATTTTGCTCAATTTTTGCTCCCTTTTGCTCTTTTTCCTTTTCTAGACCTTTTTACATCACCTACATCCAAAAAAAAAAATTACCTTTCATTAAAGCTTAATATCCTTAGAAATTGATAAAAATCAAGGCATAAAAATATGTATTTTTCTTCATAGATCAATCACATGGTTTAATTTGGAGAAATTGGGTCTTTAAGTCAAAATTGGGGATTTTGGTCCAAAAGGATTTTGAGTGAGATTTTAGTCAAAATTTGTGTCAAATAAATGTTGTGTTTGGTTTAGGAATGTGTTATAAATAGTTTGAAACAAATTTGGGGTGATTTCAAGTTGAATTGGGTTCAATTTGGGTATTTTAATAATAGGGTCAAAATGGGTAAAATTGGGGAATTTAGGTTAAAGCTGGGCTAGTGTTGGATTTGATGTAAACTTAATCTTTCAAAATTTTTATGGGGGTTTTAGGAAGATTTTAGAATTTACTTTGGAGAAAATTGAGGGGTTTTGGGTTTGATTTGGGTGCCTTGAGTCATGAGGGTTAATTGGGCAAACATGAATTTTTGGGGTTTGGACAATTTTAGAAAAAGCTTGGGATCAAATTGAGGCCAACTTAACAAAATTTTTGGTTTGCGGGAGTGTTATGAAGGTCTGAAGTTTTATTTGGAGAAAATTGGAGTTAATTTGGTTGACATTGGACTTAATTGAGTTAAGCTTGGGTTAAAATTAAATCAACTTGGCATTCTTGGCAAAATTGGATTAATTTGACAGAATTGGGGTATGGCGTAGTTGAAGAAAATGAGATTAGGAATTTTTGGAACATTTTGGGATATTTTGGGATTTTTTGGAATTTTTGAAAATTTTTGCTATGAAGGGCATTTTGGTAATTTTGGGGGTATTTTGGGAATTTTGGAAATTTTATCAGATTTGGGTAATTTTGGTTAAATTAGGTAGATGGGAACAACTTGGAATGATTTTGGTGAATTTTAGGAATTTTTAGGTAATTTATGGAATTTTGGGATTTTAAAGGGGTAATTGGGTAATTCGGTAGGTTTAGGGCCCCGAGGGTCAAAAATGAAAATTTTGGAAAGATGAAGATTGGTTCAAGGTGAGTAACATGGAATCATTTTTGTTGAGTCATGAAGTCATCTTACGCTCACAAGAGTCATGAGAGGACTCATTTTAGGCACTCAATATGTTGTTCCTAAAACTCTTAGCTAAGGACTAGGGGTTATGGTCCATCCATATGAGTCTCCTAAAAGAGTCAGGAGGCTAGGTTATGTGTGAGTGATTTCATGGTTCAGGCATGTGATTTCACACTTAACTTAGCCTCGTGACTCTTTTAGGAGAATCATATGGATGGACCTCAACCCCTAGTCCTTGGCTAAGAGGGTTAGGGACAACATATTGAAAGCCTAAAATGAGTCCTCTCATGGCTCTTGTGAGCTTAAGATGGGCTTCATGGCTCAACCAGGATGATTCCATGTTACTCACCTTGAACCAATCTTCATTTTTCCAAAATTTTCATTTTTGACCCTCAGGGCCTTAAACCTACCAAATTACCCAATTACCCTTAAAAAGGCCCAAATTTCTCAAAATAATTCCATGTTATTCCCTACTATCCAATTTGATGAAAATTACCCAAATCTGACAAAATTTTCAAAATTCCCAAAATACCCTAAAATTACCAAAATGCTCTTCATAGCCAAAAATTTTGAAAATTCCAAAACAACCCAAAAATTCTCAAAATGTTCCAAAAATTCCCAATTTCATTTTTTTCAACTACACCATAGCTCAATTTTTTCAAATTAATCCAATTTTACCAAGATTTCCATGTGGATTTATTTTAAACCCAAACTTAACCCAATTGAACCCAATGTCAACCAAATTGATTCCACTTTTCTCCAATTAAAATTCAAAACCTTCATAACACTCCGACAAACAAAATTTTTTGTTAATTTGATCCCAAGCATTTCTTAAAATTATCCAAACCCTAAAAATCCAAATTTCCCCAATTAACCCTCATGACTCAAACTACCCAAATCAAACCCAAAACCCCTCAATTTTCTCCAAAGTAAATTCCAATATCTTCCTAACATGCCCACAAACAACATGAAATATTAATTTGCTCACAATTTGTACTCAAACTCAACCAAAGCTCAACCCAAACCAAAATTCCCCAGATTAGCCTAAACCAACCATAAACCCAAACAAGCCCAAATTCCAAAATCAAAACCCAACCAAGGTTGAAAACTCTTTGTGACACCCACATAAACATTTTACAACATTAATTTTACATCAAATCCAATCTTAGCCCAACATAACCCAATTCACCCAAAATTGACCAAATGTTAAAAATCCACTAAATTAACCTATTAATTCAATTCAAAATCACCACAAATCTTTTCTAAATTTTTTATAACACTTTATTACACCAAAATCAACATTAAATTGATCCAAAGATTGGCCCAAGTTAAACCTAAACTCAAGCCCAAGTTCATCCCAATTTAAAAGCCCAAGTTTCAAGCTCATGACCTATCTAATTTCAAAAGCTCAAAATCCATTCCAAAGCCCACATAAAAAATTCCTCTTCATCATGCATTTAATTAAAATCATCCCTAAATCCCAATTTCATCATCAAATCATACAATATCAAGCTTTGTTCTAACTTCACCCAAAATTCTCCTTAAATCATAAATCCATTTCAATGTAATTTCTCAAGCCATGGAGGAGCCGTCTGCAAGCCATGGAGCTTTGTGTCAAGCCACATGAAGCCATAAGAGATTTTTACACCTCACTAGGCCATTTATGGCAAGAGGAGGAGTCTCTTTCAAAACTTATTTTTAAGCATTTTTAACCTCTTTAATGTCACACTCTAAACCATGATTAGCCACCTCATCATGGATAGGGACCTCACCACCCAAAGCTAGCTGACCCAACTGATTTTCTCTCAGCCCAAATCAGGCTCTTGGAGGTGAACCCAACCCATTTCCATGGCTTAACCAAATTGGACCCAAAATGTACCCTTCCCCCTTCCATTTGAATCAACTATTTTACACATGTCCAAAGCCAATTGAAGACACCATTGTCAATCCCTGCCCCCCCTGGCCTTGGATGGTGACTGACCGGAAACCACCAGGCCGAGACACCCCAAGTAGCCAAAAATTTTGAAAATAATCCTGTTGAGCTATCCCAACCTAATTGGTCATTGGAGCTCTTCATCTCCACCTTAAGAAAGTTAATCCCCACCATCAATTAGACCTAAGCTCAGCCATGGCTCCTCCTATTTAAATCCATCACCTCCACGTCTTGAAGGTTTTTGAAACTAACCTTGCATAAACTCCTCCCATTTAAACCCAAACTCTTCCCTGAGCCTAGAGAAAACCAACTCCACTGAAATCTAGCCCTAATTCCCCCTCCCCGAGCCCAATTTCTGAGCTCAATTTTAAGCCCAAAAATAGGGCATCCATTGAAACTCCACAAAAATCAAATTTACTCTTTTCACACTCTCCTCAGAGGTGGAGAAGAAGTTTTCTAAAGAAATCTCCATCTCCAAAGCTTCCACAGTGGACTTCCACCTCAAGCAGTCCACCCTTTGGAGGATTTCTGAACCAACCTCAAAGGGAGCTCGAGTGCTGCTTACAAGAGCTTCGCCAAACCCCAATGAACGAGTCACAAGCATCCAATCGAGGCCACCTCTCTTGGATTAAGGTAATGAATCAAAAACACCCGAACCGAGCTCAGTTTGGGACTATATGAAGAAAACATGAAATTAATGCTTGATCAACCGTATGGATGTGTAGAGCTAGCTTAGATCTAGGTGTAGAAACAAATTTCGTGAAAATTTGTTGAGAATAGAGGGAGAAATTAACCCTAGAAGGTGTGCGGTTGTGGGTTCACACCAGACGGGAACGATGACCCTGCGCCGTCAGATCATCTGTGTATCAAACGAAGGGCTAGGATAGCGCCAGACGACGCTTCAGGACAAAAAGAGCGGAGCCGCATGGTGCTCAGGTAGATGGTGACGCCGAATTGCAGGACGCCGCGTAGAGATTCGACGCGCCATAGGTTGATGGGGCTCCACATCAGATAAGTAGAAAAATCAAGGATTTATTTATTTATTTAATTAGCTAGAATTCAAAAATGCATAACTTTGTGTAGGAAAATCCAAAAATTAAAAGAAAAATACTCTCTTACTCAGTGAACAGAGGAGAATAATGTGGAACTAAAATCAAAATTATTTTCTTAGTGTTTATTTTTAAATTAATTAAATACAGTATACCTTAAATAAATTCTCCATTCACACACACAATTCACCATAGCTTGGGATTATGGGGCTTTTTTTCCCTCTGTTTTTTGGAACATTCCCTGAATTTTTCAAGGTCAGTGGAGATCCTTAGGCAGAGGACCCTATTTTCTAACTTTATGTTCCTATTTTGATAATTTAAATGTAATAATTAGTATAGTAGTTGGAGGAATCTAGGAAAATTAGGCTAGGTTACCTATGGTAAGAGGAACTTAGGAAAATTTTTTGATGAGCTTAAACCTTAAATATAACTCTAATTGCTCACTTGACCTAAAACTAATTTTGAATTAATTAGAACAAACTAAAAAAGGAAATAACTCAAAATCAATTCTCCATTGTTCTTTAGGATAAGAGAAACCCCCATAAAAATTTTAAAGTCAATTGGAATTGATTTAACCCACTAAATGAATTTCCAAGTAACATAGCCATTTTGCACATTAATAAATTCATAAAACCAAAAATAAATTTTAAAAATTCATTAAATTAATTTTGGGAGTTCTCTGTGATCAAAGAAGTCCAAGAAAAATAACATTATATTTTTCATAAAAATTTGATTTTTGAATCATTTTTAAATATTTAATAATTAAAAAATCATAAAAATCACAAAATTATAAAAATTAACCAAGATGTCACTTTTAGCCTCTCAATCACTTGGGAACCATTAAAATATTTTTCCTAAGTCTCTAAGTTAATATATTAATTTTTAAAGGCTTAGGATAATTTTTAACATTTAAAAAATGAATTTTCTTAACCTTTCACTAAAATAATTCAAATAAATCAAATAAAAATTAAAAAAATGTAAAATTTGATTCTCTGGGTTCCCTAACTTCAGAGAGATTTTTGGAAAATATAAAACTTCATTTTTTACTATTAATATATGTTATATTTAATTAACACTCTAAAATGTAAAATAATTATTATAATTAAATTAAAATTCAAAAAATCACAAAACTTGGTTCAAGTGATCCTCTAGTCAGTAGGAACGTCCCATAATTTTTCTAAAGATACAAACTTTACCTTGGTCATGTTATTGAATTTTCATTGAAAATCCCTATTTTCCATTAAAATAATTATATAAATTAAATCAAAATCAGAAAAATCACATTTTCTCCTCTGATGTCTTAATTGACATGTGAGTGAGGTGACATAAAATTTTCAAAGTCATTTGAATTTGATTTAATGAATTATGAGGTGAACAAGACTAAAGGGGAAAAAGGGTAATTATTGAATTGTAGCCTTAATTAATATTTAGGCTTAACCAAAGAGGAATGGGAAATGTTTTATCTTTATCTTCTTCTTGGTTGATTGAAACATAGGGAGTTAAGGGGTAGAAACCTATTAATCATCTTTAATATTAAAGAAGAAATCTCAATTAATTGAATCATTAAGTTTTGGAGGTTAATTAAAGCATAAATTATTAAGCTTAAGGGATTTAACATAGGAAAACTCTAATTCTTTAAATTTAATCCCTAACTAATGATTTGATCAAATATCATTTAATTCTTATTAATGAAACCATGAAAATGATAATTGAAACTAATAATTAAGAAGGGAATAATCTTGAAATCTTATAATTAAATTAAGGTTTAAAATATTAAAATTAATTTGAAATGATTTAAAATCAAACTAAAACGAACTCAAGATATTAAAACTAATATGAAATCATTTAAAACATAAGATTAATGTAAAGTAATTTATAGTTAAAACATTATAATCAAATTAAACTAACTAAAATTAATCTAAAATATTATAATTAAATTAAAATAAGTTAAAGGATTAAAAATTAATCTGATTGAACTAAAATAACTTAAATACTCTTTTCAAAAATAATTTAAAAAACATTTAAAAAACCAATTAAAACTTTATAACTAAATTAAATCATTTTAAATTACTAATATAACTAAAATTTTATAACTAAATTAAATCATTTTAAATTACTAGTTTAACTTCAATTAAGAATGGTTAAGTTCTTTAATGGACTAATTTGCCCCTAAAGACTTTCATTTCATAACTTCTAAATGAAATGCCTAATGACATGTCGCCTCTCTCATAAGACAACTAAAACATCTAAGTTTACTGAGCAAGAAAAAATAAAACTTATTTAAACTTCAATCAAACTTTGGATGATTAATTCAACTAGACAATGAAACCATTTGGACCCAAGATAAATCCAGAAGTTTTGAAAAGATGTTCGGATCGTTTCCTCGAATCGTCTACCTACCCCGAGCACTTCTTCAATCTGATGGGTTGTTTCAGAAGAACAATTGGACTTCATTATTCTTTGATGAAGAAAATCATCCTTAAAACAACTAGGACTTCAACCTAGACGTCATAGGACTTGGTGAGTAACTAGGGTATGAACCAAGACATCATAGGGTTGGTAGACGATCTGAACTTTCCCTTAGCTTTACCTAGGTGTTTGTTGCAAATATATATGCCTTAACATGCATTTTAAGTTGCAGTTGGTAGAAACAAGAAGACTCTTCAGGTACACATTTAAGTTTATTGCAATTTACATTTATTAAATGTTTTATTTTCCTACATTCTATAAAATTGTGAAAATAATCAAACCAGCATGTTTATTTATTTTCCTGCATTCTATAAAATTGTGAAAATGATCAAACCTAGCATGTTTAAACAACATAAAATTTAATCACCAACAAAAAAAGACATGTAATTGTAACTAAAATTAAAACGTCTCATTGGATGATTGAGAATCCCTTGGATGATGTAACCCACATTTTTCTAACAAGATTTCCCACTGTCTAAATGAAAGTTTAAAACTCATTTAGTTGAGTTTAGCAAATTCATTTGGACTAAGTAGATCTGATGAAAATAGTGGTGCCGAGATGATGGAATCTTGGGATCTTTGCCGGTTCTGCTTAACCAACTTTAAGATTTACCTTAATAAAACTTAAGACATTGAATTTGAAATTAACCTATAAACCATGACACTTGTCTCATCCCCTGATTGTCACTTCTTTAAACTAAACCCTCCGCAACAACAAGGAGCTCGGAGCAAGCATAGTGGGCAGCATGGTCATCTTCAACAGCAAAACAAGTTCATCAACTTAACCATTCCTTAGAAATTAAACAACTATCCATAGGATTTCAAGATAGTTTTCTTAGCGCAACATAAACCCTCAATTTTTTTCTTTAGGCATTTGTGTGTTATGCAAATTAAGCCCTAACTAGCCTTAGGACTCCGAGGTTGTCATCAGATATGACATAAACCCTCCTAACTTTCAGGCTATTTGTATGATTATATCATACAAGTATAAGTCCTACTTAATTAAAATTGGCAGGATTGCAATATTAAATAATTCTACCAAATTCAAGCTAAATAAATAGGATAGTTAGGAAGTCACCGAGGTTCTCCTCGGATCCGTAACATCCCCTACCTTTCTTCCATTGGATTCCCAAAATAAGTTGTTCTAAATTTGATCCAATCCCTTTTTAAATTCCAAAATTGAGTCCTTTGAATGCTTAAACTTTGAAATTCTTGAAAGCAAAACCACTGATCTTTATCGAGAGTTTTCTTAAGTGTCTTTTGATATTTAGGATGAAATTAACTATAAGGGCTTACCCTTATGGGGATCATTAGAACTCGGGTAATATAAACCCTATTTAATCTTTATATTAAATAGGGAAACTTTTCAGCTTATAAAATTGGTTCGTAGACCAAACGAATGTTACAAATCTTTTAGTTTATTTAATCGAGCCCCATTATCAAGTAGTGTGTCTACTCCTAGGACAGATACACGGTTTATGATGCGGTGCTCGTTTATATAAACCATTTGGTGTGTGAGATCGGTTTGATTTCATATTTTAAAATTTTAAGTTATATTTTCAAATATCATTTTGAAAAGCTATACAATTTTCTATTAAATTAAACCTAAAATTATTTTCAAAATCAAATGTTATTTCAAAATTAATATATATATATATATAATTATTAAATTTAAAATCTAAAATTCACCGATAACTTCTGTAGGTGACCCCCTTTTTAAAACACGTAACCTATAAATATGCCGACAATTTCTAGCGAGTCCGTTGTGGACTAGTTCCTCTCTCCATTTAGATCAAATTTTTTTGCTCTCATTAATCGGTAGTGAGCCCATGCCCCTAGTGGACCAAACAATCATTCTTTCTTTTGGCATACTTTGCTCATTTCTGTCTTGAGCGAGTATAGTCAACTCTTCTTAGATTTTGGAGCCACTGTTTAGACATCCTTAAACAGAGAGGTTCCAGAATTATTCTACCTCTCAGAGATGGGGTGGACCCCCAAATAGGTATTAGCTTAAGAGCGGTTCATCGAGATGAGAGTCTAGTGAGGTTTTCTCTTCCTTTCCGGTTCTGGATTGGGTCTTTTACCTTTCTCTATCCTTTCTCATTTAATTATTTTGTTCCTAACAAACTTCTTTTTTAAACTATAAGTAAAAAAAATAGAATCTCAAATACTTTATAAACAAAACTAAGAAACGAGCAAGTTGAATAAGAATGTGTTCAGAATCTATTTTTGGAGTAATTCTTTTTTCGTCCTAGAAGTTTTATAACGGAAGGAAGAGTAGTATGGAACTGATATTCAGAATCTACCCTGCAGAAGATGTCTGCACCAAAGTTAATTTTCTCCTTCATTGATGGACTGGACTTAGCAGTCAGCAAGGATGAACTACCCAACGAAGCAGTCATTCGCTTCCGACAAGGGTTCAACAATACAGACATCAAGTTCAGAGATTTTACCTCTTTGCACTAATGGCCAAAGTACCAAAAACTGTGGAACCTGTGATTGAGTTCAACCTGAAGTCAACAAAAGAATTTTCTCCCCTAAAAATGGCCCCAATCGAGGAAAACACTGTTGTTCATAAGAGATTAGCTGCCACTCCCATGACTGTCATCTCTACCCCCACCGGCCTGATCGTGCTCCCACCAAACTAAAGGGGAAGGAAGTCTAACTTAGTGATGAGCCTGCTACCTTGAAGGGTTTGACTTTTGCTGCAGCACCATCTATTTTTGAGATAGGATCCAGTTCAAGATTTGTACCCTTGACCAAAACACAAAAGAGGAACAGGAACAGAAAGATTGCTAGGATCAGAAAGATCAGGTTGCTGAAGCTGCCATTCCTGTAGAAATTCCTGAAGAAGAGGAAGAACTGTCGGAAATCTCCCCACTACTAGAAGGGAGTAGGTTCCATGCTCTCTTTTCTACCTCCGATGAAGATGATGCCCGGAAGATTGCCGCTGCATTACCCCAACCTTCATACTACAATGATCGTACGAAGAGGAAGATGAAGACTACGTCGCTAACCCGATTGCAAGTTAGCAAGGAAAGAGGGATGCCTCGTATCAGAAATCCTGAGAAGGATGGGGCAAGTACCAGTCAAATCTCGCCTCAAACCAAGGGTGACCCCTGTCACTTCTTTAGAGAGACCAAGAAGGAAAAATACAAACTCATGAAAGGGGATCACCCATTGTTGTATCAGGTCTGCATATTTAAGAACACACCACCTACCAACAAACAGCCAAGAGACCATCCGATCCGAGGCTCCCAACTTCAAGAAGGATGGTGTGGCAACCTAATATTGTTGAACCATGCTCCGAGAAAAGAAGTCCCATCAAGGAGCCCGGATCTAAAGAGAGTGCTACAGCTCTTAGAGTAACTCTGAAAGAGGAAATGTAACAGTCGTCACTCGATAACCGTGAGACCATTTAGGGGACACCACTTGAAACTGCTATAGAGAAGTTGAGAACTGACATCTAGCAGTTGGCAAAAGGAAGAAAAGAAGAACTAGAGAAAGAGGAGGATCTGTCAGAGTTCATGGAAGAGGATTTTGCCTAAGTTAACATGGTGGAGAACCGAGCGGCATCGCTACGAGAAACCCCAACAAGTGCGGAATAAGACCCATAACTAATGAAAAGACTCCTGCAACAAAGAGATAACATGATAGAACAATTGTAAAAGCGAATGGAGGAAATGAGCACCGCCTTAGCCGCTCTCCAGAGTCAGCCACAGACACCCAAAGAAGTTCCTCCAAAAGTCATATATATCAGCGATGGAAGAAAAGAGGTTGCCTCCATCAACGGAGATGAACAACTCAAGAAAGATTTCAGTCAATGTCTAATACCTGAGAAGGACATTAAAAGCATGGTGGAATAACAGGTGCGGGAAGCCATAGCCCAGTCCGAGAGTGGAGCATCTGTTCAGACGGGTAGACCTTACCCTGAGGAATTTGAAGCAGTTTAATACCTAAAGGGCTTTGTACCACCTCTGTTTAAGACTTTCGACGGTACAGGAAACCCACGACAGCATGTCACACATTCTAATGCTAGTTTTTGCAAGGTTGGTGGAAGTGATGCTTTGTTATTTCGCCAATTCGTCAGCAACCTATCAGGGATTGCCTTTGATTGGCATGCAGAGTTGCCAAATGGTTAGGTCAAAACTTTCTCGGAATTGGAAAATCTTTTCGTTAAACATTTTGCTGGGGCTCAACACCACATCATTATCGGTGATCTAGTGTTGGAGCAACAAAAGCCAAACTAAACCTTAGTCGACTATATCCTTCGATGAAGAAATTTAAGCATGAAGTGTGAGCCACAGCTTCAAGAACAACATGTAGTCGGTATCTTGCTAAAGAGAATCCACAGTCCGATAGCACTTCTCCTCAAAGGATTCACAATCAAGACTTTCGAGAAGTTACTTAGCAAGGCCGGGAGCTTGGAAAACGAAATAAAACAATTAAGTTTTATCAACAAAACTGATAAGCAGAAACCAGTTAGAGCCTTTAAGAAGAAGTTCGGGACCATCGCAGCGGTAGATAAGGGCAAGCAGCCAATGCATATATGAACAGAACAACCTCAACAAAATCATCAACAATATCCGCCAAGTTACCAACTGCCTCAGCAGAATTATTAGTAGTTACAGCAATACTACCAGCAGTCTCAACAATATAATCAGCAGCCAGTTCAGCAGAAGCACAGCCTGGTAGAGCTTCTGAATAAAGAATACCCCATTAAAAATAAAGTAGTTGGCAAGATGTTCCATAGTCTAATCAAGAAGGACAGATTCATGCTGCCAGAGCCCAAGAAGCCAGAGGAAGTGGACAAGAAAGATCACCCGATGTACTACCCTTACCACCAGATGATCGGACACAAGATAGAGGATTGCTTCACATTCAAGAATTGGCTTGAGAACAACCTTCGGAAAGGAAACATAACAATCCCAAAGGAGTACATGAAGGAGCCCCAAAGAAGAGGTTTCCGTCAAAGTCATTTCGATAATTTCTATTTTTCTGATAGACCCGTACACAGTCAGTGATGAATGGAGTACCGCATGGACGAAATCTTTAAAGAGAATATTGAATCACATTCAAACCGCTTTGGTGCGTGCTTCAATTCAAAGTTTGAAACCCACCAAGCCGATACTATCGATTGCAATCGAGGAATCGCCCCACCGAGGCTCTGAAGAGTAGAGTAGGGGCTGCTTATCCTAGGAAGGTTATTTTTTATTGGGGGGAGAAATCCCTTGAACCTCTGACTTTGTATGATTATATGTTTGCCCCTGTGGGATACTATAATGATAAGAATTATGGCGTTGGCTACATTTTGACTGTTTCTAACGATTACGTAACAAACAACAACTAACCTAACCCAAATCTCAATGTCGATATGAATAACAATTCTCATATCATACAAAACCTCAATGGTAGCGATAAAGAAGAGGACTTCAACGAAAGTGATTTTGATTGCCTGGATGATGGCGAACTCATCTTTGAATTCCAAGGATCTCCTATCACGATTGAGCTAGAGTTCTCAGATCCCAAAGTGACTCCAAAAGAATCTGCTGCTCCAATTCAGAAAGATGAAGTGCCAGCTAATTCAGAGCCAGACTTGGAAGAGATAACATAAGTCAACTTGAGAAGTGAAAAAATCTTACCACTGAGAATGGGTCCGAAGAATAAGAGAAAGTAGGTGGTTGTTCAAGAAGAACCAAAACCAGCAGAAGAATTACCCATTCGGGAAAAAGTTGAAATACCTAGCTATAAAGTGGAGTATAATGTGCTAGCCCATCTTTGGAAGTTACCCACCAAACTGAGCATCTACAACGCTTTGATCCTATCAAAGGAGATGAGAGAAGCTTTGATCAAGACCATACTTGATCCAAAAATTTGCTTAACTCAAATGGTCGGTAACTCATTAGATGAGGTTTGCTCATTAAGAGAACAGTACGGTGTTACTTGCACGAACAATGACCTACTACTTGGGACAGCCGATCACAATCGACCTTTGTACATCTCGGTCACCATAAAAAAATTCACACTTTCCAGGGTGTTAGTGGATCCGAGAGCATAAATCAATATAATGAATCTTCGGACGTTAGCGTACTTGGAAATTGATGCCCACGAGCTACAAGCAGACAAAATGTTACTAAGAGGCTTCAATCAGAAATGATAAAGAGCTCTTGGATCAATAACACTATTTATGAGGATCGGTGATTTAGCAAGGACAACCACAAAATTCTACATAATTAATTCTGAAACGCCATTCAACGCTCTACTTGGCCGAACTTGGATCCATGAAAACTGGATGGTATCGTCGTCTCTACACCAGTGTATAAAGTATTATGAAGGAGAACAAGAATAATGTATCAAAGGTGACTTGCAACCATTTTCCGTGCATGAAATTGGAATTTACGAAGACTCTGCCTACTACGCACCTCCAAAGAAAACTATCTTCTCTAGAAATGCCCTGCCAAATGAAGCAAAAGAAATTCAAGACGACGAAGAAACTCAAATTCTAGTTCAACAATTACTCACCACTCTCTTACGGCAAGATGGTGAAGGTTTCTCAAGAGCTCGCATCCGAAGTCGAGGCCAGAGACGAGGTCGAAGTAGAACCAGTGGAATAGTTGAGCAAAAGAATCCGGTGATTAATGTTTACTGGGAAAACAATTTTGAAGAAGAAGAAAAAGAAGTCAAGAAAGAAGCATAAGTGATAAGTCAGAAGAAACCCCAGTTCAAGATCTCACTAGAAGTTGAGATGAACGAAGAGTACAAAGCGATGTACGACAAGATAAACCACTATGTACAAAATATGACCCTAACCCCGATCTACCCTAGTAAGGTTGAGGGTATGGTGGTCAAGGAAGTACATGGTGGCAGTGTTAAGCCACTTAAGTTTTATCGTGATGCTTCTTCTTCTTCCAATCCTTAGAATGATGTAAAAATAGAAGATGTTGCTTCATCTGAATTAATGGTATTGCTTTTTGAGTTGTATTCTCCCTGTATTCAAAATTTAATTCAACGTAGTATCTTACCTAAGTAGTGGTTAAAAGATCAATCATACTGCTTTGAAAAGTTATGGAATAATGTCAGCCGACCTCCAAACTCAAAGCATGGTCTTGGATTCGGCACGGTAGGGCCAGCTGACGATAAAGAATTTTGCTTGGTTGTCACTTGCGAGTCTAATAAAGACTGCCTGGAAGCTTTAGATGGTCTTGAGTACTTGCCAATCAGAGACACTCCACCAAAATTTGAAGAAGAGATTAAATCTACAATAGACGAGTGAATGAAAGTTAACTTAGGTACTAGGGAGGAGCCTAGATCGACCATTGTTAGCTCCTTACTTAATAAAGAAGACTCCGAAAACATGATTAGACTATTAATGGAATTCAAAGATTGTTTTGCTTAGATCTATGAGGAAATGCTTGGATTAGCTCCAGAGGTTGCAGTTCACAAGTTGGGGGTGGATCACACTGCAATTCCAGTCAGACAAGCTCCCAGGAGAATGCGCCTAGAGATCGAACAACAAGTTATAGCTGAAGTTAAGAAGATAATAGATGCTAAATTTATCCTTGAAGAACAATACCCGACTTGGTTGGCCAACGTGGTACCAGTCAAAAAGAAGAATGGCCAGATTCGATTCTGCGTGGAATTTATAAATTTGAATAAAGCGTGCCCAAAAGATGAATTTCCACTACCAAATCTGGAATTAATGATCGACATCGCGTCAACGCATGAAATCATATCTTTCATGGATGGATCATCTAGATACAATCAGATAAAGATGGCACCAGAAGACGGAAAGCTCACAGCATTAAGAACACCGATCAAGATATACTGCTACACAGTGATGCCTTCGGGATAAAAGAACGCAGGAGCAATATACCATAGAGCAATGACTAGGATTTTTGATGATCTTATTCACAACCAAGTCCAGTGCTATGTGGATGATGTGATCATCAAAAGCAAATTGTAAAAAGATCACCTGTATGATTTGAGAATTATTTTCGAGCGATTAAGACAATTTAACCTTAAGATAAATCCCCTAAAATGCGCCTTCAGCGCCGCCTCTGAGAAATTCTTAGGATTTGTTGTCCGGCATAGAAAAATTGAAATCGATCCAAAAAATATTAAAGCTATCTTAGAAATGTCACCTCCCAAAACTCTAAATAAGTACGATCCTTTCAAGGGAAGTTGGCATATCTTCGACGCTTTATTTCTAATTTATCAGGTAGGTGTCAACCCTTCTCAGCATTAGTTAAAAAGGACGCCAATTTCATTTGGGAAGAAAAATGCCAGCGGGCCTTCAAAGATATTAAACTATATCTGATGACACCTCCTGTCTTAGCAGCCCCGATCTCAGGTAGACCTTTAATACTTTATACCGCTGCTTTAGATGATTCACTCGGAGCCCTGCTAGCCCAGGTCAATGACGAGGTTAAAGAAAATGCTCTCTACTACTTAAGTCGTCGTCTAATTTCGACAAAAGTAAAGTATCCTCAGATTGAGAAGCATTGTTTGGCATTAATCTTCACCGTTCAAAAGCTCAGGCATTACATGCTTTCTCATAAGGTCAACCTTATTTCGAAGTTTAGTCCATTGCAATACTTGATGACCCGCCCGACACTCTCCGGCAGACTAGCCTGGTGGTTAATGATATTATTGCAATTTGATATAACTTTCATTCCTCTTCGTGCCGTAAAGGGACAAGTCCTAGAAGACTTCCTCGCTACACACCCTTTACCGGCAGACTCGCCTCTCAACGACGACTTGCTAAACAAACAAATAATGAGCTTAAAAGAGCTCAGTGACCGACGCTGGGAATTGTACTTTGATGGAGCGTCTTCAGCAGATAAGAATGAAGAATTCAAAACGATAGTGCACGGTAAGGAAGGAATCGGATAAATATTTATAACACCGGAGCGGGGAATGTTAAGATACTCCTACCATTTGACAGAACTGTGTACGAATAATGAAGCAGAACATGAAGCTCTTATAACCGGACTGAAATTAGCCATTCAGATGGGTATAACAGACATTAAAATTTACGGTGATTCACAGTTGATCATACAGCAGGTCGCTGGATAGTACAAAATTCTGAAACCATGACTCGAGCAGTACTTCCAGTATGCAATGAAGTTCCTAAAGCAGATTCTGAATGTAACGATATACAAGATTACCATAAAATAAAATGCTCTCGCAAACGCGTTAGCCCACTTCGCAAAAGAATTTTTCTGCTTACAAGATGAATCTGTTAAAATGTCAGTTCAAGGATGACAGGTCCTATCACAGCTCGACATGGATGCAATACACAAATCAGAAAAAGAAGAAGAAATAGTTGTAGTAGTGGAAGAAACTACAGAAGATTGGCAGCGGCCGTTAATAGAATATTTGCAAATAGGAAACCTACCAGATGATAAGTCAGTAGCCCATCAGATCAAGAAAAGAACTATGTCGTACGCCTTAATAAACAAAACCTTATACAGAAGATCTTTTGATCAGATGTGGCTAAGTTGCCTGAGTGGGTTCAAGGCTCGTGAAATATTTAAAAAAGTGCACTCAGGACTTTGTGGGGCTCATCAGTCAGGTCTGAAAAGGAAAATGAAAATCAAGAGACTAGGGTATTACTGGCCCTCGGTGATGACCGACTGCGTGAAAGTTGCTTAAAGTTGTCACCAGTGCCAAGTGCACAGAGTGGTTCTACATCAACCTCCAAATATGCTACATCAGACAATCGCGTCATAGCCGTTTTAATGTTGGGGCACAGATATAGTGGGTCCCATAGAGCCGCCTTCTTTAAGAGGACATCGCTTCATTCTTGCAGTTACAAATTACTTTTCAAAGTGGACAGAAGCAGTGTCGCTTAGGGAAGTAAAGGCACACCACGTGCTACAATTTTTCAAGAATCAAGTGGTTTACCTTTTTGGGTTACCGCGCAGAATTATCTCAGATAATGGGTCAGCATTCAAGAGTACAAAGATCAACAATTTTGTCAGAAGGCACGGGATCCACTTGCGCTATTCGATGATCTACTACCCAAGAGTAAACGGCTTGGCTGAGGCCTTTAATAAAACTCTCGTCCAAATCCTAAAGAAAATTTTGAATGACAACAAAAGAAATTGGCACGAGAAGTTTTTAGAAGCCTTATGGTCCTACAGAACAACATTGAAAACTCCTACTCAGATTACACCCTCTCCCTGGTATATAGGTTCGAGTCTGTTCTACCGCTGGAGGTTCAACTGCCGTCTCTCAGGATTGCTATCGCTAGCAAAATTACTATGGAAGAGAACGCCAAACTACAGTTAGAAGAGCTGGAAAGCTTAGAAGGGAAATGACTCTCAACAAAATAGAATCTAGAATTGCATCAAGCCAAGATGATCCAGGCCCACAATAAACTGGTCTGCCCAAGAACATTCAAAGTTGGTGACTTTGTTCTAGTTCTCAAGAGACCTATTCTAGTACACCGCAAGATAGGAGGCAAATTTGAACCAACTTGGGAAGGGCCTTTCGAGGTCAAGACAGTCTACGCAGGAGGTTCATACCAACTTGTGAATTGCCGTGGAGAATGATCTATGCTTCCAATCAATGGACGATATTTAAAGAAGTACTACGCAACCTGATGTTTTGAAAGATGAACTTTAAAATTGAAGTCTCATTCCTATAAGCACGGGCATAGTAATCACTTGTAACTGGGTCCGAACCCAAAATTAATAAAAAAAAATGTGTTTAAAAAGAAGATGTGTGTGAAAGAAATTTTTCAAATAATAAAATTTGAACTTTCCTTTAAAATCAAAAAACTCAGTCCTGAATTTCCACCATCTTTTCCTATTTTGTTAAAACTCAAATGAAATAAATAAAATTTTTTATTAATGAAAAAATTTTCTTGATACAACCTTGATCACAGAAAAATTCATTAAGAAATTCTTATCTATTTTTTGATGAAATTGCACTTTAACGAAAGGTATTTTCTTTATTTTACTGCAGGAATGAAAATTTATAAGTGATTAAAGCAAAAAGCATGAAATGGAGCGAATTTGGATCAAAAAGGAAGAAATTCATGCAAATTGAACTAAGTCGCCGATGGCGAGATCGAGGCCGCCGATGATGAAGATTATTAAGAAAATTTCTGAAGGATTTATAACTACCTCGCCGACAGCGAGCCCGAGCCCGCCGACAGTGAGATAGGGCGGTTTGAAGACCTTCTAGAAGCCCCGCTGAAGGCAAGGTCGTTTCCCGCCAACAGCGAGACAGTTAAAAATAAAAATACTTTGAACCTGGACACTTTTTGAAGAGGTATTTAAGCACCCCTTGGACCTTTGCCTACCTCTATAAATAGAGGCCGAATTCTAGTGTCTAGGTATGTTTATTTTAGAGAGTCTGAGTCTCTTTTTGGTGTCTTAAGTGTGCCTATTGTTTATCGTTAGTGAGTTTCTTTAGTTTATTTGAGTGCTATTTAGAAGTTTGTTGTACTAGAAGGAAAGGTCAAAGGAACTTCAAGGAGTCTGCTTGGGGAGGAAATTAAGATAAGTATCTTTGTTTATTGTTGTTGTTAACTTTAAATGAAATCCATGCTTTGTTTTATTCCCATGCATTCTGAGTAGTTTTCTTTAGTCTTTCTCCTTGTTCATGAAAATAATGCGAATTGATGAAATTAAATATAAGTACCTAATATATTAAAATAAATTGTGATAATTTTTACTTAAAACTTAATTTACTTTCAATCGGCCAATTGAGTTGTTAAAATATGTTGAATTATCAACTATAGTAAAAAATTACATCCAATATTCAGGGAAGTCAAAAACCTTGGAAGGAGGGTGCAAATAAATAGGGAAATATTAATTATCGGACATAGAATTGGACATTTTAGTGTGATAGACTAAAATATTCAATTTGGTCCTATTGTTTGAGAGCTGAAGTGTAGATGTTAGCCCTCAGGTGAGGGGAACGTGGGAGCTCTGAAGTGGCAGCCAATATCCTCCCAGCCTAGCCGCAGATTCAGTAATCAAACATAGGATTAGTCAATGTTCTTTGCACCTAGACCAAAGAGTAAAGAATAGGAATGCTCCTATTTGTCACAATACACTTTAAGAATTCTATTTAGATTCATCATTCACTTAATTTTCTAAAAACAAGGAGAAGGATACTTTTTCTGAATTATTTAAATCAACTTTATTTCAAGCATTAGTTTATTTTAGTTTGCTTTAGTTAATTTAAATTTCCGTTTACTATATTAGTAAGTAATTATTTTAAATTTAGCTGATAACAAATCTGTTAAAAACTTCCCTGTGGGATCGATAACCAGGACTCCACTAGAGCCCTGTATTACTTGATACGATACGTATACTTGCATAGAATCTACATTAAACATTCAATCATATAAATTAAATATATATATATATATTAAAGCGGAATCAAGTTTTTAGTGTTGTTGCTATAAAAATAAATTGCAAACATATTAAAAGTGGGTCAAGTTTTTGGCACCGTTGCCGGGGAAGTAAAGAAATTATTTACTAGAGTAACGGACTATTTTGTTTTATAAAATTGTATGCAAAAATTTGGAAACGAAAACTTAATACCTTACGATTCAGAATTAGAGCGTACAATTAAAAGAATTAGAAAAAAAAAAGACAAATTATAAATTTAACACAAATGACAAATATTCCTGAAAATGAAAATATCAATCAACCAAGACAATTATGAGATTATGCCAACCCTACATTAGATGAAATTCATTTAACTATTCAAAACCTTGATGTAGCTGCTAGTTCATTTGAACTTAAACCTGCAATTATCCAAATGGTACAAAATAATCAATTTAATGGTTCACCTATTGAAGATCCTAATTTACATCTTGCTAGTTTTTTAGAACTATGTACTACTTTCAAATATGAAGGAGTATCTAACGATGCTATTAGACTTAGACTTTTTCCTTTTTCTTTAAGGGATAAGGCTAAAATGTGGTTAAATTCGTTAGCACCTAGATCTATTAAAACTTGGGGAGAATTATCACAAAAATTTCTATCCAAATATGTTCCACCATCTAAAACTACTAAGCTTAGAAATGATATAACTTCTTTTAGTCAGTTTGATGGAGAATCAATATATGAAGCTTGGGAGAGATTTAAAGAACTTCTTAGGAAATTCCCACACCATGCGTTACCAGATTGGTTAATTATCCAAACTTTCTATAATGGATGAGTAGGATCTTTAAGATCAATCATCGATCTGTCTTCTTGGAGGATCATTAATGTCAAAACCATTTGATGAAGCCTATGCACTAATCGAAGAAATGGCAACCAATAATTTTCAATGGCCTGCTGATAGAATGAATCCGAAAAAATAGCTAATATTCATGAAAATGATGCAATTTCTATGTTAGCTTCGCAAATCGCTGCTGTATCTAAAAAATTAGATCATTTTGGAATGAGTTACTCTCCAAATATATCAGAAGAAAATTCATCTGGACAACTTATAGAATCTCAATCTCAATATGAAACTATTAATGCAATTAACAACATACCCAATAATCCTTATGCAAATTATTATAATCCTGGATGGAAAAATCATCCTTATTTTAATTGGAATAATAACATAACTAATCAACCATGGATGAATAATATGACACAACCATTAGGAAATCCATCTAATCAAGGAAATCCTAATTATAAACCTAATTATCCACCTAGATTTAATAACCCACAATTTAAAGACAAGAAATTATCGATAGAAGAATTAATATTAAATATGGGTCAACATTTACAAAATCAACGAAATCAATTACAAATACAAGGAAACCAATTACAAAATCAAGGAACAGCTATCAAAAATAATGAAACTCAACTTGGACATATCGCTACTGCACTTAATAATAGAATACCTGGAACATTTTCTAGTAATGTGGAAATAAATCTCAAAGACAGGGGAAATGAACAAATTAAAGCGATACAATTACAAAGTGGAAAAGAATTAGAACATCGAATTCAGAAAGAACTTGAAAGTCAAAAAGAGGAAGTGGAAATTGAAAAGGAAAAGAATCAACAAGATCCAAACTTAGAAAATCCTTTAATACCTATAAAAATTTCTGTTGAAAAACCTCCACCACCGTTTCCTCAACGACTAATTCAACATAAAAAAGACAAACAATTTGCTAAATTCCTTGAAATTTTGAAGAAATTAACAATAAATATTCCTTTCTTAGAAGCTTTAGAACAGATGCCAAACTATGTAAAATTCATGAAAGATATTCTAAATAAAAAAGAAATTTACCGATAATGAAATGGTCACACTTAGTGAAGAGTGTAGTGCTATTATTCAGAAAAAACTTCCTGAAAAATTAAAAGATCCTGGTAGTTTCACTATACTCTGCGCTTTTGGAGAAAAATTCTATGGAAAAGCTTTGTGTGACATAGGAGCAAGCATCAATCTAATGCCTTGATCAATTTTTAAAAGATTAGGATTGGGAGAAATTTCACCTACTTCATTAACTCTTCAGTTAGCTGATCGTTCTGTTACATATCCTAAAGGAGTTATTGAAGATGTATTAGTAATAGTGGACAAATTTATCTTCCCTCTAGATTTTATTGTCTTAGATATGGAAGAAGATAAAGAAATTCCTACCATTTTAGGAAGACCATTTTTAGCCACTGGAAAAGCTATGATTGATGTTCAGAAAGGAGAATTAACTATGAGGGTAAATGACCAAAAAGTTACTTTTAATATTGCTAAATCAATGAAATATCCTGCGCTAGAAAAAGATGATGAGTGTTTTCGAATGGAAGTACTCGATCATTTACAAAAAGAACATTTTAAGGAATATTATGAAGAAAAATTAGAACCTAAATTTCAGTTCTCTCCTTCTGAGGTCAGTACCTAAATTTCAGTTCTCTCATTCTGAGGTCAGTACCTAAATTCTGACTCTCATCTTTCTGAGATTGATACCTAAATTTTGATTCTCATTTTCGAGGCTGGTACCTAAATTCCAGTTCTCAATCACGGGATCAGTAACTAAATTCTGATTCTCTCTTTCTAAGGTCAGTACCTAAATTCTGACTCTCACCTTTCGAGGTCGGTACCTAAATTCTGACTCTCTTTCTGAGATTGATGCCTAAATTTCAATTCTCTCCTTTCGAGGTCAGTACCTAAATTCTGACTCTCACCTTTCAAGGTCGGTACCTAAATTCTGACTCTCTTTCTGAGATTGATACTTAAATTTCAATTCTCTCCTTTTGAGGTCAGTACCTAAATTCTGACTCTCACCTTTCGAGGTCGGTACCTAAATCCCAGCTCTAACTCCAATATTGATACAAAAATTTCAATTCTTTCCTTTTGTGGTCAGTTCCTAAATATTGACTCCACCTTTCGAGGTCGGTACCTAAATTTTGACTCTCTTTTTGAGATTGATTCCTAATTTTCAATTCTCTCCTTTCGAGGTCAGTACCTAAATTTTGACTCTCACCTTTCGATGTTGGTACCAAAATTTTGACTCTCTTTCCGAGATTGATACCTATGTTTTGATTCTCCCCTTTCGAGATCAGTACCTAAATTCTGACTCTCACCTTTCTGAGATTGGTACCTAAATTCCTATTCTAAACTTTCGAGACTGGTACCTAAATTCCAGTTCTCATTTTGAGATCAGTACCCAAATTCTGATTCTCATCCTTTTTGATCGGTACCTAAATTTTGATTCTCAACTTTCGAAACCGGTACCTAAATTCCAGTTCGCATTTTGAGATCAGTACCTAAATTCTGATTCTCATCCTTTTCGATCAGTACCTAAATTATGATTATCACTTCGAGGTTGGTACTTAAATTTCAGTCCTCACCTCCTTTCCAATTTAAACTCTACATTTGTTAACTTCAAATTCCCTTTCAACTTCAATCTCAAATCAATCTCTATCAAAAATTCAAAACTCCAAAATCAAATTTCAATCAACTTCGAAATTAATCATAAACTAAACTTTAATTAAACTCTCAAATCAATTTAAACCAATCAATTTTTCAAAACTCAAATTCAAAATTCAAAATTCAAAATTTCAAAACTCAAAATCAAAATTCAAAATTCAAACTTTTAGAACTCAAAATTAAAATCAAAATTTGAAACATCGATCTAAATGAATCTCGAATTCAGTCAAATTAGAACTCACCCTCTTAATCCCCAGTGAGAATTTAGGAATCTTCAGTTTCGATGATTTACCTGATACTCCCAAGCAGGAACCTTCCTCTCTCTTTCTCTTTTTTATTCTGAGGGTGTGACCTTGGAAATCTTGTATTGGTTTGTTGATCTGTTCGGTCAACACCAATATGTGCGGTGTGCTTGGTTAGCACACCACACCTATTGGGGGTCCATTTGTTGATCTCATTTCAGTGAGGTCCTACCTTCCTTTTAGTGCTTAGAATATAGCCATGGATTTTCCCTTTGACTATCCTAGAAGACTAGAAATGGAACCCACCGTTTAGAAACTCAACCAAATCACTCTCTTTAGAATGCTACATGGATGGTCATTAACCTCCAAATTACTTGGAAGGTTAGGACCAATGTGTAGAAAGACAAGGATGAGTTCCTATAGGATGGTCAAGCCTTAGGATAACCCTGGGTGGCCTGGGCTTGGTGAGGTCCAGCATGCACACACCACATTTTTGCACATGCATGAACCCTGAAATTACTCACACCTAACCTAGCCTCCCAACTCTTTTAGGAGACACATATGGATGGACCTCAACCCGTAGTCCTTGGCTAAGAGGGTTAGGAACAACATATTGAATGCCTAAAATGAGTCCTCTCATGGCTCTTGTGAGCTTAAGATGGCTTCAAGGCTCTTGTGAGCTTAAGGTGGCTTCATGGCTCAACCAAAATGATTCCATGTTACTCACCTTGAACCAATCTTCGTTTTTCCAAAATTTTCATTTTTGACCCTGAGGGCCCTAAACCTACCAAATTACCAAATTACCCTTGAAAAGGAAAGGGCCCAAATTTCCCAAAACCCCTTCAAAATAATTCCAAGTTATTCCCTACTATCCAATTTGAAAAAATTACCCAAATCTGACAAAATTTTCAAAATTCCCAAAATACCCCTAAAATTACCAAAATGCCCTTCATAGCCAAATATTTTGAAAATTCCAAAAAATCCCAAAACATCCCAAAATGTACAAAAAATTCCCAATTTCATTTTCTTCAACTACACCATAGCTCAATGTTTTCAAATTAATCCAATTTTACCAAGTATTCCAAGTTGATTTATTTTAAACCCAAACTTAACCCAATTGAACCCAATATCAACCAAGTTGATTCCAATTTTCTCCAAATAAAATACCAAACCTTCATAACACTCACACAAACCAAAATTTTTGTTAATTTGACCCCAATTTGATCCCAAGCTTTTTTTAAAAATATCCAAACCCCAAAAATCCAAATTTCCCCAATTAACCCTCATGACTCAAACTACCCAAATGAAACCCAAAACCCCTCAATTCTCTCCAAAGTAAATTCCAATATCTTTCTAACATCCCCACAAACAACATACAATATTAATTTGCTCATAATTTGCACTCGAACTCAACCAAAACTCAACTCAAACCAACATTCCCTAATTTGGCCTAAACTAACCATAAACCCAAACAAGCCCAAATTCCAAAAATCAAAACTCAATATCTCACTGATTTCTCAACAAAATTGAGTGATTTTTTAACCTATGGAATCATCTAGATGTATAGATTATATTTATATAGTGATCATACATTTCTGGGCTAGCTTAACCCATGATTTTTCGATTATATGCATTATTTTGGACAAAATAAATCCATACCTTAGCCACAAGTTTGTCGAGCTTGATCAGACCTGATGGTCAGCTTCTAGGACTCTCAAAGAAGATATTTGTCACTTCAGTTTGGACTTGCAACTAGCCTTGGTGAGCAATTTTGACAAAGTCGCTAGGTTTGGCTGATTTAGGATTTTGGCAAAATTGGCTTGATTGGGCTAATCCTATAGCTTGATTATGGTTGGAATTGGTTGCTGAGGTCCTTAAAAAGACTTTTTGTGTTGTGAGCTAAAGGATTTGGGCAGCCTATAGTTTTCTATGGATTTTTTCTTCTCTCCTCAAAATTTCGGCCAAGGGGGCCTTTTATAGCCATGGATGACTATGTTTCAACCTTGGTTAGCTTAAGATTTGATCATGGTATGGTTAGAGCTGTAGACTTCAGCCTCCCCCATGTAATCCAAGCATCACCACTTTGTTTCCCATGAGAATTTTGCCACTTAAGCAATTGCACATTTCATGGCAATCATGGCTTCAAATTGACATGATAAGCTCTTGATCTCTTTGTTGTCATTCCATTGGCTAAGTGGGAGGTTAATGGTGATTCAAATGGTTGAGACCCTCTCCTTGCAACACTTCATTTAACATTTCATAGGGTGGTGACACATTAGCTCCCCACCTTAATATTTTTATAACATGTTATGATGAGCTTAACCATGGTGTGAAGGATGGTTAAAGCTTAGTCTTCTTACCATTTGGTGGTTTGGGAGGTGGCTAAACTCACTTCACCATGGTAACACACCTCACTTTGTAAAGGGGGTGAATCACACCTTAAATCACCTTGATTTTGCCACCTCACCTGCATGTCATTATGCCTCTTTACCATGGTTAAATATCAGTCATCCATGGGTCATGTGTGATGTCATAAAGGAGTTTTAGAGTTTTTAGAAAACCAAAATGTCATAGATTTTAAAAATTCCATTTAATACCCCTCTTGATTTAATTTCCATTTTATTTAATTATGTCATCAATTAAATGTTGGAAATTATTATATTAATCAATTATTAATTGGAAATCATTCCAAATTAATTATTTGATTAATATTCATGTCATTAAAATTGAATTTTGTCTCTTTTCATGACTTTTCTATTTAATCTTCACTTTAATTAATTATGTCATTAATTAAAATATGAAAACTAAATCATTGGTTAATTAATTAATTAAAAATAATTTTGGAATTAATTATTTGATTAATTCCATCATTTTTAATTAATTTGTGCATTTTATGGCATTTGAATTTAACTTTTCATTTTAATTAATTATGTCATTAATCAAAACTTTGAAAATTAAATCATTAGCCAATTAATTAATCAAAATAATTTTGAGATTAATTATTTGATTAATTTTGTCATTTTTATTTCATTTTAGTGCATTTTGTCATTTTATGACTTTTAATTTAATTTTCATTTTAATTAATTATGTCATTTAATTAATTAAATTATTAGTCAATTTCATTTAATTAATCAAAATAATTTTCAAATTAATTATTTAATTAATTTTGCATTCTGAGGTTTTAAACATGTCATTGGGTCAATATTTGGTCATTTGGTCAAAAATTGACCATTTTGATCGAACTATACTTTTTAGGTCAAAAGGTTGACCTATCATGAAGATGAGGTCAACAGGGTGAGGACTGGAATTTAAGTACCAGCCTCGAAGTGATAATCAGAATTTAGGTACTGATCAAAAAAGATGAGAATCAAAATTTAGGTATTGATCTCGAAATGAGAACTGGAATTTAGGTACCAGTCTCGAAAGTTGAGAATCAGAATTTAGGTACCGATAGAAAAGGATGAGAATCATAATTTAGGTACTGATCTCGAAATGAGAACTAAAATTTAGGTACCAATCTCGAAAGTTGAGAATCAAAATTTAGGTACCGATCGAAAAGGATGAGAATCAGAATTTAGGTACTGATCTCAAAATGAGAATTGGAATTTAGGTACCAATCTCGAAAGTTGAGAATCAAAATTTAGGTACCTATCTCAGAAGGGATGAGAGTCAAAATTTAGGTACTGATCTTGAAATGAGAACTGGAATTTAGGTACCAGTCTCGAAAGTTGAGAATCGAAATTTAAGTACCGATCTCGGAAGGATGAGAGTCAGAATTTAGGTACTGATCTTGAAATGAGAACTAGAATTTTGGAACCAGTCTCAAAAGTTGAGAATTGGACTTTAGGTACCGATCGAAAAGGATGAGAATCAAAATTTAGGTACTGATCTCGAAATGAGAACTGGAATTTAGGTACTAGTCTTGAAAGTTGAGAATCAAAATTTAGGTACCGATCAAAATGGATGAGAATTAGAACTTAGATACTGATCTCGAAAGGAGAGAATTCAAATTTAGGTATCAATCTCAAAAAGAGAGTCAGAATTTAGGTATCGACCTCGAAAGGTGAGAGTCAGAATTTAGGTACTGACCTCAGAAGGACAGAACTGGAATTTAGTCTCCAGCCTCAGGATTTGAAATGAGAACTGGAATTTAGGCTCTAGCCTCAGGATTTGAAATGGTTGTAAAGTTTGATGTTTGAAATTGAAGTTGGAATTTGGAGAAAATTAGTTTGAAAGCGGGTATGAGGTTGTCTCAACTCTCGCTCGAAGGGTCTCTCGAGAAGGAGATCCTTGTGAGGAGGGACCCAGCTCCTTGCCATCATAACCAAATCAAATAAAATCAGTGGCTCCGTGTCAATAGAACCAGTCGATCCTCTAATACACAGAGAAAAGATTTGAAAGGAACTGGTAAATGTACCGAGTTGAATAGACTCGACCTAGCGATAAGTCAAGGAAAGGATTTGAACTTCGGAGGAGTTTCAAACGGAGTTGATTTGAAGAACAATTGAAAGATTCGAATCGAAAGATTCAGATTAGAATTCAATTTGAGGTTGAGATTCATTTTGTTTGTTTTAGTGATTTGATTTTATTTTTTTTATTAGAGTTTATGTTTGATTAGAGTTTATGTTCGTTTGGAATTTGTTTTGACATTTAAATTATTGAAGGACTTTTCATTTATATTTCTTTTTTTTCTTTTTTTTTCTTTTTTTCTTTTTTTTTTTAAATCGGTCTTCGTTCAGGGCTCATTCAACTTAATGGCGTTCCCAGTCAATTTGCACGCAAGAAATGAAGGCAAAATACAACATGGTCGTTTCCATTTAAATTGCTGAAAATACATCATACAACTTATCCAAAACATATTTCATGATGAGATTTTCCTTGAAATTTAATCCTCTAACAAAATCCTTACAAATCCAAAATAGACTGTGTAGTATCATTGTCAATTTCTCCAAAAATGTCTGTCAAAATCCATCTCTGAATAGTGAGACACATGGGCAATAACATCACATTCCAAGCCATCCTTGGCAGGAAATGTCGTTCGGATGTGCATTAGAGGTGTGTTATTTTCCATGTAGCTCACAGCTCGTAAGGCTGGAGGCTCTCTAGCTCTAGATCTAGTTGAAAATAGAAAGGCATCTTGCTGTCATCCATCCTTCTGAAAGTGACGAAAACTCGCTGAAAAGGTACCCCTAGAATGCAGTGTTTTGCTACGTCTGCTCCATTTCCTTTTAGCACTAGAATAGAACCTAACAGTAGAGGTATCTGCACTGGCCCTCGGAATTCTCTGGGGCCTGCTATCCGGAGGTCTGATCTCAACATGATGTTGCACTAATTGATGAAGAACACCTTGTAAAATGGTCTTACGAAATCATGATGATCTATGTGGGGAGGTATGCAGTCGCCTTCCTCATATATGTTGGTGATGCAGCTGTTGGGTATGCAATCTGCAGGTGGTACTCGCCATGCCACCATCCTTTTGACCATTCTCTTAATGATTCCTGGCATTGGATTAATGTCACTGCCACAGAGTATCCCCGGTGGATTTCCTTTCCAATCTTCGGCAAAGTTGTTGCAACATCCACATTGAATTGTAACCCTTCCTTTTCCATTCTTCCATTTCTGGGGTTCTCAGTAAGTCTTTTTTCTTAAACGACCCGCTCGACCCATTTTCTGAAGGTCGAAGATGAAATCCATAATCTATTTCTGCTCGTAATCTGAAAACACATTCGTGTGTAGCCCAGGACCCTCCAGGATATTAATATTCCTGCCTCGAATTCTGTCAAAATACTCGAAAGTCTTCTTTTCAACTTTCTGAAGCTTCACCAGCTCATTGTTGACCTCATTTTTTATGAGGTCTTCTCTTCTTCTTTTTAGTACTTAGGATCTAGCCTTAGGCTTTTCCTTTGACTGTCTTAGAGGACTAGAATTGGGATCCACCACTTAGAAATTCAAACCACTTCTTAACTCCCTGCAAACTCCACAAACTTGACTGTAGACCCCTAATCACTCTAGAGGGTTGAAATCAAATGTGGAAGTTTAAAGGATGAGTTCCTATAGGACTCTTTGGCCTTAGGACTACCCTGGGTGGCCTGGTCGCAGTGAAGGGGCTGACTTACACACACACTACATTTATACACTACACTTTCACACACTTCCTAAAACCACACCCATACCCAACTTTACCTCCTGACTCATGTAGGTGATTCACATGGATGGTCCTTAACCCCTAAGCCCTTGGCTAAGATAGTTAGGAACAACATTGTGGATGCCTCAAATGAGTCCCTTCATGGCTCATGTGGGCTTGGTATGGCTTCATGGCTGAACCAAAATGATTTTATTCCACTTATATTCACCCAATCTTCAATTTTCCAAATTTTCAATTTTGACCCCCGGGACCCTACACCCGCTTAGCCTACCCAAAACCCTTGAAACTACCCAAATTTCTCAAAAATTTCCAAATCACCCAAAATTCTCCAAAATCATTCCTAAACATTTCTCTCCACTCAAATTGACCATCCATACCCAAAAATACCAAAAATTCCAAAAATACCTCCCAATACCACCCCTCTTGACCCAAAAATCCAAAAATTCAGAAAATTCCCAGAAAATTCCAGAAAATCCCAAATATTCCCAATTTCATTTTGTTCAACTACACCATGGGCCAATTTTATCAATTTACCCTACTTTTGTCAAAACCCCCAATTTGACCTATTTTAACCCAAAGTGAACCCAATGTCAAACCAAACCTACCCAATTGACCCAAATTTTGGTCCAATTTAATTCTAAACTTCAATTCAACATTCCCAACACCAATCTAGACCAAATCTATGTCCAATTTGATTGACATTTGGATCCAATTTCACTTTTGGCCTTAAAGCCCAATTTGGACCCAGGACCCAAACCTAACCCAAACTCACCCAATTCAACTCTAATTAACCCCAAATCTTTTCTAAATCTTCCTTAACATTCCCACAAACAAAACGCTAACACGATTTGCCCAACATTTAGACCCAAACCCTACTCAAACTCAACCCAAAGCTAAAAGGCCCAATTTTGACCTAAACCCAAACCTAACCCAAATAAGCCCAAACCCCAAAATCAAAGCCCAACCAAAGTCAAAACCTCTTTGAAACACTCCCATAAACATTCGCAACATTAATTTTACATCAATTTCAACCCTAGCCCAACATTGGCCCAAGTTAGCCCAATTTGACCTATATTGGCCCATTCACCAAAGAAGCCCAAGTTCGACCCAATTCGAACCCAAATCACTCCCAATTTGCTCCAAGTCACTCATGACACATCTATGAGCTAAACCCAACAATTATTTGGCCCAAGCCTTTACCAAAATTTCATCCTAAAATAAATTTTAAAATTCAAAAAGCCCACTTCCCTTAAACCTTCCTAAAAGCCCACTTCCTTCAAATTCAAAAGCCCAAATTCATCCAAACCCCACATGACACTTCCCCTCATCATCCATTTAATCAAAATCACCCCTAAGTTTCAAAATCATCAATAAACCATTCCAAATCAAGCTTCACACAAATTCCCACCAAAATACCAAAATTTTCTTAAATCCATTTCCATGAAATTGACTCAACTTTTCCCAAGCCAAAGATGAGCCATGAAGCCATGCATGAGCCACATGGAAGCCATGAGAGCCTCTTTACATGTCACCATACCACATTGGGTAAGAGGAGGGGAGCTTTCCTTAATTCCTAAAAGTCTTTAACCTCACCCATCATACCCCTTAACCAAGATTTAATCCAAATATTCTTGGATAAGGACATCACCACCTTTTGACCGGTTAACCTAACCGATTTTCTCGACCAAGGCTAGCCATGGGGAGGTGAACCCGGCCCAAACAAATGGGTTGACCAAACTGCTAAGATTAGCCATATCCCCATGCCATTTTGATCCAAGTGCTTTACACATGGCATTTGCCAATTGCCTAAACTAAACCCCAGCACTGACCCACCTGAACAAGATGGTGACCTAAGACTGGCCGGCCAGCCACCACAGCCATCGGAAACCACCGAGGCGAGAGCTCGCATGTGAGCCCAAACTTGGAATTCTCACTCGCTTAAGCCGCCCGCATCCCCAGGTGGCCATTACAGCTGTTCTTCTCTTGCCAAGAGCAGCTGATCCCAAGCCCTAACTCTCCCTAGGAGGCCCTCCACCCTCTCCTATTTAAACACCACCCCCTCTCGGCCATGAGAGGTGCTAAACCAGACCTTACTGAAACCCTGCCAAAATTGTTCCAGAACACTCTCCATACATAGAGCGAGTTGATCCCAGGTGACAATTTGCCCTAATCCCCACCAACAGAGCCCGATTTCTCGGCCCAAAATTCCACCCAAAACCGGGACACTTCTCCACAGTGGATCAATCCTCAAATTGATTGGTCCTACACCTTCACGCGTACTAGGGAAGGAGTCCACCGACAAAAGCCCCCTCTCCGAGGCCACCCCGATTGCTCCGGCCTCCAAGCTTTGTGATCGGCTGTGGTTGAAATCATACCTAGGTGATTCACCAGACCAGGAGACTTCATCTGGAGCTTGTTGGGATCCAATCGAAGGTGACACAACCCTCAGATTGAAGCCACACTTCTTTGAGCAAAGGTATGAGCTAATTCTTCATCCCGAGCTTCTGGAGATTCTCCATTTCAAATGCTTTAATTTCAATGCATGATCACCGTATAGATGTGTTCGTCTCTTCAATACGAATCCATAGAGCACAAGAACACGAAAATCCGTTAAGCATTGAGTGAGTTCTTAGGGTTTTTGTGTGGACGGCTCTCGGGTGAGGATGCTTGGGGACGATGAACGGATGCCGTCCATTTAATACACGCGCGGACGGACGGCTCAGATTAGGTCGGATCAACGGATGATACGCGAAAGGTGGGACCCGGGCTGCTGACTCAAGTGGCGGCGTCGAATGGAAGAGCGCCACGCGGCACTTCGGAGATGTTAAGGTTGACGCGGCGCCGACTCGGATAAATAGAAAATTAGGGATTTTCTGATTTATTTAATTCCCTAAACTTCAAAAATGCATAACTTTGTGTAGAAAAATCAGAAAAATAAAATAAAAATACCCTCTTGCTCGAGTGAACGGAGGAGAATAATGTGGAAAAGAAATCATTTGATTTCATCAAGTATTTTATTTTTAATGATTTATTTCCTTCTGCATTGTTTTAATTCTCCATGCATATAGGAAATTCACCATGGCATGAGACCATAGGGCTTTTGAAGCCTCTGAATTTGGGAACATTCCCTGAATTTTTCAAAGTCAGAGGCCATCCCTATGGGAAGTTATTGATTTTTCAAATTCATGTTATTGTTTTGAGTATTTTAATTCCAATAATTAGCATGTTGTGAGATAAATTCTAGAAAAATTTGGTGATGTCTCTTATGACCAGAGGACCCTAGGAAAAATAGGTTTTGAGTTAACTCATTTAAAATAATCCTAATTGGCTTAAAAACCCAAAATAGATCCCTAATTAATTAGAGCTAACCATATATTAAATTGACTTGAAATTAATTCTCCACTGACCTTTAGGATCAGAGGAACCCACCATAAAAATTTGAAGTCAATTGGACTTGGTTAGTCCTACTAAATGGGTTGATTAAGCCATTTAACCATCTTAAACTTCAAAAATTCATAACTTTCAAAATACCTTTCAAAAATTCACCAAATTAGTTTTGGAGACTCTCTGATATTAGGGGAATTTAAGAAAATTAAAATTTTAATTTTCTAAAAAAGTTGATTTTTTGTATTATTTTAATATTTTAATGATTAAAAAATAATAAAAATCACCAAAATAATAAAAATCACCAAAATGTCACATTTTGAATTTTAATCACTTAGGAACAAACCCCATATTTTTCTTAGGTCTATTTAATGAGATATTAAATTTTAAAGCCCTAAGGTAATTTAAAAATTAAAAAATACACTTTTTGGCATTTCCACTAAAATAATTATAATAAATCAAATAAAAAATCAAAAAATTGCAAAAATTGATTCTCTGATTTCCTTGATATCAGAGAGATTTTTGAAAAATATAAATTTCATTTATCAACTTTTATTTTATTTTTAAATTAATTAATACTCCAAAACTTAAAATAATTATAATAAAAATAATATAATTCAAAAAATCACCAAAATTGGTCCAAGTGGTCCTCTAGTCATTACGAATGTCCCATAATTTTCTTAAGGACAGAAACTTTCCTTTGGTCATGTTATTAAATTTTCCTTGGAAATCTCCATTTTCTACCAAAAATAATTACATAAATAAATTAAATACAGAAAAATCAAATTTTCTCCTCTCATGTCTTTATTGGCATATCAGTGAAGTCACATAAAAATTTCAAGTTCATTTAAGCTCAATTTAGTGAGTTATGAAATTATTAAGCTTGAAGGGTAAAATGGTAATTAAAAATTTTAACCCCTAATTAAAACTTTAGGTTTAATAAAATTAACAAGTAAAATATTTGATCTTAATCTGATTTGGATGATTGAAATTTAAATAATTAAAGGGTAGAAACCTATTAAACAATTTGAAGATAATTAAAATAAACCTTAATTAAATAATTGATTAAATTTGGAAGAATAATAAAATTGGAATTATTAAAATAGGGATATTATTAGGAAGAGATTTATTCTTTAATTTAAAAAATCCCTAAATTAATCATCTCATTAATATTTAATTCCTAATTAAAAATGATAATTAAAGTTTAAGTTTTAAAATGTTAAAGGACTTAATCATTAAATTAAATTAAAAAAAATAATAAGTTAAATTATTAAACTCTTTTTAAATTTTCAATTAAATTAAAATTAAAAATAAAATTAAATTAAAGATTAAATTAAATTAAATTAAATAAATAAATTAAATTAAATTAAATTAAATAAATTAAATTAAATTAAATTAAATTAAATAAATAAATTAAATTAAATTAAATTAAACTAAATTAAATTAAAAAATGTTAAATTAAATTAAATTAAATTAAATTAAAACATATTAAATTAAATTAAATTAAATTAAATTAAATTAAATTAAATTAAATTAAAATTAAATCAAATTAAATTAAATTGAAGGAATTTAAATTAAATTAAATTAAATCAAGTTAAATTAAATTAAATTAATCTATATCGAATCAAACTAAATTGAATTAAATTAAATTAAATTAAATTAAATTAAATTAAAATTAAATTGAATTAAATAACATCACCTAAGACATAAAGAAATTAAATATAAAGCAACTTGAACACTATTCCAAATTTAAACCCTTTAACTGAAGTTAAACTAAATCACAAATCATTGGAGCACCAATTTGCCCTCGAAAACCTTTATTATCATAACTCCTAAATAGAACATTAAATGAAATGTTATTCACTCATAGGATATTCAAATGTCCTAGTTCACTGAGCAAGATAACAAAACTTAAATCCCCGGACGATTAATTCATTTGTATAATTAAATTCATTTGGACTTAAACAATCCTAGAAATATTGAAAAGATGTTTAAGATTTGTCTTAAGCACTTCCTCGATATGATAGGATGTTCATAAGAACAATTGAACTTAATTATTCTTTGATGAAGAAAATCGTCCTCAAACTAAAACACAAGAACCTAGACGTCATAGGAAATGACTAGCTATAGGATTAGGAATTTAGTAGAAAACCATAACCCTTCCCTTAGCTTTACCTAGGAACTTGCTTAAATATTCTAATTGTGTTTTAAGTGCAGCTTGGGATGATGGGAAGACCCTCCAGGTACGCTTTTATTTTATTGCAATTTACCTTATTGCAATTTATTTAATCGCATCGCACTTACTTTTTCTTGCATGATAAACAACTGTTGCATAAAAACCCACACCTTTAGGATAGTCCCTAAAACTTAAACCAGAACTAAATTAAAAGTCATTACAAGATAAAATTCACCGCCACAACATTTCAAAATATAAAATAACTCAAAATTTAATCACAAATAGAACACAAAACTACAATTACAACTAAATTAAAACGTCCTGTTGGATGATCGGGAATACCTCGGATGATGTAACCTACGTGTTGCTAACGGGATTTCCCGCGGTCTAAATGAAAGTGTGGAACTCATTCGGTTGAGTTTAGCAAATTCATCTAGACTAAGTGAATCCGATAAAAATAACGATGCGGAAGGATGGAACCGTGGGATCTTAACCGGTGTCATTATAATCAACTTTAAGATTTGTTTTAATTAAAACACAAAAACACTTGGAAATTAAGACTTCTCTAAACCAAAACACTTTTCTCATCTCCTGATTCATGACTTCTATAACTAAACCTCTGCAATAACAAGGAGCTCGGAGCATGGTGGGCAGCACGACCATCGTCATCAGCAAAACTTGAATCTACATCAGCAAAACTTTCCTAGAATTAAACAATAAAGAAATAGGATTTCGAGGTAGTTTGCCTAGTGCAACATAAATCCTCAACCTCTTCGTTAGGCATTTGCATTGCAAATTAGGCCCTAACCGGACTTAGGATTCTGAGGTAGTCGTTTGGTACGACATAAACCCTCACATCTTCAAGGCTATTTGTATGATTTTATCATACAAATATAAGTCCAAATTAATTAAAATTAGCAAGATCAAAACATTAAACAAACATTATGACTTTCCTAAATCCAAGCCAAACAATAGGATAGTTGGGAAATTACCGAAGTTCGCTTCGGATCTGTGATTTCTCCTACCTTTCCTCCTTTGAAATCCCAAAATAAAATCTTCTAAACTTGATCCATTCCCTATCGAAATTCCAAAATTCAATCCTTTGAAAACTTAAACTTTGAAATTCTTGAGAGCAGAATTATTGATTATTATCGAGAGTTTTCTTAGGTGATTCCCGTCACTTAAGATGTAATTAACTATAGGGGCTTGCCCTTATAGGGAATTCTAAAGAACCCAGGTAATATAAACCCTGTTTAATGCTTTCATATTAAGCAGGAGAATTTATCGGCTTATAAAATTGGTTCGCAGACCAAACGGATATCACAAATCTTCTTGTTTATTTAATCGAGCCCTATCATTAAGTAGTGTGTCTATTCTTCGGGGTAGATACACGATTTGTGATGCGGTGCTCGTTTATATAAACTATTTGGGATGTGAGATCAGTTTGATTTCATATCTTAAATTTTCAAATTTAAAATTATTTTCAAAATCAAATACAACTTTTCAAATTATTTATTTAAATTAAATTAAAAAAATTCGCCGACAATTTCTGTTAGGGAACCCCTTTTCTAAATACAACACAACCTAAAAATAATGCCGACACTCATGCTCTGGAATAATCTGGAACCATCGAGGTCTAGTAACGTACTGTGGGATGTATGGCTCAATCCCTGCATGCCTTCCTACATGTTTCACCTCCTCAGGGATAGTCTCCATCAATAAATCCTTCGGGGTTGCTTCTGCAACAATGTTCCTCAGAATTGGTGTGTCTTCCTGACGCTGTGGCACTGATTTTGTTTCTGATTTCTTTGAAATTTCCTTCCACTTTTCTACTATCCTCGGGGCTGATCTTTTCTTTTCTGGCTCTTTCCAAACTGGCTTTTTTGATGTACTTATACTGATGGTGGAAACTTTTTTCTATGTTGGTCCACCGCTAGTTTGCTCAGCATCTTATGAATGCGGCGATTCTTGTTTCTTCGTTGGGTAGAAGTGAGTGTAGCCCTTACCTCTCGAATTTCTGTGGGCACGGCGCTGATAAGCCTGCCCTCTACTGTAGTAATCATGGACTTGACATTCTTGTTTTTTTCAGTCATACGAGCGGCATTCATTTTTCTCTTCTTGTCGGTGGCATGTTGACTCGTGCCACCCAATTTCACGACTGTCTGGTCACAGAACTCATCCCGGTCAACCAGGGTCATATTGGCCTTCTCATATTGTAACCCAGTCTGTGTGAAATCAGATTCAATCTCAATCATGGCCCCATCCTTCGTCTTTTCTTCATTGAGTTCTAGACTAACGCCATTCCTGATGTTTAGAATCAACCACTCGTTTGACATCTTCTTGCGAAAACGAGGAAGGAATCAGGGGGCTGTATCAAGAACTAGAACAATAAAAAAAAATTTATTCATTAATGAAAATTTTTATTTATTTCATTTGAGTTTTAACAAAATAGGAAAAGATAAGGGAAAATCAGGTATGAGTTTTGATTTTAAAGGAAAGTTCAAATATTATTATTTAAAAAAATTCTTTCGCACATTTTTTTTCTCATTCTTTTATTTATTCATTTTTTTAATAATTTTGGGTTCAGACCCAGTTACAAGTGATTACTATGCCCGTGTTTCTAGGAATGAGACTTCATTTTTAAATTTCATCATTTGTAACATCAGGTTGTGTAATACTTCTTTAAATATCGTCCATTGATTGGAAGCCTAGATCGTTCTCCATGGTAATTCACAAGTTGGTAGGAACCTCCTGAGTAGACTGCGTCGACCACAAACAGCCCCTCCCAAGTTGGTTCTAATTTGCCTTCTATCTTGCGGTGTATAAGAATAAGTCTCTTGAGAACTAGAACTAAGTCACCAACTTTGAATGTTCTTGGGCGGACCAGTTTATTGTGGGTCTGGATCATCTTGATTTGATTCAATTCTAGATTCTGTTGTGCTGAGAGTCATTTCCCTTCTAAGCTTTCCAGCTCTTCTAATCGTAATTTAGCATTCTCTTCCATAGTAATTTTGTTAGCGATAGCAATCCTGAGAGACGACATTTGAACTTCCAGCAGTAGAACGACCTCGGACTCGTACACAAGAGCGTAAGGTTGTAGACTGAGTAGGTGTTCTGAAAGTTGTCCTGTAGGCCCATAAGGCTTCTAATAACTGCTCGTGCCAATTTCTTTTATTGTCATTCAAAGTTTTCTTTAGAATTTGGACGAGAGTTTTATTAAAAGCCTCGGCCAAGCCGTTTCCCTTGTGTGGTAGATCGTTGAATAGCGCCAGTCAATCTCATGCCTTCTGACAAATAGTTGATCTTTGTACTCTTAAATGTAGACCCGTTATCTGAGATAATTTTGCGCGGTACCCCAAAATAGTAAACCACTTTATTCTTATAAAATTTTAGTACGTGGTGTGCCTTTACTTCCCTGAGTGGTACTACTTCTGCCTAAGAATGAAGTGATGTCCTTTAGAAGATGGCGGTTCTATGGGACCCACTATATCTGTGCCCCAACATTCAAATGACCATGACGCGATTATCGAATGTAGCACATTTGGAGGTATGTAGAACCACTCTGTGCACTTGGCACTGGTGACAACTTTTGGCAACTTTCACGCAGTTGGTCATCATTGAGGGCCAGTAATATCCTAGTCTTCTAATTTCCATTTTCATCTTCAGACCTGACTGATGAGCACCACAAAGCCCTAAGTTCACCTCTTTAAAAATTTCACAAGCCTCGGACCCACTCAGGTACCTTAGCCACATCTGATCGAAAGACCTTCTATATAAGGTATCGTTTATTAAGGTGTATAATAGAGTTCTTCTCTTGATCTGATGGGCTAATGATTTATCGTCCGGTAGATTTCCTGTTTGCAAATATTCTATTAATGGCTGCTGCCAATCTTCTGTAGTTTCTGCCACTTCCACAACTGTTTCTTCCTTTCCCAGTCGGTGCAACGTGTCTATGTCGATCTGTGATAGGACCTGTCGTCCCTGCACTGTCACTTCAACTGACTCATCCTGTAAGCAGACAAATTCTTTTGCAAGTCGGGCCAAAGCATTTGCAAGGGCGTTTTCTTTTATGGGAATCTTATAGATTGTCACGTTTGGAATCTGCTCTAGCAACTTCATTATATACTGAAAATACTGCTTGAGTCTAGGCTTTAGAGTTTGTACTATCCAGCAACCTGTTGTATGATCAACTGTGAATCACCGTAGATGTTGATGTCATTTGTACCCATTTGAATGGTTAATTCTAATCCATTCACATGGGCTTTGTATTCTGCTTCATTGTTTGTACACGACCCTCTCCGGTGTTATAAATATTAGTCTGATTCCTGCCTTACAGGGCAGTATCGTTCGCAATTCTTTATTCTTCTATACTAACGACGCTCCATCAAAGTACAATTTCGAGCATTGGTCACTAAGATCTTCTAAGCTCATTATCTGTTCGTCTGGCAAGTCATCGTTAAGAGGCGAGTCTACCGGTAAAGGATGTGTTGCGAGGAAGTCTGCTAAGACTAGTCCCTTTAAGGCATGAAGAGGAATGAAAGTTATATCAAATTGTAATAATATCATCGACCACCTAGTAATTCTGCTGAAGAGTTTCGGGTGGGTCATCAAGTATTGCAATGTATTAAACTTCGAAATAAGGTTGACCTTATGAGAAAGCATGTACTGTCTGAGCTTCTGGGCTGCAAAGATTAATGCCAAACAATGCTTCTCAATAGGATGATACTTTGCTTCTGTCGAAATTAAACGATGACTTAAGTAGTAGGGATTGTTGTCTTTACCCTCATCATTAATCTGGGCTAGTAGGGCTCCGAGGGAATCATCTAAAGCCGCGGTATAAAGCATTAACAGTCTACCTGAGATCGAGGCTGTTAAGACAGGAGGAGTCATCAGATATCATTTAATATCTTCGAAGGCCCGCTGGCATTTTTCTTCCCAAATGAATTTGGAGTCCTTTTAAACTAATGCCGAGTAGGGCTGACACCTACCTAACAAATTAGAAGTAAAGCGTCGAAGATATGCCAGTCTACCTTGGAATAATCGTAGTTGTTTTAAAGTTTTGGGAGGCGGCATTTCTAAGATAACTTTAATCTTTTCTAGATCGATTTCAATTTCGTGATGCCGGATAACAAATCCTAAGAATTTCGTGGAGGTGACGCCGAAGAAGCATTTTAAGGGATTCATCATAAGGTTAAATTATCTTAATCACTTGAAAACAATTCTCAAATCATACAAGTGATCTTCTTTTAACTTTCTCTTAATGAACACGTCATCTACGTAGCACTCGACTTGGTTATAAATGAGATCATCAAAAATCCTCAACATTGCTCTTTTGTACGTTGCACCTGCGTTCTTCAATTTGAAAGGCATTACTATTTAGCAGTATACTTCGATTGGCATTCTGAAGGTTGTAAGCTTCTCATCTTTCAGTGTCGTCTTTATCTGATTGTATCCAGATGATCCATCCATGAAAGAGAAGATTTCAAGCTTTGACACGATGTTGATCATTAATTCTAGAATTGGTAGTGGAAATTCATCTTTCAGGCATGCTTTATTCAAATCTCTGAAATCCATGCAGATTCGAATCTGACCATTCTTCTTTCTGCCTGGTACACGTTGGCTAACCAAGTTGGATACTGCTCTTCACGGATAAATTTAGCATCTATTAGCTTCTTAGCTTCAGTTATAACTTGTTGGTCGATCTCTAGACTTGTATGACTAGAATGGCTGTGTGATCCACCTCCAACTTGTCAACTGCAACCTCTGGAGCTAAACCAGGCATCTCCTCATGACTCCAGACAAAACAATCTTTGAATTCCATTAATAGTCTAATCATGTTTCGGAGTCTTCTTTATTGAGTAAGGAACTAACAAAGGTCGGCCTAGGATCTTCGCTAGTACCTAAGTTAACTTCCATTAACTCGTCTATTGTAGATTTAATCTCTTCTTCAAATCCTTGTGGAGCGTCTCCGATTGGCAAGTCCTCGAGATCATCTAAAGCTTCCAGGCAGTCTTCATGAGGCTCGTAAGTGACAACCAAGCAAAATTTCATATCATCTACTGGCCCTACCGTGTCGAACCCGAGACCATGCTTTGAATTGGGAGGTCAACTGGCATTACTCCATAACTTTTCGAAGCGGTGTGATTGATTTTTTGACCATAGCTTAGGTAAGAAACCACATTTAATTAAATTTTGAACACTGGGAGAATACTACTCAAAAGGCAATTCTATTAATTCAGATGATGCAACATCTTCAATTTTTACATCATTTTTAGTATCTGAAGAAGAAGCACCACAGTAAAACTTGATAGGCTTATCACCGCCACCATGTACTTCCTTGGCCACCATACCCTCAACCTTGCTAGGGCAGATCGGGGTTAGTTTCATAGTCTGTACATAGTGGTTTATTTTGTCGTACATTGCCTTGTATTCTTCATTCCTCTCATCTTCTAGTGAGATTTTGAACTGAGGCTTCTTTTGACTTTTCGTTGCTTCTTCTTTCTTTATTTCTTTTTCTTCATCTTCGGAACTATCTTCCCAATTAACATTGATAACGGGATTCTTCTGTTCAATTATTCGATCGTTTCTTCCTCGACCTCGTCCCCGGCCTCGACCTCGGATGCGAGTTAGGGAGAAACCTTCACCATCTCGCCCTAAGGCAGTGGTGAGTAATTTTTGAACTAGAATTTGAGAATCTTCGTTGTCTTGAATTTCTTTTGCTTCATTTGGCAGGCATTTCTAGAGAAGATTGTTTTATTTAGAGGTGCGTAGTAGGCAGCATCTTGATGGATTCCAATTTCATGCACGGAGAACAGTTGCAAGTCACCTTTGATGCATTGTTCTTGTCATCCCTCATAATAATTTATGCACTGGTGTAGAGACAACGGTACCATTCGGTTTTCATGGATCCAAGGTCGGCCTAGTAGAGATTTGAATGACTTTTCAGAATCAATTATGTATAATTTTATCGTTGTCCTTGCTAAGTCATCTATCCTCATAGATAGTGTTATTGATCCAAGAGCTCTTTCTCCTTTTTTATTGAAACCTCTTAGTAACATTCTATCTGTTTGGAGTTCGCGGACATCAATTTTTTAGTACATTAACGTCCGAAGATTCATTATATTGATTGTTGCTTCCGGATCAACTAACACCCTAGAAAGCTTGAATTTTCTGATGGAGACCGAGATGTACAAAGGTCGATTGTGATCGGTTGTCCCAAGCAGTAGGTCATTATCCGAGAAAGTAACACTGTAATGTTCTCTTAACG
This sequence comes from Papilionanthe hookeriana x Papilionanthe teres, assembly GCA_022702705.1. Classification (NCBI taxonomy): domain Eukaryota; kingdom Viridiplantae; phylum Streptophyta; class Magnoliopsida; order Asparagales; family Orchidaceae; genus Papilionanthe; species Papilionanthe hookeriana x Papilionanthe teres. Next base: position 118,485,714 of record CM040427.1, read on the forward strand.
AGCAAACCTCATCTAATGAGTTACCAACCATTTGAGCTAAGAAAATTTCTGGATCAAGTAGGGACTTGATCAGAGCTTCCCTCATCTCATTTGAAAGGATCAAAGCATTGTAAATGCTCAATTTGGTGGGTAACTTTTGAAGATGGGCTAGCATGTTATATTCCACTTTACTGCCTAATCCTTAAACTTCTTCCCGAACGGGTACCACTTCTGCTGGGGTGTTGGCATATTTTAGGTTGGAGTGTTGTATTTTCGAAAAGAGGTCGCCTACAGAAATTGTCGGCGAATTTTTAATTTAATTTAAATAAATAATTTGAAAAGTAGTATTTGATTTTGAAAATAATTTTAAGTTTGAAAAAATTTAAGTTATGAAATCAAACTGATCTCACATCCCAAATAGTTTATATAAACGAGCACCGCATCACAAACCGTGTATCTATCCCGAAGAATAGACACACTGCTTGACGATGGGGCTCGATTAAATAAACTAGAAGATTTGTTACATCCGTTTGGTCTGGGAACCAATTTTATAAGCCGACAAATTCCCCTACTTAATATAAATGAATTAAGCAGGGTTTATATTACCTGGGTTCTTAAAATTCCTTATAAGGGCAAGCCCCTATAGTTAATTACATCTTAAATGACGAGAATCACTTAAGAAAACTCTCGATAATAATCAGTAATTCTGCTCTCAAGAATTTCAAAGTTTAAGTTTTCAAGGGATTGAATTTTGGAATTTCAATAAGAAATGGATCAAGTTTGGAACATTTTGTTTTGGGAATTCAAAGGAAGAAAGGTAGGAGAAATTACAGATTCGAAGCGAACTTCAGTAATTTCCCGATTATCCTATTGTTTGTCTTGGATTTAGGAAAGTCCTAATGTTTATTTAATGTTTTGATCTTGCCAATTTTAATTAATTAGGACTTATATTCATATGGCACGATCTTAAAAATAGCCTCGAAGATGTGAGGGTTTATGTCGTATCGGACGACTACCCCGGAAATCCTAAGACCGGTTAGGGCCTAATTTGCAATGCAAATGCCTAACAAAAGGTTGAGGATTTATGTTGCACTAGGCAAACTACCTTGAAATCCTATGGCTTGGTTATTTAATTCTAAGAAAGTTTGGCTGAAGTAGACTCAGGTTTTGCTGATGACGATGGCCGTGCTGCCCACCATGCTCCGAGCTCCTTGTTGTTGTAGAGGGTTGTAACCAAAAGAGAAGAGAAGAGTTTGGTTTTAGAAATCTTAGAGTCCAAGTGTTTTTTAGTGTTTTAGTTAAAACAAATCTTAAGGTTGATTATAACAACACCGGTTAAGATCCCACGGTTCCATCCTTCCGGCATCGTTATTTTTATCGGATTCACTTAGTCCAGATGAATTTGCTAAACTCAACTAAATGAGTTCCACACTTTCATTTAGACCGTGGGAAATCCCGTTAGCAACACGTAGGTTACATCATCCGAGGTATTCCCGATCATCCAACAAGATCTTTTAATTTAGTTGTAATTTTAGTTTTGTATTCTGTTTGTGATTAAATTTTGAGTTGTTTTATATTTTCAAATATTGTGGCGGTGAATTTTATCTTGTAATGACTTTTAATTTAGTTTTGGTTTCAGTTTTAGGGGCTACCCTAAAGGTGTGAGTTTTCATGCAACGATTGTTTATCATGCAAGAAAAGTAAAGTGTATTTACAATAAAATAAATTGCAACAAAGTAAATCGCAACAAAATAAAAGCGTACTCGGAGGGTCTTCCCGTCATCCCAAGCCGCACTTAAACACAATTTAGAATATTTAAGCATATAAAGCAAGTTCCTAGGTAAAGCTAAGGGAAGGGTTATGGTTTTCTACCAAGTTCCTAATCCTATAGCTAGTCATCTCCTATGATGTCTAGGTTCTTGTGTTTTGGTTCGAGGACGATTTTCTTCATCAAAGAACAATTAGGTTCAATTGTTCTTATAAACATCCTATCATATCGAGGAAGTGCTTAAGACGAATCTTAAACATCTTCTCAATATTGCTAGAATTGTTTTAAGTCCAAATGAATTTATTTAATCAAATGAAGTAATCATCTGAGGTTTAATTAAGTTTTATCCTCTTGCTCAGTGAACTAGGACATTTGAATATCCTATGAGTGGAGTACTACTTCACTTAATGCTCCATTTGGGAGTTATGATAATAAGAGTTCTTGAGGGCAAACCGATGTTCAAGTGATTTGTGATTTTAATTTGATTTCAATTAATGGTTTTAAGTTTGGAATAGTGTTCAAATTGTCTTAGATTTACTTTTGAATTCTTTATGTCTTAAATGATGTTATATTTAATTCAATTTAATTCAATTTAATTTTAATTTAATTTACTTTGGTTTAGTTTTAATTTTAATTTAATTTTATTTATTTAATTTAATTTTAATTTTATTTTAACTTGATTTTATTTATTATTTTTTTATTTTATTTAATTTAATTTAACTTAATATGTTTTAATTTAATTTAATTTAATTTGATTTAAATTTTAATTTAATTTAAATTTTAATTTGGTTTTATTTTTAATTTAAATTTAAATTTAAATTTAATTTTATTTTATTTTCTTTTAATTTTAATTTAATATTTTATTATTTTTTTTATATTATGCTTTAGGGATGATTTAATTTTAATTGATAAAGTATTAATTTAATTGAAATTTTAAAAGGGTTTAATTTAAATGTTTTAATTTTTAATTTAATTTAATGATTAAGCATTTTAAGTTTTGAATTTGGATTATCATTTTAATTAGGTATTGAATATCATTGAGGTGATCAATTTAGGGATTCTTAGATTAAAGAATAAATTTCTTACTAATAGTATCCCTATTTTAATAATTCCAATTTTTTTATTCTTCCAAGTTTAAATAATTATTTAATTAAGGTTTATTTTAATTACTTTCAAATTGTTTGGTAGGTTTCTACCCTTTAAATACCTAAGTTTCAAACATCTAAAATCAACTTAATATCAAATATTTTACCCACCCTTTTAATTAAACCTAAAATTTTTAATTATATGTTAAAATTTTAATCACCATTTTGCCCTTTATGCTTATTAATTTCATAACTCACTAAATTGAGCTTAAATGAATTTGAAATTTTTATGTGGCTTCACTCATATGTCAATCAATACATTAGAGGAGAAAATGTGATTTTTCTGTATTTAAATTATTTATATAATTATTTTTGGTGGAAAATAAGAATTTTCAAGGAAAATTTAATAACATGACCAATGGAAAGTTTCTGTCCTTAAGAAAATTATGGGACATTCCTAATGACCAGAGGACCACTTGGACCAATTTTGGTGATTTTTTTGAATTATATTATTTTTATTATAATTATTTTGAATTTTGGAGTATTAATTAATTTAAAAATAAAATAAAGATTGAAAAATGAATTTTATATTTTTCAAAATTCTCTCTGATATCAAGGAAACCAGAGAACCAATTTTTATAATTTTCTGATTTTTCTTTGATTTATTAGAATTATTTTAGTGGAATTGCTAGAAAATACATTTTTTTTTAATTTTAAAATTACCTTAAGGCTTCAAAATTTAATATCTTATCATAGGGACCTAAGAAAAAATATGGGGTTTCTTCCAGAGTGATTAAAATTCAAAATATAACATTTTGGTGAATTTTATTATTTTTGTGATTTTTATTATTTTTTAATTATTAAAATATTAAAATAATGCAAAAAATCAAATTTTTTAGAAAATTGCAATTTTAATTTTCTTAAATTCCCCTGATATCAGAGAGGCTCCAAAACCAATTTGGTGAATTTTTGAAAAGTATTCTGAAAGTTATGAATTTTTAAAGTTTAAATTGGCTAAATGGCTTAATCAACCCATTTAAGTAGGGCTAACCAAGTCCGATTGACTTCAAATTTTTATGGTGGGTTCCTCTGATCCTAAAGGTCAGTGGAGAATTGATTTCAAGTCAATTTGATGTATGATTAGCTCTAATTAATTAAGGACCTATTTTGGGTGTTTAAGCCAATTAGGGTTATTCCAAGTGGATTAATTTAAAACCTATTTTTCCTAGAGTCCTCTGGTCATAAGAAACATCGTCAAATTTTCCTAGAATTTATTTCACAACATGCTAATTATTTGAATTAAAATATTTAGAATAGTGACCTAGAATTGAAAAATCAATAACTCTCCATAGGGGTGGCCTCTGACTTTGAAAAATTCAGGGAATATTCCCAAATTCAGAGGCTTCAAAACCCCTATGGTCTCATGCCATGGTGAATTTCCTATATGCATGGAGAATTAAAACAATGTAGAGATTAAATAGATCATAAAAAATAAAATACATAATGAAATTAAATGATTTCTTTTCCACATTATTCTCCTCTGTTCACTGAGCAAGAGGGTATTTTTATTTTATTTTTAGGATTTTTCTAAACAAAGTTATGCATTTTTGAAGTTTAGGGAATTAAATAAATAAGAAAATCCCTATTTTTCCATTTATTCGAATCGGTGTCGCGTCAACCTTAGCATCCCCGAACAGCCACGCGGCGCTTTCTAGTTCGACGCCGCCATCCGACTCAGCGCAACGCTGCCATCCTACTCAGCGCCATGCGGCGAACACATCTATATGGTGATCATGCATTGAAATGAAAGCATTTGGAATAGACAATCTCCAGAGGCTCGGGATAAAGAGTTAGCTCATACCTTAGCTCAGAGAGGTGTGGCTTTGATCTGAGGGTTGTGTCACCTTCGATTGAGTCCAAATAAGCTCCAGATGAAGTCTCCCGGCTCGGTGAATTGTCCGGTATGATTTCGACCACGACTCGATTACAAAGCTTGGAGTCTAGAACGGATGGGTGGCCCGGAGAGGGGGCTTTCACCTGGGAACTTCTCCTCTTGACCTTGTGCAGGTGTAGGTTAGTTTAATTTAACTTTGGTGAAGGATTTGGGAATGTCCCGTTCGGCTCGAGAATCGAGCTCCAAAATCGAGCTCAATTAGTGGGGATTAGGGCAGGAGGACAGTGGGGATCAAGTGCTCTAGGTGTGGGGAGAGTCTGGAGTGATTTTGGCAGAGTTTCCTTAAGGTTTGTTCAGCACCTCCTCCATGGCCGAGAGAGGTGGGGTTTAAATAGGAGAGGTTGGAGGGCCTCCCAGGGGGAGTTAGGGCTTGGGATCTGCTGCTCTTGGCAAGAGAAGAACAGCTGCAATGGCCACTGGGGATGGGGCAGCTCAGCAGGTGGGAATTCCAAACGTTGGCTCCTCCCAAGGTCTCGGCCATGGTGTTTTCCGGTGATCCAGGCAGCTGCCCGACAGGCATGGGTCACCTTCAGGTCCAGGTAGGTCAGGGCTGGAAGTTTGTGCAGTCAATTGGCCATGGACATGTGTAAAGGGCTTGGATTAAAATGGTATGAGGGAGAGGTCACTTTGGGTCCAAGTGGGTCAACCCACCATTTTGAGTTTGGTGCACCCTTCCAAGTTCTGGTTTTGGGCTGGGAGGATCATGTGAGTCAACCTACTAAAGGTAGTGAAGTCCACATCAAGGATTAGGTGGCAAAGTATGGTTTAGAGTGTATCATGTTTAAGGTAAAAAGGGTTTAAAAAGGTTTAAGAAAGAGATCCCCTCTCTTGCCATTAATGGTTTGGTGAGGTGGAAAGTAGATTCCATGGCTCTCATGGCTCCTATGGGGCTCTTGCATGGCTTCATGGCTTGCCTATGGCTTAGAATAAAGCTTTGTCAATTTCATGGAAGTAGAATTTAGGAATTTTGGTATTTTGGTGGAGAATTTTCATGAAGCTTGATTTAGAATGGTTCAATGATGATTTTGAAACTTAGGGGTGATTTTGATTAAATGGATGATGTGGAGAAATGTCAAGTGGGCTTTGGATTGAAAACATGGGCTTTTGAAATGGTCTTGGGTGGGCTTTTAAAGTAGTTTAAAAAAGTGGGCCTTTAGGTTTGAAAATGGGCTTTTGAATAGAAAAATTTGCAAAGGGCCATGCCAAATAAATGTTGAGTTTTGTCTAAGGATGTGTCATGATTGATTTGAAACAAGTTTGGAGTGATTTGGATTTGAATTGGGTTGAATTTGGGTTGATTTGATAAATGGGCCAATGTAGGTCAAATTGGGCTAATTTGGGCCTATGTTGGGCTAGGGTTGAAATTGATGTAAAATTAATGTTGGGAAATGTTTATGGGAGTTTTTTATGGGAGTGTTTCAAAGGGGTTTTTTTTGAATTTGGTTGGGTTTTGATTTTGGGGTTTGGGCTTATTTGGGTTAGGTTAGGGTTTAGGTCAAAATTGGGCTTTTTAGTTTTGGGTTGAATTTGAGTGGGGTTTGGGTCCAAATTTTACGTAAATCATGTAAGTTTTTTGTTTGAGGGGATGTTAAGGAAGGTTTAGAAAAGTTTTGGGGTTACTTGGAGTTGAATTGGGTTAATTTGGGCTAAGTTTGGGTCATGAGTCCAAATTGGGCTTTAAGGCCAAAAGTGAAATTGGATTCAAATGTCAATCAAATTGGAATTGGATTTGGTCTAGATTGGTGTTGGGAATGTTGAATTGAAGTTTAGAATTGAATTGGACCAAAATTTGGGTCAATTGGGTAGGTTTGGTTTGACATTGGGTTCACTTTGGGTTAAAATGGGTCAAATTGGGGATTTTGACAACAGTAGGGTAAATTGACACAATTGGCCCATGGTGTAGTTGGACAAAATGAAATTGGAAATATTTGGGATTTTCTGAAATTTTCTGGGAATTTTCTGAATTTTTGGATTTTTGGGTCAAGAGGGGCGTTATGGGTATTTGAAGGGTATTGGGGGGTATTTTTGGAATTCTTGGTATTTTTGGCTATGAATGATCAATTTGAGTGGAGGGGAAATATTCAAGGTTAATTTTGGGGAATTTTGGGTGATTTGGAAATTTTGAAAAATTTGGGTAATTTCAAGGGCATTTGGTAGGTTAGGCGGGTGTAGGGTCCCGGGGGTCAAAAATTGAAAATTTGGAAAATTGAAGATTGGGTGAATGTAAGTGGAATGAAATCATTTTGGTTGAGCCATGAAGCCAGATCAAGCCCACATGAGCCATGAAGGGACTCATTTGAGACATTCACTATGTTGTTCCTAACCCTCTTAGCCAAGGGCTTAAGGGTTAAAGACCATTCATGTGAATCAACTTTATGAGTCAGGAAGTCAAGTTGGGTATGGGTGTGATTTTAGGAGGTGTGTGAAAGTTTAGTGTACAAGTGTAAGTTGTGTGTAAGTCAGCCCTCACCAGACCAGGCCACCTGTAGGCGATCCTAAGGCCAAAGAGTCCTATAGGAACTCATCCTTTAAACTTCCACATTTGATTTCAACCCACTAGGTGATTAGGGGTCTACAGTCAATTTTGTAGAGTTTGCAGGGAGTTAAGAAGTGGTTTGAAATTCTAGGTGGTGGGTCCCAATTCTAATCCTCTAAGACAGTCAAAGGAAAAGCCTAAGGCTAGGTCCTAAGTACTAGAAAGAAGAGGAGAAGACCTCATCAGAAATGAGGTCAACAAATGGACCCCCAATAGGTGTGGTGAGCTGACGGAGCACACCGCGCGTATTGGTGTTGACCGAAGCGATCAACAAAACCAACACAAAAGTCCAAGTGACAAACTTGGGACAAAGTAGAAGAGTTTCCGCTAGGGAGTGTCAAGTATATCTCTAAGACTGGAGATCCCTGAACTCTCGCTGGGGAAAGGGAAAGGAGGTGAATCCCAAATCACATGATCTGGGGGAATTTCGATTTAGATTTCATTTTTTTAAGTTTAAGTTTTGATGTGTGAGCTCAGATTTTAGTTTGAGTTTCAATTTAGATTGAGGTTTTGTTAAAATTAATTTGAAGGGATTTGAACTTGAAATGAAAATTGGAATTTTGTGGCTTTAGATGTAACATCTTCAACCTCAAAAGAAAATTGAATTGATTGGATTAAATCATTACAATGAGGAGATATCTCAGAGCAATGCGGTATTGGATGTAAAATCCTTAACCTCAAGAGTTTGAATTTGATGTATTTCATTGCTATAGGGAAAGAATCCTAAAGCAATGCAGTCTCGGATGTAAAAATCCTCAACCCGAATAATTTGATTTTGATGAATTTCATTGCGATAGGGAAAGAATCCTAAAGCAATGCAGTCTCGGATGTAAAATCCTCAACCCCAAGAATTTGATTTTGATGTATTTCATTGCTATAGGAAAGAATCCTAAAGCGATGCGGTCTCGGATGTAAAATCCTCAACCCCAAAAGTTTGATTTTGATGTATTTCATTGCGATAGGGAAAGAATCCTAAAGCAATGCGATCTCGGATGTAAAATCCTCAACCCCAAAAGTTTGATTTTGATGTATTTCATTGCGATAGGGAAAGAATCCTAAAGCAACGCAGATCTCGGATGTAAAATCCTCAACCCCAAAGGTTTGATTTTGATGTATTTCATTTCGATAGGGAAAGAATCCTAAAGCAATGCGATCTCGGATGTAAAAATCCTCGACCCAAATAATTTGATTTTGATGTATTTCATTGCGATAGGGAAAGAATCCTAAAGCAATGCGATCTCGGATGTAAAATGCTCGACCCCAAGAATTTGATTTTGATGTATTTCATTGTTATAGGGAAAGAATCCTAAAGCAATGCTGTCTCGGATGTTAAATCCTCAACCCCAAAAGTTTGATTTTGATGTATTTCATTGCAATAGGGAAAGAATCATAAAGCAATGCAGTCTCGGATGTAAAATCCTCAACCCCAAAAGTTTGATTTTGATGTATTTCATTGCGATAGGGAAAGAATCCTAAAGCAATGCGGTCTCGAATGTAAAATCCTCAACCCCAAAGGTTTGATTTTGATGTATTTCATTGCGATAGGGAAAGAATCCTAAAGCAATGCAGGTCTCGGATGTAAAATCCTCGACCCCAAAAGTTTGATTTTGATGTATTTCATTGCGATAGGGAAATAATCCTAAAGCAATGCGATCTCGGATGTAAAATCCTCGACCCCAAAGGTTTGATTTTGATGTATTTCATTGCAATAGGGAAAGAATCCTAAAGCAATGCAGTCTCGGATGTAAAATCCTCGACCCCAAAGGTTTGATTTTGATGTATTTCATTGCGATAGGGAAAGAATCCTAAAGCAATGCAGTCTCGAATGTAAAATCCTCAACCCCAAGAATTTGATTTTGATGGTAATTGATTTTGCAAAGATTTGTAGTGTTGATTTGAAAAGTGTGAAATTTTGGTGTTTCGAGAATTTCATGGAAGTTGTAAAAGATTTTGTGGAAAGAAACAGATTAGGAGGGAATATGTAGATGCTACATATCCCATTCAGAAGAGTTGATCGAAAGTTGCTGGTTTGGATTGAATACAATTCCTCGCCACTAGATCCGAATCGAAATCCTCGTTGCTCCGTGTCAATGGAATCGACCGCTTCCATCCCAGACAAGGGAGAGAGTAGAACGGATTGGATTTCAGATTTGGAAGGTTGAGTTTGAATTTGATTGAGATTTGATTTGAAATTTGGAAAGTTGAATTTGAATTTGATTGAGATTTGATTTAAAATTTGTGTTCATTTTGTTTGTCCTTTAACGATTCAAATTTGCTTTATCATTCTTTTAATGTTCGTGCGAATTTGGAGTTCATCATTTTTTTTATTTAGATTTTTAAGGAAAGTTTTCTTTTATTCTATTTGTTTCTTTTATGTTCTTTGTTCGAAGTTCATTTAACTTTAATGGTGTTTCCTAGTCAACTTGCACAAAAGAGGTGAAGGCCAAAAATGTGACATGGTCACTTTCATTCCAATCATGCGGAAGATACATCATACAACTTGATCTGGAATACATTTCATACAATCTATGTAGACTCAAAATGGATTATGTAAGATCTTTGTCGATCCATCCAAAAAGACATCTGTCAAAAATCCATGTCTGAATAGTGAGGTACATGGTCAATAACATCACCTTCCAAGCCATCCTTGGCAAGGATGTCGTATGGATGCACGTTGGAGGTGTGATATTTTCCATGTAACTCACAACTCGTAAGGCCGGAGGCTCTCTAGCTCGGGTCCGGGCCGGAAGTGGTAAGGTGCTTTCCTGTCATCCATCCTTCTGAAAGTAACTGAGATTCGCTTCATTGGTACTCCTGGTATGCAATATTTAGCGACATCTGCTCCGTTGCCCTTTAGTATCATAACGGAACCTACTGGTAATGGTATCTTTACTGGCCCTCAAAACTCACCTGGGCCTGTTATCCAGAGGTCAGATCCGAACATGATATTACATTCATTCAGAAAAGAAACTGTGCAGAAAGGTCTGACAAAGTCGTGGTGATCTATGTGCGGGGGTATGCAGTCACCCTGCTTATAGATGTTAATGATGCAACTGTTGGGTATGCAATCTGCTGGCAGTACCCTCCATGTTATCATTCTCTTTACCATCCTTTTAATGACTAATGGCATTGGATCTACCTTGCCATGACGGAGTATTCCCGGTGGGTTTCCCTTCCTGTCTTCCGCGAAGTTGTAGCAGCATCCACATTGTATGGTAATTCTTCCTTTCCCTGGCATCCATCTCCGGGGTTCCGAGTAGATGTTTTCTCTTAGGCGGCCTGCTCGACCCATTCTTTTCAAATCCCGGATGCAGTCCACAATTTGTTGTTGTTCGTATTCTGAGAACACGTTTGTATGTAGCTCGAGGCCTTCTAGTATATTGATCCTCCTGCCTCTAATTCTCTCGAAGTATTCAAAAGTTTGCTTCTCGACATTCTACATTCTTTCTAGCTCGTATTCTGGAATAATCTGCAAATGGAGAGGCCTCGATGACGTATCGTGGGATATATGGCTCAATCCCTTCGCGTTCTCCCGCATACCTCGGCTCCTCGTGGATGGTCTCCGTCGGGACATCCTCCGGGGTTGCTTCCGCAACAAGGTTATGCATTACCGGTGGCTTTATCCGGAGGCGTGGTAGCCTTCCTTCTTCCGATCTTCTTAAGATTTCTCCGGTCTCTTCTCGTTATCCTCGGAGCCGGCCTCCTTTCTTCGAGTTTCCGGTGAACCGGTATCCTCGAAGTATATGCACTGGTAGTAGCGACTGCCTCGTCGCGCTGGTCCGCTGCTAGTTTAGTCAACATCTTGCGGATACGATGATTTTTATTTCTTCGCTGAGTTGCTGTGAGAGTAGCTCTTCGTACTTCCTGAATCTCTGTGGGCACGGTGCTGACGAGCCTGCCCTCTACTGTAGCGACTACGTACTTGATTCTCTTGTCCTCCTCGGTGTTTGTTTTTCTTTTCTTGTCGTCGAGTCGGTGGCTCGGGCCACCCACCTTCATTACCGTCCGACCGGCGGCTCCTCTCGATCAACCGGGACCCGGTCACTTTCCTCGTATTGCAGGCCCGCCGGTGCGAAGTCCGAGTCAATCTCTATTATCGCTCCATCTTTCACTCTCTTTTCGTCGAGTGCAAGGCTTACGCCATTTCTAAAGTTCAGGACCAACCGCCCGTTCGACATTTCCCTGCGAAAAAACAAGGAAAAGGATCAGGGGTTGTACTAAGAACAAGAACATTAAGAAAATGTTTATTAAAGACAGAGTTTTCTCTTTTTTTTATTATTCCTTTTATATTTTCAAATTCAACAGGAATGAAGTGGGAAAAGATCGGAAAAAAGATTTTGATTTGGAAGAGAGAACAAGGAACACTTTATTATCATGATTTTATTTATTTTAGCACATTTTTTATTATTTTTGGGTTCGGACCCAGTCATAAGTAATTACTTCGCCCGTGCTTCTTGGGATGAAGAATTCATTCCTTCGAAACATCAGGTAGCGTAATACTTCTTCAAGTATCGTCCGTTGATCGGAAGCATATGTCGTTCTCCTTGGCAATTCACTAGCTGGTAGGAGCCTCCTGAGTATACTGCTTCAACCACAAACGGTCCTTCCCAAGTGGGTTCGAATTTTCCTCCTATCTTGCGGTGTGCAAGGATAGGTCTCTTAAGAACAAGAAATAAGTCACCAACTTTGAAGGTCCTTGGGCGGACCAGTTTGTCATGGGCTTGAACCATCTTAGCTTGGTATAATTCTAAATTCTACTGCGCTGTAAGTCTTTTCCCTTCCAGGCTTTCTAATTCCTCTAGTCGTAATTTGGCATTCTCTTATGTCGTGATTTTGTTTGCAACTGCAATTCTAAGTGAAGGAAGCTGAACCTCTAAGGGTAACACTGCCTCGGACCCATACACCAGAGCGTAAGGTGTAACTTGAGTAGGAGTTCTGAAGGTTGTCTGGTAGGCCCGTAAGGCTTCTAATAACTTCTCGTGCCAACTTCTCCTATTATCGTCCAAAGTTTTCTTTAAAATTTGAACGAGAGTTTTATTAAAAGCCTCAGCCAGGCCGTTTGCTCTTGGATAATAAATTGTTGAATACCGCCAGTCCATTTCGTGTCTCCCGACAAAATTGTTGATTTGCGTGCTTCTGAATGCTGACCCATTATCTGAGATGATCCTGGGCGGCACTCCAAAATGGTAGATAACTTTGTTCTTGAAAAACTGTAGCACGTGGTGTGCTTTCACCTCTCTAAGTGGAACTGCCTCTGCCCACTTGGAAAAGTAATCTGTAGCCTCAAGAATGAAACAATGTCCTTTTGAAGATGGTGGTTCTATTGGACCCACTATATCTGTGCCCCAACATTCAAATGGCCATGATGCAATTGTCGGATGTAGCACATTTGGAGGTTGGTGTAGAACCACTCCGTGTACTTGGCATTGGTGACAGCTCTTGGCGATTTTTATGCAGTCGGTCATCATTGAGGGCCGCAATACCCTAGTCTTTTAATTTTCATCTTCATCTTCGGACCCGATCGGTGAGCACCACGGAGTCCCGAATGCACCTCTTTAACAATTTCACGGGCCTCGGACCCGCTTAGGCACCTCGGCCACATTTGATCAAAAGACCTTCTCGTATAACGTGTTGTTTACTAATGCGTAGACGTAGTTCTTTTCTTGATCCGATGGGCTAACGACCTATCGTCCGGTAGTTTTCCTGTTTGCAAGTATTCTATTAATGGCATGTCGCCAATCTTCCGTGTTTTCTATCACCGCCGCAATCGATTCCTTTTCTTTCTCGATTTGTGTATTGTGTCTATGTCGAGTCGTGATAGGACTCCGACGTCCGTGAACCGACACTTCCATCGATTCATCTTGCAAGCAGGCAAATTCTTTTGTGAGATGGGCTAACGCATCTGCTAAAGCGTTCTCTTTCCTGGGAATTTTGTAGATCGTCACATTCGAAATCTGTTCCAACGTTCCAACAACTGTATGGCATACTGGAAGTATTGCTCGAGTTTTGGCTTTAAAATTTTGTACTGTCCGGCGATCTGTTGAATGATTAACTGTGAATCCCCGTAGATGTTAATGTTTGTTATCCCCATTTGAATAGTTAATTCCAGTCTTGTTATGAGGGCTTCGTATTCTGCTTCTTTGTTTGTACATGGCTCTGTTAAGTGGTAGGAGTATCTTAACATCCCCCGCTCCGTGTTATAAAGATTAGTCCGATTCCGCCTTACTGTGCACTATCACTTGTGATTCTTCATCTTTGTGTGCTGAAGATGCTCTGTCGAAATATATTTTCCAACTTCGATCATCAGGGTCTTTTAAGCTCATTATTTGTTCGTCTGGCAAGTTGTCATTGAGAGGGGATTCCGCCGGCAAAGGGTGTGCTGCGAGGAAGTTTGCTAGGACTTGTCCCTTTACGGCACGAAGAGGCATGAAAGTTATATCGAATTGCAATAATATCATTGACCACCTGGCAAGTCTTCCAGAAAGTGTTGGACGGGTCATCAAGTATTGCAATGGATTAAATTTCGAGATCAGGTTGACCTTATGAGAAAGCATGTAATGCCTGAGCTTTTGAGCGGCGAAGATCAGGGCCAAATAGTGCTTTTCAATTGCGGGATACCTTACTTCCGTCGGAAGTAAACAACGTCTTAGGTAGTAAAGAGCATTTTCTTTACCCTCATCATTGACCTGGGCTAACAGGGCTCCGAGAGAGTCATCCAAAGCCGCGGTATAAAGTATCAACTGTTTGCCTGAGACTGGGGCTGCTAAGATAGGAGGTGTCATTAAATATTGTTTAATGTCGTCAAAGGCCTTCTGGCATTTCTCTTCCCAAATAAATTTGGCGTCCTTTTTAACTAATGCCGAGAAAGGCTTACACCTACCTGACAAGTTCGAGATAAAGCGTCGAAGATATGCCAGCTTCCCTTGAAAAGATCGTAGTTATTTTAAGATTTTGGGAGGCGGCATTTTTAAGATAGCTTTAATCTTTTCTGGGTCGATTTCAATTCCACTATGTCGGACAACGAATCCTAAGAATTTCCCGGAGGTGACGCCGAAGGTGCATTTTAAGGGGTTCATCTTAAGGTTAAATTGTCTTAAGCGTTCGAAAACAATTCTCAAATCATATAGATGGTTTCCCTTTACTTTGCTTTTGATAACCACATCATCCACGCAGCATTCGACTTTATTGTGGATGAGATCATCAAAAATTCTTGTCATTGCTCTCTGGTAGGTTGCTCCTGCGTTCTTTAGTCCGAATGGCATCACTGTGTAGCAATATACTCCGATAGGCATTCTGAATGCTGTAAGTTTTTCATCTTCTGGAGCCATTTTTATCTGGTTGTATCCTGAAGATCCATCCATGAATGAGAAAATTTCATGTGTTGAAGCAATGTCGATCATTAATTCTGGGATCAGTAAAGGGAATTCATCTTTTGGACATGCCTTGTTTAAATCTCTAAAATCCATACAAATTCTGATCTGACCATTATTCTTCCTGATGGGTACCACATTGGCTAACCAAGTCGGGTATTGTTCTTCACTGACAAATTTAGTGTCTATTAGCTTTTTAACTTCAACTATGACTTGTAGTTCGATTTCTAGACGCATTCTTCTGGGACCTTGTCTGACTGGGACAGAATTAGGATCCACTCCTAGCTTATGGACCGCGACCTCCGGAGCTAATCCCGGCATCTCATCGTAGTTCCAAGCAAAATAGTCTTTAAATTCCATTAATAACTCTGATTATTTCTTCGGAGTCTTCTTAATCGAGTAAGGAGCTAACAAAGGTAGGTCTAGGCTCTTCGCTAGTACCTAAGTTAACTTCCGTTAACTCATCTATCAGAGATTTGATCTCTTCTTCGAACTTCGGCGGAGCATCTCCAATCCGTAAATCTTCAAATTCTTCCGTAGTTTCCATGCAGTTTTCATTAGACTCGCAAGTGACAACCAAGCAAAATTCGCATTGTCAACCGATCCTACCGTGCCGAATCCGAGACCATGTTTTGAAGTGGGTGGACGACCGAGTTATTCCATAATTTTTCAAAATGTTGTGATTGACCTTTGTCCATTGTCGAGGTAAGAAACCACGCCGAATTAAATTTTGAACACGAGGAGAGTACCACTCAAAAGGTAATTCCATTAATTCGATGAAGTAGCATCTTCAAATTGTACATTATTTTCAGTTTTGGAGGAAGGAGCACCACGGTAGAATTTGAAGGGCTTTCGCACCGCCGCTATGTACCTCTTTGACCACCATACCCTCGATCTTATTAGAATGGATTGGGGTCAGGGTCATAGTATGTACATCGTGGTTAATCTTCTCGTACATCGATTTATATTCTTCATTCTTTTCATCTTCGAGCGGGATCCTGAATTACGGCTTCTTCCGACTTATTGTCGCTGCTTCTTGCTTGATCTCTTGTTCTTCTTCAGAACTATCTTCCCAATCAACATTGATGGCTGGTTTCTCTCGTCCAACTCGTCCTAACGTCTCTGCCACGACCTCGTCCCCGGCCTCGACCTCGGATGCGAGTTGTGGAGAAACCTTCACCATCTCACCGTAAGGGAGTGGCGAGTGACTGTTGGACTAGGACTTCAGGTTCTTCGTCGTCTCGAACTTCCTTTGCTTCATTTGTTATGGTATCTCTGGAGAAGATTGTTTTCTTCGAGGGTGCGTAATAAGCTGCATCTTCATGGATTCCAATCTCATGTACGGAGAATGGTTGTAAGTCACCTTTGATGCACTGTTCCCCTCCATCGTAGTATTTGATGCACTGATGTAGGGATGATGGTACCATTCGGTTCTCATGTATCCATGGTCGGCCCAGTAGAGCGTTGAATGACGTTTCTGAATCGATTATGTGAACTTTTGTGGTTGTCTTTGCCAAGTCACCGGTCTTCATTAGGAGTGTTATTGATCCGAGGGCTCTTTCTCCTTTCTGGTTGAATCCTCTTAATAACATTTTGTCCGCTTCGAGCTCGCGAGCATCAATTTCCAAGTATGCTAGCGTTCGAAGATTCATTATATTGATCGATGCTCCTGGATCCACCAATACTCCAGAGAGTGTAAACTTCCCAATTGTAACTCGAAATGTACAACGGTCGGTTGTGGTCTCGCTGTCCCAAGTAGTAGGTCATTGTCCATGAAGGTAACACCTCGTCGTTCCTTTAACGAGCAAACCTCATCTAAAGAATCTCCTGGTCATTCGAGCTAAGAAAATTTCGAGATCAAGTAAGGCCTCGATCGAGCTTCTCTCATCTCCTTTGATAAGATGAGAGCGTCGTAGATGCTCAGTTTGGCCGGTAGTTTCCTAAGATGGGCTAGCACGTTGTAATCCACTTTATTTCCATGTGTCTCGATTTCTTCTCGAATGGGCATTTCTTCTGCCCGGGTTGGTTCCTCCTGAACAACCACCTGCTTTCCTTTGTCCTTTGGACCCATTCTCGGAGGTAGAACTCTTCCACTTCTTAAGTTGACTTTTGTAATTTCTTCTGAACCTAGTATTGAGTTTGTCGGTGTTTCCTCCCGAATCGGAATGACAGTTCTTCTAGATTAGCTTCGAGATCCAAAGGCTCTAGCTCTATCGTGATCGGAGCTCCTCGAAACTCGCAAATAGATTCATTGCTTGTTGAACTCTCGTAGCCTCCTCGGTGGATGTCCTCTTCGTCATTGTGATCGTCGAGATTGTGTATGATTCGAGAATTGTTATTTGTATCGAATCGATGTCCGGATTAGGTTGGTTGTCGCTAGTTACGTAATCGTTAGAAACGATCAAAACGTAGCCAACGCCATAACCCTTATCATTACAAGATCCCACCGGAGTGAGCAAATAATCATACAGAGTCAGAGGTTCGAGGGATTTCTCCCCTGAATCGGAAACAACCATCCTAGGATAAGCAGCCCCTAATCTAGCCTTAAGAGTCTCGGTCTTTTCATCTTCATCAATTTTCTCCTTTTCTTCAATCGTCTCTTGTTGAGGTGGTTCTTCTATCGCAAGTGATAGTGCCGACTTGACAGGCTTCGAACTCGAATCGAGGCTCGCACCGAAGCGGCTCGGATGTGATCCAAAATCTTCTTCGAAGTCTTTGTCCAAGCGGTAGTCCATCCATCATCGACCGCATAGGGATCTATCGAACAATGAGATCCGTCGAGATAACATTGACGGAACCTCCTTCTCGGGGTTCCTTCATGTACTCCTTCGGGATCGTTATATTCCCTTTTCGAAGATTGTCATCGAGCCAACTTTTGAAGGTAATACAATCTTATATCTTGTGTCCAAGCATCCGGTGGTAAGGGCAAAAGTCGGGATCACCTTTCTTGTTGACTTCTTCTGGTCTCTTAGGTTCTGGCAGTTGGAAATCTGGAGTCTTCATCAGACTGCGGAACATTTTCGGCACTGCCTCGTTCTTGATCGGATATTCCCTGCTCAGAAGCTCCTTTAGCGTATGTTGTGGACGAGGCGGTTGTTCATACTCGTTGAGATGACCGATAGCCGGGTCGAGGTCGTCGGTAATCTCGTTGAGTTTGTTGTGACCGTTCTGGCGGTAATTGTATTGGCTGCTTGCCTTTATCGACTGCTGCGACGATCCCGGATTTCTTTTCAAAAGTTTTCACGGGCTTCTGTCTGTCTTCTTTATCGGTGAAACTTAATTGCTTCACCTCCTCTTGCAAGCTTCCGGCCTTGCTTAACAACATCTCGAAAGTGTTAATAGTAAATCCCTTGAGGAGAAGTGCTATCGGGCCATGAATGCTCTTAAGTAAAATGCCGACTGCATGCTGTTCTTGTAGCTGTGGCTCACAATTCATACTTAGATTCCTCCATCGAAGTATGTAGTCCACTAAAGTTTCATTCGGTTTCTGCTTCTCTACCACTAAATCACTTATAGTGATGTGGTGCTGAGCTCCGGCAAATCGCTTGATGAAGATGTTCTCTAATTCTGAAAATGTCTTCACCGAACCGTTCGGTAATTCCGCATACCAATCAAAGGCGATCCCTGACAGGCTGCTGACAAACTGTCGGAAGAGTAAAGCATCACTTCCGCCGGCATTACAACAACTGGCACGAAAATGAGCAACATGTTGCCGAGGGTTTCCGGTTCCATCAAAGGTCTTGAACAGAGGTGGTACGAAGCCTTTCGGATATTGGACAGTGTCGAATTCTTCAGGGTAAGATCTACCCGTCTGAATGGATGTCCAGCTCTTTGATTGTGCCAAGGCTTCTCGCACCTGCTCGTTCCACCATGCTCTTGATATCCTTTTCCGGAATCATGCTTTGTGTTGCATCCTTCTTTAATCGATCATCCCCGTTGACGCGACGTAATCTTCTTTCCTCCTTCTACAATGTGAATAACTCACGGGGGTGTTTCTATTTGGGGTTGAACCCGACTCCGGAGAGTGGCTAGGGCTACGACCATCTCTTCAATCCTTTTTGCCATATGGGCGATCGTTTCATCTTTCTCTTGAAGCTGCCTCCTCATTACTTCCGGCTCCTCTCTTTCTGCGGCTGCAGGGGCACCTTGTGAAGCTAATGAAGCTCGTGTTTCAACCATGTTAATTTATGCATATTCATCATCCATGAACTCTGACGAGTCAACTTCATCTCCAAATTTCTCTTCTCTTTCTCTTGCTAATCGCTGAATATCAGTTCGTAGCTTTTCCATAGCATCTTCTAGTGGTCTTTTCTGTACATCTTTGCAGTTGTCATATAATAGCTGTCGGGTTTCTTTCTCATGAGTCCCCTACACTACGGTAGCGCTTTCTTCGGACTCAAGTCTCCTGACGAGACTTTCCTTCTCAGGTTGTTGTTTTAATCTTAATTGCCCGGTAGTGGGACGACATACCATCCTCCTAGCAGCGAAGGTCCGGACCGGATGGTCTCGTCGACCAAATGCTCGGAAGGTGGTATCCTCCCTAATTTGTAGTCCTGAAACAACGATAGGTGGACTAGTTTTCATTCTCTTATTTGTCTTTTCTGCAGCGATAGCAGGTTCTACTCGCGGCCCAAGACGGGATTTGGCCAGCACCCGCCCTATCCTTCTCAAAATTTCTGATACAGGGCATTTTTCTTTCTTTGCTAACTTTTCTATCAGGGTTTGCAGTCGAGCAAATGGCGTAATTCTAGCCCTTTTCTTACGACCATCATTTCCCTTATCCTCTGTGGTGGAGAGGGGATGGAACCTACTTCCTCCCAAAAGTGGTATGTATTCAGGCAGCGGTGTATACTCGGGCAGTTCTGGGATTTCCTCCAGGAAAGCAACTTCAGCAGCTCTGGCTTCTCTAGCAATCCTTCTACTTCTGTTCCTCCTCTGAGTCCGTGTCAGAGGTGGAATTCTCGAGCTGGACCCGATTTCAAAAACAGAAGGTTTCATAGTAAGATTTGTACCCTCCACGGTAATAGGTTCATCACAGTTCTGAATTTCCTTTCCCTTTAATTTGGCAGAAGCCGGGGTAGGTGCAGAAACAACTAGACCAGTGGGGGTAGCAACAACAGTCCTTCTAAGAACAACAGTACTCCTTTCAGTTAAAATCTTTTGCAGAGGAGGGAATTCATGAGTTGACTTGAGGTTAAACTCAATCAACGGCTTCTCAGTTTCTGGTACTTTGCTTGTGAGTGAAAAGAGAGTGACGTCTGGGATTTTGATGTCGGTGTCCCCGAATCCTTGTCCGAATCAAATGATTCCATTATCAGGCAGTTCGTCCTTGAACACGGTCAGGTCGAGTCCGTTGACGAAGGAGAATATCAGTTTTGGGCCTTCCATTTCTGTAGGGCAGATTCCAAGTGTTAGTCTCCGAATCGTGCTTCTTCTTGTCGTAGAACTTATGACGAAAAAGAAAGAGTCCGAACACATTTTCATTTACCTTAGCGTATTTGTGATATTAAAAGAAAATTGTTTTTTCGAAAAGATTTGTTTGTTAGGAAGGAGAATTATTAAAAGAAGGAGAGTTGTAGCAAGGGTAAAAGGAATTGATTAGGAACTGGAAAAGGAAGAGAAAGTCTTGTAGAAACTTCTCGACCCGCAAGACCGCTCCTAAACTAATACCTATTGGGGTCCACCCCACCTCAAAAATGAGGTAAAATGATCTCGGAACCTCTCTGTTTAGGGGTGTCTAAACAGTTGCTCCTGAATCCGAGAGAATGTTGGCTGTACTTGTTCAAGGTAGAAATGAACATAGTATTCCAACGGAAAGAAGGGTAGTTTGATCCACTAGGGACATGGATACACTGCCGATTTTTGAAAGCAGAACTATCTGATTAAAAATCAGATTCAATCTCAATCATGGCCCCATCCTTAATCTTTTCTTCATTGAGTTCTAGACTCACGCCATTCCTGATGTTTAGAATCAACCGCTCGTTTGACATCTTCTTGCGAAAACGAGGAAGGAATCGGAAGTGCTGTATCAAGAACTAGAACAATAAAAAAAATTTATTCATTAATGAAAATTTTTATTTATTTCATTTGAGTTTTAACAAAATAGGAAAAGATAAGGGAAAATCAGGAATGAGTTTTGATTTTAAATGAAAGTTCAAATATTAATATTTAAAAAAATTCTTTCACACATTTTTTTTCTCATTTTTTTATTCATTCATTTTTTTAATAATTTTGGGTTCAGACCCAGTTACAAGTGATTACTATGCCCGTGTTTCTAGGAATGAGACTTCAATTTTAAATTTCATCCTTTGTAACATCAGGTTGTGTAATACTTCTTTAAATATCGTCCATTGATTGGAAGCCTAGATCATTCTCCATGGTAATTCACAAGTTGGTAGGAACCTCCTGAGTAGACTGCCTCGACCACGAACAGCCCCTCCCAAATTGGTTCTAATTTGCCTTCTATCTTGCGGTGTACAAGAATAGGTCTCTTGAGAACTAGAACCAAGTCACCAACTTTGAATGTTCTTCGGCGAACCAGTTTATTGTGGGTCTGGATCATCTTGACTTGATTCAATTCTAGATTTTGTTGTGCTGAGAGTCATTTCCCTTCTAAGCTTTCCAGCTCTTCTAATCGTAGTTTAGCATTCTCTTCCATAGTAATTTTGTTAGCGATAGCAATCCTGAGAGACGACATTTGAACTTCCAGCAATAGAACAGCCTCGGACTCGTACACAAGAGCGTAAGGTTGTAGACTGAGTAGGTGTTCTGAAAGTTGTCCTGTAGGCCTATAAGGCTTCTAATAACTACTCGTGCCAATTTCTTTTATTGTCATTCAAAGTTTTCTTTAGAATTTGGACGAGAGTTTTATTAAAAGCCTCGGCCAAGCCGTTTCCCCTGGGTGGTAGATCGTTGAATAGCGCCAGTCAATCTCGTGCCTTCTGACAAATAGTTGATCTTTGTACTCTTAAATGTAGACCTGTTATCTGAGATAATTTTGTGCGGTACCCCAAAATAGTAAACCACTTTATTCCTATAAAATTTTAGTATGTGGTGTGCCTTTACTTCCCTGAGTGGTACTACTTCTGCCCAAGAATGAAGTGATGTCCTTTAGAAGATGGCGGTTCTATGGGACCCACTATATCTGTGCCCCAACATTCAAATGGCCACGACGCGATTGTCGGATGTAGCACATTTGGAGGTTGATGTAGAACCACTCTGTGCACTTGGCACTGGTGACAACTTTTGGCAACTTTCACGCAGTTGGTCATCATTGAGGGCCAGTAATATCCTAGTCTTTTAATTTTCATTTTCATCTTCAGACCCGACTGATGAGCACCACAAAGCCCTAAGTTCACCTCTTTAACAATTTCACGAGCCTCGGACCCACTCAGGTACCTTAGCCACATCTGATCGAAAGACCTTCTATATAAGGTATCGTTTATTAAGGTGTATAATAGAGTTCTTTTCTTGATCTGATGGGCTAATGATTTATCGTCCGGTAGATTTCCTGTTTGCAAATATTCTATTAATGGCTGCTGCCAATCTTCTGTAGTTTCTGCCACTTCCACAACTATTTCTTCCTTTCCCAGTCGGTGCAACGTGTCTATGTCGATCTGTGATAGGACCTATCGTCCCTGCACTGTCACTTCAACTGACTCATCCTGTAAGCAGGCAAATTCTTTTGCAAGTTGGGCCAAATCATTTGCAAGGGCATTTTCTTTTATGGGAATCTTATAGATTGTCACGTTTGGAATCTGCTCTAGCAACTTCATTGTATACTGAAAATACTGCTCGAGTCTAGGCTTTAGAATTTGTACTATCCAGCAACATGTTGTATGATCAACTGTGAATCACCGTAGATGTTGATGTCATTTATACCCATTTGAATGGTTAATTCTAATCCATTCACATGGGCTTTGTATTCTGCTTCATTGTTTGTACACGGCCCTCTCCGGTGTTATAAATATTAGTCTGATTCCTGCCTTACAGGGCAGTATCGTTCGCAATTCTTTATTCTTCTATACTGACGACGCTCCATCAAAGTACAATTTTGAGCATTGGTCACTAAGATCTTCTAAGCTCATTATCTGTTCGTCTGGCAAGTCATCGTTGAGAGGCGAGTCTGCCGGTAAAGGATGTGCTGCGAGGAAGTCTGCTAAGACTAGTCCCTTTAAGGCATGAAAAGGAATGAAAGTTATATCAAATTGTAATAATATCATTGACTACATAGTAAGTCTGCTGAAGAGTTTCGGGTGGGTCATCAAGTATTGCAATGTATTAAACTTCGAAATAAGGTTGACCTTATGAGAAAGCATGTACTGTCTGAGCTTCTGGGCTGCAAAGATTAATGCCAAACAATGCTTCTCAATAGGATGATACTTTGCTTCTGTCGGAATTAAACGACGACTTAAGTAGTAGGGATTGTTGTCTTTACCCTCATCATTAAACTGGGCTAGTAGGGCTCCGAGGGAATCATCTAAAGCCGTGGTATAAAGCATTAACAGTCTACCTGAGATCGAGGCTGTTAAGACAGGAGGAGTCATCAGATATCATTTAATATCTTCGAAGGCCCGCTGGCATTTTTCTTCCCAAATGAATTTGGCGTCCTTTTAAACTAATGCCGAGTAAAGCTGACACCTACCTAACAAATTAGAAGTAAAGCATCGAAGATATGCCAGTTTACCTTGGAATGATCGTAGTTGTTTTAAAGTTTTGGGAGGCGGCATTTCGAAGATAACTTTAATCTTTCTAGATCAATTTTAATTTCGTGATGCCGGATAACAAATCCTAAGAATTTCCTGGAGGTGACGCCGAAGAAGCATTTTAAGGGATTCATCTTAAGGTTAAATTATCTTAATCACTTGAAAACAATTCTCAAATCATATAGGTGATCTTCTTTTAACTTTCTCTTAATGAACACGTCGTCTACATAGCACTCGACTTGGTTATAAATGAGATCATCAAAAATCCTCAACATTGCTCTTTTGTACTTTGCACCTGCGTTCTTCAATTTGAAAGGCATTACTATGTAGCAGTATACTTCGATTGGCATTCTGAAGGTTGTAAGCTTCTCATCTTTCAGTGTCGTCTTTATCTGATTGTATCCAGATGATCCATCCATGAAAGAGAAGATTTCATGTGTTGACACGATGTTGATCATTAATTCTAGAATTGGTAGTGGAAATTCATCTTTCGGGCATGCTTTATTCAAATCTCTGAAATCCATGCAGATTCGAATCTGACCATTCTTCTTTCTGACTGGTACACGTTGGCTAACCAAGTTGGAGATTGCTCTTCACGGATAAATTTAGCATCTATTAGCTTCTTAACTTCAGTTTTAACTTGTTGGTCGATCTCTAGCCTTGTATGACTAGAATGGCAGTGTGATCCACCTCCAACTTGTCAACTGCAACCTCTGGAGCTAATCCAGGCATCTCCTCATGACTCCAGACAAAGCAATCTTTGAATTCCATTAATAGTCTAATCATGTTTCGGAGTCTTCTTTATTGAGTAAGGAGCTAACAAAGGTCGGCCTAGGATCTTCGCTAGTACCTAAGTTAACTTCCAATAACTCGTCTATTGTAGATTTAATCTCTTCTTCAAATCCTGGTGGAGCATCTCCGATTTGCAAGTCCTCGGGATCATCTGAAGCTTCCAGGCAGTCTTCATGAGGCTCGTAAGTGACAACCAAGCAAAATTTCATATCATCTATTGGCCCTACCATGTCGAACCCGAGACCATGCTTTGAATTGGGAGGTCAACTGGGATTACTCCATAACTTTTTGAAGCGGTGTGATTGATTTTTTGACCATTTCTTAGGTAAGACACCACATTTAATTAAATTTTTAACACTGGGAGAATACTACTCAAAAGGCAATTCTATTAATTCAGATGAAGCAACATCTTCAATTTTTACATCATTTTCAGTATCCGAAGAAGAAGCACCACGGTAAAACTTGATAGGCTTATCACCGCTACCATGTACTTCCTTGGCCACCATACCCTCAACCTTGCTAGGGCAGATCAGGGTTAGGTTCATAGTTTGTACATAGTGGTTTATTTTGTCGTACATTGCCTTGTATTCTTCATTCCTCTCATCTTCTAGTGAGATTTTGAACTGAGGCTTCTTTTGACTTTTCGTTGCTGCTTCTTTCTTTATTTCTTTTTCTTCATCTTCGGAACTATCTTCCCAATTAACATTGATAACGGGATTCTTCTGTTCAACTATTCGACCGTTTCTTCCTTGACCTCGTCCTCGACCTCGACCTCGGATGCGAGTTAGGAAGAAACCTTCACCATCTCGCCCTAAGGGAGTGGTGAGTAATTTTTGAACTAGAATTTGAGAATCTTCGTTGTCTTGAATTTCTTTTGTTTCATTTGGCAGGCATTTCTAGAGAAGATTGTTTTATTTAGAGGTGCGTAGTAGGCAGCATCTTGATGGATTCCAATTTCATGCATGGAGAACAGTTGCAAGTCACCTTTGATGCATTGTTCTTGTCATCCCTCATAATATTTTATGCACTGGTGTAGAGACAACGGTACCATTCGGCTTTCATGGATCCAAGGTCGGCCTAGTAGAGATTTGAATGACTTTTCAGAATCAATTAGGTATAATTTTATCGTTGTCCTTGCTAAGTCATCTATCCTCATAGATAGTGTTATTGATCCAATAGCTCTTTCTCCTTTTTTATTGAAACCTCTTAGTAACATTCTATCCGTTTGGAGTTCGCGGGCATCAATTTTTTAGTACACTAACGTCCGAAGATTCATTATATTGATTGATGCTTCCGGATCAACTAACACCCTAGAAAGCGTGAATTTTCTGATTGTGACCGAGATGTACAAAGGTCGATTGTGATCGGTTGTCCCAAGCAGTAGGTCATTATCCATGAAAGTAACACTGGACTGTTCTCTTAACGAGCAAACCTCATCTAATGAGTTACCACTCATTTGAGCTAAGAAAATTTCTGGATCAACTAGGGACTTGATCAGAGCTTCCCTCATCTCATTTGAAAGGATCAAAGCGTTGTAAATGCTCAATTTGGTGGGTAACTTCTGAAGATGGGCTAGCATGTTATATTCCACTTTACTGCCTAAACCTTTAACTTCTTCCCAAACGGGTACCACTTCTGCTGGGGTGTTGGCATATTTTAGGTTTGAGTGTTGTATTTTTGAAAAGAGGTCGCCTACAGAAATTGTCAGCGAATTTTTAATTTAATTTAAATAAATAATTTGAAAATTTGTACTTGATTTTGAAAATAATTTTAAGTTTGAAAAAATTTAAGTTGTGAAATCAAACTGATCTCACATCCCAAATAATTTATATAAACGAGCACCGCATCAGAAACCGTGTATCGATCCCGAAGAATAGACACACTGCTTGACGATGGGGCTCGATTAAATAAACTAGAAGATTTGTTACATCTGTTTGGTCTGCGAACCAATTTTATAAGCCGACAAATTCCCCTGCTTAATATAAATGAATTAAGCAGGGTTTATATTACCTGGGTTCTTAAAATTCACTATAAGGGCAAGCCTGCATAGTTAATTACATCTTAAATGACGGGAATCACTTAAGAAAACTCTCGATAATAATCGATAATTCTGCTCTCAAGAATTTTAAAGTTTAAGTTTTCAAGGGATTGAATTTTGGAATTTCAATAAGGAATGGATCAAGTTTGGAACATTTTGTTTTGGGAATTCAAAGGAAGAAAGGTAGGAGAAATTACAGATTCGAAGCGAACTTCGGTAATTTCCGACTATCCTATCGTTTGGCTTGGATTTAAGAAAGTCCTAATGTTTATTTAATGTTTTGATCTTGCCAATTTTAATTAATTAGGACTTATATTCGTATGGCACGATCATACAAATAGCCTCGAAGATGTGAGGGTTTATGTCGTTTCGGACGACTACCTCAGAAATCCTAAGACCGGTTAGGGCTTAATTTGCAATGCAAATGCCTAACAAAAGGTTGAGGATTTATGTTGCACTAGGCAAACTACCTCGAAATCCTATGGCTTGGTTATTTAATTCTAAGAAAGTTTGGTCGAAGTAGACTCGAGGTTTTGCAGCGATGACGATGGCCGTGCTACCCACCATGCTACGAGCTCCTTGTTGTTGCGAGAGGGTTGTAACCAAAGAGAAGAGAAGAGTTTGGTTTTAGAAATCTTAGAGTCCAAGTGTTTTTTAGTGTTTTAGTTAAAACAAATCTTAAGGTTGATTATAACAACAGGTTAAGATCCGCGGTTCCATCCTTCGGCATCGTTATTTTTATCGGATTCACTTAGTCCAGATGAATTTGCTAAACTCAACTAAATGAGTTCCACACTTTCTTTTAGACCGTGGGAAATCCCGTTAGCAACACGTACGTTACATCATCCGAGGTATTCCCGATCATCCAACAAGACGTTTTAATTTAGTTGTAATTGTAGTTTTGTATTACGTTTGTGATTAAATTTTGAGTTGTTTTATATTTTGAAATATTGTGGCGGTGAATTTTATCTTGTAATGACTTTTAATTTAGTTTTGGTTTCAGTTTTAGGGGCTACCCTAAAGGTGTGAGTTTTCATGCAACCGTTGTTTATCATGCAAGAAAAGTAAAGTGTATTTGCAATAAAATAAATTTCAACAAACTAAATTGCAACAAAATAAAAGCGTACCTGGAGGGTCTTCCCGTCATCCCAAGCTGCACTTAAACACAATTTAGAATATTTAAGCATATAAAGCAAGTTCCTAGGTAAAGTTAAGGGAAGGGTTATGGTTTTCTACCAAGTTCCTAATCCTATAGCTAGTCATCTCCTATGATGTATAGGTTCTTGTTTTTTGTTTTGAGGAAAATTTTCTTCATCAAAGAACAATTAGGTTCAATTGTTCTTATAAACATCCTATCATATTGAGGAAGTGCATAAGACGAATCTTAAACATCTTTTCAATATTGCTAGAATTGTTTTAAGTCCAAATGAATTTAATTAATCGAGTGAAGTAATCATCAGAGGTTTAATTAAGTTTTATCCTCTTGCTCGGTGAACTAGGACATTTGAATATCCTATGAGTGGAGTAATACTTCACTTAATGCTCCATTTAGGAGTTATGACAATAAGAGTTATTGATGGCAAACCGATGTTCAAGTGATTTGTGATTTTAATTTGATTTCAATTAATGGTTTTAAGTTTGGAATAGTGTTCAAATTGTTTTAGATTTACTTTTGAATTCTTTATGTCTTAAATGATGTTATATTTAATTCAATTTAATTTTAATTTAATTTAATTTGGTTTAGTTTTAATTTTAATTTAATTTTATTTATTTAATTTAATTTTAATTTTAATTTTATTTTAACTTGATTTTATTTATTATTTTTTTATTTTATTTAATTTAATTTAACTTAATATGTTTTAATTTAATTTAATTTAATGTGATTTAATTTAATTTAATTTAATTTAATTTGATTTAAATTTTAATTTAATTTAAATTTTAATTTGGTTTTATTTTTAATTTAAATTTAAATTTTAATTTAATTTTATTTTATTTTCTTTTAATTTTAATTTAATATTTTATTTTTATTTTATTATTTTTTTATATTATGCTTTAGGGATGATTTAATTTTAATTGGTAAAGTATTAATTTAATTGAAATTTTAAAAGGGTTTAATTTAAATGTTTTAATTTTTAATTTAATTTAATGAATAAGCATTTTAAGTTTTGAATTTGGATTATCATTTTAATTAGGAATTGAATATCATTGAGGTGATCAATTTAGGGATTCTTAGATTAAAGAATAAATTTCTTCCTAATAATATCCCTATTTTAATAATTCCAATTTTTTTATTCTTCCAAGTTTAAACAATTATTTAATTAAGGTTTATTTTAATTACTTTCAAATTGTTTGGTAGGTTTCTACCCTTTAAATACCTAAGTTTCAAACATCCATAATCAACTTAATATCAAATATTTTACCCACCCTTTTAATTAAACCTAAAATTTTTAATTATATGTTAAAATTTTAATCTCCATTTTGCCCTTTATGCTTATTAATTTCATAACTCACTAAATTGAGCTTAAATGAATTTGAAATTTTTATGTGGCTTCACTCATATGTCAATCAAGACATTAGAGGAGAAAATGTGATTTTTCTGTATTTAAATTATTTATATAATTATTTTTGGTGTAAAATAAGAATTTTCAAGGAAAATTTAATAACATGACTAAGGGAAATTTTCTTTCCTTAAGAAAGATATGGGACATTCCTAATGACCAGAGGACCACTTGGACCAATTTTGGTGATTTTTTTGAATTATATTATTTTTATTATAATTATTTTGAATTTTGGAGTATTAATTAATTTAAAAATAAAATAAAGATTGAAAAATGAATTTTATATTTTTCAAAATTCTCTCTGATATCAAGGAAACCAGAGAACCAATTTTTATAATTTTCTGATTTTTCTTTGATTTATTAGAATTATTTTAGTGGAATTGCTAGAAAATACATTTTTTTTAATTTTAAAATTACCTTAAGGCTTCAAAATTTAATATCTTATCATAGGGACCTAAGAAAAAATATGGGGTTTGTTCCTAAGTGATTAAAATTCAAAATATAACATTTTGGTGAATTTTATTATTTTTGTGATTTTTATTATTTTTTAATTATTAAAATATTAAAATAATGCAAAAAATCAAATTTTTTAAAAAATTGCAATTTTAATTTTCTTAAATTCCCCTGATATCAGAGAGGCTCCAAAACCAATTTGGTGAATTTTTGAAAAGTATTCTGAAAGTTATGAATTTTTAAAGTTTAAATTGGCTAAATGGCTTAATCAACCCATTTAGTAGGGCTAACCAAGTCCAATTGACTTCAAATTTTTATGGTGGATTCCTCTAATCCTAAAGGTCAGTGGAGAAATGATTTCAAGTCCATTTGATGTATGATTAGCTCTAATTAATTAAGGACCTATTTTGGGTGTTTAAGCCAATTAGGGTTATTCCAAGTAGATTAATTTAAAACCTATTTTTCCTAGAGTCCTCTGGTCATAAGAAACATCCTCAAATTTTCCTAGAATTTATTTCACAACATGCTAATTATTGGAATTAAAATATTTAGAATATTGACCAAGAATTGAAAAATCAATAACTCTCCATAGGGGTGGCCTCTGACTTTGGAAAATTCAGGGAATATTCCCAAATTCAGAGGCTTCAAAAGCCCTATGGTCTCATGCCATGGTGAATTTCCTATATGCATGGAGAATTAAAACAATGCAGAGATTAAATAGATCATAAAAAATAAAATACTTAATGAAATTAAATGATTTCTTTTCCACATTATTCTCCTCTGTTCACTGAGCAAGTGGGTATTTTTATTTTATTTTTAGGATTTTTCTAAACAAAGTTATGCATTTTTGAAGTTTAGGGAATTAAATAAATAAGAAAATCCCTATTTTTCCATTTATTCGAATCGGCGCCGCGTCAACCTTAGCATCCCCGAACAGCCACGCGGCGCTTTCTGGTTCGATGCCGGCATCCGACTCAGCGCAACGCTGCCATCCTACTCAGCGCCATGCAGCGAACACATCTATATGGTGATCATGCATTGAAATGAAAGCATTTGGAATAGACAATCTCCAGAGGCTCAGGATAAAGAGTTAGCTCGTACCTTAGCTCGGAGAAGTGTGGCTTCGATGCGAGGGTTGTGTCACTTTCGATTGAGTCCGAACAAGCTCCGGATGAAGTCTCTGGCACTGGTGAATTGTCCGGGTATGATTTCGACCACGGTCGATTACAAAGCTTGGAGTACGGAACGGATGGGTGGCACGGAGAGGGGCTTTCATCTGGGGAACTTCTCCTCTTGACCTTGTGCGGGTGTAGGTGAGTTTAATTTGACTTTGGTGAAGGATTTGGGAATGTCCTGTTCGGCACTGAGAATTGAGCTCCAAAATTGAGCTCGATTAGTGGGGATTAGGGCGGGGAGGACGGTGGGGATCGAGTGCTCTAGGTGTGGGGAGAGTACGGAGTGATTTTGGCGAGTTTCCTTAAGGTTTGTTCAGGCACCTCCTCCATGGCCGAGAGAGGTGGGGTTTAAATAGGAGAGGTTGGAGGGGCTCCCGGGGGGAGTTAGGGCTTGGGATCGAGTGCTCTTGGCGAGAGAAGAATAGGCTGCGATGACCGCGGGGATGGGGCGGCTCGGCGGTGGGAATTCCGAGCTTTGGCTCCTCCCGAGGTCTTGGCCATGGTGTTTTCCGGCGACCAGCGGTGCCGCGACGGGCATGTGTCACCTTCGGAGTCCGAGTAGGTCGGGGCTGGAAGTTTGTGCGATCGAGTGGCCATGGACATGTGTAAAGGGCTTGGATTAAAATGGTATGGGGGAGAGGTCACTTTGGGTCCAAGTGGGTCAACCCACAATTTTGGGTTTGGTGCACCCTTCCAAGTTCTGGTTTTGGGCTTGGAGGATCATGTGAGTCAACCTACTAAAGGTAGTGAAGTCCACATCAAGGATTAGGTGGCAAAGTATGGTTTAGAGTGTATCATGTATAATGTAAAAAGGGTTTAAAAAGGTTTAAGAAAGAGATCCCCTCTCTTGCCATTAATGGTTTGGTGAGGTGGAAAGTAGATTCCATGGCTCTCATGGCTCCTATGGGGCTCATGCATGGCTTCATGGCTTGCCTATGGCTTAGGATAAAGTTTGGTCAATTTCATGGAAGTAGAATTTAGGAATTTTGGTATTTTGGTGGAGAATTTTCATGAAGCTTGATTTAGAATGGTTCAATGATGATTTTGAAACTTAGGGGTGATTTTGATTAAATGGATGATGTGGAGAAATGTCATGTGGGCTTTGGATTGAAAACTTGGGCTTTTGAAATGGTCTTCGGTGGGCTTTTAAAGTAGTTTAAGAAAGTGGGCCTTAAGGTTTGAAAATGGGCTTTTGAATAGAAAAATTTGCAAAGGGCCATGCCAAATAAATGTTGAGTTTTGTCTAAGGATGTGTCATGATTGATTTGAAACAAGTTTGGAGTGATTTGGGTTTGAATTGGGTTGAATTTGGGTTGATTTGATAAATGGGCCAATGTATGTCAAATTGGGCTAATTTGAGCCAATGTTGGGCTAGGGTTGAAATTGATGTAAAATTAATGTTGGGAAATATTTATGGGAGTTTTTTATGGGAGAGTTTCAAAGGGGTTTCTTTTTACTTTGGTTGGGTTTTGATTTTGGGGTTTGGGCTTATTTGGGTTAGGTTAGGGTTTAGGTCAAAATTGGGCTTTTTAGTTTTGGGTTGAATTTGAGTGGGGTTTGGGTCCAAATTTTGGGTAAATCATGTTAGTGTTTTGTTTTTGGGGATGTTAAGGAAGGTTTAGAAAAGGTTTGGGGTTACTTGGAGTTGAATTGGGTTAATTTGGGCTAAGTTTGGGTCATGAGTCCAAATTGGGCTTTAAGGCAAAAGTGAAATTGGATTCAAATGTCAATCAAATTGGACTTGGATTTGGTCTAAATTGGTGTTGGGAATGTCGAATTGAAGTTTAGAATTGAATTGGACCAGAATTTGGGTCAATTGGGTAGGTTTGGTTTGACATTGGGTTCACTTTGGGTTAAAATGGGTCAAATTGGGGATTTTGACAAAAGTGGGGTAAATTGACACAATTATCCCATGGTGTAGTTGGAAAAAATGAAATTTGGAATATTTGGGATTTTCTGGAATTTTCTGGGAATTTGCTGAATTTTTGGATTTTTGGTTCAAGAGGGGCATTATGGTTATTTGGAGGGTATTGGGGGGTATTTTTGGAATTCTTGGTATTTTTGGCTATGAATGATCAATTTGAGTGGAGGGGAAATATTCAAGGTTAATTTTGGGGAATTTTGGGTGATTTGGAAATTTTAAAAAATTTGGGTAATTTAGAGGGCATTTGGTAGGTTAGGTGGGTGTAGGGTCCGGGGGTCGAAAATTGAAAATTTGGAAAATTGAAGATTGGGTGAATGTAAGTGGAATGAAATCATTTTGGTTGAGCCATGAAGCCATATCGAAGCCACATGAGCCATGAAGGGACTCATTTGAGGCATTCAACTATGTTGTTCCTAACCTCTTGCTTGAGGGCTTAGGGGTTAAAGACCATTCATGTGAATCAACTTTATGAGTCGGGAAGTCGAGTTGGATATGAGTGTGGTTTTAGGAGGTGTGTGAAAGTGTAGTGTACAAGTGTAAGGTGTGTGTAAGTCAGCCCTCACCAGACTAGGCCACCCAGGGCAGTCCTAAGGCCAAAGAGTCCTATAGGAACTCATCCTTTAAACTTCCACATTTGATTTCAACCCTCTAGGTGATTAGGGGTCTACGAGTCGAGTTTGTGGAGTTTGCGGGGAGTTAAGAAGAGGTTTGAAATTCTAGGTGCTGGGTCCCAATTCTAATCCTCTAAGACAGTCAAAGGAAAATCCTAAGGCTAGATCCTAAGTACTAGAAAGAAGAGGAGAAGACCTCATCAGAAATGAGGTCAACATGGGGTTGGCTCTTCCTGAGCAACCACCTACTTTCCTTTATCTTTCGTACCCATTCTTGGGGGTAGGACTTTTGCACTTCTTAAGTTGACTTTTTTTATCTCTTCCAGGTCTAGTTCTGAATTAGCTTGTGCTTCCTCTTTCTGAATTGGAGCAGAAAATTCTTCTGGAGTTACTTCAGGATCTGAGAACTCTCGCTCAATCGTGATAGGTGATCCTTGGAATTCACAGACGAGTTTGTCATTTCCCAGGCCATCATTAATGGTTTCGTTGACATCTTCCTCTTTATCTCTATCGTTGAGATTTTGTATGATTTGAGAATTGTTATTAGGGTCGAAATTGATATCAGGATTAGGTTGGTTGTTGTTAGTTACCTAATCTTTAGAAACAGTCAAAATGTAGCCAACACCATAACTCTTATCATTATAGTACCCCACAGGAGCAAACAGATAATCATACAGAGTCAGAGGTTCGGGGGATTTCTCCCCTGAATCAGAAACAACCATCCTAGGATAAGCAGCCCCTGCTCTACTCTACGAATCCTTGGTCTTCTCTTCTTCTGTGATCTTCTCCTCCTCTAGGGTGGTTCCTCAATTGCAATTGAAGGTGTCGGCTTTCCAGTTTAGAACTTTGAATTGAAGCGTGCACCGAAGCAGTTTGAATGTGATTCAAATGTGGTACTCCATCCATCACTAATTGCGTACGGGTCTATCAGAACAATAGGATTGGCTAAAATGACATAGACAGAACCTCCTCTTTGGAGCCCTTCATGTACTCTTTCAGGATCATTATGTTCCCTTTTCGAAGGTTGTTCTCGAGCCAACTCTTGAAAGTGAACCAATCCTCTATCTTGTGTCCAATGATCTGGTCGTAAGGGCAGTACATCGAGTGATCTTTCTTGTCCACTTCCTCTGGCTTCTTGAGCTCTGGCAACTAGAATCAGTTCATCTTGATTAGACAATGGAACATCTTTCCAACTGCTTCATTCTTGAAGGGGTACTCTTTATTTAGAAGTTCTGCCAGGCTATGCTTCTGCTGAACTAGCTACTGGTAATATTGTTGAGACTGCTAGTCGTATTGTGTGACTGCTTGAGAATTTTGCTAAGGTAGTTGATAACTTTGTGGAGGTTGTTGATAACTTTGTTGAGGTCGTTCTGTTCGTATCTACATCAGCTTCTTGCCCTTATCTACCGCTGCGACAGTTCCAGATATCTTCTCAAATGCCTTCACTGGTTTCTTTTTATCGGTTTTATCGATGAAACTTAATTGCTTTGCTTCCTCTTGCAAGCTCCCGGCCTTGCTAAGTAACTTCTCAAAAGTCTTGATTGTGAATCCTTTAAGGAGAAGTGCTATCAGGACGTGGATGCTCTTTAGCAAGATACCGACTGCATACTGCTCTTGAAGCTGTGGCTCACACTTCATGCTCAAATTTCTCCATCGAAGGATGTAGTTGACCAAGGTTTTGTTCAGATTTTGTTGCTCCACCACTAAATCACCAATAATGATGTGGTGTTGGGCCCCAACAAACCGTTTAACGAAAAGATTTTCCAATTCTGAGAAAGTGTTGACCGAATTGTTTGGCAACTCTGCATACCAATCAAAGGCGATCCCTGACAGGTTGCTAACGAATTGACGAAATAGCAAAGCATCACTCCCACCGGCATTGCAAAAACTAGCACAAAAATGTGTGACATGCTGCCGGGGGATTCCCATACTGTTGAAAGTCTTAAACAGAGGTGGTACAAAGCCCTTTGGGTACTGAACGACATCAAATTCCTCAGGGTAAGGTCTACCCGTCTGAATAGATTCTCCACTCTTAGACTGGGCTAGGGCTTCTCGCACCTACTATTCCACCATGTTTTTAATGTCCTTCTTGGGTATTAAACTTTGATCGGAATCTTTCTTAAGTTGTTCATCTCCATTGACGGAGGCGACCTCTTTTCTTCCTTCCCTAATATGTATGACTTCTGGAGGCACTTCTTTAGGTGTCTGCGGCTGACTTTGGAGGGTGGCTATGGCGTCGCTCATTTCCTCCATTCACTTTTCCAATTGTTCTATCATGTTATCTCTTTGTTGCAGGAGTCTTTACATTAGTTCTTGATCTTCTTCCGCACTTGTCGGGGTTTCCTGCAGCGATGATGCTCGGGTCTCCACCATGTTAACTTTGGCAAAATCCTCTTCCATGAACTCTGACAGATCCTCCTCATTTGCTAGTTCTTCTTTTCTTCCTTTTACCAAGTGCTTGATGTCAGTTCTCAACTTCTCTATAGCAGTTTCAAGTGTTGTTCCCCAAACGGTCTCGCGGTTATTGGGTAACGACTGTTGCATTTCGTCTTTCGGAGTTGCTCTCAGAGCCATAGCACTCTCTTTAGATCCGAGCTCCTTGATGGGACTTCTCTTCTCAAAGCATTTTGTAAGTACCTTTTCAAAAATATTAGGTTGCCACACCATCCTTCTTGAAGTCGGGAGCCTCAGACCGGACGATCTGTCGGCTGTATGTTGATAGGTTGTGTGTTCTTTAATATGCTGACCTGATAAAATGACGGGTGACCTCCTTTCATTAGTTCATATTTTCCTTCTTGGTCTCTCTAGAGCAGTGACGTGTGGGTCACCCTTGGTCTAAGGAGGGATTTGATTGGTACTTGCCCCATCCTTATCAGGATTTCTAATACGGAGCATCCTTCTTTCCTTGCTAAATTCTCAACTACTAGTTGCAAGCAAGCTAGCGACATAGTTTTCATCTTTTTCTTCCTACAATCATTGTAGTATGAAGGAAGGGGTAATGCAGCGGCAATCATCCAGGCATCTTCTTCAATGGAGGCAGCAGAGAGAGCGTGGAACCTACTCCCCTCTAGCAGTGGTGAGATTTCTGGCAGTTCTTCCTCTTCTTCAGGAATTTCTACAGGAATGGTACCTTCTGCAGCCCTGATCTTTCTGATCCTAGCAATCTTCTTGTTCTTGTTCCTCCTTTGTGTTCTGGTTAAGGGTGCAAATCTTGAACTGGACCCTATCTCAAAAATAGACGGTGATGCAACAAAAGTCGAACCCTCAATGGTAGCAGGCTCATCATTGAATTTGACTTCCTTCTCCTTTAGTTTGGCGGGAGTCGGGGTAGGTGCAGTGACGATCAGACTGGTGGGGGTAGAGACGACAGTCTTGGGAGTGGTAGCTAATCTCTCATGAACAGCAGTGTTTTCCTTAGTTGGGGCCCTTTTTAGGGGAGGAAATTCTTGTGTTGACTTCAGGTTGAACTCAATTACAGGTTCTACAGTTTCTGGTACTTTAGCCATTAGTGTAAAGAGGGTAACGTCTCCGAACTTGTTGTCTGTATTGTTGAATCCTTGTCTGAAGTGAATGGCCACTTCATCGAGCAATTCATCCTTGCTGACTGCTAAGTCCAGTCTATAGACAAAGGATAAAATTATCTTTGGTGTAGACATCTTCTGCAGGGTAGATTCTGAATATCAGTTTCATACTACACTTCCTTCTGTTATAAAACTTCTAGGATGAAAAAAGAATTACTCTAAAAATAGAGTCCGAACACATTCTTATTCATCTTATTTGTTTCTTAGTTTTGTTTATAAAGTATTTCAAATTTTGTTTTGTTTTGTTTTTTTGTAGTTTTAAAAAAAAAATTTGTTAGGAATGAAATAATTAAAGGAGAAAGGGTAGAGAAAGGTAAAGAACTTAATCCAGAACCGGAAAGGAAAAGAAAACCTCACTAGACTCTCATCTCGATGAACTGCTCCTAAGCTAACACCTATTTGGGGGTCCACCTCATTTTTGGGAGGTGGAAGGATTCCGGAACCTCTCTGTTTAGTGGTGTCTAAACAGTGGCTCTAGAATCCAAGTATAGTTGACTATACCCATTCAAGATAGAAATGAATGGGGTATGCCAACGGAAAGAATGGTAGTTTGGTCCACTAGGGACATGGACTCACTACCGATTTATGAAAGCAAAACCATCTCATCAGAATGAAGAGAGGAACTATCCCCAGCGGAGTTTCCAAAAATTGTCGGCATATTTTATTTTAAATTAAATTTATTGTATATATAGTTTTAAATAATTTGGAAAGTAGTGTTTGATTTTGAAAATAATCTTAGGTTTAATTTAATAGATAATTGTATAGCTTTTCAAAAATGATATTTGAAAATATAACTTTAAATTTTAAAATATGAAATCAAACCGATCTCACGCCCTAAATGGTTTATATAAACGAGCACCGCATTACAAACCGTGTATCTTTCCCGAGAAATAGACACACTGCTTGAAAATGAGGCTCAATTAAATAAACTATAAGATTTGTGACATCTGTTTGGTCTGCAAACCAATTTTATAAGCTGACAAGTTCCCCTACTTAATATAAAGGAATTAAGCAGGGATTATATTACCTGGGTTCTTAAAGTTCCCTATAAGAACAAGCCCCTATAGTTAATTACATCCTAAATGTCCGAAGACACTTAAGAAAACTCTCGATAAAGATCAGTGGTTTCACTTTCAAGAATTTCAAAGTTTAAGCATTCAAAGGATTTGATTTTGGAATTTCAAAAGGGATTGGATCAAATTTGGAACATCTTATTTTGGGAATCCAATAGATGAAAGGTAAGGGATGTCACGAATCCGAAGAGAACCTCGGTGACTTCCAAAGTATCATATTTGTTTAGCTTGAATTTAAGGAGATGTTATTTGATGTTGCAATCCTGCCAATTTTAATTAATTAGGACTAATCATACAAATAGCCTCAAAGATGTGAGGGTTTATGTCATACCGAACGACTACCTCGGAGTCCTAAGACGAGTTAGGGCTTAAATTGCATAACATGATTATGCAAATACCTAAAGATAAATTGAGGATTTATGTTGCCCGGGCAAACTACCTCGAAATCCTATGGCTTTGCTATTTAATTTCTAAGGAATGGTTAAGTTGATGAAGACTTGTTTTGCTATTGAAGATGGCCATGTTTCCCACCGCGCTTGCTTCGAGCTCCTTGTTGTTGCAGAGGATTTAGTTTAAGAAGTGACAATCAATAGATAAGAGAAGTGTCATGGTCTAGAGGTTGAGTTTCAAATTCAATGTCTTAAGTTTTATTAAGGGAAATTTTAAAGTTGACCGGTTAAGATCCCACGGTTCCATCATCCCGACACCACTAATTTCATTGGATTCACTTAGTCCATATGAATTTGCTAAACTCCACTGAATGAGTTCCACACTTTCATTTAGACCGTGAGAAATCTCGTTAGCAACACGTGGGTTACATCATCCGAGGGATTCCCGATCATCCAATGAGACATTTTAATTTTAGTTACAATTGCAAGTTTTGTTTTTGTTGGTGATTAAATTTTAAGTTGTTTAAACATGCTGGGTTCGATCATTTTCATAAATTTATAGAATGTAGGAAAATAAAACATTAAATAAATTGCAGAATGTAAATTGCAATAAACTTAAATGTGTACCTGAAGAGTCTCCTTATTCCCACCAACTGCAACTCAAAATCCATGTTAGGGCATATATATATTTGCAACAAACACCTAGGTAAAGCTAAGGGAAGGTTTAGATCATCTACCAACCCTATGATGTCTAGGTTGAAATCCTAGTTGTTTTTAAGGATGATTTTCTTCATCAAAGAACAATGAAGTTTAATTGTTCTTTTGAAACAACCCATCAGATTGAGGAAGTGCTCGGGGTGGAGCCTCGAACATCTTTTCAAAACTTCTGGATTTATCTTGAGTCCAAATGATTTCATTGTCTAGTTGAATTATTCATCCAAAGTTTGATTGAAGTTTAAATTTGTTTTTTTTTTTGCTCAATGAACTTAGATGTTTTAGTTGTCTTATGAGAGAAGTGACATTTCATTAGGCATTTCATTTAGAAGTTATGAAATGAAAGTCATTAGGGCTAAGTTGGTTCATTAAAAAACATAACTAATTTAATTATAGTTGGATTAATAGTTTCTTTAAGGTGAAATAATTTAATTCTTAAAGTCTTTAAATCAACTACAAGAATGTTCTTAAAGGATTTTAAATTGATTGTTGCATTTTAAGATGTTTCAATGTTTTAATTAATTGATTATTTAACTTAATTGATTATTTAGTCGATTGATTTTTTAACTTAATTGATTATCTAATTAATTGGTCATTTAACTTAAGAATTGATTGTCACATTTTAAGATGTTTTAATGTTTTAATTAATTGATTATTTTACTTAATTAATTATTTAATTGATTGATTATTTAACTTAAGATATTTTAATTCATTTTTGTTTAATTGAAAAGGTTATTTAAATGTTTTAAATTATTTTTTTTTAATTTAATGTTTCAAATTATTATTTTTTTTAAAGAAATTATTGAGATATGTTAAATTATTTTTAATTGATTAAAGAAATTATTTTTAAATTATTTTTAATATTTCAAATGATTTTTTAATATAATTATTTTAAACAGTTTCAATTAATTTTAAGTTAAATCTTTATGTTTAGGATTATTACTTATTATTACTTTATCATTATTTCTCTTTAATCATTTTGTATTAATTAGGTTATTTCATTTTAAGCCTTATTTAGAGTTAAATAGATTTAATTAAATCATTGGTTAGAGGTTTAGATTAAGGAATGGACATCCTCCTATATCATACCCCTAACCCTACCATTAATACTTAATTAACTTCCAAATCTTAATGATTTTAAGTAATAAGTATTTTCTTTTGATATTGATGATGATTAGTAAGTTCCTACCACTTCATTCCCTAAGTTTCAATCATCCAAGTAAATAACTAAGATCAAATGTTTCCTCCTTGCCCTTGGTTAAGCCTAAATGTTATTTAGGGTTAAGGTTCCTTAATTACCTTATGCCCTATTAAACTTAATCACCCCATAACTTACTAAATTAATTTCCAATGACTTTGAAATTTTTATGTCTCCTCTCTCATATGTCAATTAAGACATCAGAGGAGAAAATATTATTTTTGTATTTTTAATTTAATTTATATAATTATTTTAATGGAAAATAGTGATTTTTAATGAAAATTCAAAAACATGACCAAGGTAAAGTTTTTGTCCTTAAGAAAATTATGGGAGGTTTAGCTATGTCAAATAATCACTTTGCCCAAATTTCATGATTTTTTGAGTTTTAATTTAATTATTATAATTAATTAAAGTTTTAGAGTATTAATAAAATATAAAATATTATTTAAATTAAAAACTAAATTTTATATTTTTCTTATATTCCTCCGAGTTCAAGGAATCCAGAGAAATAAATTTCATATTTTTATAATTTTCTTTGATTTATTAGAATTATTTAGTGGGAAATTAAGTCAACCCATTTAAAATTTCAAAAATTACTTTAAGCCTTTAAAATTTGATATCTTTACTTAGAGACTTAGGAAAAATATTTTAATGGTTTCTAAATGATTAGGAGACCAAATGTAATATTTTAGTGAATTTTTATATATTTTTTTATTTTTATGGTTTTAATTATTAAATATTTAAAATGATTAAAAATCAAATTTTTATAAAAAATGCAATTTTATTTTTCTTGGACTTATCTGATCACAGAGAACTCCAAAAATCATTTTTTGTAATTTTTTGAATTGTATTTTAATTCTTAAAAATTGTTTAAGTGTTTAAAATGGTGTTGAACTTAAGAAAATCATTTAAGTTATCAAATTAATTCCAATTGACTTCAAAATTTTTATCAGAGTTTCTCTGATCCTAAAGGAAAGTGGAGAGTTGATTTCAAGTTATTTTCATTTTTAGTTTGCCCTAATTAATTCAAATTTAATTTTAGGTCAACTGGCCAATTAGGTTTATATTTAATGTTTTAGTTCACTAAATAATTTTCCTAAGTACCTCTGACCATAGGGAACCTACCCTAATTTTCCTTTAATTTTCTAAGCAATATGTTAAATATTGGAATTAAAATACCAAAATAGATACATGAACTTGAAAAATAAATAACTTGTCATGGAGACCTCCTCTATCCTTGGAAAAATCTTGAGGAGATAGCCCATGACAGAGGCTACCTAGGGTTTAAATTTCATGCCATGGTGAATTGTACAAAAGAATGGAGAATTCAAATACTCAAAATAACATTTAATTAATTAAAAATCAAAAACTCAACGAAATGACTCAATTCTTTTTTCCACATTATTCTCCTCTGTTCACTGAGTAAGACGGTATTTTTATTTTAATTTTTGGATTTTTCTATGCAAGGATATGCATTTTTGAAGTTTACTAAATTAAATAAATAAGAAATTTTCTGATTTTCTCACTTAACCTAGTCAGCGCTGACTGTATCCTCAGACTCGTCGAAGAACCACGCTTTGCTCCACTATTTGGCGCCACCTCCTAACTCGCACTGCCATGCCTCCCCGCTGTACATGAATCATTTGCTAGACTAGCGCGATCCTAGCCATCCATTCATCACACACGAGATCCGACGGTCCTCGCTCATCGTCCCCAACTGGTGTGAGACAATGACCGCACGCCTTCTAGGGTTAAAATCTCAGTCGATACTCAACTATTTGAGTGAAATTTGTTCCTACATGTAGATCTAACCTAGCTCTACGCATCCAAATGGTTGATCATGCATTAATTTCATGCTTTCTTCAAAAAGGCCCAACCCGAGCTCGGATTTGGGGTTTTGATTCTTTACCTTTGTTCAAGATGTTTAGCCTCAATTGGACGGTTGTGGAAGCTTCAGTGAGGTCTGGAGAGCCTGCCTGATGCACCAATTTGTTCTGAATTTGAGCTTGGTTCAGAAGTCCTCTAAAGGGTGGACAGCTTGAGGTGGAAGCTATGGAGGTGGGGATTTCTCTGGAAAACTTCTTCTCTACCTCTGTTGAAGGTGTGGGAAGTGTTAATTTTATTTCTGTTGAGTTTCAATGGATGCCTTGTTTCCGACCTGAGATTGAGCTCTGAAATTGAGCTTAATCAACGGGGATTAGGGCAGAAACACTGTGGGGATTGGCTTCTCTGTGCTGTGGGAAGAGTTTAGGAAAATTAGAAACAAATTTGGTGGATTTTGATTTCAATGAATTTCAACAACCTCTAAGCCATGAAGAAGAAGGGTTTAAATAAGGATAGCCATGGCTAAGCTCAGTGGGAGATAAGGGTTGGAATCGGCTGCCTTAGGGGAGTGAAGAACAGCTAGAGTGGCCATTTGGGTTGGGACAACTCAGCAAGCCTTAATTAAACTTTTGAATTAAATTAGGCCTCTCGGCTTAGTGTTTTCCGAAAACTGTGATGGCCAATTTTCCAGGTTCAGGTCAGGCTCAAAATCAGATGAGCCAGGGAGGTTGAGTGAGGGTTTCAATTTAAGTATTTGGAGGTCCCATGGTGAAAATCCATGGTGGTTTTGAGGTTTGGGCTAAGTGGGATTAGATTAGGTTTAACCCTTGGTTCCTTGGCCAAATCTTTCCCTAAAATGGTTAGAGCAGGTTTTAGGGTCCTCTAGTGGCTTTAAGTGAGCTTAGATGGCTGGTTTTTGGAATTTGGGGAGAAGTTTTAATTATTTGAAATGGGAAAAGTCCAAGGGTGTGAAGAAGAAGGAGTGGTCACCTCTACTTGCCAAATTTGGCAATTTTGACCCTCATGATGGCCATGGAAGGGTCCATAAGTCATGCCATGCCATGTATGGGGTCATGAGGATGTTTCACATAAAAGGGATTTTTTGATTTTCATGAATTTTTGGAAAATAAGTCACCATGCCTAAATTTGACACAGTGCCATGTATTTACATGGTATGCCTCATGTAATGCTATGAAATGGTGTTTGAAATGCCATGGAATGATATTAAGAGGGAATTATGACATGTGGGCTCAAATTGGGCTTTTGAAATTGCGGGCTTTTAAATATGCTTGGGGAATGGGCCTTTAACATGCATGGAGTAATTTGAATTTTTGAAATTGATTATGGGATGATTAAATTGGTTTGAAATTGATTGAATTTGGACTAGGACAAGTTAAAATTTGATTTAGAAGTGAAATTTGGGAAATTTGATTGATCACATGGTTTAATTTGGAGAAATTGGGTCTTTAAGTCAAAATTGGGGATTTTGGTCCAAAAGAATTTTGAGTGAGATTTTGGTCAAAATTTGTGTCAAATAAATGTTGTGTTTGGTTTACGAAGGTGTTATAAATAGTTTGAAACAAATTTGGGGTGATTTGGAGTTGAATTAGGTTCAATTTGGGTATTTTAATAATAGGTTCAAAAATGGGTCAATTTGAGGAATTTGGGTCAAAGTTGGGCTAGTGTTGGATTTGATGTAAAATTAATGTTGCAAAATGTTTATGAGGGTGTTAGGAAGATTTTAGAAT
Source organism: Papilionanthe hookeriana x Papilionanthe teres (assembly GCA_022702705.1). Lineage (NCBI taxonomy): Eukaryota > Viridiplantae > Streptophyta > Magnoliopsida > Asparagales > Orchidaceae > Papilionanthe > Papilionanthe hookeriana x Papilionanthe teres. Next base: position 118,529,189 of record CM040427.1, read on the forward strand.
TTACTTTAGAGAATATTCATGGGTTTTGGGTTTGATTTGGGTGGCTTGAGTCATGAGGGTTAATTGGGGAAACTTGATTTTTTGGGGTTTGGACAATTTTAGAAAAAGCCTAGGATCAAATTCAGGTCAACTTAAAAAAGTTTTTTCTTTGTGGGAGTGTTATGAAGGTCTGAATTTTTATTTGGAGAAAATTGGAGTTAATTTGGTTGACATTAGGCTTAATTGAGTTAAGTTTGGGTTAAAAATAAATCAACTTTGCATTCTTGGCAAAATTGGATTAATTTGATAAAATTAGGGTATGGTCTAGTTGGAGAAAATGAAATTGGGAATTTTTTGAACATTTAGGGATTTTTTGGGATTTTTTGAAATTTTTGGCTATGAATGGCATTTTGGTAATTTTGGGGTATTTTGGGAATTTTGGAAATTTGTCAGATTTGGGTAATTTTGGTCAAATTGGGTAGTGGGGAACAACTTGGAATGATTTTGGTGAATTTTCGGATTTTTTGGGCAATTTATGGAATTTTGGGATTTTAAAGGGGTAATTGGGTAATTCGATATGTTTAGGGCCCCGAGGGTCAAAAATGAAAATTTTGGAGAAATGAAAATTTTGGAGAAATGAAAATTTTGGAAAAATGAAAATTTTGGAAAAATAGAAATTTTAGTTCAAGGTGAGTAACATGGAATCAATCTGGTTGAGTTATGAAGCCATCTTAAGCTCACAAGAGCCATGAGAGGACTCATTTTAGGCATTCAATATGTTGTTCCTAACCCTCTTAGCTAAGGACTAAGGGTTAAGGTCCATCCATAAGAGTCTCCTAAAAGAGTTAGGAGGCTTGGTTAAGTGTGAGTGATTTCAGAGTTCAGGCATGTGCAACAATATGGTGTGTACAAGCTGGACCTCACCAAGACCAGGCCACCCAGGGTTGTCCTAAGGCTTGACCATCCTATAGGAACTCATCCTTATCTTTCTACACATTGGTCCTAACCTTCCAAGTAATTTGGAGGTTGATGACCATCCATGTAGGATTCTAAAGAGAGTTTAGATTTGGTTGAATTTCTAAATGGTGGGATCCATTCCTAGTCTTCTAGGATAGTCAAAGGGAAAAACCTATGGCTAGATCTTAAGCACTAAAAGGAAGGAAGGACCTCACCAAAAGAGATCAACAATGACATGAGGAATCTGTAGAGAGATTTCCATTCCGATGTAGAATAGGGCCAGTGTCTGTGACTGGGTTCAAATCTTGTAATAAAATAAAGTTAAATGAAATAAAATAAATTTTCTCACGAAATAAAACACGTGCTGAAATTTCTAAAAATCTAAAACTTATAAAATTATATTAAATAAGATAATGGCATCAAAACAATTATAAAACTTATTAAATCTTGAAGGTTATTGATTTTTTGTCCTTGTTCATGTTCATGCACAACACCACCCATTGACATTTCCCATGTTTACTTGTGCAGGCAGTGTCAGGTTGCGAGGTTGTGTTTGCTTCCATAAACGACTTAAAATTTGCGTCTTCAAAAAGAAACAAACAAAAAGGAGACTACAGATATGAAGTCAATGAAGAATATTGGTCGTAGAAAGACCGGATAGACATTAGGATATGGAGGAACTGGAGGATTCATCGATTTACACCTCCTCGACACGAGACATACTCAGGTTTCATCCATGATCACTACTCCAGAAGGTGATCTTATTGCTGCTTTAGTCGAAAGAGTTCTTGATCCATGATAGATATAAGTGCAACGGATGCCAGAAACTGGTACCGTCCGGTTGATATAAGTGCAATGGATGCCAGAAACTTGGTTCCGCTGGATAAATGCGCTGATGATTTAAGATATGAAAATAATGATTTTATAATATGGGATACTACTCAAGTATACGTATCATTTATCAAGTAATATAGGAATTTCTGATTAAGCCCCGAGATATCGAACCCACAGGGAAAATGTAAAATCTTTAAAGGAATCAGAGAAATTATCTTTTTACTTTCTTTAATTGTTTTCAAAAAAGTATGTCTTGATTTTAAAAGTTTTGAAGGTTGATATATCTTTTGAAATTTTCTTAATAAAAATGCAAAGCAAGAAATTAAAATTACAATAACTAATAATACTGGATGTAAAATACTATTAACTAGAATATCTTTTTCTTTCCTTTCATGAAGTAGTAATAATTCTTAAAGTATTATTGTGGAAGTATTCAAATTTTTGTTGTGACAGATAGAAGCAAATGTGTTATTTACCCTTACTTGGTTCTATAAAGAACATAGGTTAATTTGAAATTTATATTATTTTGAACATGGTTAGGAAGGGAAGATACCAATCTCTCACTCTAGAGTTCCCTCGATTCCCACCACCTGGGGGCTAACTTCTCATAACAAAACTCAAAACTTCAAACCAAATTAGGGGGTTTTAGCCTGTCACTCTAAAATCCTCTAATTTTACTCCCTTTTATAAAATATCTTCTAATATTACATTCAATTATATGGACTACAGTTCTCACCCATATAATTTCATGTGATTCTTACTAACTTTTATGAGACAATAACGCATTGGATCATACATAATCTCAAAAAATTTTACAACTTAACAGACCAAATTAAGAAGTAAACAAAGTTTTTAGAATCAATCTTCACAACTTCTTCCAAGTTTTAAACACTTATCCTTTCCACAACAATTCTCTTTAAATTAATTACTTCACCATTTAAGAAAGAAAAAGATAAAGTAAACTACTCAGAATGCATTGAGGAAATATAAAAACACATTGATTTGAAATTAAAAACAACGATAAGAAAAATAATAAACGAAAACAAGTATTAATAAACTAAATAAAAGTAAACACTTATCTGAAAATCCTCTCCACAAGACTAAGGAAGTTCCTCTCGAAACTTTGACTCTTCGCTAAACTACTACTCGCAGCAAGTCTCCCAACTCGTTAACTCGAATACAGACTTCAGACTTCAATAAAAACTAAACTAAAAGAAAGAAAAGAAGTGGGAAGAAGAATACTTCACTCTGACACATTTCTCCTTTCTACTCTCTACTCCTACTCTAAAATAAAAACTCTTAAAAATGCAGTGGGAAAACAAAAGAAAGAAAGAAAGAACCCTTCAAAATGCAAATGAAGAGTCTCTTAATCTTTCCTAATATTCTCTTTAAATAGTAAACCAAAAGGTGCCTTGGTGTCTCTTCAAAATGTGTCCAGAATCGATGTATCTACCAAGGAACGCACCCCTTCATTCAAACTTGCCACCCAAAGGAAGTTATGGACGTTACCACCAAGAGTTGCATCCCATCCCCTTTGAAATTGGCACCAAATCCATTTGAAATTCGATTTTTAACTGTGGCGGCTAAGCGCCGGCCCAGCGGCACTTAGCCGCCAGTGCCAAATTTTTTATTTTTCATTTTTCTTGCTCCAAATTTTGATCCAATTTTTCTCCTTTCATCATGACCATCCATTTTCATCATACCTGCAAGAAAAACACAAAATACCTTCCATTAAAGTACAATATCATTAAAAATAGGTATAAAAATATGCATAAAAATACTATATATTTTAGGTGTATCAGTTCTCAATGCACCGTTGGCACGTACAAAAATAAGAAATGCAAATCTCTGCAAGCGTAGTCTCTTGGATAGGATGGAGAGAAGACAAGCTCAGGAGCTAGCCACCACGCTAATCACCCATTCCAGAAGATTCTTACAATCCTGAAATGAAAGAAACTGACGAGTGCACTACGCACCGATACTGAGCCAGAGACTGCAGAGGATCCTATGTCGACATTTAATCCCAAGGAAGAAATTTTAACTAAGTGTCCGACTTGCAACTCGGGTTTACCCAGACAGCCTACGGTGTCATGGGCATTTTCAGAATGCCTGAAATGACATGTTTTACAGCTTGAAGAATATGACACATTTGAGGCATATGCAGCTGCCTCAATGCTACTCAGGAGCCGAGAATATCCCGAGGTAGAGCCGTACGTACCACAGTTTGTCCTACCGTTGCCGCCACCATGAGAAGTTCCAGACTATGTCATGGCAAAGATTAGAAGAATCATAAAACAATAATTTCAACATTTTGAAGACATACAAGGAATGTTTGTTAATATCATGGAAGGACTCGAGCTATACACTGATGTATTCTCAAGGAAGGATGAAGAAGAATTTTTGTAGTGCATCGACACTCTACAGGCTTTGGGCAGAGCAGGTCGCTTGAGTCCGAGGACATATACAGAGCCGTCAAAATGGAAAAGAGGAAAGGGCAGAGTCACTATTCAGTGTGGCTGTTGCTAGAACTTCACTGTTGATCTACAAGGCAATCCCCAAGGAATTTTACAGCATGATGAGGTGGATTCAATGCCACCGCAAATTAAAAAGATAATAAAGAGGATGGTCGAGTGGCATGTGTTTCCTGCAGACTGTATTCCTAATAGTTGCATCATAAATATTTATGAGGATGGGGACTGTATCCCGCCTCATATCGACCACCATGACTTTGTGAGGCCCTTCTACATGGTCTCCTTTATGAGTGAAAGCAATATCTTGTTTGGACGAGAAATTTAGATTGTTGGACCGAGAGAATTCCGAGGTTCTGTTGAAATTCCCTTACCAGTCAGATCAGTGCTAGTATTAAAAGGAAATGGAGCAGATTTAGCAAAGCACTGCATCCCAGGAGTCCAAAGAAAAAAGGGTGTCAGTCACCTTCAGAAGAATGGATGAAGACAAAGCGACATTTTACTATGAGCCGGATCTAGAACTGGAGAGTCTTCATCCTTTGCCACTGTGACGGCTGTACCTCCTGGTGTTCGCTAGAGGAATTTTGTTCTGGAGCGTAAACTTGGCTGATTGGCTCGTCCCCACAGCAGTCTCAGATAACAGAAATCTACCGCCCCTTTCATTGGGTTATGACAGTCAATTTCACCACTTTTTGTAGCAACCAGATGATGTGATATGGCAGCTATGTTCTGTTTTGTACACATGATCTACTTTTGATGCTTGTCAGCATACAATCAGTTGTACTACTTCCAGTAGAATTAATGAAGATTTCGATTTTTCATAAATATCTTTTTCAGCGCGACAGTCGAAAGCCGTTGAACCACCTGTTTAGTTTCAAAATGAAAAGGAAAAAATAAAATAATGCGGAAGAAAAGGATAAAATCATACCAAAATGAAATTAAAATCAAAATGAACCCAAACTTAAGTTAAATGAAAATGAAATTGAAATAAAATCAAAATTGAAATTTAAATCAAATCAAATGAAGTAAAACAAAATAAATTGAAAGAAAATGATGAATTGAAAACAAACAAACAGTGATGATTCTCCCTCTCAGAATCCTAAGTCTTTGCACTCATCTTCAAATCCCTCACTTTCGCGGGCACTCCTTAAAATTTGGCACTTTCCACACAACGCTACTTCTCATAAATTCGAAGTATCTCAAAATTCTACAAATCTTGCAATGGCTACCGATCTTGGCCAAATTGTACTAAATCGCTGTCTTTCAAAATCAATACTAAGTTTTACCAAATTCTCCTCAAATGAAATTTTGGAATCAGTACCTAAATTCTGATTACCTTCTGTCACCTCTTAGTTTAGATGTGAGCCCTTGAGCTTTCCCTCCTAATGTGAATCCTTGGGCTGGATATGAGTTCTTGAGCTTTACTCCACGAGATTTCCCCCAAAAATTCCCTAATTTTCTATCTCCCTTCCGAGAAATTTTTCTGCCTTCCATGAAATTTCGGGAACAAAGCTTAGCCGTCTGATTTTCCTCAAACATTCCCTAATTTTCCATCATCCTTTCGAGAATTTTTTCCTCCTTCCATGAAATTCCGGGAATAGAGCTTAGTCATCCAATCTCCCTCAAAATTCCTTAATTTTTCATCTCCCTTACAAGAAATTTTTCCGCCTTCCATGAAATTCTGGGAACGAAGCTTAGTCGTCTGATTTCCCAAAATTCCCTAATTTTCCATCATCCTTCCAAGAAATTTTTTTCCTCTTTCCATGAAATTCAGGGAACGGAGCTTAGTTGACCGATTTCCCTCAAAATCCCTAATTTTCCATCTTCCTTCCGAGAAATTTTTCCTCCTTCCATGAAATTCCAGGAACGGAGCTTAGTCATCCGATTTCCCTTAAAATTCCCTAATTTTCCATCTTTCTTCCAAGAAATTTTTCCACCTTCTATGAAATTTCGGGAACGAAGCTTAGTCGTCTAATTCCCCTGAAATTCCTTAATTTTCCATTTCCCTTTCGAGAAATTTTTCCACATCCACAAAAATCCCGAGGTCGATGTTGAAATCCCGATTCTCATTTATGAGGCTGGCACCTAAATTCCAGTTCTCATCCTTCCGAGATAGGTATCGAGATTTCGATTTCCCCTTAACACTCAAAGTTTTCCCCACAAAATTAAAATCTTCAAATTCAAAATTCCATGAATTTTGAAATTTCCGTAAATTCCATAAAACTTAAAACTAGAATTAAAACTTAAAATTAAAATTAAAAGTCCAAAATTAAATTAAAATTCAAACTCAAAATTTAAATCCAAATTCTAAATCCTAATTATGAATCCAAGTTCCAACTCCAAATCGATTCGAATCCGACTCCTTCGAGTTTGGAGGCTTGAAATCCACAGCTTCTCTCATGAAGGTATTCCATTTTCCTTCCCCAGCAAGAGTTCTCGAGACTTGAAGGTTCATCTCCTAAACCGCAGCGGAAACTTCCTCACTAAATTCTGGGTTTGTCTTGAGTTTTGACTCAGATAATTGTGTTGGCATTATTGATCTTATCGGTTAACACCAATACGTGCAGTGTGCTTGCCCAACTCACCCCACCTTTTGGGGGTCCATTTGTTGACCTCACTTTTGGTTGAGGTCTAGTCTTCCTTTAGAATAGCCTAGGGTCTAGCTATAGGACTCTTCTGGTGACTTCCTTAGAAGACTAGTCATGGAACCCTTCCCCATAGAAATTCAAACTTTTCTCACTTCACTGGGAGTTTTCATATGATTAAGGCCTAACCTTCAGTTTTTTGGAGGAAGAGACCAACCATAAGGAATCCCAGGGGAAGTCACCTATAGGTGGTCAGGCCATAGGATCTACACCGGGAGGTCTGGAGCTTACACAACACTCACATTATACACTCACAACCCTAAACAAAGCACAACACCTTTGATCCCCTAACTCTTTGGAAATTCATGTAAGTGGTTTTCCCAAGCACTTAGTCTCAGGCTAAAGTTTGGTTAGTACCAACACATAGAGGACCAAATGAGAGTTACCATTGGTCCATGGATCAATTTAAACAATTCCATATTACTCACCTTCAACCAACTTTAATTTGTCTAAACATTCCAAATGTATAACCCCTTTGCCCCAAAGTACCCTAAAGAGCCAAACTACCCCTGAAACCCTAAAACCCTCCAAAATTTCCAAAATTACCCAAATTACCTATTTTTAACCCAAAATCATCCTAAAATACTCCTTAACACTCAAATTAGCCAAAAATACCCAAAATTATCAAATTTCCAAAAAAAATCCCCAAAATGACCAAAATGCCCCTCTTAGCCCAAAATTACAAAAATTCAAAAAATTCTCTTAAATTCCCAAAACATCCAAATATTTCTAATTTCATTTCTCTGAACTACCACATGACCCAATTTAGCCAATTTAGCCCAATTTAACCAAAAGCCCCAACTTGAACCATTTTAACCCAAAAGTGCCCAAATTAAACCCAATGTCTACCCAATTGATCCCAATCTTGCCCAATTTCAATTTTAAACTTTAATTCAACATCTTCAATACCAATCTAAATCAAATCTAAGCCCAAATTAACCCACATTTGAATTTAATTCCACTTGAAATCCAAAATCCCCAATTTTACATAAATTATCCAAAATCGCCAAATTGACCCAATGTGAACCAATTTCCCCAAATTTCAATCCTAAACCCTTCATAGCACTCCTATGGACCACATACAACATTAAATTGCCCCTAATTTGGACCTTAGCCCCATTCAAACCCATTTGTACCAAAATTTCTAAATTTAGCCCAATTTGAACCCTTCTCCAAAATCCTTCAAATACATTGACCCAAACTTTAAATTGACTCCCAATTTATGTTGAGAACTCTTCATCAAACTCCCCTAAACCATTTGGGACCTTCAATTGGTTCTATAGCCCATTCTAGCCCAACCTAGATCCAACTCTAGCCCAACATGCCCAAATTGGCAAAAATCCTAAAATCCACCAAATTGACAAATCAATTGAACTCAAAACCACTCCAAGTCTTCATGAAAAATCTTCATTACAATCATATACACAATATCGATTAATCACTTGGGCTCAATTTAAGCTTAAACCCAAGTTAGCCTAATTTGAACCCAGGGTGACCCAAATGAACCCATGACCATATTTAATCAAATTATACCAAATGTGACCAAACCAACCCCTCCACAGCCACTATGTTGACCTTAAGGACTGGGTTAAACCCACATAGCCCACCCTAGTGAAGCCAATGACCAAAGGCCCCCAAATTAGGGGATCAATTCCCTTAAATGGTTAAATCTAATGGATGTTTCTCATAATGCCTTAACCATTAAAACCCATTACACTCATGGCCTTCCCAATGGTGCACCTGACCCACTGGCCACCTCCCCTAGCCTGGCCTACCGGCCTAGTGGCCGAATAATGCCAAAACCGAGAGCCACCTCACCCTTGGCCAAACCCAAACTCCACCCTATGGCCAACTCAGCCTAAAATTGCCACCAGAGCTCCTCTGCACTCCACCTAGGCAGCCCTTTGCACCTGAATTAGAGCCCTTGCAGCCACCCCAGCCATGGCTATTTAAGGCTCCACCCTTCACGACCAAACAAGAGTGCTGAAAATTCCTTAACAAAACTCTGCCAAAATCTCACCAGAGCTCCTCCAGACCTCCCTAAGATCACTCCAGCCACTTTCCCCCTCTGGTTCCCACTTTCTGAGCTCAACTTCAAAGCTCAAACTTGGGTGGAATCTAGGACACTTTCCAATACACCTCCACACAGCACCAAATTTCAATTAATTGCACCCACACTTTCACAGCAGTGAGAAAAAAAAATCAAACATCAAAGCCTCATCACAGAGGCCCTCTGCACCAGACTTTCATCAAAGCTCAAAATCGGCCTTGGTCACTTTCATACCTAGGAAATTCACCAGGACAAGAGGCTTCATCTTTGAGCTCCTGGGACTCCAACGAAGGTGTAGAGCATCTATGATTGAAGCTTCACCTCTCAGATCTAAGGTATTGCCTCCTTCTTCTTCCCAAGCTTATTTGGATTCTCCATGTAATTGGGGTTAATTTAAATTGTGATTAGCTGTATGGATATGTTCTCCATCCTTAGATGAGTCCATAGGATCAAACTCTGTGTGATTTAGTTGAGTATTGAGTGAGATATTAAGGTTTTAGTGTAGTTGGTCACGGGATCAGACCAAACGGGGATGAAGCTCGAGCGCCGTTGGATTGTCTGTGTATTAAATGGAGAGCAAGGATGGCAACAGATGGGAAGATGAAACAGAACAGTAGAGCTGCATGGTCCTGAGTTGGATTACGGAGCTGAGCCAGAGAGCAACGCGTAGCACTTCAGAGCTACCGAGGTTGAGCTGGAGCCTACGTGGTTAAGTAGGAAAATCCCTATTTTTCTGAATTATTCAAGTTACCAGAACATTAAAAATCCATATCTTGGCCTAGAAAAATATGAAAAATAAGAGAAAAATACATCGTTGCTCAATGAACAGAGGAGAACAATGTGGAAATAGTTTGAAATAATTTATTTGAATATTTTATTTTTAATGATTTAAATACCGATTTCAGTCTTTTAATTCTATCAGTCATGAGGGATATTCCTTGATTTTTTCAAAGTCAGGGGAATCTTTCTGAAAAGATCTATATTTTTAAAGTTACTATTTCTGTTTTAGAATAAAAATTGTATTAATTAAAATAATAATCAGAAAAATGCAAAGTAAATTTTGTAGGTCTCTTTTGATCAGAAGACCCTAGGATAATTATTTCATGAGCTAAATCACTAAGATATGCTCTAATCATCAACTTGACCTAAAACAGACTTTTAATTAATTAAGACAAAATAAAAATCAAAATAACCCTATAATGATTCTCCACTATGCTTCAGGGACAGAGGAACTCCCCTAAAAAAATTTTGAAGTCATTTGGAATTAATTTAATAAGTTAAAAGATTTTCCTAAGCCTAATCGCATTTTCATCAATTAAATTAATTTTAATAATTAAAATATCACTCAAAAAATTATAAAATTGGTTTTAGGAGCTTTCTGTGATCAGAGGATTTTTCTAAAAAGAAAATTAGAATTATTATAAAATTTTCATTTTTAATCATACTTTAATAGTTAAATAATTAAATAATATTAAAAAATCACAAAAATATTACAAATCACCAAATTATCACTTTTTATCTCCTAATTACTTAAGAACCATCCCCATAATTTTCCTAAGTCTCTAAGTTAAAATATCAATTTTTAAAGGCTTAAATGAATTTTTAAGAGGCTAAAAATGAATTTCCTCAATTTTCCTCTAAACTAATTCTAAAAATTAAAGTAAAAATAAAAAAAATATGAACTTTGTTTCTTTGGGTTCCCTGACCTTAGTGAGATTTTTTTGAACTAATAAAATTAAATTTTCAACTCTTAAAATATTTTATAATTAATTAAAACTCCAGAAATTAAAATAATTCTAATAATTAAAATAAACTTCAAAAAATCATGACAATTGGTCCAAGTGGTCCTTCGGTCTAGGTTTATCTCTAGTAAAAATTTCAAGTAAAATATTTTGTTTTGATCAAGCTATTGAATTTTCACTAAAAACCTCTATTTTTGCATTAAAATAAATATATAAATTAAATTAAAATTTGAAAAATCACATTTTCTCCTCTGATGTTTTAATTAACTCATTGGTGAGGTAACATAAAAGTTCCAAATTCATTTGAATTGAATTTAAGGAATTATGAAATGATAAGGCCCCAAGGGCAAAGTTGTAATTTTAAGGGTTTTAGCCTTTATTAATATTTAGGCCTAATCAAAGGGTAAAATGGGCAATTAATGATCCTAAATAATATGGTTGGATGTTTGAGACATTAAAGGGAAAAATGGTAGAAACCAACTTCAATTTTGTCATATCAAAACTAAATGTTTGGATTTTTCCTAATTAGTTTTAATTTAGAAGATAATTAAACAAAATGATCCTTATGGTTGGGGTTAATCTTAGAGGTTAATAATCCACCAACTTACACCCCTATTTGATATATTAAATGATAGCCCAATATTTTGATAAAAATTAATTAAACTCATTTAACTTTTTTCAAAAAGAATTACAAATGTATCCATCAAAATTTTAATGTCTTAGTAGTGAGATAGGCCTAATCAATCTTTCTAAAAGATGTTTAGAAAAGCAAACATAGTTAAATTCTAAATACCTGAAAACACTAAATTAATTGGCTAATTTTTCCAAAAAAAATTAACTTTGCCTAAAGGTTCTTCACCCACATAATTTCTAAATGAAATAACAAATGATAATTACCCTGTCTCTCGGGTTAATTAAAAACACCAACTCACCGAGCATAAGGGTATGAAAGGGATAAATCATTTAATAACTATAATAAATCCAAAAGGACCTCAAGGAAGTTCAAAAGTATTGTGAAATATCCAGGTTTCTTCTGGATCGTTTCACAGGTCTTCTGGACACCTCGTAGGACCATTATACTTATTATATTTATTAAATGAAAATATCTCATAAATAAATAGGACCCGCCGGGTTATGACCTAGGACTTGGTAGGCATGTGACGAACATATCCATAAGGTTTTACTTCCCTGCAAATATAAATGTTTATTGCAAAGAATACTAAAGTATCAGGTGGAGGAACGAGAAGACTCGCCAGGTACACTTCTATAAGTTTACAGCGCTTTCTTTTCCCATGTTTTCCTTTCCGCACTTTATTTTTCTTGCAACTTGCATGATAAACAACAATGTCACCCTGCATAAAAACTGAAACCTTTAAGATAGTCACAAAACCAAAACTAAATTAAAAATCAAGACAATATAAAATTCCCCGTCACAACATTCAAAATATAAAAACAACTCAAAATTTAATAACAAACAAAACAAAAACTAAAATTGTAACTAAATTAAAACGTCTCATTGGATGGTCGGGAATTCCTTAGAGGAGGTAACCCACGTGTTACTAATAGGGTTTTCCCATAGTCTGAATGAAAGTATGGAACTCATTAAGTTGAGTTTAGTAAATTCATTTAGACTAAGTGAATCCGATGAAAATAGCGGTGTTGGGATGATTGAACCGGGGGATCTTAACTGGAGTTGCTATAATCAACTTTAATGTTCCCCTAATACAATTTTAAGATACATCATTTTAAATATTTCCAAAACATAACACTTCTCTTCTCTCCTGAATTGACACTTCTTTGAACCGAACCTGCTACTACAAAGAGCTTGGAGCATGCACAGTGGGCAGCACGGCCATCTTCAACAGCAAAACTTGTCTACACTAGCGAAACCTTTCATTAGTCTAAACAACAAGCCATAGGACTTTGAGGTAGCTTGCCTAGTGCATTATAAATCCTCATCACTTCTTTAGGCCTTTTCATAGCCCTGCTGTGCAATATAAGCCCTAATTCACTTTATGAATCTAAGGTTCTCATCCGGTACGACATAAATCCTCCCATCTTCCAGGTTGTTTGTGTAATCGGATATTATGCAAACGTAATCCCTATAATTATTTGGCAAGATTGAAATTTAAATAACTTCATTTCCCATATTTAAAATCAAACCACAGGATAGTTTGTGAAGATATCAAGATTTTTCCTTGAATTTGTGTTTTTCCCCTAGCCTTCTCTCCTTTTGATTCTTACAAAATAAAATGTTCTAAAATTTGAGTCATTCACCTAATGAATTTTTTAGTATCACATTTTCTTCAAAAACCTTACCTTTGGAAGTCATGAATATAAATATTTCCTGATCTATATCAAGAGTTTTCTTAGGTGACTTCGGTTATCTAAGATGTAATTAACTATAGGGGGCTTGCCCTTATAGGAAACTCAAAGACCCCAGATTAATATAAACCCTATCTAATTCCTTCATATTATATAGGAGAAATTGTCGGTCAAAACTGGTTCGCAGATCAAACAGATGTCATAAATTCTTTAGTTTTTTGGATCAAGCTTCACCTCAAGACATGTACTTATTCTTCGGGATAAGTACATGTCTTGTGGCGAAATGCTTAATTATTTAAACTATTTTTTATATGAGATCAGTTTAAAATCATATTATTCAAAATAAAAAATATTAATTTCAAAATCCATATATATATATTAAATTAGATTAAATTTCTATTTTATAAAATTAAAACCCTTTTCAAAACAAAACACCATAACCATATTTTTTTTCAAAGAAGGAAGAATTTTAAACGGCTGATAAACCCCTACACTAACTTTCTTCTGCAACTCACCCTACTCCCACGAGGCCTGTCGTACAACACCGATGATTCAGTTCAAAACCGGCATCAGTGAGTTTGAAGTCGTACTCTGAAAAGCCTCATTTGTGGTCATGAAAGTTGCCACTCTTGAAGTTCAAGAACCATCTGTTGAGTTTGATCTGAACTCTCACGAAGACTTCCCTTCGGCTAAAAGGGTTAAAATATGCACTGCTCCAGTCAAGTCAGTCGTCTCTGTGCCGAGGAGAGTTGTCACCTCTACTACCACTGGCTTCACCGTCACTGCACTTACTTTCCCGTCCGCCAAAGGGAAAGAAATCTTGTATGAAAATAATTGGCTCGAGTTCTAAACCTCTCCTGCCAACCAAATCTCAAAGAAGAAACCACAACCGCAGTATTTGCAGGGCCGCTAGAGCACAAGTTGTGAATCTGCTAGTAATTGATGAGATTTGTCAATGGGAGGAACTCGGTTTACTGGATACCTCTCCTCTTCTTTGAGGTAGCAGATTCCACCCTTTACTTGACAATACTGGAGATGAGAGCCTCCATAGGATCTTCGCCACACTTCGAACACCACACAGTCGAATAAGGTAAGGAAGAGACCCACACCTATCACCCAAGCTCACACCCTTCTACAAAGGTTGTTTGAAATAGAAGGTTGTTCTGTCGCCAAGCTCCTCAAGAGGATGGGATGTGCAATATCTTTTGATATTAAGGACAAAATTATAAAAATGGATATACTCATCCAAGATTTTGTCAAACACCATTTGAGAAAACAATTTGGTACATCTGCTACAGACGATGATGTTGTCGTTCTGACATCTGAGATAAGCAAGTCAGTCAAATCTCGGTTGGGCCCGAGAGTACCAGCTACCGATGATCATAAGGAACCCCGAAAGAGAAAGAACAAGGGAGGATTATTCTCTTCTATACATGGTCTACACACTAGGGAGCACACTTACTCTCATTACCCCGATGTCCCAGCCAAGGCACCTCATCTCAAGGTGTCAACTTTTAAGAGGAAAGTGTGGTTACCGAGAGGTGTTGTACCAATACATTCTGAATGGTCTGTTGACCACAAAATGGATTATGAGTCCGATATACCTGCTACCACTACCGTCGTTGCTTCAGAATTAGTTGCACAGAAAAGTGACAATTCAGGGAAGCCTACAGATTTAAAACTGACGAAGAAGAGGACAGTTGATGATAAAGTACGAAAACTCCTAGCATAAATTTATGAGTTAGCCAAGCAATGAGGGTTGGATATTGATGATGAGGATTACTTCTTATCAGATTACATGGACGAAGAATTTATGAAAGTTAATATGGTCAAAACTCGGATCGTTGCCACTATGTCGAATCTCTTCTCATATGCTTGACATTAAATAGATGGTCGAACAAAAAGTTCGGGATGCCTTGGCTCAGTCCAAAGGTGGAGCATTAGTTTCAAAGGGTAGACCCTACTTGGATGATTTTGATGTCATGCCTTAACCCAAAGGCTTTGTTCCCCCAACTTTCAAGGCATTCGACGAAATAGTAAATCCTCGCTAGCACATAGCACATTTCAGAGCTATTTGTTATAACACACGAGGAAGTGAGGCTCTTTTGTTCCATCAGTTTATCAGTAGCCTATCAGGAATAGTGTTTGATTGGTATGTCGAGCTTCCTAATAGATCAGTAAAGACTTTTGCAGAAATAGAAAACATATTTGTGAAGAGATTCGCCGGTGCCCGGCATCATGTTACCACAGGAGATCTCGTGGTGGAGCGGCAGAAGCCCGACGAGACTTTGGTCGACTACATTCTCAGATGGACAAACTTAAGCATGAAATGTGAACCTCAGCTACAAGAACAGCACGTGATCGAGATACTACTTAAGAGTATCCATGGTCAGGTAGCCTTCATGCTTAAGGGTCTCACCATCAAGTCCTTCGAGAAGCTACTCAGCAAAGCCAATAGCTTACAAGAAGAAGTCAAGCATATGGAGCCTACCAAAAAGATAGAGAAAACAAAAACTACTAAAGCATACGAGAAGAGATCCGGCGTAGTGGAAATGGTCGACAAAGAAAAGCAGCTATTGAGGATTTAGCCTGAGCAGTTGCCACAGCAGCCCAGTTAGCCACCTCAGTACAGTCAGCCTCAGCAGTATGGTCAACCTCATGCATAGCCGAGCAGTTAGTCTAATCAGTAGCAGAGGTCATACAGGACAAATCGATGACAGGGTCTAACAATGTCAGAATGGTTACAAAGAAACAACACCTTCAAAGATGACATCGTAGCAAAGATGCTCAGGAATTTAATGAAGAAATTCGAGTTCAGATTGCCCAAGCCGGAGAAGCCAGAAGAGATGGACAAGAAAGATCAGCCCAACTTTTGCCCCTACCACAGGATGCTAAGATACACCATAGAAAGTTGCTTTAGTTTCATGGATTGGCTCAAGCAGAATTACAAAGAAGGAAATATAACAATACCGAAGGAATACTTGAAAGAACATAAAAGAGGTTCTACAAACATGATTTTAGCCGAGCCAATCTCTCCAATTGATCCATATATCGGCAAAGGCGGAAGGAGCACAATTTAGAATGAACTCAAGAAAGTCCTGGATTAGATTCAGTCTACTCCAAAGAAAGCTGATGTCTGCAAACTACCGCCAGCCCAATCTAAGATTAAAGCTTCATCGAGGAGGCCACTGTGATAAGAATGGAGAAAGAAGAGGATGGTGAATGAAATTAAGGGAAATAGTGCAAAGGGTAGGATAGAGGCTACCTATGTTAGATTGGTTGTTTTGGATTTGGGGGTGAAACACCTCGAACCTCTGACTTTGTACCATTATCTTTATGCCCCTCTAGGGTCTCATAATGATAATATAAACGATGTTGGCTACATTCTTACTGTCTCTAGTGATGATGTAACTAATCACAACCTCTCTATCCTCGATTTTGATTCCCAAAATGATCATCAAATCATGATTATTTCTGAGAATGTAGACAAAATGAAAAAAGACATCAATAACACCGGCTAATACAGCACCAGAAGCGAGGAGCCAGTCCTTGAATGCAAAGGAACTCCACTTACCATCAACGTGAAGTTTTCAGATACAGAAGAGCCAGATACAGTAATAGAAGGACCTCTGGGTCCAAAAGAAGAAGAAATAACAGAAGTACATTTAAGGAGTGGCAAGGTGCTACCGCCAAGAACAGCTCCAATGGATAAAGGAAAACAGGCGATTACTCAAGAAGAAGTATTTCTAACAATGGAAGAAGTACAAGTTCGAAATGAAAATGAAGACTCAAACAATGTAGATTACAATGTGCTATCTCATCTCAAAAAGTTGCCAGCTAAACTAAGCATTTATGACGCTCTGGTCCTGTCAAAGGAGATGAGAGAAAATTTGATCAAGGCTCTACTTGATCCAGATATTTTCTTAACACAGTTGGCTAGCACATCCTTAGATGGAGTCTACACTTTAAAAGAACAGCCTAGCATAACCTTCATCGATGAAGATTTGCTACTCAGTACAACCAATCACAACCTTTCGCTCTACATTTCCATCATCATTAGCAGGTTTGTACTTTCCAGAGTTTTAGTAGATCCTTGAGTGTCGCTCAACATAATGAGTCTACAGACACTAGCCTACTTGGACATCGATGCTCGAGAACTTTCTATGGATAAAATGATGCTAAGAGGATTCAACCAGAAAG